>CM053597.1:58423338-58450358 GCA_028646575.1 Pseudocheirus occidentalis
AGGAAGGAAGGAAGGAAGGAAGGAAGGAAGGAAGGAAGGAAGGAAGGAAGGAAGGAAGGAAAAGAGGGAGGAAGGAAGGAAAAACACTAAAATTCAACCCCCAAAGGTCCAAAGAATTTCAGTTGGTGATGCTGAAAACTTGGTACATATTTTTTTCCAAAGTAGTAGGCAGGAAATTAATACTAGGTAATGGGTAAAACAAACATTAAAAACTAAACAAGCAAAGGTTAAATCTTTTACCTCTGAATAAGAATTTTGTTTCACTCCAAGATAAGCAGGGCTATGCTTGGCTAAAAGAATACCAGAAACATTATCGCTACCAATCTAATCTGAACTAAAGAGCTGTTCTGACGTCTAGAAAGTGGAAAAAACTCCCACAATTCTTTATTTTCTTCTGCTATGCCTACTGACCTGACAGGTTACAGGGGGAGCCACAGTAGGGTTGGTTATGGCAGAAAAGGTAAACAACATTGAGGAATCTCTTCAATTTTGAGTGAAAACTGAAATCCCCAAAACTTTTCACTCTTCTTTTAAGTTTATGGATGGTGCCACCATCCTCCTAATTATATAGAGTGATAACCTGAGTCATTTTTCTTTCATTCTATACTCACAGTCAATGAGTTTTTTATGGTTTTTTTTCAGTGTCTCCTGCATCTCCCCTTTCCTTCCCACTGCCAAAGCCACCACAGAACTGTAGGCCTTTTTTTCTTACCTTAATTTTTGTACATTAATTAATTGCTTTCTGACATCAGCATGAAGAAAATAAAGAGACATAGAACCTTGGGAAATAACCAGACTCGTGAGTTTAGAAGAAAAATAGATGAATAGCGAAGATGTAGGAAAATTATGAGATTGCAGGGCTATGGGACTGCAGAACAGAAGGAATCAAAAAAGAGGAAATCAGGGAGTCAACAGTATCAGATGATGTAAGGGCTGAGGCCAGGGATAAAGGTGTGATCACTAAAGCAAGTGACTAACATCGAATGGATGTGGAGATTTATGGGCTGTGAGGAAATTCAAGAAAATTTGATAACAGCACGTTCAAAGGGTCATCAACAGAGAGATCCAAGTCCACAGGCTTCCGGGTAGAGAGGGAAGGCAGTGCCAGTCACACACAGAGGAACAGAAAAAACTAAAGGAAGCTGGTAGACACCAATAACAGAGAGAAACGTAATAATGTAGTAAGATGGTATTATCATCTAAGGAGAGGCTGCCAAATGTGGATGGCAGATCAAGTGCCAATGGGAACTAAAAGAGAATGCCACCTTAACCTCCAGGCCCAGCAAGAAATGGGGAGGGATACCCTGCATTAGAGGGAGGAGCTAGGATTGTGAAGCTCTCTGGGGACAGCCAAGGTTCAGTTAATATCAGATGGTCTAAGAATAAATGGAAGAGGGCAAGTCTGTTACCAACAAAACAGCAATCTTAAAGGACACAGTGGATGGGGTAGGTTGTATAACATAGGGATTGCAGTAGATAATATATGACAGTGATTATGCAAATAAGAAATTCAAAAGTGAGTCAGATGAGTGTATTAGATGATTTATGGGGAGAGAAATGTTATATCAACCAAGTGGAGATGGTTAACAGGGGGATCATTAGATGTATTTAGCATTCTGGTATGAAAGCCTGTGCAGCCCCCTTGAAGTAATTCTCAAGGCATCTAATTTCCACCATCTAAAAGGCCCTGGCTACCGTGTCCAATTTGGTGTGAGGCAATGCTAGTACCACCCAAGAGGTAGACAGGCTAAGGCTCAGAGGAACATTGGTTTTTTTACCCACAGAATCTGCATGACTTCAAATAAAAATTATTTTTCTCCTGATCCCAAGACCTCAGTCAAACACAGTTGGAACCCCAGATGTAGTCCATGGGGACAGCCAAAGATATTAAAAACTAAAACCACTAAAACTTTGCTTGGAGAAGAAAAAGTGTTGCTCTTTCATTCCTTTGGCTGGAATTTCTGTCTGGCTGGGTTCTCATATCAAAAGATCTTATTAATTCACTGATAATGTTTTGGAAATCATGAAAGGAGATGGAAAATTACTGGCTTACTTGGGGACTGCTGGAGTTCTTGACGTTCCCATTTTTTTGGTACAGTATACCAACAAGACTTAGAGAGTAATGATCTCTGCACCTACTTCACAGAATCTTTATACAACATGTTGTTTTTGTTTTAAGGATACAGCTAACCAACCAATAAAGCTATGGTTTTATTTTGTACTGGCTTGCACTATGTCTTTAGCAACATAAGATTTCCAAAGCACTTTCCACACACAACTTTACCATTACACAAGGCAAAACAGCCAACCTTTTGCTAAGATGAGTAAAGTAGAAACAGAGACAGTAGGGAGCTCTCCAGCCCTTCCGCAACATGGTGGGCTCTTCTGCCCTCTGCAGCCAAATAAATAGCAAAATAGGAGATACTATTCCTAACAAGCCTTCCAAGTTACTTGAAATGACAATACCTGTGAATCAGACTACAAGTCTCTCAAATATTAACAAAAGAGGATTTTATTCACAGCAAATAAGAGACAATCTAAGCCATCTAAATCATAGACTTAGATCTGAAAGGAACCTTGACTTTCAAGGTCAATAGCTTCCAATTCATAATTTGCACTGCACTAGGCTCTAGGGGAGATCCAATAATTAAACACAATCTTTTCCTTCATGGTTCTTATAGTCTCATAGAGGGTAAAAAACTGGACTAGAAAATGGCTGACAGGAGTGGCTAGGTGGTGCAGTGAATAGAGCACCAGCCCTGGAGTCAGGAGGTCCTGAGTTCAAATCCGACTTCAGACACTTAACACCAAACTAGCCACATCACCTTGGGCAAGTCATTTAACCCCAATTGCCCTGTCCTCCAAAAAAGCATAAAAAAGAAGGTTGACAAGCACCTAAAGGAGGGAGGCAAAGTAAATACCAGTTTGGGCTTTTAAATTTCTTTGTGCTGTACACCGCACTTTGGCAGGAGTCTGGTGAAGCCAAGAATGTTTGTAAGTGCATAAAATAAAATACAGAAGGTTATAAACCCACTATAATTATCAATACTTAAAAAAAATAACTTTACAAACTCCAGGTTAAGAACTCCTGTATTACAGGAATGAGGAAAGGAACCAATGAAGGAACAGAAAAATTTTCCCTAAGAAGTAAAGACTAGAAATAAAATGCAGGAGGGTAGAAGGCAGGATAACAGAGAACTTTAATAATCTATCAACAAGAGTTGATTAAGGACCTACTACTTGCTAACCCTAACTCTGATCTGACAAGCGATCGATAAGAATTTGTGAGGGGTCAGCAGGCTATGTGTTAGGTGATGAGAATACAAAAATAAGCAAAACACCCCCTGGTCTCAAGGAGCTTACATTCTGTCTGTTAAGGCAACATGCAATATTCCTGGCACAGCATAACACCAGATGTGGAATCAGACCAGATGTGGACTGGGATCCATCATCATGGCTGTCTAAACTTGAGCAACTCACCGAACTTTTCTAGACCTCCGTGTCCCCACTGGTAGGATACAATTTGCCTTGATATGGTTTTAAGTAACAATTGTGAATAAAGAGACTTTGTTTTTATAAAACACCATATAAATATAGGAATGTGCTACACAGCACACTGGATTTGGAAATCAGAAAACATGAATTCAATTTCTGACTCTTCTACTTGTTACTATTTCTGTGTGTGTCTGCATTTCCTTCATCTATAAAAGAAGAAAATTAACTAGATGGTATTTTAAGGTCACTCCCAACTCTTAAATCTATGAATTTATATTCTGATATCACTTTTATTACTATCATATATGTCTTTAAAGACTAGGAAGAATTTTTTCTGGGCTAGAATCTTTTTATAAGCACACCAGACTTTTAAGTTTAATATGCACTATGGACTTTTTTAAGTCTAGACAATTAGTAAAACAATAAATCAAGTCCTGATTTTTAGCTTTTGAAGATCTCTAAAGTGTCATTGCTCACACTGAAAATTTTACCGTCTCACTAGCCAATTAGAGCTGGTGCCAGCACATCCCTCTATCAGTGGCAATCTACACTAGCCCACCCTATACTCAAAAGAAAGGCCCTCTATAAAATGCCTGACAAACGGTTACTCAGCCCCTGCTTGAAGGCTGTCAATGAAGGGCACCCTACCGCTTCTAGAGGCACCCCATTACACTCACACATCTTAAAGTTTTAGGGAATGTTTTTCTGACATCAAACCCAAAGTTGCTCTTTGAAATTTCTACCTATAGAATTTTTAAAATATTATTTCCTGCCTTTCTGAAATTGTCTTCAATTTTAAAAGCCTATTTTTAACCTTTTAAAAACTAGTTTTAATAGGTTTTTTAAATAATTTTGGTTTCAGCACAATCTTCTTTTTTACATCCTAGATCAGATCTTCTATTAGTCACTTGACATCATGGAATCAGACCCATAAGATGGGGACTTTACTAGAAATGAGAAGATAGTGAAGTTGCATGAGAATCTCAAACATCAATGACACATTCACAACCGATATGAAGTTTGGAAAATCTGATAAGGGCTGAAGGGCCACCATCAGGGAAGAAAGGAAGCAGCCAGAAAAAGAGAGACTGCAGATCCCTGGACATCCACTGCCTGCGAACTACTAGGGAACAACATGGATGCCCAACTCCACTGATGGGTGAAAGGGTTTTGTTCAGGGCAGTTCTGGAGCTCACTTGCTTCTGTCATCCCAAATGCCCTGACTGTCACATTGGCCCCACATTGTCACAGTGACACCAACACCACATACATCTACAAAACTAAGGTGGAAGGAAAGAAGGCATAGCTATTGTCTGTCCAATGGAGTAGAAGGGAAAGGAAGAAAACTCATACCATTGCTACCATGATTTTTCCACCAACATAATCCATCTTTTAGTGTCTCAAGTGCCTTCACCAAAAACATTTTTGACATTGAGTGACACTTCACTATAATTCATATTCATGAGCTACATAAGTAAAATAGGCAACACGAACATGCATTTTTTCAAAACTTTGTAAATATGGAACAGAGTAAAAAGTACACATCAGAGAACAAAAGAAAACCTACAGGGAAGCAAAGAAAATATGGACAGCTTTCGACACAATGCACTGTATTTATTATATAGGCTTTTTTGAAATGGAAATTTATTTGCATATATATATATATATTTATAATCTCTTACATTCTGCTCTGCACGTGACATATTTTTTCTTGTCTTATTTTATATTTAAGTTTACAATGTTTATTTTTCTTTTCACATTATATATTAGTTTTAATATTTGTCTAAAATTAAAAATACTTAAAAACCTTTGTAAATATTGTAATCAATAAAATAGACACAATTAAGCACAATTGAATAGAATTTAAATGAAGCTATTCTGTTCATTTTTAATATGTGCCAACTCTCTCAACACTTATATCCCAAGTATAAACCAGGGATAAAACCTGGTTTTATTGAGTGCTTATTAAATACCTTTATTGAGGTATTTATTGAGTGCTTCAGTTACAGAAGAAAAACAACCTTCCTTTCCCACACAGGTGATAACTAGCAGCAAAGTGCTAGACTATGAAATTGAACCCTATCATTAAAAGAGGTCTATGTCTCAATCACTTGCACTCATTCTTTCTGTGGACCAGACTAGCTTGTTTCCAAAACGAATCCGCCAATTAAAGGAAATATGGAAAGAACAATCTTTCATCTTAAGACATCAAATTTAGCCCTAATCTTAAGGAACAAAAGAAATAAAGCGAAAATTTCTCAGCAGAGGCTACTTTTAAATCATTTTTGTCATATACCCGTTCTTGGAGTAAAATCACATAATCAAAGAATTTGAGAACAAACATCTAGTCCTGCCCATATCCAAAAGAGGTTTCCCCCACAGTGCAGCCTTCATCCTCTCTGACCTGGACGATGACAATGTTATGCTAAGTGATTTTCTCCCCTCGACTCCCAAAGCCATCCTTGGCATAGCTCTGGTCAAAACATCTTCCCAACATATGGGTCTCTCTGTGCTATTTCCTTCCTCAGAATCTTTTCCCCACTGTTGTCTATTAGAAAAAAATATAAACTCCTAAACTTGGCATTTAAGGTCCTCCACCATCTGCCTGAAGCCTACATCTCCAGCCTTGCTCCATACAAATGCCTTTCAAATCCACCATAGGGATGAGACCAGAGACAGAGACCAAATCTGTGACTTCAGTGATAGATGGAACTGCCAGGTGAGGAGACTCCACCACTGCAGGTTAGCACCTTCCAAGCACTTTATAGTCTTAGAAAATTGCCTGGAGAAATGAGAGCTTAAAGTGACTTCTCCAGGGTCACAAGGCCAGTCTGAATTCAGGTCTTCTCCAACTCCAGGCCAGTGGGCTGGCGCTCTCTCTCTGTCTCTCTCTGTCTCTCTCTGTCTCTCTCTGTCTCTGTCTCTGTCTCTCTCTCTCTCTCTCTCTCTCTCTCTCTCTCTCTGTCTCTGTCTCTGTCTCTGTCTCTCTCTCTCTCTCCTATGTTAGACTGCCTATACAAACTCTCTCCATTCTACATATATTAGATGTTAGCAGTCTCTAACACCCTTCCTCCCTTTTGCTATCTCTCTACATTAGCACAGGTAAGCTATCTCATAGCAAGCAGCTAGGTGGTACAGCACACAAGAGTGCCAGGTCTAGAGTCAGGAAGCCTCATCTTCCTGAGTTAAAATTCAGCCACAGATATGTGACCCTGGGCAAGTCATTTGACCCTGTTTGCCTCAGTTTCCTCATCTGTAAAATGAGCTGGAGAAAAAAAAATGGCAAATCACTCCAGTATCTTTGCCAGTAAAATCCCAGATTAAGTCATGAAGATACAGACACAACTAAAACAACACGTGGCTAGAATGTACTCCCTACCCCTTATCTCAACTTGATGAAATCTTTCCCTCCTTCTTAGGTACTGCTAAAGTACCAGAGCTCTTCCACAAAGTCTTCCTGAACTTCCCCTCGCACCATGGCATCCCTTCTCTCCTTTAATATTCTTGGATTGCTCTGTCTGGACGTCTCCTTGCTTATCACAATCTCTCCTGCATCATATTTACTTAAGCATCTATCATAACCTTGTGTGTGTGTGTGTATGTGTGTGTGTGTGTTTTCTTGTGAGCTCACTGAGAACAGGAAATGTGGTACATTTTTCTTCTCTATACCCACAGCACCCAGTTTGGTATCTTAGACTTGGACTTGGTGGTTAATCGTGAAAGCTTCTTGAAATGAACATTCTTTATGCTTTTTTACAAAAAGAAATCTGATCAAATGAACCACTTTGGGGGGATCTACTCTTGGGTCTGATTGTTTAGCTGGAACTTCAAATACGACCAAGCTTGATGGTGAACATGTGAAAAGACAACTTGGCAGAGCAGGTAGAAAGCAAGCCTTGGCATCAGATAAACCTACATTCAGGTACTGCCTTTAATACATCCTCATTACATGACCAGGGGCAAGATAAGTGATCACTCAACGTCAGAGAGGAAACTCTCCAACAGTGTCATTTTCTGATGAACTGCTGATCTATATTTGTAGGTGATGTTTTCACACCAGAAGTTCTCTATGCTGATAAAATCAGAGCTTCACATCACTGTGGGTTAAAATGGTGAAGCACAGTTAATTTTCAATTACAGAGGGGTCAATTATTGAGTCGATGGCTCAGATCTCTGACTTTTAGTTCTTTCTCGTGCTCACATCTGGTAGAGAAAGGACAGTTCCAATCTGTCAGTTTGGATTTTGTAAGCCAGGGGTTACTTAGCTCCGGACTTGGGGGCAGGGTTAACCCAAACTCAACCTCTAATTGACCTGCTTAATCTCTCTCAGCCTCAGTTCCCACATTTGTAAGACAGGGAAAATAACAGCACCTACCTTGTAGGGTTCTTGTGAGGATCAAATGAGATTGTGCTTTGGAAGCCTTAAAATGTTATATAAATTATTTTTAATTTTATTATTTTTCCCAGTTGTTTTCAGAACTGTTTGCCATAGAAGCAAGAGTGAAATCATTGGCTAAAACCATTGGTCAGGGGAGATGGCTGTAAAAGACAAGCAATTATACTGGCTTCCCAAGGATATTAAAGTACAATAATCCTTGTTCTCAACAGAGTTGAGGTTTATCTACACAGTTCATTCAATTATCATAACTTTTGACTGACAAAAATTAGCTATCAATAAATTTATAAGATCAGGGAATGGATTCAAAATACATCACCTGGTGCCTTGGTTTACATATTTTTTTCAGGTCCCCTCATTTGTGTGCTGCGGTAAGTATGCTCCCTTTTGTTTATTAACTATTTCATTTTGAATTGCTGCCTTTACTACTGGCTTCCACAAAGAGCTGGAAATAGGACCTGAACAGCCAAAGAGAGTTGCATGTTATCCTTGTAGAGAAAATGGAGATGGACCGAAGAGAAGTTGACCTTTAGTCCCACATTTTGCAAAATCTGCTAGACATCTCCATCATTACCTTAAACTCTGCATCAAAGACATCATCCCTCCCTATTCCCCCACCAAAAAATAAATAGCTTTACCTTCAGATTTTTCTTTTTTTGCCAACAGTACCACCATTTTCCCACTCTTAAAACATCTGAGTCATCCTTAGTCAGGTATGAGTAGGCCTAGATGACCCCTGGGGTCCCTCTATCATTTTCTGGCTCCTCTCCTCTTTCTCTTTGAAATCTTCTTTCCTCAAATACCTCCCCAATCCAATCAGTCACCAGTTCCTGTCCATTTTTCCTTTACAACTGTTTCTTACATCCATACCTTACTTTCCAGTCTCACTGCCACTATCTTAGTCTAGATATTTATCACATCATTCCTGGACTGTTACAACTCTAACTCTCTCTCTCTCTCTCTCTCTCTCTCTCTCTCTCTCTCTCTCTCTCTCTGTCTCTCAATTGTTCTTTGCCTCCAATTTCTCTTTTGTATTTCATCCCATCCTAAACATCACAGTTAGACTGATGTTCCTAAAATACTACTTTACAAATGTCATCAGCCTCTTCATAACCTATAAAGGTTACCACCCATCAGAAAAATCTAAACTCTTCAGGCTGGCTGCTTTCAAGGCTCCATGCAGTCCAGTACTCACCAGCATTATGCAAAAATGCAAAACCTTGCACTCCAGCCAAAATGGCGGACTAGTCATCTCCTAAACCTTGATATGCCTCCCTGTCCTTCTGACATCGTACCCACTGTCCTTCCTCCCCAAAATGCCCTCTTTCCTCCTCTCCATTTATAGCAATCCTACTATTCTTCAAGGTCCATATCAAATACTTACTCAGGGATAGGATATTTTCCCAACACCCCAGTACTCCCCCTTAAATACCAATAGAGACATGATGTCATGGAAAGGGTTCTACAGTCTGGAGAGACCTGGATTCAAGGCCTGACTCTGACATAGACTAGTTAAATGACTGTGGGCAAGGCATTAATAATACTGGGAGCAGGAACACTCACCCTACAGCCTTGTTGGGGAAATCAAACAAGGCAATGAATAAAGAGCTCTGCACACATGGCAGCGCCAGGCAAATGTGTGCAAAGGGTGCTACTTTGGGCACTTAGAATATGCCAGCAAGTATTTTATATTCACTTTCGTTCTGCTTTCCCCTCTCAATAGTAAACCTCTTAAGGACAGGAACCTGTTTACTCCTAATTACCAGCATCAAAAAAATAGGAAGAAGATGTGAGTTCTAGTCCCGGCTTTGACAATTAACTGAGTCATGCAGGAAGATGCCACTTAGCCTACAACAAGCTTCCTCATTTGTACAGAAATGACACAATAACATTCATATTCCCCTTTCAGCTCAGAAGGTTGCTGAGAGGGACAAGTGGCTGGGGTGGTGAACAGAGTGCCATGCCTGGACTCAAGAAGACCTGAGTTCAAATCTGATCTCAGATACTTCTAGATGTGTAACTTTGGTGCAAGCCACTTAACCTCTGTTTGTTTCAGTTCCCTCATCTATAAAATGGGGATAATAACAGCACCTAACTTCCAGAGTTGTGTGAGAATCAAATGAGAATATTCACATAGTGCCCTGTACAGTTCCTGGCACACAGCAGAAGTTACATAAATGTTATTTATTACTGTCACTGTTGTTCTGTCATTCGGCTGGGTTCAACTCTTCCTGAGCTCATGGACCATCCTGTCTGTGGAGTTCTCTTGGTAAAGATACTGGAGTGGTTCGGCATTTCCTTTTCCAGTGGATTAAGGCAAAGAGAGGTTAAATGATTTATCCAGGCTCACACAGCTGGTAAATGTCTGAGTCTGGACTTGATTCGGGTCTCCTTGACTCCAGGCCCAGCACTCAATGCACCAAGCCATCCACCTGCCTCATGATCTTGAAATCCTAAAAGTACCTTACAAATGAGGGCTGCTATCTGTGCCAATAACATTTCTGCTGAGGACTACAACCCTTGAACAACTTCCCTGTCCATCCTCTTCTATTTGAGGAAAGCGGCTGTGTCATCACCTTCAACAGCAATTTTATGAGCACTTTAAAGTTTACAAAGTGCCTTACCTATTATGTCATTTAATCTTCACAGCAGCCTTAAGGGATAAGTACTCTTATTATCTCCACTGAACAGATGAAGAAACTGAGTCTGAGAAAAGTTAGGTGGCTTGTCCAGAGTCACACCATCGGTAAGCATCTAAAGGCAAAATTCACACTCAGATCTTTCAGAATCCAAGTCTACCACTCTATCCACCGCCCTAATAATAATAGTTATATCATGGTTGCTTTTTTTCCCTTTTAGGCTTTTAGAGCACTATACCAAAAGTGAAAAAAAAAATAAGTTGGCTACACTGCATTCAGCAATTCTTTAATATTTCAAGAACCCAGTGAATAGAGCACCAGCCCTGAAGTCAGAAGGATCCGAGTTCAAATTCAGCCTCAGACACCCACGAGCTGTGTGACCTTCGGCAAGTCACTTAACCCCAATTGCCCTGCCTTCCACCCTCCAAAAAAACCGTGTGTGTTTGTATGTGTGTGTGCGCGTGCGCATGCGCATGCATGCATGTGTGCATGTGTGTGCGCATATGTATGTACATGTGTGTATGTGTGTGTATATTTATTTCAGGAACCTACAATTTTGTCATGAGTACAAGTCTTCCGCCAACACAAATATCAACCCTTTCATGCCTTAGGAGATAATCTCTATAAATTTCTGTGACCTGAAAAAAATATACACCCTGGGGGCCAATGTACTAGCGATGAAACTCTCTGAGTGGAGGTTAGCTGGGCTGGTCCTCAGAGGAAAGACATCAGCTCTGTCATAGAGCCAGTATCTGAAGCTGTTCCAGCTTGAGCCAGCCAGAGCTTTGTGCCCTAATGGCCTAGCCTTAATTAAGAAATGTGACATTATCTGCCCCTTGGTAAGTCATCAAGAGCCCTTTAATGGGGTTGGCTTTGCATTTACATTGTGACTTCTAATGCCTTATAATTTTAAAATATTGTTTTAAAATATCCTTCAGCACAAGTTTAGATAAAAATGTATTTTCTTGACTATGGTATCACATAAAGGCCTTCTATTAAGCCACAAAAGACACACCATCTGCGTTGGTGGGGGGGAGTACCCATGCCAATGCATTTAAAGTACTGAATTATTTTCAATTGTAGCTACCAACATTCTACATGATAAGGTTATTTTTAAATACATGGTGTGAAAAGGTTGGCTGTTTTTTTTCAATGTAATTTTATTGTATCCCAAGGCCAATTCTTTTTCAGAGGGAAATCATCCCTAATTGTATAATGAATCTCAAAAGGAAAATAAGATTAAATGATTGGAATCAGCTCTATAGGAAGACATCTATTCTGCAAAGTGAGATAATATCTGTACTATCTTGAACTGTGTTCATTCAGCCAATTTCTATTTTTCCATTTGAAATTCTTAATTTGTAATTAAAGCTCTAGTGACAATTTACTAAAACTAAAAGAATGAGAATCAAAAGAAATGAAGAAAAACATGAAAAGACGGGGAGTTTCTTAGTTATGGAAGTTTACAAATATATACTATCTGGGAAAGAACCTATTCTTCTGGACACTTTTCTTCCCAAAGACAAAGTAATCTGAGAAGAAAAAAAAAGGTTTCTGCTTTGCTTTCTTCAACAGATGAAAAGCCCACTTGTCCATGGATCACAATAGCTCCATCCAGCAACATACTATAACAAAGCCATATTTAGAAGAGAAGAATCACAAAATAAGACATTAAAAGTCACTGGATAGTGGTTCGATATATATGTTTGTATATGTATTCCTAGTAAGTCAACCATGTGTAGGTAGATGAGGAGGAAGAGAAGGAGGAGAAGGAAGAGGAAAAAGCAGGAGAGAGGGGACAGAAGAGGCAAGAGAGAGGAAAGAGGAGGAAGGGGAAAAGAGAGAAAGAAAAAGAAGAGAGGAAGGGGAGGAGAAGAAAGAGAAAGGAGAAAAGGGAGAAAGTAGAAAGAGGGGAGAAAAGAGAAAAAGGGAAGACAGAAAGAAGAAAGAGAAAGGAAAAAAGGATAAAGCAGAGAGAGGGGAGGAGAAAAGAGAAAGAGGGAAGAGAGAAAGAAGAAAAAGAAGAGAGGAAGGGGAGAAGAAAGAGAAAGGAAAAAAGGGATAAAGCAGAGAGAGGGGAGGAGAAAAGAGAAAGAGGGAAGAGAGAAAGAAGAAAAAGAAGAGAGGAAGGGGAGGAGAAGAAAGAGAAAAGAGAAAAGGGAAAAAGCAGAAAGAGGGGAGGAGAAAAGAGAAAGAGGGAAGAGGAAAGGTGGAAAATGAAGAAAGAGACAGACCAAGAGATCTAAAGGAAGACCCCTAGTACTTTGGCTAGACTCCCCAGCCAGATAATTTATGGGAAGATATAGATGAGAATGATAAGAATAAGGGGACTGAAATAGATTACAGTTTATAACATGGCAGGGTAGGGGGGAAGAAGAGGTACATTTGTCTTAAGAATATATTTTTACATGGAATGAAGATGTGGTGGTCATCCACTGAATTTCTTCCCCCCAAGCTAGATGACAAGGAATATTCAAAATGAGCCTCATGTGCTTTGGTCAAAGTTAGTATTCTCGCACAGCTTCTACTAAACTCAGCATCTTCCCCCCCCAAAAAATGGAAGTAACCCAGAAATTCCAACCGGAGAAATCTGAAAACATAAATTTCCCCAGGGGCGAAGTGGAGGTAGCAGGAAATTCCAGAACATAAGACAAGGAAATCACCACATTTTCATATTGAAAAACTGCTACATGTAATTTTAACTTTTAATTTTAATTAAATTTTAATTTTTAATTTTGTGCATGTATCTTTTAAAAAAGACATATGCATCAATTCATAGTTTATCATTTGGAGAGGAAAATATCACTACAATGAATACTTATTCTAGCATCTAATTCACATTACCTAAAATACCAAAGTTCCATAGAAATGGGCGGAAAGCCATATAATACATATTTCTCAAAGAAGAAATGCTAACTTTCTCAAATGTTTTTGCATTTTAGGCCATAAATACCACACAAAAAAAGCCTGTTCCAAAGAAAGTTTCATTTGAAAATCTCCCTCTTTTTATCAAGCATGCATTTATTAAGTTCCTACTATATGCCAGGTTCTGCGCTGCATTCTAAAGAAACAAAAACAAAAATCAATAGTTCTTGCGGCTCTTTTTTTGAGGGAGACAACACGTACACAAATCTGTATAAAATATAGGTGAAGTAGGTACAGGTTCATGGGAGGGGCAAGTCTGAGCAACTGGGAGACATGGGGAATAGGAAGTGATGCCTATGCTAAGCTTTGAAGACAAGGTGAAGGAGACTTTCCAGGCACAGAGAGGGAGGGACCTGTTCAGATGGCCCAGGGAGTGGAGCTGGAGCACTATGCATAAAGAATAGCAAGGCCAGTTCAGTTCCTAAGAGAGCTCTCTCTATTAGGGGGAAAGACGCTCTTCCAAGGGGAGCAGCACTGATTCCCAGGGTGAAAAAGCTTCAAAGTAAACCTTGCAGCTTCATCTCTAGATGACTCTGCCTCACTGGGTTTTCATGAGGAAAAGCTCTCTGCAAAACAGAAAACCTATATAAACATGAGTTATTATTCCTGAGCAGATCAAATAACTTGCCTGCACCTCAGACACAAACATGTCCACGGGGCCCTCCTCTGATCCTTCATCATGGCAGGGGGAAGACTGGGTTTTTGAGGGCTACTCCAAAGAGACCACAGGTTCTGGAGGTTGGGGCCATATTCTCTCCTCAGCTCCACATTGCAGAATTCCTAACTTCCCTCAAAGCTCGGCTCAGGGCCCATTGTCTAAGATCCTGATCCCTAACCCCCAGGAACTAGTGCCTTTTCTCCCCCCATTAAAAATTATCCTTAATTATGTTTCAAAATATATATTACCTATGTACCTATTTTATATTCTGTGCTCTTCTCCCTACAAGAACATACGCTCCTTGAGGGCAAAGACTGTTTCATTTTTGTCTTTGTATCTCTGGGACCTATAATACAGTGCCAACAAGTTCTTTTTTAAAAAAAAAAATTGCTGTTGGGGCAGCTCGGTGGCACAGTGAATATTCAAATTCTGCCTCAGACACTTAACACTTACTAACCGTGTGACTTTGGGCAAGTCACTTAACCCCAATTGTCCTCTCCCCTCCATAAAAAGCAAAAAAATAAAAAATAAATAAAAATTGCTGTCTTTCGTTTTTAGATTGCCTATATTTACCCCTTTATCCTTCCCTCTCCTGCCTCCCGAAGAATCATCCTATATAACAAAGAATATTCTACCACAAGTTGTTTGATTGATTAACTGACTAAAAAGACCAGCAGAGCTAAGTTCTAAGAGGTTCTCGACCAGGCTGACCACAAGGTAATGAATTTTTAGTCACAGTCTCCCACAAAGATTACTCAGGGGAAGGGGCTACATGTGAATGCAAAGGGAATCTATGCACTGGGAGCTCTTTGAGAAGACGGTCTATCTTTTGCCTTTCTTTGTATACTCATCACCTAGCACAAGGCCAGGCATATGAACGGCTCTTAATAAATATTTAATGACTGACAAGTGATTAACTAAATCTCCATACAGAAATTACAGATCTTATCCTGACATCTTCTAGGATTAACTGTTCTAAAACTGTATCATCATACTATTGTGAAAATAAACTGATGGGTGAAAAGTGCTGATTGTGCCTTAAAACAAAGGGGTTGCATAAAAATCACAGAACTCTGTAGCTTAGTTTAACATCCGAGTTAACGAGTATCTGCCTAACACACAATTAACAAGCGTTATTAACAAGAGTTTGTAATGCTTAACATCAGTAAAAGTTTAGTGGAGTCTCATTCTGCTTATTTGTTCTACGACTTTGGTACCTGGCACAGGGAATATTCTGGATTTTTTTTTCTTTTGAGGGGAGAGTCTCCATTTTTCCCTCTATATTCAGAAGCTGCTTTTGGACACTTCTTTTCTTCACAGGCCACCCCTACCTCAGCCCACTCTCCCCCCCCCCCAAGGGCCACCCTAGTTTTTTTTCCAAAATAAGTATCAAATGCTGTTTCAGGGCTGATAGAACACGGGAGGCCCAGTTTTACCCTCCTACACCAGGGACTAGGCTAAAAACTGCTACCCTGAACATGAGTACATAATGACATAGGGGGCCAGAGAGTACTCGTGAGATTTCAAACTGCGTGTCCCATAGGCAGATCAAACTCATCATGATGACAGAATTCATCATCAAACTCTACAAACTCTCCTTTCTAAAACTTTCATATTTCCAGGTTCATAATCTCAGCATCATTCTTAATTTCTCATTCTCTCTTCACCTCACATATCCAATCAGATGCTAAATCTCACCACCTCTTCCTCGACAACATCTGTCACATCTGACATCACTGACATCACCTCAGTTCAAGCTCCTATTGTCTCTCCCCTGCCCTGCAAGAGCCTGCTAACTGATCTCCCTGCCTCTCCAGTCTGTCTCTACTCACATCCAGTCCATGGAGTTCTCAGTTGTTTTCTTTAAGCACAAATACTCCCCTACTCAACAAATTTAAGTGACACTAGACTAATGTATAAATTCCTCTGCTTACATTGTAAAGTTCTTTACAACCTGGCCCCAAGATATCTTTTCAAGCTCAGTATATATTAGTCCACCTCTTGCATACTTTACTATCTAAACTGGTCTCTATATTTTTCCATCTGTCATGGGGGCAACTGCATTGGCCATCTGTTCCTCATGCTTGGAATGCTCTCTCTCTCTCTCTCTCTCTCTCTCTCTCTCTCTCTCTCTCTCTCTCTCTCTCTCTCTCTCTCTCTCTCTCTCTCTCTCTCTCTCTCTCTCTCTCTCTCCCACACACACACACCCCTAAGCCTCACAGAAGTTGCTTAAGCACTGCCTTCTGATCCCCCCAACTGTCTTTGCCTCCCTTCTCTAGCTGTCTTAATTCTAACTACCTCATACGCATTTCTGGTTTTCTCTTAATATTTATTCTGTATATCCTTACATACGTACTTGCTGTCTCCCCCCTAATGGAGTGAAACTCTTTGAAAATAGGAATTATTTTACTCTTTGTAGTTATATATCCTCAGAACTTTGCATAATGCCTAAAACATAATAGGCATTTAATTTCTTATTGAATGACTGATTGATCAAGCCTAACCAAGGGAGTATGGACCAAATGAAACTCCAGAATCACACTTACCCACCGCCATCCTCAATTGTGGGTATTCTCAAGGTGGCCATGGTACTAAGGGCTAACTCTATCTCCCAATATACTGTTATACTCCATTATAATACATATATGTATTGAAAATACCCAGGATTTATGTAGTATAATATACTCTACAGTATATACTATCATAATATACTACTATAATATATATGTATATACTATATTACATGTACTATGTATATATGCATGTGTGCATACGTGTATGTATACTATATGTATATGTGTATATATACATATTTGTACATATTGTATATGTATACATATATACTAAAATGCATCATACTATAGTGTACTATAAACACATATGCAATATATAATATAAAATACTACATTGAATTATATACTACCCATTGTGTTTCCAATATACTTCATTTAGATGTATATACATATTTTCTTTATCTCAAATCAAATTACTTTCTTTTAGAATCACATTGGGAAGAAAGGCCTTTACTTGCCACCAAATAAATCAGTTACTTTATATTTCTGCTCCATGAAATCAATCACAACGCAAAAATATTTACTAGATGCTTATTATGTATAAGGCACCGTAGATCAGGCAGGGGGTAATGGGAGGGTAAAGGGAATTGCTTAGCCTAGTATGTGGACAGCAGCAAAACTACGATTATATCCTATTTGGGGAAATCATATAAGAGAACAAGGGGAAAAAAATCTTTCCTTGGTAGTCTTTTTCCTATTTAGCTGAAAATAACACTGTAACTTCTATGCCCAACCTTTCTCTTCTCATATAATTTCCTCCTTATTTCATTCATTTATTCTTACATCTCCAACATAGCCCTTTCTCCCTTCCTTCTGAATTTTTTATTGCTGCTCAGGATCTTCCTTGCCACAAAGTCCCCTACAGTTTGAAAACTGCCACAAGCCCTCCAAAGTTATGTTCTTTCCCTTTCTCTAGAGCCCTCAAATGTGCACCTCAGCCTCCTTTTGACACAATCAGCACCCTCTTTCCTGGAGGTCCTACCAAGAGTTCTTCCCCTTACAAAAGCTTACTTCTATGAAAAGACAACATTCATGTGCTTCTAAACAATATTGTCAAAGGAAAATACACAGGCTAACCTGGTTTCACTTTGGATTTCCTAAAGTAAAAAGGAAAAATACATTTTGGACTCAATGATACCTTATCATCCATCTGTGGAGAAAATCCAACAGCATCTCATTTGTCTAAAAGTCAACTGTTTGACAATTTTCATCATTCTAAATAAAGCTAAAACCCAGAAAGGAAGCCATAAGGCGTAGGAGTAGGAGAAGGAAGAGGAGGGGGAGGAGGAAGTGGAGGAGGAGGAGGAGCAGTAGCAGCAGCAGTAGTAGCAGTAGTAGTAGTAGTAGTAGTAGTAGTAGTAGTAGTAGTAGTAGTAGTAGTAGTAGTAGTAGCAGCAGCAGCAGTAGCAGCAGCAGCAGCAACCAGTAGTAATAGTTTTTATCATCACAATAAGTCACATTTATATAGCACTTTAAGGTTTACAAAGTACTTTGCTTCCAACAACCCTATGTAGTAAACTATCCAAGCACTATTCCCCATAAACACTCATTTTACAGATGAGGAAACTGAGGCTTGGCCAGCAAGTGACATGTCCTGGCTCACGGAACCACTAAGTATAAGAGCCTGAACCAGGCCTTCTAATTCCAAAGACCTATCAGTGCTCATTCCACTGTACCAGACTCTGCTGACTCTTAGGATAGTCCTTCCAAAACTATTTATTCCTACTTTACATGCTTTTTTTTTTTTGCTTTTTTTTTTTGGAGGGCAGTTGGGGTTAAGTGACTTGCCCAAGGTCACACGGCTAGTTTTTTTTTGTGTGTGTGTTAAGTGTCTGAGGCCGGATTTGAACTCAGGTACTCCTGATTCCAGGGCCAGTGCTCTATTCACTGTGCCACCTAGCCGCCCCTACATGCTTTTTTTTTTTAAGCCCGACTATCTGATTTCCCAATTCAAAGAAGAACAAAACAGAAAGTTAGGAAGGAGAGGGCAAGGAGGGAGGAGAACCTGTGCCAAAAACACAGCCAGGGATGGAAAGAAGATGCACATACAATGACAGTGGAAATAACTAACAGTTGACAGCTACACAGTAAGAGAGGAAACTCAAAAAGGTTTGTTTTGGAAAGGGTTTTTTTAAGTGAAAACAAAAATCTCCAAAACTATAGTGAGCAGTCAAATAGCTCAATATATTCCACCAACCATGGGAATCTCCATATTTTGGCATAGCATAATGCCTTATATTCATAAAGGTCCCTCTGGGTCATCAAGAAAAGGTTAAATTATATTACATTTACTCTTGAAGTGAATAATCCACTTGAGAAAGATTTCGATAAAAAAATTTCAAATTCTGAAAGAAATTGGAGGATACAATGGTATTAGGGTTAGAGATAGACCTACAAAGCTGGGTTCAAGTCCTACCTTTGACACAAATTGGCCGTCACTCTGAGCAAGTCACTTAAATCTCTGTGTCCCAGGCAAAAAGTCTAAGACTTTAAGTTGCAGAGGCAATGCTGGGAGCTCCCTACACTTGGGAAATCCCAAATCTAGTAAAAAGTAATTAAATGCTACAGATAATTAAAATTTTAATAATTGGGGGAAGGAAAAGCATACTTCTGTCCTCTGGAAAATTCATCCATGCACACCACCTCATTCCCCGATGTTGTCAGACAAAAGAAGACATTGCTGCGTTATAAGAAGACTCTTAACCCAAAGGACATAGTTCCTGTTCTTGAGACCAAAACTCTCATTAGGAAAGCTGTCAATGAAATTCAAGAGGCTGCCATGTTCCTACTACTGCTAGAATTTCACCACATCTTACTTCATTGCTTATCTTTGCTGACATCTCAGAGTAAGTTCTCTCCTCCTCTGTGGCTAATTTCTTCCTTTGTTGTCAGAGTTCTAGAACAGCACCTCTGCTCTCTCTATGCCCTTTTCCAAGATAATCACTCGTCTCGCTGTTAGCTCTTTCTTCTTCTTGGCAGAGCTGAGTCTATGGATCCTAATAGGGAAATAGGAATTCTAAAATCATTTCTCTGATAGATCATCCTTTGCCTCCCCATTCCTCCCCCAAAGTATAACCCACATTTCTTTTTCCAGTTCCCAGCATGTGTTTGTAGAGCTGCTCTGGTCATCTGAGGTCAAGGTTACAAGTGAGAAGTGCCGCCCAAAGACTCTATCTTTAGGAGAATATGGATTTTCCAACTGGCTTTCAGAAGCTCTTGCTTTTGAATTCTGAGTAGCTGTGGGAAATAAGAGATCCCCCATGGGTCTCTTTTTCAAAAGAGCTTTCCAGGAATTCGGAAAAATATTCAACTATAAGTAGACTGCCCAGTATTCCAGAATTGACTCTTTCAAGCTTCACAAGTAAGCAGGATGCCCATTTAAGTCATGACTAAGAGAGCCAACTGAAACATGACTGGTGAGTAAATTTATGATCAGGGATCTAGAAAGGAAAGTGACCTCAGAGGTTGTTTCGACCACCACCCCATTTTGCAGATGATGGTATGAGGTTTTGAGAGATTGAATGGTTTGGCTATGGTCACACATGTAGTAATTGGCGTGTGTGGGATTTGAACCCAGAGCATTCAATACAATTTAGGATTACTGGATTTAAGTCTTGAAATGAACCTCATGGCTCACCTAATCCAAAATTTTTTAGAGATGGGTCAGCTAAGGTGCAGCAAGTTTAAGTGATTGCCAAAAGTCACACAATTATTGAGTGGCTGAAGTAGAATTAGAACCTAGGTTTACTAACTCCCAGAATGGGGTTCTTTCTATTATTTTATGTGGCCTAGATTCACCTAATTTCAAATATGAGAGAGTCATGGTTAAGAGAGTCAAGTAGATGGAAAAAACGTCTGTTTTTCTGACTTGATAAGGAACAGCCCATGTAAACATAGTGAGAACAAAGCTATGTATACCCTTATCTGTTTCTCATCATGGAAGAAGAGAAAACACAGAAACCCAGAGCTCTCGCACTGACAATAAAGTGCAGGGAACACAGCCTTGCATTTCCTAGAAATAGCAGAAGAAACAGTCACAGATTTAAAAAAAACAGAAGAAAGAATTGTGGGGCTTTTTTTCTGCAAACACTGCAGAAAATCTGAAAGTTGTTGGCAAGCTCTGGGAAAGTCAAATTTGGGAAAAGCTCAAGGTGAATTAGGATTATGTTCTACATAAGCACTGGGGAAAACTAGGCATAACTGGGAAGTTTAAAATGGTTTAGCATACTTCTAAAATCCTGTGTTACTGTGAGGTATATTATGATTTTTCTCACTTTTTATACTTAGCTATACTTAGTTGTTTTAATTAATGAGGTTCATTCTTTTTAGAACAAGTATAATTTAAGGGGTAAATGTACTCATAAACTGATTTTGGCAGAACGGAAGCTTCTTGATAAGAAGAATCGATTTCCTTTTCTGTCTTTATCTTCAACAGCTGGGGATGTAAAGCCTGACACATAGTGCTCACTTAATAAAGGCCTACTGAACCAATGTGAGCACACTTTGGGGAAATGTGGTTACTTGTACCATAAGAGTACGCCTCAGTTGTAGTCTACAAATACCATCATGTACCTGGTCACAGCTTTCACAGACTATACCCATATCTAGGAAGAAACCAACAGTTTTGTGTGCTCACTTTTCAAACCTAAACTACTAGGACAAAGGTGGAGAAACTGTGGCCTTCTAGATCCTTGGGTGTGGTCTTTTGACTGAGTCCAAGTTTCCGAGAACAAATTCTTTCATTAATTAGATTTGTTCTATGGTTTGGAGTCAGTAAAAAAAAAAAAAAGGCTGCACTTGAGGACCTGGAGGACCACATGTGGCTAGAAGATGACAAACATAACACTTTGGACCTGAAAACTGTAAGCTCTAGCTTTTGTAATTTAAGTACAGGTCACTAGTTTGCAGAAAATGGGGGGAAAAATGGTGTAAAAAGTTTCGTAAGTTATCTTAAGCTCTTAGGAACTTCAATAACCATGGAAGAGCCAGAAATCATAAGCAGTCCAAAATATAAGATGGGGCTGTTGCCTAACACGTGTGTTAGATAAGAAACACAAATGGAATATTCTAAGATAAAGTTAAAGAAATACAAAAGAAAAATATGAAAGGAACTCTCCCTCAGACACCATTGTAGAATTTCACTGCCAGCACTTTATAAACACCATCACTGAGTCAATCACATACGACTTGATTCACTGCATCTCACATACTGGAAAAGGGAATAGAAAGCCTAGTCAAATGCCCTCACTTTTCAAATGAGAAAACTGAGACCTAGACAGGGTGAGACTTGTCCAAGGTTACATGGTCCTGGAAAAGATGTTAGGGACCATCTCATTAACTCTACTCTTGAGAAAATTGAATCATGGTTAAGAGACTGGTTAAGAAACTTGCCCAAAGTAAGAAAAAAAAAAAAGTCCAACAGCATTCACACAGTGTGAGACGCACCAAGTAGAATGAGCCAATGAAGAGAGGGGAGCACCACCTAGAGTTTTAAAGTATACCATGAGAAACAAAATCCTGAACAGTTCAACAAAGTCATGAGCCAAGTGGAAATATTTGGGGGAAAGGATGTCAGCTTATGCAGGACCAAAATCAAGAAGTGAATTGCTCTTTGCAGATAAAGGCTTTAAGAATCAGTGCCTAGGTTCTGAAAATAAAAATGAGCTATGAGGTTCTACAAACATAGGGGCCAGTGTGAACCACAGGGCAATCATGTATACAGCATCAGAAGGAGATGGCTTATACCAAAAAGACATCTCTCTTTTCAACCTAGTCCCTATCTCCACACTAATCTATCAGCAATATAACAGCAATATAACTAATATAACAGCAATATTCTCCAAAGCAGGGGTTCCTAACCTATTTTGTATCACAGCCCACTTTGGATGTCTGGTGAGGCCTATGATTCCTTCTCAGAACAATGTTCTTAAATGTACAAAGTGGAAAAAAAAAAGAAAATCCAATTATACTGAAATACCATCATCAAAATGTTTTTAATTTCATGGACTACAGGTTAATCATTGTTCAGCTGTTTTCTGCCATGTCCAACTGTATCAGCAAGCACCCTAGTATACCCAGGGCAGCTGCTAGCACAGGTTCTTAGATCTGTTTTTCTAAAGGAAAGCAACTCAAAGTGGGTTAACAATCTTTCTTTAATCAAACAAGCATATCATTTATCTAGTTCAGGGGGAAAAGTTAGCACCCTGAACTCCAGAGAATATAAACCCAAGTTACAAGCACAAGTTACAAACAGACCAAGAAACAGATTAGCAGATGGGCTTCCAAACATCTGACCAACACATCTATTACCCATTCAAGTTACCAGAGAGGAAAGCATCAACATCTGGGTTTTTCAAAGCCAAACGGCTTCCCAGAGTCTCATCTAGCCAAATCACACAACTCTTCTCAAAGTGAGCCCCAAAGCAAAGCCTCACATCAGGGCGTATATATAGGTTTCTCCTGGGTCAGCCCTCCTGACCCACTGTCCTATTACAAAGTAATTGTAAAAGGTGTGGCCATTGCCAAAAAAATAAGCCTCTCTCCACAGGCTCCACGTGACCACCAGGGGCAGGAAAGAGCTTCAGATTCCCATTACACCAACTCTCCAGGGGAGGCTTGTGGTTTCACCAGTGTGAGACCCTCTGCTCCTGGAAATAGCCTCCAGTGATGACAATAGGTAATTGAGCTACAATTTATAGTCTCTGAAAGCTGTCTTATGTATTTCAAGGTTAAGGGGGTGGACCCATGAACATGCAGACGTTATGTGTAAGTACCAGGACTTTGAATTCAGCTAATATTTTCTCCAATGCCAGGACTCTGGAATATAGTTTTATAAACAATTTCACACTTTACTATTAACTACAAATCTCATTTAAATTTTGTAAAGACACTTGACTTTCATCTTCTAAATCTTCCCAAATCTTTTGCACCACCAGCCAAATGAGGTTATTTGCTGCTTTTCATTTTTCCACATTTTTCAGTCACTTGCAACGTCCCTTCCTGTTGAGGGTATCACCATCCTCCTGATCACAAAGGCTCACAACTGAAACCCTTCACTCCTTTTCATCTCCTATGTCCAAACTTTTGTTAAGACTTTCCTAATATCTCTCTTCAATGTCCCCTTCTCTCCTATGATGCTTCTACCACTCTGGTGCTCAGGACTTCTTCACTTTCCAGCTGCACTACAGAAATAGCTCCTAGGTCTCCCTGATACAAGCCTCTCTCCACTCCAACTGATGAAGTCACTCTGCTGTCAAACTCATCCTCCTAAAGTGCAGGGCTCACCATGTCAACCCCCCTTTCTAAATAAACTCCAGCAACTCCCTATCAATCCTAGTATCAAATCTAAACGCCTCTGTGTGGTACTTAAAGCCTTCCATAACCCGGCACCCTCCCACCAGGTTTCTTACATCTTCCTTACCCCCTACTGTCCCCTTACTGTTCCCCAAAAACCATCCATGCTCCATCTCCCAGCTCTGAGCATTGCCACTAGCTGTCCCCCAGGCCCCTCCAGTTTCCTTCAAGTATCAATTAAAATCTCAGCTGCTACAGGAACCCTCTTGATTCTAGTGCCTTCTGTCTATTGCTTATTTCCGAATTCTCCTGAATGTAGCTTATTTGTACACAGTTGTTTGCATGCTGCCTCTCCCATTAGAGAGTGAGTTCCTTGAGAGTAGGAATTGTCTTTTACTTTCTTGGTATCTGCACAGTGCCAACACAGTTGGAGCCTAATGAAGGTTCACTGATTGACTTTGTTGCTTTCAATGATCTTAAGCTGTTCTCCACCACAAGGACCCATCATTTGACACCAACATTTTCTTGGTAATGTTATACAGCCATGAAGCATGGAATACTATGATCTCAAGAAAAATAAAAATTTAATTTAACTCAAAGGGCAAAGGAAAGACACAGTTGGCACACTTATGTTCCAAGCTCCAGTAAGTTTCTAACAATCACTTGTGTTTGCAAAGCAACATAAAATAATCAAGGCTTGTTGAGTCAATCTCCTGTGCAAAAATCCCAGACAAATAGCCACACAGTCTTCATTTGAATGCTTTTAGTGGTGATGATCACTTGACTGATGGAGTTTGCTCATTCCATTTCTAGAAGGTTCTAAATGTTACGTGGTTTTCTCTTAGAAGGCCAGCAGTGGATAGACTGTTATTGGACTTAGAATTAGGGAGATCTTGAGTTCAAATCCTGTCTTAGACAGTACTGGTGTAACCTTGGACAAATTGCTCAACTTCTCTTACCTCCATTTCCTCACCCTAAAACTGGTGATAGGGATAGAACATGTCTCTCACATTTTTGTTCTGTTTTGTTTGAGGATTAAACAAGATAACATGTAAGGCACTTTGAAAACCTAAATGACATAAATTCTATTATTAGTGTTGTAAAAGAGGAGGAGGAGGAGGAAGGAGAAAGAGGAAGAGGAGGAAAGGAGGAGGAGAAGAAGAGGAGGAGGAGGAGGAAGAAGAGAAGGAGGAGGAAAGGAGAAGGATGAGGACGAGGACGAGGACAAGGACGAGGAGAAGGAGAAATATAAAAGACATTATTGAGGGTACAAATGATTGGGGGGGGGGGGAAATATGGGCTAGACATACAGTGAAAATGACAAAAGGATAGTCAGCCCAAGATACATGGCTACCACTGAGCTACTGAAAGAAGTCTGGAGAGGGGGAAAGCCCTACCAAACATTAGATGGATACTTTATGGAAGAGTTATGAGAAGATATGAACAAGAATCACACAGGATTAAAGGTATCATGGAAAAGTGGCAATATGCTTTGGTGGAGGCTATCTCCTCAGCAAGTAAATCAAGAATGAATTTGAGTGTCCATCAAATATAACTATTCTCAAAGGATGAAAGGAAATCAGAATTCAGCTATGAGGAAAAGAAATTATGAAGAACTCTTCTAGAAACAGCTAAGTTTTGATTTCTCCAAAAGTTTGATTGGTACAAAGAAGAAGCACTTTATAAGCAGACAAAGGTTTTTTGTCTGTTTTGTTTTGTTTTTTTTAATCAAAAGCCATTTGAATGGGGAGAAAAGGGTAATATAGGGACAAAGAACAAATATGCTATGGTGGGGAGGGGAGAAGAACACCTCTAAATGAGTCCAAACTTATCACCTTAGACGACTTGTTTTGAAATGGTTTAACTTACGAAAAGCTACTAGGCCCTCAAAATCTGCATTCAAATATAAATACTTCCAGTATCAAAATTTAAAAAGGGTGCAAACTCCAGTTGCCAGCTTCTAACAATGAAGAAGCTTGACTCATCAGGGCTATGAAGAGAGCCTTTTCCTTCAGTGTTTATAAGGGGTTATGACTAATTCATGAAGACCAGCAAAAATACACACTGATCCCTTTTCCCTGAACCTATTATATCCCAAGCCGCATTTCAGACAGAGGAAGACAACATAATAACCTGATGGCATTATTTCTGTCTTCCAGCCAGACTTCCCTAGTCTTAAAGCCTTTCCAAAACACTACCAAACCTCTAATCAAAGCCTATGTTAGGATCACAATATGAAGTTGGCTTGTAACATTCTTTCTGCTCTGTGTCACTGTTTTTTGTTGGTTCTGTTTCTAAATGCTAAGGAAAGAAATGAAAATTAACATAAATCACTTCCCAACATGCCCACAATTCTAATGGAACCCTCATTACTACTAATTATAGTGGGTTAATAATATATACCCACTTACTACTAACTAGACCCACTAAATATTACTTTACAAGGAAAAAATTGGACAAAACCATTAGTATACGGAATTTGGGGATAAGGAAAGGTCCTCTACCAATGCAAATACACATTTGCTCTGAAATTCATTTTAGAGAGTTACCTGGGATTGTAAGAAATAAAGTGGCTTCCCTAGGGTGACAAAGCCTAGAAGAGGCAAAGGTGGGGCTCCAATCCATCTTCCTATCTCAAAAGCCAGTTCTTTTATCACCAAGCCATGGAATTTCATTTTCAACAAATTGCAGACACTGTTAGTCAAGTTATTTAGAAATATTCATCAGGAATCTACTTACGTGTATACAGTTAGCATGTATAACATATATCCAATTGCTTGCCATCTTAGGGGGAATGGGAGAGAGGAGGGAGAGAGGAGAAATATTTGGAACTCAAAATCTTATAAAAAATGAATGCTGTTCCTATATATTTCCAATGAAGCCCAACAGCAAGAGATAGTAAGAGAAACTCCATTTAAAGTTACTGCAGACATTATAAAATATTTGGGAATCTACCTGCCAAAACAAACCCAGTACCTCTATGAACACAACTACACAACCCTTTTCACACAAATAAAAGCAGATCTCACTAATTGGAAAAA
>CM053597.1:58450858-58476720 GCA_028646575.1 Pseudocheirus occidentalis
GCTTGTGGTTAAAAGCATTGTTTTGGCAGTCACTTCTCCAATTTAGGCGGATGTTCTCCTGGCTGGTATTCACAGGAAGTCACCAACTAACAATTTAGTTATGGACATCAAGCTCTTGGCTGAGCTGCCTGTCTCCATTGGCATTTACTGGGTCTTGTTTCTCAAGATGCAGATCTTCCTGACTTCTATTGCCTTTAGCCCGCCTTCATTTCTAAGGTTTTGCTAGCTTGAGGTTGCCTCGTCTGGATCAGTTCATCCTGCATCCTCAACAACATCCTCTCTGCCTCTCTTTTAAAAATAATTTTCATTTAATTTTTATTTGCAGTTCCACATTCTGTCCATCCCTCTGTTCCTCCCATTGAGAAAGCAAGAAATGTGGTACCCATTATACATATTTGTTGTTATTCAGTGATATATCATTCTTTATGACCCTGTTTTTGGGGGTTTTCTTGGTAAAGATCCTGGATTGGTTTGCCATTTCCTTCTCCAGCTCATTTTACAGATGAGGAAACTGAGGTAAATAGGGTTAAGTGACTTGCCCAGGGTCACACAGCTAGTGTCTGAGGCCTGCTTTGAGCTCAGGTCTTCCTGACTCCAGGACCAGGACTTGTATGTATTGAGCCACCTACCTGCCCATCATATGTATAGAGTCATGTAAAACATATTTCTGCTTTAGCCATGTTCAAAAAAGGGAGGAAAAATAAAGAAAGGGAAACAGTGCTTTAGTCTACACTTTGGGTCCCTCTGTTCTCTTTCTGGAGGCAGATGGTATTTTTTATCATAGGTCCTTTGGAATTGTCTGGGATCATTATATTGCTCAGAGTAGCTAAGTCTTTCACAGTTGATTAATGATATAATATTGCTATTGCTGTGTAGCTATAGCTGTGTTCTCCTGGTTCTGCTCACTTCATTTTGCATCAGTTCATACAAATCTTCCTAGGTTTTTCTAAAACTTTTCCCTTCATTGTTTCTTACAATATAGTGAATATTCTATCACATTCTTATATTGAAGATTGTGCAGCCTTTCTCCAATTGATGCTGCCCCTCTTTTAAACAAAATATGTTTTTATTGATAGTTTTTGCCTTACCTGTATTTTCTTATATTTCCCTCCCAAGAGCAATTCCTTATAACAGAGAATTAAAAAAAAAAAGCTCCACAAAACAAGCCAGTCTACTGAGAAAGTCTGCCTTTTTATGCAGTCTTGCTAATCCACAGCCCCCCACCTTGGCAAAGAAGCTTTAGGAGGTACCTCCTCATTTCTCTTTGAAAGCACGCTTGGCGGTTATGATTTCGCAGCATTTACTTTGGATCACTTTTTATGTCTTCTCATGATTCTCTGTGTTCATCACGTTTATTGTTTCTTAGTCAAGAAAGCCTTCCCAGTAACCCTAGAAGTTATCTCCAATTGTCAAATCATTCAATAATCATTCAATAATTAAGCAACCTACCTTCCCTTGGCGATTATCTTGAATTTCTCCTGTGTTTATCTTGTTTGAACATAGTTGTTGGCATTCTGTCTTCCCTGTTAGATTGTGAGTTCCCTGAGAGCAGTGACTTTTTTTTTTAACCTTTCTTTGCGTCCTGAGAGGTCTGTAAAATGCCTGGCACGTAGTAGGCCCTTAACAGATGCTTTTTGATTGGTCAGCACAGTACTATTCCGTTGCATTCATGCAACACTATGTACTAAGTCATTCCCTAATTGATAGACATCTACTTTGTTTCCAGGTTTTAGACTTCAAAAGGTGCTGCTATGAATCTTTTGATGTATATGTAGCTTCACGTCTCTTAATTTATGACTTACAAAGCATTTTACATAAATCATCTTGTAGAATCCTCAAAACAACCCCAGGGGGAAAGGTTGAAAGGTATTCTCTCTGTTTTCTTCTTAGATGGATTTATTATCTCTTTGATGGGCATACAAGACGGGCATACAGGTTGCAGCCCATTCATTCATCTCATAAATTCAGCACAGGAGGTCACCCTGTGTTGGGGGCTTTCCTCTAGATATCTCACCATGAAATGAGTACCGGCGAAACACACAGGCTGTCCCTTCATTCCCCTTGTTTTTGCTGTGTCATCATTTTATAAATGGGCAGACTGAGACTTAGGGAGGTTGGCGTTCTCCTGGGGGCAGCTAGGTGGGGCAGTATGTACAGCACTGTGCTTGGAGTCAAGAAGACCTGAGTTCAGATTTGGCCCTCAGACACCTACTAGCAGTGCATCATCCCCTGGCAAATCACTTAACCTTTGTTTGCCTTGGTTTCCTCAATCGTAAAATAAAGATAATGAGAATAATGATAGCACGAATGATAATGGTAGCAAATGAGAGGATAATTGTAAAGTGCTTGGCACATGGTAAGCAATATGCAAATGTGATTTTTCTTCAGTATTGTTCTTAGTGTGTTGTAGCTACTAAACCCTGGAGATGAGATTGGAGTCAGCCCTCTCTTGCTTTCAGGTAGAGCACTCTTTCCACCAGACCACACATTTATAGAGCAGCAGGGAAGGGAGCAGGTATCTATTAAGCTCCTCCAATGTGCCAGGCCCTGTGCTAAGCACTTTATAAATATTATCTCCTCCGATCATTTGTGTTTATATTCTCTTCTTCCAGCTCCATTTGCAGTCGCTATTTTTGGCCGGGGTGTCTTTTTTTCAGTAAGCTGTAGTACAAAAGAAAATTTTGTTTTTTTCCAAACCATAAATACTTGAAAGTCAGATTGGCAAATTAAAATATTTGTTTATTCTTGGGATCTGTTTTCCTCGCAATATTCCATTTATACAGAAAACATCCGACGGCTCAACATGGAGATAAATAAACGTATGGTTCATTTAGTTGTTTCTACAAAGTAGATCTGGTAATGGGAGTTTATTCGCTCGTTTCTTTGGGAGTGAAGAAAAGATCATTCTCTTACATTTAATTACAGTGTCTTTTAACTTAGTATTGTTAGATGGCATGGAAGTGGCAGCAACTACTACTGAACCTTAATTAATGGGATTGACAAATAGACTTGATTTTGTGAATCTCTATTTTGAGAATGTCACACTCTCCATGTCACATTCGCTTCCAAAAATAAGATTGGTGGGCTTTTTTAGGTGATGTTTAGTAGTCTTCGGGGTTTGAATTGACTCTTGTTCATTTGGCTATTTATAGAACTCTTTGACTCATTTAATAGTCTTCTGACAGTATTGTGGTTTTCACGAGTCATATGTCCTGAGGGTGGGTGTCAGAAGCAGTGTGTTATTTTGGTGTGCACATACACTAGCATTTTATGAAATGAACGGGTTTTTCCTTGGTAAGTCTGCCTTAGGTTGCACATATTCTAGTTTAGTCTAATTTACTGGGCTCTCTTCCACTAGGGACCTTGTATTATGGTAACCTTTCTCCTAGGAAGGACTTGAGCCTGTTTTATTTCTTGGGCTCCTGGGCACAGTCAGATTAGGTGATGGTTTTGAAGCAAAACATTTATGTTTTGTTGATATAATTCTTTTAAAATTATATTTGAATTTATTTTATCTTCAATTTATTTTAAATACAAAATAAGAAAAGAAAAAAAGAAAAAAAGAAAAAAAATGCTATGTACGCTGCCATATACTTAGCAGAACATGAGAGAATTTGATATAAAGCAATAAATTTCCATTTCAAGAAGTCCTATATAACAAATACTACACATTATTTTCAAAGCTCTCTATCTTTTCTCTGCTTTCTTGTATGTTTTCTTCTTTCCTCTGCAATGTACTTTTTATTTTGTTTTGCCCCCCTCCTGAAGACTATAATTAAGTGTGGATATGTATGTATGTATGTATGTATGTGTGTGTGTGTGTATGTACCTATACATACACCTATATGCACATATGCACACATATATAAATATACAGATATCCATAAACATATACACATATGCACTCACATATAGACATATAAGACTGTATTATGCTCATTTCCACTTGTTATTTGTTTCTCTGTAGTTTGGTAGCATCTTTATAAGTCCAAATCATTACATATTTTTCTAAATCCATTAGGTCATCATTTCCTAAACTACAATGATATTCCAACCCAATCACATTCTATCTGGGAGATTGTCTATTGGAGTTTTCCTCCCATTTTTTCTGCATTCTCTCTATTCTTGGCTACATAGGTTTTATTTATACAGGAAAGTTATAATTTAAAATAATCAAAATTATCCATTTTACACTTCATTATTGTCCTCAACTTACAACATGGTTTATTTAGGTGTGATACCACTGAATCTAGTTCCTTTACATCTCTTTGCTCTAGTTTCTTGACATTCCTGACCCTCTGCTTTTCTAAATGAACCCCATTAATTTTTTCTGATTCAGTAAGATAATTTTTTAGTCATTTAGTCAGGATGGTATTGCATAAGTAGATTAATTAGGTAAAATTGTCGTTTTTTATTTTGTTAGTCTTACCCACCCATGACAACAAATATTACTTCAATGTTTTAGATCTGACTTTGTATAAAAGGTGTTTTGTGTGTATATTCGCACAGTTCCTGTGTCTGTTTTGGCATACACGCTCTCATATGTTCTTTTTATACTGTCTAGTTATTTTATATGGTCTGAAACTATTGATTAATATGGCTGTCGATACAGTTCTTTTAAATTCTCACGTCATTACCCACCTGAAAGGATCATAGTATATCTCAGACACCCCAAATTCACTTGTTAATGTCAACTATCTAGGACACAGGTCAAAAGTAAGAATTGAATAAAAAAATAGCTTCTTACTTGTCCAAATGGATGTCACAAAGCTCATGCATTTTACAGATGAGAACCCCTCATCCAAAATCTATTTAATCATCTTTCTTGTTCTATATTTCTTACAACCTTGACTAGTTAGTGTACCATTGCACAGCAGATTAAAAACAGAAAAATTAAAAAGTGGAGCTTAATGTTAGAGGAATAAGCAAAAGCTTATAGGGATAAGATAGAAAAAGAAGAAAAAAGAACTTAAAAATCTAAAGCAGCCTAGGACCTTTCATTAATTATTAAGGTCTAATAGATCCCACATCTCAGCAGTCTAAGGAAATGACCTTCTTATGACCGAGCCAAATAATTTTAATTTTCATTATGATGACCTTTGAGGCATCAAGAAAAACTGTCTCCCTTTCTTGGAATGTTCTGTCCCTTTATACTCACCTCTTAGCTTCCCTGTCTTCCTTTAGTCCTTAGCTTAATGCCCACCCTCCACAGGAGCTTTTTCCCGTTTTCTAGCTTCTTATGTTTTGCCTTTCTGGTTTGTTGTTGTTGTTCAGTTGTTTCAGCCGTGTCTGATGCTGTGTGACCCCATTTGGGATTTTCTTGGCAAAGATACTAGATTAGTTTTGCCATCTCCTGCAGGTCATTTTGTAGATGAGGAAACTGAGGCAAAGAGGGTTAAGTGACTTGTCCAAGTTTACACAGCTAGTAAGTGTCTGAGACCAGATTTGAACTCACAAAGATAAGGCTTCCTACATTCCCATTCTGCAGAGGTGGTCACAGCTTTGTCTCCAGTCTTGATCATAAAATGGCAAAACCTCTTTCTTTATAATTAGATTGAGTTAATACCTTCAGGGTGAGAATCCTTGCCTAGGCGCAGACTTAGGAGGTTAAAGGGTAGAAACCACATTGGAATCATAATTTTTTAGAGCTGGGACTTTAGAAGTCATCTGGTTCATTCTACCTGAAGCTTGAAGCCCCGAACCATTCTGAACAAGTGGTCCTCTTGCATATGTTTGCATAGATGCAAAGAAAGGGGATCATGTTGGGAGACAGACTGTTACATTTTTAGATGTCTCTAATAGTTAGGAATGCCTTCTTTGTGGTCTACTAAAGGACTTCTGTCCCATTGGTCCTGGTTTTCCGCCTTCTGCAATTACACCAAATGTCTCATCTTTCCCCATGAAAACCTTTGAAGTATTTTGAAGGCAGTGACAAGCTTCCCTGCTATGTTTTTTTTTCTGTGCTCTGAACATTCTCAGTTCCCTCAATCATTCTTCATATGGCATAGTATTGAGTCACTTCATGCTAGTTGATGTCTTCTCATTACACTTTAGCATGTCAGGTTTTTTTTCATTAAAATGTGGTGATGAGAGCGAGTCACAATTCTCCAAATGTGGTCTGAGCGGGGCAGAATGCAACAGGGCTATTATCTCCCTTAGGACTTTATACGTTTACAAACAGAGCCCCAGATCACAACTGCCGTTTTGTCTGGCACCATTTGATGCCTATTTGAGCTTTCAGTCAACAAAAGCCTTATATCTTTTTCTAGTTGAGTCGTCTGTCTTGTCCTGTGCTTGTAAAGGTTGGTTTTTAGAACCTACAATGAGCATTTTACGCTAAAAAAAAAATCTGATTTCATTGAAGACAGCCAGAATGGTATAGCTCAGGTCAAAGACAAGAAGGCCTAACATTGCCTCTGACACATGACAAGTTGTGTGACCCTGGGGAGTCCATTTACCTCTCAGTGCTGCATGAAACTTTCCAAGACTGAAGCTGCAGAGAAGACCCTGACTTGTCATGGTAGTAGGGAGCTTCCTAACTGGACCACAGATCTGATCCTATTTCTCCCTCTAATTTGATCAAAATTGATTTAGCACATTTGAGAGATGCTGATAAAGTATCAAAACAGCTGAAACAGAACTACATTTCCTGCTCCTTGTTTTTCAGTGTGCTCTATAGCTGGGTAACTATGGGGCAAAATTACACTAAACTTCGGTTTTTCTTTTTGACAAAGAGGCATAATAGTAACTTGGATGACATGCCTCACGGAGTAATTGTGAAGAAGGCACTTTGTAAACTATTAAAACCTCTATTAGTGTGAGATTGTGATCCTTATTTCTTTTTAGCAAAATGCTTTTTAAAAGTCAGTCCGCACAGTGGAATCTTGCATTCTCTATCCATTTCAGTCCGCTGAGTGACGATGAGATGGCCTGCTTGGAGACAATTGTAAAAACCTTTCTATTCCTTTCTCTAATTTTCGTCAAGGCTACATTCAGTACATGCTTAGACCGTGCTCATAAAGATTTTGTAGAGATGAGAAAGTAGGCATTTGAATTATGGGCATCTTTTTGGTTACAGATAAAAAAAGATGGCCAGTCTAAGGTCAGTCTTAAAGCTACACAGAGGCAGACACTGGTTCATGTTTGTCTTTTTGTCTCCAGGTCCTAGCATGGTACCTGGAACACACTGGACATTTAGTAAATGCTGGTTGATTGAGAGCTAGATGGTGTTGTGGACTTTGTGCTTAAACTTGGAAGCAAGAATACCATTCAATTTGACTTGTACTTGCACAAGAACCTCTTTTATGACTCACTGAATGGGCATCAGGACTTTGGTTGAAGTCCTCTATAGGGGAGAAACCACTAAGGCTAAAAGTAGCCAGCTGTAGTTTTTGATGATGTAGATTGTTACGAAGTCTCCTGTTTTAATGAGCTGAAGTATGCCTTCTCCTTTCTCCCCCTCCCGCCCCTTCTACTTAGTTCAGTTCTCTGGGGCTGAGCAGACTCATTACAGTTATGCTTCCTTTACCCAGGGACAGATCTGCGAATGCTTGATGGTTCTCATTTCCTGTCCATCTTCCATTCTTCCCCTAAAGTTTTCTCTTCTCCAGGGTGAAAAGTTACCTTTTTTTAAAACTAATCCTTTGTGGCATGAATTTGAGACCCCTTCCCAGTGAGGATGCTGTTTTATCAATGAGATCATGTCTCTATCAAAGTATTATTTTCCAACCCTTTGGGGACCTCAGTCTACAATTTGACATGGAGATGATTATGTTGTCAGCCAGCTATATAATCAGAATGAGGTTTTTTTTTTTGAGGGATGGGGGGAAGGGAGATCTAGGATGCCAGCAGGGAATCCTTCTGATGACTTGGGTAAAACCTGGAAAAGAACCAGCTAGTAGTGACCTCATTTGCTGAATGTAAAAGGAAAGGTTATTAAAGGGAGTGGGAACAGTAGCTCACTGCTCTGAGTGAACCTCCCAGAGATTTTGCTGTAGGGAAAACTGTGATCGAGACTGCAGTAGCCATAGTCCTTCATGTTGACCCTGTCAGCAACTCCAGTGGGAGCACATTACCCATGAAATGTTTCCTCCTTCCTCTTCAGGTAAAAAAACTTTGAAAAAGACAGGACTTGGTGGCCAGGGAATGCCAGTAAACATAGTGTGAAGTTTAATTTTTTTTCCTTCGAAGTCATTTATATCGTGTTTCCATAGGCAATTTTTAAAAGAAGAAATTTAAAAATATTGGAAGTCTATGTTTTACCTTATCTTACAATAAAGGGGCTTAGAATTGGGAGTCATTATTAATGATAACTGTTCAAAGATTTGAAACTGTTTAAACTGTGATTTAAAGTTTAAGTGTTTTATTCACATTACCTCATTAGAGATTCACAGTGATCATGTTTTCTATCTCCATTTTACAAATGGAGAAACTTTGGCCAGAGGTTATATGGCTTAAGCCCCTGTGGTCACATAGATGCTAAGTTTCTGGGGTGAGATTTGAACTCAGGTCTTCCCTAGCACTAGCCCTACGCTCTCACCACTAAAGACTTTGTGAATAATATGATTTATTTATCCTCTGATCAGTTTAAAATTTTCATAATGGCATAGTTATGATTCAGGTGTTGGCCTCATGAGATCATTAGTGCTTAAGCAGGTCTTAAATTTCACATTAACAGAGACAAAATAACCCCATTTTTTGTAAATCTATCAACTGTATGCAGCATATGCCGCATTGCTGGGGCGGAGATAGATTAAATAACATGTTGTCAGACATGAATTTGGAGCTCTTGTGGAGCTTACAGCTTGGTGGAAAGATGTTGGTACAATAGACTTTACAATACAAAACGATACATGACAGCGGATATACCCGTGATTTAGGTGTTTTGGTTTCTTTATCTTAGAAGTAATTTAGAGAAACATGATTTTTACAGCAGTTAATGTAAATAATGTTCATTTTTGCGACTTGTACCTTGACAATGGTATCTTAGGTTAGATTGCAGTGAAAGGTAACAATGGAATTTTGAAAAAACCCTGGATTTTTCCAATGAATGCTAAACCTGGATGGGTGTGGTGGTGGTGGTGTTTTCCATTTCAGTAATGATTCTGGATCTCTGTTAGACATTCCCCTCCTCCCATGCAGTCATGAAGAAGGGATCCCAGATGTCACAGAATGCTTCCTCATTTGAAGCCTGGATTATAATAGTACCCTTCTGTTGTATACCATTGTTTTATGCATTGCCATGGCCACATTCATCACCTAGTGGCCAGCTGCCAGAAAGTTGATGAATGTTGCGCTGAACTTAGGCTGGTCCTTGGACAGCAAAAACAGTCTAGATACTATTAATATTATGTGTATTAATTGTATTTAAATACTTTATTATCATTATTTCTGTACTTTCAATATATGTATTGAGGCTTTCTTAAGCTTTAAGTTAAAAAAAGGCACAACCATATATATACAAAGGAAGTGAAATGTGTGTCCTTGTGATTTTAGAGCATTCTTAATTGGATTATTTTGGCTGACAGACACTTATTCCTTGTGCTAATGAGTCTGTCAAATCATATTAACTTGAATGTTGCCCAGTTAACTTCCTAGAGTATTTTCCTTGTGTACTTGGCAGAAAGAGTGTGCTCTGACTTAATTAAGAAAAAGTATTTCCATTGGGTTTGTTCATTCCCTCTGTTTCAAGTCTGTTGTTTCTTCTGTTGGGTTTGAGTGAAAGTTTAGCTTAAATGCAGATTCATTTGAAGTTGTAAAGATGGAGATAGCAAATAGGAGAAAAAGGGGTCATGCTTTGATATTTTACGTCAGTGCTTGGTATATGTATTTTAAAAAGCTGCATTGATATAGGGGATAATGAACTATGTGGTTAACTCACTCTTCTGGTCCTGTCTAAGACCTGTCAGTGCTTTGCCAAATCCTTCCGGCTTCATCAGACTTTCCATCTCCTTCCATCTGGGAAGAGAGAATGATGGTGGGCTCCAAATTGAACAACATCTAGTAGATTGATTTTATAGGAGTGTCAAAATCCAAACAACTCTAATGGAATTGGAAGTATGGACCTAACCAGGAGATTTCTGGAGAGGTCCTGAATCCAGAGGCAAAAGACCACCAGAAATAAGGGAGTCTACTTCCCCAAGACTATTGCTTTTGTTGGGTGTCTTTGTGGTCATGAGCAGCCTTCCCCCATCCTGCATTGTGCTTGTAAGCTCAAATGTCGTCCCTCTGCCTAGATTACATTCTTGGACCTGGAGACCTTGACTTGCTGGGATGGAATTGATAGGAAAAAAAAAAAGCCTGTCTTAGTTCTGGGGCATCCATATCTCTCCTTACACATATGCTCATTCCAGTCCATTGGGTGGTAGAGGCATCTCCATTTCCTTTGAGTGAAAAATATACTAGATTATTTGTTCTTCCTGCTTATAGTGGCACAGTGGATAGGGCATTGGCCTTGGAGTCAGGAAGACTTGAGTTCAGATCCAGCTTTAGATACTAACTTACTAGCTGTGTGACCCTGGACAAATCACTTATACCTGTTTGGTTCAATTTCCTTAGTTGTAATATGAGAATAATAGCTCCTTACTCTCAGGGTTGTTATGAGGACCAAGTGAGATATTTGTGAGTAATCACTTAGCGTGTTTCCTGGCACAAAGTAAGTTAGGTTTTATTCCCTTCCCATTCCCCTTCCTCTTCTCTTTCCCCTTCCTCTTCAGGCACAGTAATCTGTAGTGGGCAGGCCAGTGTGGTATAGTGAATAGAGATCCTTGGATCCAAGGGTAGCTAGATTTAAGTCCCATTTCTGACATCAACTTTCTTTGTAACCCCAAGCAAGTCACTTCTTGGTGCCCTGGTCAGCTCTCTAAGCTTGTAATTTGAAGAGAAGGTGTCAGCCTGCATTGGCAGAGGGAATTTCCTTGTTCATGAGTTCCCTAAAGCCAATGAACTTATAGATTCTGGTCTTATCCCTGACACTCGTATGGAGTTGAATTGAACTTGAACCAATTTGTTATTTGTGCAGACCCATGGGATTGAGGGCGGATACAACTGAGATGACCCACTATCTCCTAGTTCAGTAGATACTAAAATTCTGAATCTACTACCCTTTAAAAAATGACAGGCATACTGTACAAACCAAGCAGTGTAAGTCTCAAATTAACAGCCATACAAGGTAAGGAAGGCTGTCTTCTGATTACCATCTTTATGCAAATAATTTGTGGTGTACTGAGGGAGAGGGGGTTCTCCTGAGAACTTTATGAGCTCATTTATGACCCGGAAAATTCTAGATAGTGATGACATTGAGTGCCCTGTAATTGTGGCAGTCATAAATTCTCATTCTCCTTTTCAATGAATAGCACCAAAACTCCAGTGAAGGAGGTGGATGGAGGGTTGGAGAGACTCATTCTTCCAGTTTTCAATGAATAGCACCAAAACTCCAGTGAAGAAGGTGGAGGGTTGGAGAGACTCATTCTTCCAGTTTTTACAACAAGACTAGGGCTACCATATTTTTCCTAGTCTAGGTCATATTGTTTTCTGTAAAGTTGTGTTTCTAGCAATACTAGGAGCTGAATGTGTTTGTCCTCAAATGCCATAATCCAAGAAGATAATACAGCACCAGCCAGCTGATCCCCAGCATTACTGGGAAGAGAGGTGGGGGGAGTGGGTTATATCCAGGCTGAATACCTCATAATGTTTTCCCACTCAGAATTTCAAGGGCTTGGTCTCCTGTGTCATTCGTCTAAACCAAATTTGGTGCCCATTGAATGTTTTAACTACCACTGAGGGAGCATGGGATTTGGGTTAAAACAGTTTATAAAGTTTTCCGAAGTCCTCACGTTTGCCATAACTTGGAGCTGCAATACTGGGGGCCCTGGCAGTTCTATCTAGAAGAAGAAGAATAGGTGGGCTGTTGGAAGGAATGGGAGTATCGGTTGGTCTGAAGATGGGGTATGATGGGAAGGGAAGGGGATCTCACTGTGTCCTTATTCATGGTTGCCAACAGCCTTGCTTGGGTGATACTCCATGTTCAGGCACTGGTGGAGGTACCTCCAACTTTTCTTGGCACCCTGCCTGCCATACAACAGCTTCCAGAATGCTGGAGGGTCGGCCCTAACTTTATCCATGACTGAAGGTGGGACTTGTTGCACACGTTACCAAATCAATGCTGGTAGGTTGGCAGTTGCTCTGTGTGTCCCTGCAGTTTCATAGTTGCTGGAGTCCCTTACTCTGGGATCTTATGGCAAATGGTTTGGTCCTTGTCCCCCATGGATAATTTGTTTAGAGGGTGTCAGACAGGCTGTCCTGTTCCTCACAATGACGCTATTATGTGTCAATGATTAGTGCACTAATTAAAGCTGAAAGGCTTCTTACTGTCTTACTTGCACAAACAAGGGTGAGGAGGTGGGCTAAATCTTGAGGGATTTTTTGTTCTTTGTTTGATTCAGTCGTGTCTGATTATTCGTGACCCCATTTGGAATTTTCTTGGCAAAGATACTGGAGTGGTTTACCATTTCCTTCTCAAGCTCATTTTACAGATCAGGAATTGAGGCAAACAAGGTTCAGTGACTTGCCAGGGTCATATAGCTTTAGTAAGTGTCTGAGACCAGATTTGAACTTGGGTCTTCCTGACTCTAGCCCTGGCATTCTCTCCTCTGTACTGCCTTGCTGCCTAAATCTTAAATGTGAACCAGAAACCAGATTAGAAAAAACATGTTTTTTTTCAGGATCACCAAAATCCAGGGGGCTGAGACAGTAGCAGCAAGTCAGAAAACAGAAAGGACTTTAAAAAAAAACAAAACCAACAACAAAAAACCAGGGAGCTCTGCGGAAGATGAAGCTAGTTATTTGTGTGTTTGCAGAAATGACTATATGATGAAACACCTTCCCAAGGCTCTAGGGTTTTTGTTTTTGTTTTGGTAAATTCATTGGAAAGACCCAAAATAGCTTTTGATGAGTTTTATAGTTGGAAATTGACCATGTGCACACACCAGTTAAATTCTGATACTACTGTGGTTCCTCTGTGGTGTGGTGTGTGTGTGTGTGTGTGTGTGTGTGTGTGTGTGTATCATAGGATCTGTGTCTCTTTATAAATCTTGTTTTCCACATTCTGACTTTTTAAGGATGTATTCTTCAAATTCTTGTAAGATGTATTTAATAGTGGAAACATGATGTAGTAGCAAGACTTGGAGTCAGAAGAGCTGGGTCTCATATGGGTCTATACCATTTAATAGTGGTGTGGCTTTGGGCAAGTCACTTTCTATCACTTAACAGGGGTTTACTACTTCATAAGCTGGCCATGTTAATAGCTGAAGTTCTTACCTCCCAAAGTTGTTGTGGTGATCAAAAAAGATAATGTATTTGCAAAAGCACTTTGTAAACTTTTGAGAACTACATTAGTGTCAGATATTACCCTCTGAGTCTGTTTTTTCAGTTGTAGAACGAGTGGGTTAGATCAGATGGCTTCTAAAGTCCATTACAACCTTTTCTTTCTGTGCTTCTGTAATTTTTAGTAACTGTGAACAGAGTATCTGTAACTGTCTACTTAGTGGATGTTTTAGGGTATCCCATCTTTGTCCCATTTGCTTTGGGATGGGAGGGTGATACCTACAAGGAAGGGAAACAGAAGCATTCTAAAGATCTCATATTCTTGGAAGGCATAAGAGGAGAGCCACTGTTAGGAAAACAAAGTCATGGGAAGTTTAGGCAGATAAGCAAATATTATCTTTGGATGGAACCCTGTCATAATAACCCCGATAAGCAGCACCAGGTCATAAAATATAGTAGGCAAACAGTGACTTGGGGGCAGAGGCAGAGAAGTGGATTGGGCAGGAAGCTGAGAGTTGGGAAGGGAGGAGGCAAACCCATGCATGGGCAGGAGCAAATAAGGATCTGGAGGGGGAAACAGTCAAGGGACAATTAGCAATACTCAACTGCTGGAATTTGTCTGCTGGAGACAGAACAGCTAGCCATACGTCTTTATTTTACCCAGCACAGAGCAGCTCTTTTGTTACATGTGTTGTGTTCACAAGAAAATTGGGCCCAAAGCTATCCCTTGGGTATGATGAATCAGGACAGTCACCTCATTGACCTTCAGCTTTAAGAGATCCATTATTTTATTTCATGAAGGAACTTAGTAGATGGAGGGGTAGTACCTTTAGTTGGTGCTCAAAATAAATCTTCTCAATTTATATTCAGTAAATCCTACCACCCTTACATCACCATCCAAGTAAAGCAGGTGAAACTTTTCCTTCCTGTCTTATATAGAGTATAGATGTAGAGCTGAGAGGGACCTTACGGGCTATCAAATCTGGCACCCTTATTTCACAAGAGGAAACCAAAGTAGAGACAGGTTAAGTGACTTGCCTAGGGTCACAGAGCTAACGTCTGAAGTAGGATTTGAACTCAGATCTTTTCCCTTCTAAAACCCAGTGCCTATCCCCTGCACCACATAGTAGCCTCTTCACAACCAAAGCTAGAATGCTTATTTCTCTTTGGTGGCTTTTCCAGTACCCAGCAGAGCCTAACATATGGTCTCTTTCTGAAAATATTTAATTTTTTCTTTAACTCTTTGATGTGCATTTAGCCTGATTTCCTCTGTACAGAAATATTACAAGTGTAGCTCACGCGTGATTTCTTGCAGGCAATTTTGTAACTTCATCTACCCCACGGTGCTGGCTCACGTTGGAAAACCCATTAAAAATGCTCATTATCATTTGCCAGAGGAGCATCTTATGCCTAGCCCTAACTGGGCCAGTTTATGCCTTAGAGTAGAACTTATTCTATAAAACCATAATTTTTTTTATGACTTTGCATCAACATTGTCTTCATTTCCAATAATTTCTGTCTTTCTTTAGTATAAGTACAAGAATTTTCCATTCATATCGGACATACACAAGTGTATGTGACCATTCCATCAATATGACATCTGGTGTTAGCTGTCTAAACAGCTTCTGGTGGTTTTATTTAGTGAAGCCTTCCTTGAAGGAAATGTATTGAGTCAAATAGAATACCTTTATCTCAATCAGTCATGTGAAGACTCTTCTTGAACAAGAGTGGTGGCAGTGGGGGTGGTGATGGATAGCCTCATAGAAGGAATAGCTTGGAAAAGATGGTATCAACTATGTGATATGGATTCTCACTTGATTCTGCATTCAACCTGGTGTCTTTGGCCTGCCCGGATGAAAAACTGTCACGAGAAGAAGCGTATTTGAATGCTTAGGGAAATGTTAGCTTTGAAAATGATTGAATTAACACAGTCCAATCCTACTCAACTCTGGATTCTCATGAACTCCTACATAAAGGGATGGGATAAAATGAATGTGTACCTTCTCACTTCTCACTTGGCTAGAGGTCCTGTCCAAGCTCTGCTTGGAAGCCTTTTGTGGACTATATAAATTTGTACTATTCTAGCAGACTAGAGAAAGAACATACCTTATAAAAAGCCTCATTTAATTGGGGCAAAAACATATTAAAGGAAGAAGAAAAGCATTCAAGACACAGACAAAGTTAGTTTCAAGCCAAAGAGAAATAATATGAGAAGCAGTTTACCATAAAACTTGAACTCTAGTAAAGGGGAGAGTTCAGCAGATGTCTCTTTTATGGCTTGACTGAAAGGTGGAGGGCAGATGGACTCCTGTAGCATCTGAATTCCTCAGTTCATAAGGTCTGCTGCTTCTAGCTGTATTGGTCACGGCTGGAGGTTCTCAGTTTGCCATAGCTAGTTGTCAGCAAGCAGACTCTACTACGGTTGGATTACTGGGCACCATTTTGTTCTAATTCAGCACGACCATGGTCATCTCTTCTAATGTGCCTTCCTTCCTTCTCAGAAACCTTGTTTCCAACAGAGTTCATGCCTTTGATACAGTCACCCTGAACTAAAGGCACGAAGTATCATGGGAATTAAGGATTTTAGGAACTTCAGTCAGGCTTGCCCTTTGGGGCCCAGAAACTCATGGGAAATGTAGTCCTGTCTTCACATATGCCCTGATCCATTAAAAAAAAAAAGAGCCAGCTGTAGTATTGGGGAGTGGAAAACATTTATGATACACATGATTTATTACAGTTGCTTGATTTATATTCATCATCTGTTTCTGTCATAAGATTTTTCCCTTCTGATTTTAAAAATGTGACTGCAGTGCTTTCTTTGAGAGGAGTAACAAAGTAAGGAGGAGGTCTTTCTACATTTAAAATACTCAGTCTGGATTGTTCCAGTGGACTTCACACAGATACATTATTATTCTCAGCTATTTTTCCCCCTGGCCGTTGACCTATGTATACACCTAGATTCTCTTTTCCCCAAGAAACTCCCAAGTATACTTAATTTTTTTTTAAATGGGCAGTTAGGTGGAGCAGTGAATAGAGTACTGTACCTGGAATCAAGAAGGCGAGCTCAAATTTGGCATCAGACACTAACCTGAACATCTAGGAAAGTCACTTAATGTGTGCCTCAGTTCCCTTACTTGTAAAATGGGCATAATAATAATAATAAATAATAAAAATAAAAATAGTACCTATCTCCCACGGTTTTGTGAGGTTCACAAAAGATAATCTTTGTAAAGCGCTTTGCAAACCTTCAAGCACTGTATATAAATGCTGGCTGCTATTATTGTTTTGTCTATTTTTATTATCATTAAAACTGTTGCTAATAACATTAGCCCTTCTCTTCCTCCTCTTTCTCTTCCTCCTCCTTCTCCTATTTCTACCACTACTATGATTACTATTTTTTTTTATCAATGGGATGGTATTAATTTACTGTGCATTTTGGTGGAAATATGTTCTACTAAATGTGTCAGCTAGGTAGCATAGATGATATAGTGTGCCAAGCCTAAAGTTAGGAAGACTCGTCTTCCAGAGTTCAAATCTGGCCTGAGACACTTACTGATTGTGTGACCCGGGGCAAGTCACTTAATCCTGTTTGCCTCAGTCTCTCTGCCTATAAAATGAACTGGAGAAGGAAATGGCGAATCACTCTAGTGTCTTTGCCAAGGAAACCCCAAATAGGGTCATGAAGAGCTGGACATGACTGAAAATGCCTGACAATAATAACCACCAAATATCCTACTGACTTCCAGGAATTACATTCTTAGACACACAGAGATGTCCCAGAATTTTACATATTTGGACATATTGACAAATAAATAGACAGTGACATTAAATGTAAAACTTATATGCTTTCCACTCCATTGTGCTCTGGCCACCCTTCTGCCATTGCCCAGAGCTTTAAGGAGAAGTATCAGGTTTGGGGTTTGCCAAAGGGGCCCAGTAACTTTCATTCAGAAGTTTGTTAGAACCTCATGTGTTGTGCTGATCTTTATATCACCCTACAGGAAGTCAGAACATGAAACTAGTGTAGAATTGGGGGTGGGAACAACATTTAAATGATAAACTGCCTTCTTTATTTATTTTTGGCCTTGGTAGTACTTTAATTTTTGGTAACAGAATTGATAAATGAAAATTAAGAGTTGACAGATTTACATTTTGCAAAGCTTAATATTCTGTACTTATTCTAAGAAACTTCAAAGATGCTCAAGGCTCTGAAATTACTCCAAGAGGGCACATTTATCTTGTTCCTTTGGAAAACAACCAGTATTATTTGAAATGAAAAAAAAAGTTCATAATGCTATTTTCTTTTGGTAGGAAGTTAGGAGGACATGTAGAGTTTCGTATTCATTCCCCATGTCTCTTTCCTCCTTTCTACTACCCATGGTGACTTTAGCAGCCAATGTGCATTTATATTTGTTAGGAAAGGATAAAGAAAGAAGAGTAAAAGAAATATATTTTGTAAATTTTGCTTTGGCACACATACAGCTCATATTTCATTTGTATTTTCCCTCTGTGTTTATTTTATGTAAGTGTAATCTTAGGTGTGTTGCCATAAAATAATGTTTTGCTACCCAGCTCTGACCATAAGATGAAACATAAAACTGGAGCTGACAAAAGCAATAAAGTGTCCAGACCTATTTCTCTTTCTTAGTTATTTTGATTTGCTAAGTAAATGTCAGTTGATTGGACAGCTCTCCCCCTTCCTTCCTCCTACTGCCCAATTTTGTATGGAACATAATCTCTGGTTTAGGAATATGGACTTGGGTTCTTTCTGTTCCTGAATTTTATGGGATAGATTTTTTATTGGATAGCAACTTCCCTTCTCTGCATTTTAGTACTTTCAATTCTGGATCATAAAATGGGTGGGTGGGTGGGTGGTACAGAGAGTGAGTTTCTCTAGCATGGAACAAAGCACAATCTATATCTTCTCCTTCCTCCAAACAGTTGTACATAAACTCTTTCAAATTGTGGAAGTAGCTTGTCGTAATAGGGGATGGAGGACTGGGATTGGAGACCTGAAGATTTGGGCTCAAATTCTGGACCCTTTGACATTGACTGCTCTCTGATCCTGGTCAGGTCAGATGACCTCAGGCAACTCCCTAGGTCTTGTGTACTAGTTATAGACCTGGGCATCATCCATAGAGAGAGTTCTCTACAGTGATGAAATCTCAGATTCATGGTGTATTTGTGCATTTCTAGGTTAGTAATATCTTAGAATAGCCTTCAAGGAGAAAAGTAGAAAACAGAAATGCAGCCTGCAACCAAAGAAGGCAGTGCCCTTCCTTTGCATCTTGGCTGAGGGGTTATTTATAGGCAATGGGCATATTTATAGCAACATCTAGCAAAGTTGCCCCCTTCTGTGTTTCTTTTGCTACCTAGTTGCCTTCCCAAGTCTTTGAAGGCAATCCCCTGGTGTATTTATTCTGATTGATCATACTCTAGAGGTGCTTTGTTTCCCATTTATACTCCCTGGAAATGCTTTTGTACTTTAAAATAAAAATAATAATAACATTAACAAATCTTTCCTCAAGTTCCTCAGAGGGGCAAATTGCCCTCCTAAAGTAAGGTAGTTATCTCCTCTGCCTGAGTGAGCTGGCTCTGAGAAATTAGGTCCTGAACGCTAAGAAATAAAAGCAGTGCTGTAATCTAGTGGATAGATACATCATTGATTTTAGAGTTCAGAAAACTTGATTGGGGAGGGGGGGGACTGACTCAGACACTTAACAGGCAAGTGACTCTAAGCAGTTCATTTAATCTTTCTTAGTCACAAGTGTCCTCCACTGTGAATTGAGAACAGATCTTGAGTTTCTTAAGGATTAAAATATTAAAATATTAATTATTTAAATATTAAAAATTAATTAAAAATAAAAAATAATCATGACTTATTACTTAAAAATTAATTCAGTGATGCTCTGATCATATTGAACATGGCTGTTATGGGGAAACATGGATTTCTAATTCTCAGTGTTGAAGCTTAGGATCATAGATTAGAGCTGGCGGGGCCTCTGAGGCCATTTAGTCTTGCTCTCTCCTCTTACAGATGAATGTGAACTGCTGCCGTTGTTGTTATATTTATGTATTAAAAAGAACATTCTGTCCAGGAAGTACTTTAGGGGGGAAAGTATCTTTGAACTTCATGTGTACTATGAGAACAAAAAAAACCTTTTGAATTTCGAATCCTACAGCCCTAAACTAGACTGTTCTCTGCTCGTACTAGCCTTGATTAGTTTTTGTAGCTACTTCTTGTCTCACCAGTTATAGTGTGTTTTCCTAGAGAGCTGGGCGGGGAGCACCATAGGCTCTCTCAGTAAATGCGTAGCCCTTTGATATGTTTCATCATTTAGGCACTAACGATGTATTTTGTTGTTCAGTGGTTTTTTAGTCATGTCTTAGTCTTTGTGACTCTATTTGGGGTTTTCTTGGATATTAGAATGGTTTGCCATTTCTTTCTCCAGTTTGTTTTACAGATGAGGAAACTGAGGTAAACAGGGTTAAGTGACTTGCTCAGGGTGAGACAGCTAGTAAGTGTAAGAGGCCAGATTTGAACTCAGAAAGGTGAGTCTTCCTACCACTAAGACTGATGCTCTATCCACTAGTTAGTGCTTGTAACAGCGTATTACGTTGCACCAAAGCCCTATTTCAGCGTAGAAGGGAAGCCACCCAGGATTCTTGAAGGTGGTATCAGCACCCTGAAGATTCTGGCAGGTCCTACTAACCAAGATAGACCTAAGTAAACTGTGCTGACCCTAACTTACACAGTTAAATTGGAGAAATGCCTCATTAGGCTGGTAACCTTTTGGGTCAGTAATTTCATCATCTAACATTTGTCAAGTGTCTACTACATTTTGGGCACTGGAGATACAAACAAAAATGAAATCATCATTGCCTTTAAGGAACTTATGTTCTTTTAGGGGAAAATCACATATACACACCAGTATATATCAAATACGGAGGCTCTTGAATTGGGTTTGAAGGAAGCTAGGGATTCTGTAAGACTGAGGTGAGGAGGGAGTGCATTCCAAGCATGGGGGTACAAGCTCTGCAGAGGCAAGGAGATTGTAAATGGAATGTCATGTGTGAGGAGCAGCCAGAAGGCCATTTGACTGTACCATAGGATATATCAAGGGAGGTAGAACATGATAAGGCTGGAGAGGTAGGCTAAAGCTAAGATATCAAAGCCTTTAAATACTAAACCGGATTGTAGATTTAGAACCATAGGGGGCCTTAGAGGTCATTTAATCTAATCTCCATTTTATAAGTGAATAACTGAGACCTTTGTTGTTCAGTTATTTCAGTTATGAACAACTCTTCATGACCCCATTTGGGGTTTTCTTGGGAAAAACACTGGAGTAGTTTGCCTTTTTCTTCTCCAGCTTATTTCACAAATGAAGAACTGAGACAACGGGGTTAAGTGACTTGCCCAGGGTCACACAGCTAGTCAGTGTCTGAGATTTGATTTGAATTCGTGAAGATGAGTCTTCTTGACTCTAGCTTCTATGCCGCCTACCTGCCCCAAATGAGACTAGTTGAGGTTAAATGACTTGCCCATGGTCCCTCAGCCACATACTTGTTAGCTGTTTTTCCACTGCATATTGCTGCCTGATATTACAGATGATAACTTATATTTATGTATGACTCTAAGCAGTGGTTCTCAACCTTCCTAATTTCGTGACCCTTTAATACAGTTCCTCATGTTGTGGTGACCCCCAACCATAAAATTATTTTCATTGCTATTTCATAACTGTAATTTTGCTACTGTTATGAATTATAATGATCTGATATGCAGGATATATTTTCATTGTTACAAATTGAACATAACCCACATGTTGAGAACCTGCTGCTCTAAGGTATATAAAATGCTTTTCTCACAATAACCCTAGGGGAATAGGTCCTGTGAGTGTCCATAATTTGTAATCATCTCCCCCTCCTCCCTTATAAATACAGTCACTCTGTTTTAATAAGGCCTAATAATGCACTGTAAAAATGGGATTTGACAAGCGAATAATGTAGGCAGGGTTTTTTAAATTGCATTGCAAAATAACTCCTCATCTTACAAATAGATTGTCTATACAATCCTTATGTATTGAAATATTTTCCCTAAAGGAAGGTATGGAAATGAGCCGGAGAAATTCAAAGCTCAAGTGTTAGTAACCACGGCCAGTTCAAACTCAGTCAGGAATGAGGATAAAGCGTGTCTAAAATTATAATTGTAATTCAGTAGGAAAATAGGATTTTCACACTTGTTCTGCCTGCTAGTAGCTCAGAATCAGGAGTGGCTTGCTTTTTTGCAATAAATGTTCCCAGAAGAGTTGTGTAAATTGAATCTTTGTTAAACAAAGTATAACTTTTTGTAATCGGACATCTTAAAAAGTGTCTTTGATGATGATGATTGTGTTTGCAAAGTGTGCATGTGAGCCGGTTGATGGCCACAGAGCAACATTTAAGTGCTACGTTGTTATCCTTTATAATAGTTTATTTTCTGCTGTTGATACTGCAGATGAAACTGGTGACACTGGAGTATTTTCTGCCATTTTTGTTGGTATTGAAGATAAACCCCTTGGACCTTGGCCCATGTCCAACATTAATCCATTTCCAAAATTGTTTATTTGGACTGTTCTTACATTAGCACATTTTGTTACTCTGGGAACATGTTATTATTGCCATTTCTTTATCTCATCTTCATTGTCACTTTTTATGAACATTTAAGTCTTGGAGGAATTTAATGTAATATTGGTGGAGTAAGTTAAAATTCAGCTTTTGTCTGAACTCTCTGTGGGATACTTAATGATGAATTAACAGTAGCATTACCGCATCTTTTGACTTGCCTAGGATACCATGTAGTAGAAGTACTATCTTAGTGTAAGAGCTTATAAGTTTGAAAATGGAGTTTTGAAAATTTGGAAATCTATTTCTTTCTGAGTCTAAAATGTTTTCCACTTAGATTGTAATGTAAGCTCACTGAGGGTATCATTTTTTTTTGCCTTTGTGTTCACAGGTACCAGCAACTGGTTGAAGTGAATGCTTATTAATTTCATATTGATGCTCATCTAAATCAATATATTGCTTATCTTGAAGAGATAAAGCGTATTTCTTCAGGAGGGGGAGGGGATTGGTCAAGAGGTACTGGGTATTAATCAGGGTTTTGTTTAAATAATTAAAACGTATCTAAAAAAAGGTCAGGAACACAAAAGGAAAATAAAAAATATTGCAGAGGATGTGGGAAAATTAGGACACTAATGTACTATGTGTAGTTGAGAACTGATCCAACCATTCTGGAGAGCAATTTGGAAGTATACCCAAAGGATTATAAAACTGTATACCCTTTGACAAAGTAATAGCACTACTGGGTCTGTATTCCAAAGAGATTGAAAAAAGGGTGGGGGGAAAGGACCTATATGTTCAAAAATATTTATAGCAGCTCCTTTTGTGGTGGCAAAGAATTAAAATCGAGGGGATTCCCAATAGTTGCAGAAAGGCTAAACATGTTATGGTATATGATTGTGAAGAAATATTATTTTGCTGTAAGAAATGATGAGCAAGATAGTTTTAGAAAAACCTGGAAAGATTTAACATGAACTGATGCAGGGAAATGAAGAGATTCAGAAGAACCTTGTATAAGTGAACAACACTATTGTAGTAGTGTTCAATTGTAAATAACTTAGCTATTTTTAGTAATACATTGGTGGAAGACAGTTCTGAAGGATCCATGATGAAAAATGCTATCCACTTTCAGATAAGGAACCGATGAACTCTGAAAACAGATCAAAACATACTTTAAACAACTTTATTTTTCTTGTTGTTGTTGTTTTTTTGGTCTGTGTTTTCTTTCACAACATGACTAATATGGAAATATATTTTGCATGACTGCACATATATAACATATATCAAATTGCTTGCTTTCTCAAGGAGAGGGGAGGGAAGGGAAGGGAAGAAATGTTAAAAAAATGTTAAAAATTTTAAGTAAAATTGGAAAGAAAAGAAAAATTAAAAAAAGAAAATTATGAGAAAAAAGTCAGGGACAGAAAACAAAATAAGGATTGGGTAAACTTGGTTTTGTCTTTTAAGTTATATGAGACTTAATTTTGGAAGCCTTTTGGTATAGTGGAGATTACATGGCATATTAAAAGGCATTTGGCCTTAGAATTAGGAAGATTTCTGTCCAAAACTGAAACCTGGTAGCCTGTGACACTGGACCAGTCGTTCAGTCTTTTTCTACATCAGATAAGTCTCTAGGACTAAGCTATGTATGGTTGAACATTTAGGGTGACGGAGTTCCCATACTAAGTATTCCTCATGCTGATGAAATCACAGATCTTTCATTATTTTGATATAAACCCAATGACTGTCAAGACAGCAATTGGGAATATTCTCATTTGGAATTCATTTTCTGGTTTTCTTCATGCAAACTTTTTTGCTCTCTACAATTAACAATTGGTAGAATATGGAAGAGGAACGGCAGCTAGGCTGCCAGCTAGTCAGTGTGACTGAATAGGAGTCAAGAAGACCTGAGTTCAAATTCTGCCCTCAGACTCTTACTATCTGACCGTGGACAAGTCATTTAATTTGTCTCATCCTTAGTTTCCTCATCTGTAAAATGGAAATAATGTTAGCACTTACCTCCTGGGATTGGTGAGGATCACATGAAATAAATATATGCACAGTGTTTTGCAACCCTTAAAGTGCTATGTAAATGGTTATTATTAGCTATTAATTATTAGTTATTATTAGCTATTAAAAGACATTTGTAATGTTGTTTATTGCTTACAGTTTCCAAAAAAGAAAATCCATCTGAGGTAGGTGCTATAATAATACTTATTTTACAGATGAAAAAGCTAAGGCTGAGCAATCTTACATGACTTACTTGCCCAGGGTTATGCAAGATAGAACCATAGGTCAGTTTTTTTGGACTAAGTCTGTATTTGATTTTCCAGTAGATGTCCCAGGCTTTTCGTGGGGTGGATGACTTACAGATAAAGAGGACTGGAAAGAGACCTCAGGGATCTTCTAGTCCAGTCTTCTCATTTTCTAGTTGGGCAACTGAAAAGCTGAGGGGTTGTGACTAAATGTAGGTCTCCTGACTCTTGCTCCAGTATACTTTCCATGCCAGCAAACTCATCGCACCATGTAAAAGCCTGGTCTTTCTCTTTGGGGCCCTAGATTTTGATGTGCTTGTCATTCTTGTCTAGAATCCTACCAAAAAGGATTTAATATTTTGAGCATGAATAATATTCTTTTATTGTGAACCAAAATTGATGCTATTTTTCCTATTAAGATATTACATTTATTCCAGTGGTATAAGATGTTTATTTTCTTATAAAGGAACATTGTAGTAATTTGAATTTTTTGGATAAATTTCTTTTTAATAAAAATTTCAAAGGAAATATATAAATATTAGTATCTGTGAGACTAAATAACTTACCCAGGGATACACAACCAATATGTTTTAGAGGCAGGATTTGAATTTGGATCTTCTGGCTCTGAGGCTTTCATGCTGTGTGTCAGGTATACACAACATGCACTCAAACATGTATACACACATGCATTAAATGTTCACTAATGTACTTCTCTCCTCTTTAAAGTATATTAGCACTCTGTTTCCTGGTAGGGGTTTTTTTTTTTTCCATTTTACACTTTTATTTTCATTTCTGTAATAAAATATCTTAAACATTTTTCATTTATTTAATATAGCATGAAAATTTCTTACAAGTGAGCTAAGCTGACAAGTGTTGCTTTACTGACCAAGCTGTAAAACAAGCAATATTGTCAAATAAAAATGCAGAAGAATTATTCCTATCTCCCCAAGGCTGAATAATAAATAGGTTGTAGCACATCCAATAAAGAAGGAAAAGGTCTGAACACATATCTTTGGTGTTTGTCACCATGTAGATTTTTAAATTTATTTCTGCTCCCCCTTTAAGAAAATAGTTGTTTCTGAAAATAATGGAATTAAGGCCTTAGAAAATCTTAGCTATGTCAAGAATGTTAGCTCTTTGAGGACAGGATTCTTTTTGCTTTTGTCTTTGTTTTATTAGCACCTAACAGTGTGCATGTAGTTTATTTTTAATAGTATTATTTCTGATTACATGTAAAGACAGTTTTCAACATTCATTTTTTAAAAAATTTTATTGACTTATTTGTCTACTTTTAGGTTACAAGATTCAGTTCCAGAATCACTTGAGTTTCAGATTTTTCTCCCCTTCTTCCCCATCCCCCACCCCTGCCATGGTGGCATACAGTCATGTATAGGATCTGCAAACTCCTTCACATTGTACAATAGTCTGGTTGAATAGGTGTTATAGTCAATGGAGTGAACAATGAGAAAAGAGAAACAAAAGCCAAAAAGAATGATGGCATGCATTGCTTCAGTCTCCTTTTAAACTCTGATCTTTCTGGATCTTTCTCTGAATGCAGACATCTTCTTCCATCCTGAGACTTGTATAGTTGTCTTTTAACTGTGCGATGCTGAGAAGCGTCCAGTTTTTCAAAATTGGTCGTCACACATATGATGTATCTGTGACTGTGTACAAATTTTTCCTGGTTCT
>CM053597.1:58477220-58494115 GCA_028646575.1 Pseudocheirus occidentalis
GCAGTAGTAGTAGCAGTAGTAGTAGTAGTAGCAGTAATAGTAGTAGTAGTAATAGTAATAGTAACAGTAGTAGTAGTAGTAGTAACTGCTAACGTTTATATAGTACTTACTCTCTGCCAGGAACTGTGCTAAGTGCTTTACAATTGTTATCTTATTTGCTCCTCACAACAACCTTTAGGAGGTAGGTTCTATTATTATATCCATTTTACAGATAATAAAACCAAAACATGGGGGTTATTGATTTGCCCATGGTCACACTGCTAGTAACTATCTAAGGCTGAATTTGAACTCATGTCTTCCTGGCTCCAATACTTTATTCACTGTGTCACCTAGTTGCCTCCTTAAATACACTAAAACTGAAAGCTAAACAGGCTCATAGAGCTTAGAGGCATAGATGGAAGGTATATTTGAAATCATCTATTCACAAACCACCTCCGTGTCTCCCCCCACCCCCACACTCTCATTTTACAGATGGAGCAGCTGGGAACTAGGAGGTTGACTTGCCCAAGGCCACCCAAGTCCTAAGTGTCTGAGGAAGGATTTTAGGGCAGATTCATTGGGGTCTCCGTTGTGCCATGATACAGTCCATCCTGAGATTCTGCTTGTGTCAGAGTTATTTCCATCCAGTTGACAAAGTTATTGAATGCAAATATGCAATATAATTATTTTCTCCTTAGAAGGAATGGATTTATTTAATTTCCAAAAATACAAAAAGACATACCCAAATGGCTGTAGTCATTATTCCTTCTCTCATGCAACCAGCTAAAATTTATTTCCATAGAATATTCAACCACCCCAGTATCTGTTTCCTGCTAATGCCATAAAGACTATGCCCAGAGCAATACAACATCATTTTCACCAGAGTTGTGTTTTTTTCTGGATTAATTAATAAGATAGCATAGAAAATAGCAGACATGGCTTATTGTCATTCAATTATGATAAATCTTGGAGGACAGATAGCACAGAGAAGCAGAAAGAGGCTTGTACATAATTTCCAGTTCACATAAGAATAAGTGAAATTTGTCTTTTGGTAGGGCTATCACTGGACTGGTGAATTTCTTAAGTGGTAAAGAGAAGGGAGAAGAAATCTGCAAAGACAGCTTCTCAGACATTCTGATTTGCAGTGTGGAAATCTATTGGAAAGAACACTGTATTTGCACTCCAAGGGCCTGGGTTGAAATCCCAGTTCAATTACTACCAACTCTCCTTTTTCTCATTTAATTTTCATTTTATTTTTTTCTCAATTCCATGTAAACAAAAAATCTTAACATTTGTTATTTTTAAACTTTGAGTTAATTTTAGTTTATTTTTCTCAATTACACGTAAACAAAAATGTTTAACATTAAAAAAAAGTTTGAGTTACATATTCTTTCTCCCCTCCGCCTTCTCAAGAAGGCAAGCAATTTGACATAATTATACATGTGTAGTCATGCAAGTCTCTTAACCTGTCAAAGCTTCTGTTTCTTAATCTGTAAAATGAGGAGATTGGACTGTTTGTTCTCTAAAGTCTCTCCCAAGTTTAAATCTGTGATTCTGCAACTAAGTTTTCTTGACATGAATATTGAATATCCTGCCCTTTCTCCTCAGATTTGGTTTGACAAGTATATTATGGAAATAGCCAAGGCCATGTATAGGCAAATAATTTGTTCAACATACATTTATTTAGTACCTACTATGTGCATATCCTTTATGCTGTGTGCTAATTAGGATATCCCTGACTGGTGTGCTAGAGCCAGCTCCTTTCTGCTGATTGTCAAATTTTCAATGTGAACATTTACATCTCAGTAAATGATACAAATCAGGGTTTGATTTATTGTTTTGTCAATTGTCTAGACATAAGGAAGTGATGGAGAGAATGTTAATAATGAAGATTAAATTTAAAAGTGTGTCATTTGTACATATTTTTCTCCTGAAGAGCAGATCGTAAAACATTTACCAACATATCCCTGTCCTTGATCTTCCCCTGTAAGGCTAACTTCCTTCTATTGTATATTTATCTCGAATGTATAGATTTGTGAATTTGTTGTCTAATCTGTAAGAACGTTAATTCTTTGAGGGTAGAAACTGTGTGTGTGTGTGTGTGTGTGTGTGTGCATGTGTGTGTGCCTGTGTGTATGTTCCTAGTATGTTGTACAGTGACTGATACCTCTTAAGTGTTAAATAAATACTTGTAGATTCATTATAGTCTCATGGGGGAAACCTAAACAAACACACAAGGAAAAAAAAAAACCACAGTATATCAAGTGCCAAATGGGATAGACAGACAAGAAATGTTTTAGTCAAGTTCCTTGATGGCTGAACCAGTCAAGGAAGAAGACCCTGCGGAATTGAAGGCATATGGTGGCATGTCTCTCATCATATCATGTTTCCTTTTTCTAATGTCCTTTCCTTCTTCCCTGCTGTGATAGGTTTCCCAGTAATACTCAGGGGTTGATCCCCTGCTTGACCCCCAACAGTAATAGTGAAGGTCAAAGAGATTTCTGTACTGAGGCTGAGTACTCTCTAACCTTTTACATATAAGAGAAAAATAATGCCACAGTCAAAACTCTCTGGGAGTGAGAACAGATGGAAGCATGTTTGCAGTATGAAAAGAAAGATGACTTTCCACTTTGCCCGGCTCTAGTACCCTTCCACGCCCTCTTGAATACTGTAAGAACAGCTGGGTTGTCTGGATAGAATATACTTTCAATAGACTCTCCTTCTCTAATACTATTCCTCTAATAAAGCAATTGTTTTAAACTGGAGCTTAAAACATGATGTTATTTTACAATCATTCAGTATACGCCTTTATTCTTTGAAAGAGACATGGTTTGGTAAGAGAGAGCAGAAATCTTGGAGTTTAGAGGAGCCACAAGCAGTCCAAGTGTCAGTCTACAAGTATTAATGTAGTAGCAAAATAATGCACCAGGGGACTATGCAAAGCGCTGGCGATACAAAGCAAGGTAAAAACAAGGAAAGATTCAGAACGATCTCTCCCACAAACTTCTGCTAATTAGATTTCTTTGGGATAACAAGTTCCTTGTTTAATGAGCAAATGACCTTGGGGAATATTAAGCCTATCCATCATTTAGGCCTTATTATAAATTTAATCAACAAATATTTTTCAGAATCCAGGCTGCAAGGAGAAATGAGAATATAGAAATAGCTCCAGCTCAAGGTATAACATACAAATAAAATAATGGGTGGAGACATTATTCAGGGAGAAAAGAGATTCCTGGAGGAGGGAAGGCTTCATAGAGAGCTGAGGTGGGTCTTTAAGGGTGGGCAGGAAATAGGTTTAGCTGGGGTGGGAGTGGGATAGAATGGGTATTCCCACACGGGGGAACAATGTTGTATAAAGGCAAGGAGGCAGGAAATCAGAGAAAATGTGCAGAAGACAGGAAAGCAGTTCAGTCTGGCTAGAACATAGGGTACATAAAGGGGAATAGTAGGAGAGAAGTTTGGAAAGGTATATTTGTTCTAAATCATGGCAATATAATGGGGATCCACTGAAGGTTCTGAGCAAGGGCATGACATGATCAATTACACTCTGGTTAGATTAATTGGATACCATAAGTAGAATGTATTGGTAATGAGGGGAAGCAGACTGAAGGGGATCAGTTAGGAGGCTGTTGTAAGAATCTAAGTCATGGAAAGAATATATTCAATGGCTATAGTAAAGTAAACAAAAAGAACAATAAAATGAAACAGAAGGAGATGAAATGATTTAACTTGGCCCAGAAAACGAACCTTTCTTTGTTTGAAGAGATAAAGAACCATGTGTGTGGAATATCAAATGTACTGTCTGGTGTTGTTGATGTCTTGGTTGGTTTTGCTTAACAGATTTTTTGTTAGTGTTACTAGAGAAGATTAAGATTTGGAGAAGGGAAAAGACACATTTGGAAGTGACTAGGATGTAAAAGCAAAAGGCATTAATAAGACTTAAGAAAATAACGTAGGAAGAGGGCATGGGAATCTGAACTGAAGTGGTGGAAGTGGACATAGAGAGGATAGATGGAAGAAAGAGGAAAATGGTTTGATTGGGGGACAGAAGAAAATTAACGAGTCAAAAATGGCTCTCAGGTACACAATATAGGTGCCTGGGAGGTTGGTAGTGTTAAATAGAGGGAAGTCAGGAGGTGGAGCTGGTTGGGAAGGGTGGGGGTTGGAAAGATAATGAATTCAGTTTTTGATATGTTAAGATTGAAGTGCTGACAGGTCTTGCAGATGGTGCTGTCTAGGAAACAGGTGGAAATGCAGATGTGTAACAGCTCAACGGAGAGGCTGGGGCTGGAAACTGAGATCTGGGCAAGCCACAGAGGTGGATGAGATCATTGAGGGAAAGAGCAAAGAAAGAAAATCAAGCCAAGAACAGAACCTTGGGGAATGCCAGCATGATGGGGATGGGAGGTGGGGGAACCAGTGAAAGAAAGAAATTATTAAAAAGTTAGACCCTGAAGATTTGTATGCCAAAGGAGGGTGGATAACCAGGATCCATACCTACCTAGGTTTACTTGGGTAATCAGATTTTTAATTTTGGAGGATATATGGGGGGGTGTGTGATACTCATTTAGAGGGAGGAGGGAAGGAAAATTTTGACTAGAGGGTGAGGCTGGGCAGGGGTATCTTTGGACTGTATGAATACATTAGGTCACAGCATTACAAAGAAGTAAGAGTATAATTAGGGAAAAATGCTTACTTTGTGATTTTGCCTAGTGTTCTCTGGACAGTGAAAATAACTAATTCTAGAATTAGAATACCAAAGCTATTATCAAGACTGTAATACTCAACTTCTCCCAGTTGAGCCTAGTCTCTGTTCCAGACTAGTCTAGCCTAACTTCAATTCAGGCCAATTTCTCCACTCTGATCCTTAATTTCTCCACCCCTGGAAGGAAGGGGGGTGGGAGTTGGAGAGAAGAAAGAAAATGATATATGCATAAAGTCATTTATCAGCCCCTTATCATTACCATGAAATAATGCAGCATTCCAGGCATTATCCTAATCACAAGGACAAATTCCTGGAAATGACCTTTCTCGAACAGACCTTAAATAGCCTTTGAACAACTCTCAGATGCCCTGGTCATACAGAGAAGCAAAGTATCACAGTTTCTGGTCCTCAAGGAACTTGAAATCCAAATACTCTTCTAATTACCCTCCCTTCCCCCCCAAAGGCTGCACCAAACTTGGGAAGGGAAGGGAAAGAGAAGCGTTTTCTAGTTTGCAATTATTGGCAGGACAGGTTTGCTGTATAGACAATACCTGCATGGCCACCTGACTACTACCGGGTTCCTGTTCAGTGCATGAGGCAGACCTTAAAACATTATAGAAAGGTAAGCCTTTATTATCACTGAAAAAAGTGCTGGATTTCATAAAATTTGAGTTTGACTCCCAGCTGTGCCCTTTAAAATCTGTGTGGATCTGAGATGGGGAGTCGGAAGATTACTTAGTTCAACCACTTCTTCTTATATGGAGGAAATTGTGGTTCAGGGTAATTAAATGACAACTCCAAGGTCGCATAAATACTAAGTGTCCAAACTAGATTACCTCTAGTTTAGACAGCATCTAAACTAGTTATCTAAATGAGATGACCCCTAAACACTATCCCAGCCCTAAATTTATAGAATGTAAGCTTTCTGGGGGCAGAGATTACTTCATTTTTGTTTTTTATGTCTAGTACCTAGCCTACAATGGCACCTGGCAGAGGCAGGCTTTGAACTCAGGTCCTGTGACTAAATAAGCTCTTTCTTTCTTACAACCTAATCTCTGGGCAAGTGGGGGCAGTGGATAGGCACTGGGCCTGGAGTCAGAAAGATTCATCTTCCCGAGTTCAAATCTGGCCTCAGACGTGTATTTACTAGCTCAGTGACCCTGGCTGGGTCATTTAATCCTGTTTGCTTCAGTTCCTCATCTGTAAAATGAGCTGGAGAAGGAAATAACAAACCACTCCAGTGTCTCTTTCAAGAAAACTCCGAATGGAATCATTAAGTCATGACTGAATATTCAAGGAAGGGTTTTTAAACCCTCTACCAGCTCTAAATCTCTAGAAGGTAAGCTCCTTGAGGACAAGGACTGCTTCATTTGGGCTGTTTTTTCTCTAGTATCTAGCATAGTGTCTGTCGAATATCACTCAGATAAATATTTGTTGATGATCAACATTTTGCTACTAAAATCATCACAACATTTAATAAAGACCATCATGCCATTCTTCTTGATTCGCTTACATACTCTTAACGGCCAAATAATGCTATGCCCTACCACAAGCAGTCTGGGGCCCAAAGGGGTTCATTCTATGATTTCAACAAGGTCAACAACTAAATCAATGCATTGCCCTAAAATAAACCAGGGATCTCCTGACTCAAGGTGCAAGTTCACATTTCCACTCCACCCCACTTTTTTTTAAACGCTAAAATACACTCTCCTGATCGTCTCAAAGAATGCTTCACACCTTTCTTTCTTCCTTCCAACCACTTCTCCCATTCCTCTACTCCTACCCCTCCTCTTCAAACGCTTTCTACCTGTGTGACCCTTGGGCAAGTCACAGCCTCTCTTGGCTTCGTTGTAAAATCCAGGGTCTTTTTGGATTTGATGACCCCCAGATCCTTTCCACCGTGCAATGTAATGCTCTTCTTCCCCGACTCTGTCCAATCCCCCTCTTACCCAGCCACTTCTGGTTTCACATTAGTAGTCCTCCAGTATTTGTGTCCCCCAAAAGAGGGCAAACTCACTTTCCCCTGCCAGTGTTTCTCCCTGTGCCAGGTTTTCATTTTGAAACAAAACAACACAGATAGAGACTTTTTATAAATATTCTATCGAATCTCCCGTCCAGCTCCTTCTTTGGATAAGGAGTACGAGAATTGAGGGAGAGAAAGAAGGAAAGAATTATTATTTTTTTTTTAAAGAAAGAAAAAGTGAAATTAAGAAGGCTGAAGTGGCTCCAGGCACCACTGGTGCTCTGGGTGTCAGCAGAGGACGGGGATGCCTTGGGGCTGGGCAGGGATGCCGCTGCCTCCCTTGCGCCCCGGGCACCCCAGCCGCAGGCTCGGGCTCTTTCTCTCGGGCATACTTGAATGTGCTTCCAGGGCAGCCGACGCCGCGCAAAAGGAAGAGGAGGCGACAGCAGAAGAGGCGGGGATGTCGTGGGTGCGGGGGTTTCCCCCAGCGGCGGCGGCTGCAACGGCGGCAGCCCGGAGGAATCCCCCCTCCTGGCTGGCGGTGGCGACCCGGGGGCACGCGGGAAGCGCGCGGGGCAGGCGGAGACGCCCCGGCGGCCGCGCACTTCGGCTCCGCAGCCCGGCTGGCCAGCAGCTCTAGTTACCACCCCCTTGAACCGGAACCTTTTGCAAAAGGCAGCTTGGGGCCGCTGCGGCCGCTGCTCCTGCTCCGGCTCCTGCTGCTGCTCCCGCCGCCGCCGCGGCGGACTTCAGCTAGCCGGGGCGGAGAGAGTGCCAAGGCCGGGAGGCGCGCCCCAGCCCCGGGCCGGGCCATGGCTGCGGCGGGATGACTTAGGCGCCGCCACCGCTGCAGCCACACGCGCGCGCGCGTGTGTGAGTGTGAGTGTGCGTGCATGTGTGTGTGTGTATGTGTGTATGTGTGAGACAGAGAGAGTGGTCGGGGTCTTCCTTCCCCTTACTGCACCGCGGAGCCAGCTAGGACGTGCTTTCGTGCAGAGGCCGGTTGGATGACCCATTGGGGAGAGCGGCGAGCGTGTGCGACCGACGGGGCAGCCTGGGAAGCCGCCTCCGCCTCCTCTTCCTCCTCTTCCTCCGCCTCCTCCTCCTCCTCTTGGTCCTCCGCCTCCTCCTCCTGCTTCGCGTTGTTGTCTCCTCCTCCGCCGCCCATGGCTAGGCACCGCCGCCGCCGCCGCTGCTGCAGCTGCTGACTGGGGCGACTGGGCTGCGGCTTGCATCCCCCGCGGCGGGGAGCGAGAGCCCCACGCCCCCTCCTTCCTCCCCCACCCTCTCCCTACCCCCATCCCCACCCCCTTTGCCCCCCGCATCCCTTCCCTCCTCTGCCCCCGCCCCTTTACCCTGCACCCCTATCCCTGGGGGGGTTGGGGAAGTGGTAGAAGGAGAAAGCAAGGGGAGGAGGAATTGGGGAGGCCAGTGAAGATGGGGAACACTACGTCTTGCTGTGTGTCGTCCAGCCCCAAGCTCAGGAGAAATGCCCACTCCCGGCTGGAGTCCTATCGGCCCGATACTGAGCTGAGCCGGGAGGACACAGGCTGCAACCTGCAACACATAAGCGACCGAGAGAACATCGATGGTGAGTACTAGATGGAGAAAGAGAGAGAGAGAGAGAGAGAGAGAGAGAGAGAGAGAGAGAGAGAGAGAGAGGTGCGCAAGCTCCCTCCTCTGTTCTGGAAAGGGGGTCAAGAACTCGGAGTGGGCAGTTGGGAAGAGTGGTTATAGGAAGGAGGGGGGCTCTTCCTCCCCCTCCAGGCCCCCCCTTTTGGCCATTCTTCTCTCCTCTTCCAACTTCTCTACTGTGCCTCTCGAGATAAACCCGAACTCTAAGGATCAAGCTAAGGATGGGTATCACTCCCAACCTTATTTTCTCTCTTGTCCCAATTGTTTGGCAACTCCACATCGTCTCCTTCATCCCTTTATGATTTTTCTGTCCTATCATTAATCTTGGCTTCATCACCCCTCCCCTCAGCTAAAGCACTAGTATTTGTTATCTGTGTTTCTAATGGGAAGAGTTGTGTTTATAAACTGGAAATTGGTGTTCTGGGTCTCTGGGGGAAAGCTCTGATGGGGTGCTGCTGACTTGTTCTGAAGTTTGTACCAGCGAGTGGCAGAAAAAAACTTTGCTGACCTGATACCTCATTGAACTGCCCTGTTAGACAGTCTTAGTGCTGCTGCCTTAGGGATGGTCACAGTAGGCAGGTTGTGGGCATTGGTGACAGCTACTCCTCCTTTTTTAGAGGTGATGGAACAAATGAGAGCTGTCAGATCTTAAAGATGTCCGTTTTTGCCTTTCGTATCCTGGGTTTTTTGGGGGGGGGGTTGAGGGTGGTGGAAAAATGAGTATGTGCTGGGTGAAATATCTTTCCGCTACTCCAAAAGTAATGTATAAACGTTGAGTTAGCTGAGGGTAGCCAGCTCCCATTTTAGAGTTGTAGTTATTGAAAACTGCCTTGCAGTTAGAGTACAGTTGGACTCCTGGTGTGTTGTACTCTTCAAACTAATCAGACACTGGAAATGGACTGCCAGCCTTTCTGACCTGGTTTCATGTTAGTTGCTGTTTTTTTTTCCCCCAAACGTGATAAGTGCTTTTTAAAAAATGCAGCAAATCTTTTCTCTTCAGCTAGCACATACTAGAACTACAAATTATATACCTTTCTTTGGAGCTTTTTCAGGAATATTAAGAGATTAGGGAAAAGATTTGGATTAAATCAGATAATGACTTTACTCAAAATAATACCATAAAAAAGGGCTTATGTATTGAGTTATATTATCTTTCTATGGAATTATGACTGTAGTCCAGCACACAGCTTTGGTTTGCAGTAGAGAAGCTTTTGGAAATAATGCCCTGATTGTTGCCCTCTCTTAATGATTAACCATTGGCTTTATTCTTTGTATCATTGCAAGCCGGGATTCTTTTAGGAGGGAGAATCCTGCAAGAGGTTAGTTTACCCTTTTGGTTCAGGAATGCTTTAAGGAAAAATTTTAGGTATTTTTAGTCTTTCAGAAAACTTATAACCAGAAATTTCTTGATTCTTTGATTTTGCCAAGAATCTTCTTTTTCATTGGCCCTGCTAACTGTTCCTTGTGTTTGCATGAATGAAAGTACTGATGAAGCAAAAGTGTATACTTTCTCTGTTGTAATAATCCAATTCCTGTCTGTTTGAGAATGGAGCGTTGACTCAAGTCTTAGACAGTGGAAAACCCAATTTAAACAGCACAAAAGGAATTATTATTTTCCCATCATGTGGTAAGACTGACCTAATCTAATTCTTAGAAGTGGTAACTTTCTTCAGTTCTGTAAAATATAACTCGACTTTAAGATTTCAGTCTTGCCTTCCCTTGACCTTGTATATGGGTATTGAGGTTGAAACACACACACGTTTCTGACTTTAAGAGTTTGTTGTAGAAGACCATTATCTAACCCCTTGATCTTATAGTTTGGAAACATTTTTTCTAATGTGATTTCATATGAATATACATTTTGTGTCGGTTTTTAATCTTAAATGACAGATTTGCCTAAACAAATACACGGTAGAATCAGATTTCTTAGAAGCTGTTTATGTATAGATGCCTATAATAAGAAAACAGAAAAAAGCAATTGTAACCAGCTCTTTGGTACAATAACTTGGAAGGATTTTGTGGGAACAATAGAGCAGTATCATATGCTTTTTTTCTTTTGTAAGAGTTGAAGTTTCAGTTGTTAAGTATCTTGGAGTGGGGGGGGAGGGAAAGAATATTTGGAAGTCTCAGGATTTTGTGTTTGAGAGCTTGGGATAATTTGAATGATGGTAGGGTAGATTATAGAAAGTTTTATTGTTTCAAGAGGAAAGGCTGACCAGGGTGGGAACAGTTTTTTGGCAGCAGGCTTCTCTTTAATGATAGCATCACTGCAGTACTGTATAATTCCTGGCTGAAATTCTTCAGATGATGCCATTCTAATCCCAGAAATGCTAATTCACTACTTAAACAGTGTTCTGTCATTCTCCCAAAATCTGATTCAGTAAGTAATACTTCCAGGATTTACTCACTCCATTGAGCTCTTTGCAAGCTTTCAGGGCTGCCCCTTCTTCAGAGCTGGAGGTTAGGCCTAAGACCGCCAGTTTGTTTAGATTGGGTTAGAGTTTGGCCTAACTCCGGAATTGAGCTGTGGTGGTTACTTTTCAAAGTCAGAAGCTGATGAGTTAACATTTTGGAATTCCACCAGCAGTCAAAAGAAGTAGCCAGGCAATTCCATTTTTTTTTTTTTAGCGGTAGCAAAAACTGCTTTCTTAAAGCAAATACTGCTATTCAAAGTATAGGAGTTTTGGGGGATAGCAGCATGGCTGGAAATGAGAAATTCAGAAAAGTTTAGGGAATAAATACTTAATGAATACTCTAGGTCAGTTCTCTGTGGCAGACAGCAACCATATACCCATATCTCATTTTTAGTATATTGTATAGAACTCTGCAGCCAGCAGAAACCTTGTCTGCTCTATTAAATGTACTTCATGTGGTGGCCCCAACAGTTTCTTGCTTCTGCTTGTTTTAATATATACTAATATTTATGATGATTTTCATAGGAAAGCTGCTTATATTGAAGTAAAAAAAAATCCCCACCACAAACTGCTGGTATGTTTGAATTTTTAATAATTCTTCCATTGAAGATAAGGGTCCCTTTCTGCTTATTATAATAATGACAGCATTTTGCATTCATGTAGTGGTTTTTTATTTACATTTGTCCTCCCTTTTTAAAATCTTGTTTTATGTTTGAACTAACCCTCTGAGACGGGGCAAGTATTTTTTATTTCTTGCAGTTGAAATGCAAAGGCTATGAATGACTCAATAGAATTCTTAAAGCTGGAAGGGACCTTCAAGGTCATCTAGTTCAACTTGTTTGTTTTACAGATTTGGAAACTGAGACTGAGAGTGGAGGAGAATCTACTTGACGTCATATAGCTATTTTATGCCAGGGCCAAAGCTAGGAAGGGGATATCTTAACTCCTGATTAAATGCTCTTTCTCCCATATCCCCAGGGTGATGCAGCTAGTTAGTTAGTGGGAGATGAGGTATTAAAACTTAGCCTTCTTGGCTTCCTGCCTCCTGCTCTTTAGACCATGCTGTCATGCTGGAAGTATGTGTTGGCTTGCAGTTCAGCATTATCTTTTTGACTGAATATTTGCAAGGAAGTGTGGCTATTGAATAGAGGACTGGCCGGGGAGTCAGGAAAAGCTGGGTTCAAGTTCTATCTTGGACTCACACTTGATATGTGATTAGGGGCATGTCACTTAGCCCCTCAGAAGCCCAGGCAACTCTTTAAGGCTACAAATGGCAGATCAATTGCCTGTCTCCATTAGTAGATGTTGGAGATGGAAGGTCTGGCATGAGGAAGAACAAGTAATTCTATCTGACTGGAATTTACGTGTATGTATGTATATATGTATATACATGTGTAGATATATCTTGAAGGAGATAGATATCTGCAGAAGGAAAAATAATAGCTTAATTTTTTTTAAAGCCTAAAGATTTCGGGGAAGATGACTGGAGAAATCCCAAGATGAGCCCTTTAAATAATGTTTTTTGCCTTCCTGATGGTTAAACATGCCCTGCTGTGATTGGGAGGGGAAAAGTGGAAAAGAGCTCCTTATTTTATATTTTTATAAAAATATGTTTTTAGTGCTTGTCACCTAAAAAAAAAAATTTGGCCGAAAAATTTGAATCCTAGCTGTTGGAAATTGAATGTACTTTCTGGTGATTGCTCTAAGCAGTAGTTAGTATGGGCCTTTGTCTTGAGAAGATATTCAGTATATTTAGCTACCAGCAAAAGGAGCTCAGGCTTTTTTTTGAGGTCTAATGGCTTACATGGGTGTAGTGGAAAGGATGCTGAGCTGAGAGTCAGAAGACTTGGTCTCTAAAGAGTTTTTATCTACCCTCTTGCCTCCTCCATCCCAATAAACAGGTCTGTGGCCTTGGGCATATTACTTGACTTTTCTGACCTTGGGTCAGAATGAAAAGAATGGGTTGAATTGGATGTCATCTAAGAGCCATTGCTCTAAAATAATTGCATTCGTTTCACAAGCGTATACACAAATGTTGGATTTCTTCATGTTTTTGCAATTAATTTCTGTCCCATCTCTTGCTCAGTTATGTTACTGTGACTTTCATACAAGGTTAAAGTAAGGAATAGGGCACAGAAATCTTCCATTGCTGCTTGAATGGGGCCTGGTTGGTGTGTTTGTAGTTCCAGTTGTAGTTGCGGCCATGCCTCTGGGTTATGCTTTTATTGTACAAACTCTTATTGAGTATCTGTTATGTGCAAGGCTCTGTGGAGGATCTGAGAAGGAATAAACTGGAGCAGCTGCTTAGATTAATAACCAGATGACTCTAAAATACCTGAGCATATACCTGCCAAAATGGACGCAAGAACTATATGAACACAAACATAAAACACTTTTTTTTTTTACAAATAAACTCAGATCTAAATAATTGAAGTAATATTTATTGTTCATGGGTAGGTAAAGCCTATATAATTTTTCAAATGACAGTTTTACCTAAGTAATCTATTTATTTAATATCATCTCAATTAAATTACTAAAATTTATCTTGCTGAGTTAGAAAAAATAATAAAGTTTATTTGGAAGAACAAAAGGTCAGGAACTTCAGAGAAACCAGGGGAAAAAAGATATAAAGGAAATAGACTGAGCAGTATCTGGCCTTAAACTATATTGTAAGGTGAAGGGCATTGTTGAAGTGTAAAAAGGATAATTTTGATTATTTTAAATTAAAATTTTCTTGTATAAATGAAACCTATGTAGCCAAGTACATAAGGAACACAGAAAAATGGGAAAGAACTTTCATAGACAGTCTCTCAGATAGGATGTGACTGGGTTGGAATATTACTCTAGTATAGGAGATGTTGATTTAGAAAAACATGGGAAGACTTGGACTTATGTAGGACGATGCTATCAGCTTTCAAGGAAACAATGACAGAAGAAAAGAAGCATAGTATGGCCTTACATATATGTGTATGAGTGTACATGCATATGCTTATAGATATCTATGTATATGTGTATGTGCATACACTCATATACGTATATATGTACACCTGTATGTGTGTATATACACACAGACACAGAGTGGAGAACAGAAGAAAACCAATAAGGAAGCAAAGAAGAACTGGGCATCCTTGAAAACAATGTGTAGTATTTATTATACAGGTTTTCTTGAAATGAAAATTGATTGTTTTATATTGAATTCTTTCTGATGGTCTGCTGTGTACATGGCAATTTTTGTTGTTGTTTCTTTTCTCATTATATATTTAAAGTAGAAGCATTTACAAAGAAAATAATCAGATGGCTCTTGAGCAGATATGACTGAAGCTTAGCTTCCCAGCCTTTTTTGTGGTGGGTGGTGAGGTAGTGTAGAAAGCCTCCCCTGTAGTGAGTTAGCCAGCACAGAAGGACCTCCCTAGCCTCCCCACCTCTGCTTTGGGGAAGCTGGAGTTGACTTCAAGGCTGAGCTCAAGTTCAGCGAATGGGACAACATTTTTCCTGATCCCCCTTGCAGCTAGGACTCTTCCCTCCCTCCCAAATGACTTTGTGTATGTATTTTCTATTTACGTGTTTGTTCATGTTCATGCCATTTGTTCATGCTATTTCCATCCCAGTACAATGTAAGCCCCTTGAGCTCGCTCTCTCTCTCTCTCTCTCTCTCTCTCTCTCTCTCTCTCTCTCTCTCTCTCTCTCTCTCTCTCCCCCTCTCTCCCCCTCTCTCCCCCTCTCCCTCTCCCTCTCTTCCCCCCTCCCTGTCTCTCTCTCCTCTTCCTCCTCCCTCCCCTCCCCTTCCCTATTTCTCCCTCTTCCTTCTTTTCTTCCTTCCATTTTCTCCTCCTACCTCTCTCCCTGTCTTTGTCTGCCTCTGCCTCTGTGTTTCCCTTCACTTCTTGGACACTGGCTGGTGAATAAGTGTTTGCCAAATTGAGTTGAGTTAAAAGAACGTGGAAAATGTGGTGAATCCAAATGAGTCAAGACCCCCACCCCTTCTTGGAAGAGCTTTGGGTTTTGTCTTAAAGCAACACCCTAAGGTCTTTATTAAAGTAGGATTGTCTCTGAATCCATAATAATAATTTTGTGTTGCAGGGCCATAGGGAAGGGGGAGATCTTCAGGTGGGAAGCCACGAGGAACTTGGTGCTTTTTTTTCACTTCAGCCAGAGAGGTAGCAGTTAGGGCTGAGTCTTGAAAATGAAACCAAAGAGAGACTTGAGAATGCAAACAAAAAGTGATTTGCAGGAAACCCTTGGAAATTGAAACCAACAAGTCTAGCCCTGCAAGAGTGAATGGGCTTATTAATAGGTAAAAATGTCAGTTTGGGGGCATCAGCTTGAAAAGGTGGATTCCTTTCTGGTAGGACTCTAGGGTGGCTTATTTATTTTTTATCCTAAGTACTTGTTGTTATGTTAGAGTAAATTATCACTCTCAATTCCAGTCAGGTCCCTGTAGCCTCTCTGGCTGGTTTCCCTAATAAATCTCTGTTGAACTCTCTTTATGGAATGTCAGTCTTGTGTTAACTTTTCAGTGCTTGTTGGGCAGACCTTAACTATGGACTATTTTTCAAGGTGATTTATTGGCTAAAGGGATGTTGGTAGTTTATTTTCCTTAAGGTAGGCCTGTTGGCCTTCTAACTGAAACTCCAGGGCTCTGTAAGTATAGTAGCCTGGATATAAGCACCATAGATAAGAGTATCCACAGAATCCATCCATCCCCTTGAGATGATGTATGACCTCAGGGTTGCTATCTTTGACAGATTTACGGATTTTTGCTTTTCTATTTTAATTGGGCTGGGGACTTCAGCCATTGTGATGAGCAAGTTTCTTAGTGTTGAGTTTATGTTTTTGTCACTAGGAGGAGAGTGGGTTAAATCTTTTTGTGGATTGCTCCATCTTCTGATACCTTTCTACCAAAGTGATGTGACCTGACTTAATTTTGGGGAAAATTGAGCCAGAAGAATTGAATGCTAAGGAACCACTTGGGGCAGCACAAATGTTAATATCACAGATCCTTTCTTCTTCTTCTAAGTTTTATTTTCTTTATTGAACAGAGATCTCTTTTCTTTTCCTCCCATTTTAGCTGCATTGGGAGAAAAAAGGAAAACCAAATTCTTCACGACAGATATTCATAGTTGACCAAAACAAATTTCCTCATTGGCTGTGTTCAGAAAAGATACGTCTTATTCTGTACTGTGAATCTGTCACCTCTTTGTCAGGAGGTGGACAGCATATAGCTCACCATTGGTCCTTTGGAATCATGGATGGTTATGGAGTAGATTAGAGTTTTTATAGCTTTTAAAGTTTTTTGTTTTTACAGTGTTGTTCTTATTGTATGAATTATTCTCCTGACTCTTCTCATTTCACTCTTCATTCGTTTATGAGTCTTTAAAATTATTTGTTTTTATGATGTTGATGTTTTACTATAAATCATTCTTCTGGTTCTGCTTACTTCACTCTGCATCAGTTCATACAAGTCTTTGCATGTCTCTTTGAAATCATCTACTTCCTTGTTTCTTACAGTACAACACTCTACTACATTTATATGACATGACTTATTCAACTACTCCTTAATTGTTGGACATCCTCTTAATTTCCAGGTTTTTTTTGAAACTCCCAAAATTGCTGCTATAAATATTTTTGCACATATAGGATCTTTTCTTCTTAGATATCTGTTGGATATAGGATTGGAGTGGTACAGCTGGGTTAAAAAAGTATATATGTATTATTCATTAAAATTTTGGAACTTTTAAGTTTAATTTTTTTTTAATGAACAGAAATCTTTTTTCATCTTTTGTTTGGTGCCTCTGAGTTAGTGGAACCAGGCAGCACAAAGATTATTCCAGTTTTTAGGTTAACAGGAAAGAAAAAAAATTCCATCTGGCAAGAAAGGGATGGATTAACCTTACTGAAACTAAGAGTTAGTTTTAGATGTGTCATGGTCTACTTACTCTTACCTTAAATAATTTGGTATTTTTCATAAGTGGGTCATTGAGGAATTCATTCTTGTTTTACCTCAATCCAGGAATACCACACAAGTTTAAAAATATAAGCAGTCAGGGTGAGTCCCATGAAATACTTAACCTTTAAAACATTTTTTAAGTTTTTTTTTTTTGCTTGAGCTTTGTCTTAGGGAAATTACATGCTCTGAGTTTCTCTTGTGCTTTCAGTATCATTTTTGCCTTGTCTGATTTCCGATGGGGGAGAAGGG
>CM053597.1:58494615-58531149 GCA_028646575.1 Pseudocheirus occidentalis
CTGCTACCTATGCCTCTTCTTTTCACACCCAAGCCTCTCTAAGTGGTTAACACAAGCAGACTCTACTTCCTCATCATTCACTCTCTTTTAAAGCCCCTATATCCTGGCTCCTGCCCCTCACATTCTACTAAAGCAATTCCTATAGCTCGCTAACGCCCTCATCTCTAAATCTAATGACTCTTTGAACTACGGCCCCCTCTGAAGGGGGCTGTGGGGAACTTTCTCTTTAAATCTCTTTTCGCTTTTTTTTCTTTTTTCGTTTTTGGAGGGGGGGCAGGTAGGGCAATTGGGGGTTATGTGACTTGCCCAAGGTCACACGCCTAGTTTTTTGTGTTAAGTATCTGAGGCCAAATTTGAACTCAGGTCTTCCTCACTCCAGGGTGGGTGCTCTATTCACTGCACCATCTAGCCTCCCCCGCAAATCTTTTTTTCCCTTTGGACTTCTGACAATCACAGAATCTGAGAGTTGGGAGAGACCTCAGTTACCCATCAGTCCAATTCCTACTCAGAAGGAATCCCCATGATACCATCCCCAACAAGTGGTCATCCAGTCTCTTTTTTTCCTCTGTGACTCTCTTCTTACCTCTAACACTCCCCTAGTCTAACTCCTGTAAGGTCTTTTTCTACATTCCATAAATGGGAACTTTCCTCTAAGGAACTTTCCTCTTTCCTCTAACATTCTTCTACTCCAAGGATGCAGATCCTGTGACCCTAAGCCACACTCAAGGACCCAGAGGGCCACACATGGCCTTGAGGCCATAGGCTCCCCTCCCATATGTTTTCTCTCTCTTCACTCTCACACTTCTTCACTCTGACAGATTCAACTATAAGCTACACTTAGGTGACTCAAATCTAGAACTCACCTTGACACTTCTCTGAAGCTCTCAGATCCACACTTTTTTTCAAAATTTTTTGGTTTTTTTATCATAACATTGCTTAAAAAGAACATTTCCAAATGTAGCAGGAAGAAGTTCTACAACAAAATGATGACAATGGAAAAGACACAGACAAGAGACATTCAAAGGAACACTGATAGGGCTTGGTAACTCAGTAGACAACTCCTAAATCTTTTTTTAAATTCATTTATTTATTTTTAGTTTTCAACATTCATTTCCACAAAATTTTGAGTTACAAATTATCTCCCTGTCTTTAGCCTACTCCCCACCCCAAGACAGTGAACCTACTGAATACCCCTTTCCCCAATCTGTTCTGTTTTATATCCTCTCCCATCCCCCCCTAACTTTCTAGTAGGACAAGATGGATTTCTATGCCCCAGTGCCTCATCACACCCACTCTCACTAAAGCCCCTACACCCTGGCTCCTGCCCCTAGCATTCTACTGAAGCAATTCCTATAGCTCGCTAACCCCCTCATCTCCAAATCTCTCTTATTAGATATATCTGTATAGCTTATTTCCGAGTTGCATGAAAAAAGCCATTTTTTACCATTTGTTTTTAAAACTTTGATTTCCAGATTCTTTCCCTTCTTCACTCCTCACCCAAACCCACTGGGAAGACGAGCAATTCAATATAGTTTGTACGTCTGCAGTTACACAAAACATTTCCATAGTAGTTATATTGTAAAAGACTAACTAAACTTCCCTCCATCCTATCCTGCCCCCCACACATATTCTATTTTCTCCTTTGACCTTGTCTCTTTTTTAAAATGTTTGCTTCTTACTACACTCTCCCCTAATCTGCTCTCCCTTCTATCATTTCCCCCTCTTATCCCCTTCCCCCCTACTTTCCTACACAGTGAGATACCCAATTGAGTGTGTATGTTATTCGCTCCTTAAGCCAAATCCAATGAGAGTAAGGTTGACCCATGACAGCTCCTAAATCTCTGCCTCCAGCTCTGACCTTTCCTGAGCTTTATTCAATTTCCAGCTCCCCACTGGAGACAGTCATAGAATGCTACAGAAAGGGATTTTAGAGATCATCTTTATGATAGACGAGTGACTTAAACTCTCTGGTCCTCACTTTCCTCATCTGTAAACTGAAGATGTTGGATTAGGTGACATAAGGTCCATTCTACTAATTGGTCCACTCTACTAATAAGGTCCATTAACTAATATCTGTTATCCTACTGATTTCCTAGTCCACTGTTTAAATATTTCCATCAGAATGTCCTGTATCTCAAATTCAAGAAATCCAAAACTCCTTTTCCCCTATCCCTTAAATAAGGTTTTCTTCTTGACTTCTTTTTATTCATAGTAGCAATTCCTCATCTAAACTCGAAATCTAAATTATCTTTGATTTGTTCCTCTTCATCAAATCTCTTCCTTTATCCAAACAGTTGATTCTTCTTCCAGTCTTGCTTTCATTTGTAATTCTTTCGATTTCCACCATATTTCAAGACTTTATGACTTCACTGCCCAGTGAAAGTGAGAGAAAAATCAAATGAAAGGTCATAAAAACCTTCTAACTGGCTTCCCTGCCTCTATTCCATTTCTTTCTTTGTGCCAGACTAGTCTTTCTAATACAGTGTTTTGACTGTTTTACTGCACACTAAATGCTCTTAAATGACTTCCCATTAAATTCTGGAGAATAAGTATTATTATTGTGAATAATAATATTGGATACTTATATAGTGCTTTAAGGACTATAAAGTACTTTGTCTACATTATTTCATGTGTTTCTCACAACCCAGTGAGACATAAGCTACTATGCTCATTTTACAGATGAGGAAACTGAGGCTCAAAGAGGTTAATGGATTTGCCCAGGGTCACACATCTAGTGATTATCTGAGCTGGAAGTCAAACCCAAGTTTTCTGTGCCCTTACTCAGTAGCCATGCTACCTCGATGATCATATCCAAGCAGCTTATCGCATTATTAAAGAACCCTTCATATATTGCCAAACACGCTTCCCACTACTTAACTAAATTAAGCTTTAACTCATTATAAGCTGGTCCACTCATCATCTTTCAAATTTATAAGTATGGATCTGAGAACAACGTGCCAAGATGTTTCCCCGAGCAGTGGGCAGGTTGCCAGCCCCCAACATGTACTCCAGCAAAACCCCAAAGTTCACAGCAGACAAAATAATGATCAAGAAATCCATTGAGAAGCTACAGAGACATCTTCTGCCCCAGAACTCAGCCAGAAGCTCACAGGCAATAGGAAAGGGTGACGAAAGGAGCTGAGAGGCTGGCACCTGGTGTGAAGGTTGTGCTTGGGAGTTGGCAGGTCCCAGAACCAAGACTCTTATGTCTTATCTGTCTTACCCTAGGGCCTCATCTCTGAACAGGGCTCCCTGATTAACTGTCCAACCTCCCTACACAGACACACAGCCTGAAAAATCAATCACATACTCCCTTGTGCTGTCACTGAATGTTGTCAAATAAGTTTAGTATTTTGTCTTCCCCAGTGGAAAGTAAGTTCCTCGGGAAGGAAATTATGTATGCATAGACTCTGGTGCTAGAAGAGTGATGATTAAACATCTTTGGGGTTCCCATCTTAGGCTGGTAGAGCAAATGAGAAAATAAGAAGAGTTAACAGAAATAATCATCTGGTCTCTCCTCTAAGATTGTCCTTTTGACTCCAAGTGAAACAGATGACCTCCAAGGTCCCTTCCAGCACAAGTCATAAGATCTTATGAAATAAGCTTGATATTATCAGATAAATTACCAACAATACTCTTGAACAGTACCCTGAAGCTGCTGGAACATTAATTCAGAAATGACGTAGAAAAAGGCTTTTCCATGAAGAAAAAACTTGGGCAGACAAAATGTATAACAACATAAAATTACCTGGAGACTATTATGGAGACATTTTCAACTCCATAGCAAGACGAGCAGAGGGAAAGACAATTCTAAATCATTACCATCTAGGGTTTATAATTAGCTAAGTTTATAATTAACACTGCTCTGTTTAGGTCACAAATGGTAAAGCAGCAGGACTAGACATTAACTGAAAACCAAAAAACAGATTTAAATAATGTTAAATCATAACACAAACCCATAAATGGCTGAGACATACTTAAAGCAAAGGATGAATAAGGATATCCATGTGAAGCATCAAGTCTAGGATGGGGGCACCCACTTCAGAAAGAGAAGAAAGGGAAGGAGACAATGTTTCCTGAAGAAAAATACAATCCTCTTTTTAGAACTCTAAGCACAGGGAATCTGAAAAAGAATTCTTGTTGAAAACCCAGAGGAGTCGATAGATCCCTGGAGTACAGAAGACTGGAACTGAACCCCAGCCTCGGATACTTATTGGTTGTGTGACCCAGTTACCATGTCTGCCTCAGTTATACCAACTGCAAAATGGGGATAATAGTAGCACCTACCTCCCAGGGCTGTTGTAAGGGTCAAGGGAGATACCAATTGTAAAGTGCGTGGCACAGGTCAACACAAGCTTAATAAAGGGTTTCCTTTCTTCCTCTTCAAAGATATCTGACATTTCCTTCTTCATGAGTATGCAAAAGTGCTATAAAAAAAATTTAAACAACAAGTTGGACTATGACAGGGAGAGAGTGGGTCACTTGAGTCACCCTGAAACTGTCCAATAGACCCAGGCTTAGAGAAACTGAATAAAGTGTCCCTTCTCTCTTGACATGAAAATTTAGCCTTTAAATTAATTCTAACCAGTTTCTACTCAAAATAATATTAATAGCTAACCATTACCTACTAGATTTTTTAAATCTCCTCCCTAAGTTTTCATGACCCTGCTCTCTCCTGGTTTTCCTACGTTTCTGATGACTCTTTCTTAGTCTCCTTTGCTGTTTCTTCACCTACTAACTGTGGTTTGTGCCCAAGGCTCTTCCCTGGGCCCTATTCTCTTTTCACTCTATTCAATCTCAACCAGTCCTTTTATTAGCTCTGTGACTTCATTGTTCATTTCTATGGATATATCCCTAGTCTCTCCCGGTCACAGTCCTGCATCATCAACTGCCTCCAGGCCATCCTGAACTGGATTTCCATAAGCATCCCATGTCTGAAATGGAAGCCATTTCATTTCTGCAATAATCTTTCCCTCTTCTGGACTTCCCCATTAGTACTGAGGACACCCCCATTCTTTCAGTCACCCAATCTTTGAACCTCAGCGTCATCCTTACTTCTTCCTCTCACAGATCCCATGTCTAATCTGTTGCCAAATCTTGTTGTTTCTACCTTCCCAGCATCTTTTGTATACATGACTGTGTCTGTGGGTACACAGCACCACCCTTACTCAGACTCTCATCACCTCCCCCCACTTTGCTGCTGCTGTTGTTCAGTCCGACTCTTTGTGGCCCCATTTGGGCTTTTCTTGGCAAAGATACTAGAATGTTTGCCATTTCCTTCTTTTCTCCCATTGACTACTGCAAAAACAATGCAATCTGTCTCCCTCTCTCCCCAGATACATCTCTCCATTTCAATCTTGCCTCCACTCAGCTGCAAAAAAACAATGATTTTCCTAAAGCAAAGGTGACCGTGTCACGCTTCTCCTCAATAAGCATCAAACATCAAACGTAAGATTGTCTGCTTGACCTTCACAGCTCTTCATAACATGGTCCCTTCTTACCTTTCCAGTCTCCTTATGCTTGACTCCTTTCCATGTAATCTACAATCCAGCAACACTGGATTACTTGCTGTTCTTTGCATGGTCCTCTATCTACTTTCCCCATACCCCAGTGCTGGCTGTTCCCCATGCTTGCAATGTTGCATCCCCTCATCTCCATTCCTTAATTTCACTGCCTTCCTCCAAGATAGCTCAAATAAGAGGCAGCCAGATGGATAAGGTGCTGAACCCAGAGTCAGGAAGACCTGCGCTCAAACCCTACCTCAGACACTTAGTAGCTGTATGACCCTGGGCAAAACACTTAACCTCTTAACCAAACAAAACAAAAACCACTTAACAAAACCTTAACCTCAGCTTCCTCAACTATAAAATTTAGGTAATCATGACATCTATCTCCCAGAGTTCTTGTGAGATTCAAATACAATAAGAGTTATAAAGCACTTAAGAGAGTACCTGGCATGGAGTACATGCTCTATAAAAACTTGTTTCCTGCCTTCCTTCCTTCCTTCCTTCCGTCCTTCAAATCTCATCTTGTGCAAGAGGAATGTACAGGTCGGCACAGCTGCTAGTGTGCTCCCCTCAAGACTGTCCATCCACTCCACACACATTCTGTATGTACCTAGTTATTTACATGCTGCGTCCCCCATTCGAGTGTAAATCTCTTTATAACGGGCCAGTTTTGCATTTCTTTGCTCCCCAGCACTTAACATAGTTCTTAGCATACAGCAGGGGCTTAATAAATACTTGCTGATTGAGGTTTGCAAAGTGTTTTGCATAGGCAAGTATCTATAGAGCTACATCCACAGCATTTTCCTTCCTTTCTTTCCCACAGGTCACAGAAGCCAAGTTAGTTCTTGCTATGAGTCAGTGTAAGCAAAGAATGACAACAAGCAGGTAAATATGCCTTTCCTTTATGTCCCCACTCCATTTTTTCCTTTGTTCCAAGAATTCTTTGCTTGAAGGTGTCTTCACCTATGCATACATGAAGATCCCAGACATCATCTATGCATACAGGAAGAGCCCCCAAAGAAGAGCTCACATACAGCATTATGTCATGAAAGATTAGAATTAGACCTAAATTCAGGCCTTGGTTCCATTATAGCTGTGTGGCCCTGAGCATACCACTTCCACTCTCAGTTTCATCTAAAGAAAGGAGAGCTGAACCAGATCTCCGACGAGCTTCTAGGTCTAAATCTTCAAAAAAGTACATGAGTCTGGCAGCCAATTAAGGCAGTCCAAAGTTACAATCCAAATGTCCTTTCCTGATGCTCCTGCTCCTTCCTGTACAACATTCTCTTCTTGGTAAGTCACTAACAGTCTTTCCAGGAACATTTCCTTCCCATTGAGGTATCTGAACATCTGGCACCAAGAGCTCAACAACAAGACATTGTAACCAATGATGGGGGATGGGGTCTCTGTTTAACTCCCCGCCACTGTAACGCCCAATCAATAAACATTCACCATCTCCTACACTTAAGGTCTCTATTGTAGCCCTGCCATTCCCTCAATGATCTGGAGGTGACCATGAGATCCCAAGATTTGGCCAGGGGTGCATCAGTTCTGGCAGGTCCTGTGCAAAGGTCATCATGTATGAACCAGCCTGGCTCCTCAATGAAAGGCTGCCTATCAGATAAAGGCAACGTCCCAGCAACGAGAATCAGCAGAGAACAGGATTGGGGTTCATATTCCAATTGTGAGATTTGCTGCTTATGGGACATTGGGGGAGTCATTAACCCTCTCTAGACTTCAGTTTTCTTGTCTATAAGATGAAGGAAGGGGCGTAGATGACCTCTACAATCCTTTCTATCTCCAAATCAATGCTCCTTCAACTTACAAAGACCAGCATTAAAGAGTGGATGGGTTGTGACTTAGAGGCACATCCAGACCAAGAGACATGGAGCCCTGAAAGAATGAATTATGATGTAGCTAGGTGGTGCAGCAAATAGAACACCAGTCTTGGAATAGGGAAGACCTGAGTTCAAATCTGGTCTAAGACACTTACCAGCTGTGTGACCCTGCATAAATCACTTAATTCTGACTGCCTCAAAAAAAAAAAGTGAAATATTGGTAGGTGCTGTGAGGATCAAAAATCAACTGGATGAGCCTGATTGGACTCCTAGCTTCATCCTCAACAAGCCAAAAAACAGAAGCAGTAATTTAGTGGAAATTCCCCCAAAAAAAACAAAAAAAACAAAAAAAAAACCTCAGAAAGCACCACTGATTTTAAATCAACTCAGTTGAAATTATGCTCTAAAGGCCACCCTTTGCTTCCCTTTCAGAGCAGATCAATCAATGAATAAACATGTATTGAGCTCCAGGCAGTACCAGGTCACAGGTGGGTAGACATGTTGATGATACAAACGCAAAATCAAAACCAGTACCCTGCTCTCAAGGACCTTATAGTATCACCTGAAAAGGCAACCTATGCATATAGAAATATACATAAAGTAGACTCTTTTTTTTTTTTAATCACCAGGAATCAGGAAAGGCACTAGCAACTTTAGGAATTAGAAAAGGCTTCACCTATAAAGCAGTAAAGACTTGAGCTGATTTTTGGAGTAAACAAAAGATTCAGACAGTGTGAGGAGAGGAGGGATAACAGTCCAAAGGCATGAAGGTGGGAGATTCCAAGACATGTACGAGGCACAGCAATGAGGCTGGAGCACAGCAAGCAGGAAAGGAATTAATAGGCAGGAAAGTTAGAAAGGCAAAAAAGGGACAGTCTATAAAGGGCTAAAAATGTCAAACAGAGGGGTTTAGATTTTATTCTAGAGATAAGAGACCACCAGAGTTTATTAAGTAATGTGCCATATTTATAAATTTTATTATTTTCAACTCAAAAATGTCATTTTCTGGGCACAGCTCTTCTACTGTTTTATCTGTCAGCTAAGTGTTTATATGTGTGTACACATACATAATACATATATTATACATATATGATATGTGCGTGTGAATATATACGTGTGTGCATCTATACATGTGTACATTTATGTGTATATAAAATTTTTCAAAGTAATTGAATGACAGGGTCAGATTTACACTTTAGGAAAAATCAGTCTGTTTCAATTCTACCAACCATATGAATATCAGTGATATGGAGACCAGTGGGTGACCATTTCAGCACTAGACTGAAGAGTCAAGTCCTAGGTTCAAATCCCACCCTTGGTACTTAACTAGTTCTGTGGCATTCCCAAAGACTCAGTTCCCTTATCTGTAAAGTGGTGGGGACAGCTGTAGCATTCCTGAGCACTGCAGCAAGAACAAAACAGTATAAGGTGTACAAAGTACTCTGCAAATCTGAAAGCACTAGATAATAATAATAACAACATCTATATCATTCTTTAAAGACTGCAAAACATATGTGTTATCTATCGGATCTATATAAAATCTCCCTTATTTATCAATATTATTTTGAGATCCAAAAGGTCGCTTTTCTGGTCACTTCTGCTGCTGCACTGCTGTTTTGATTCTTGTCTTTCAGCTAAGTTTGTGTATCTATAAATCTTATTTCCCCAACTAATTGAAAGCTCCCTGAGGACAAAAGCTGTTAGACTTCCCTATATACCTCACCACATCGAAGTGTAGTGTTATACACTTGAAAAATATCTGTCCAGTGAATGAATGATGAATATGATTTCCCCCAGATGGCCCATAACTTGAGACTTTCATTTCCCTTCTAGCTCAGCAGAAATGCTCTGTAATGATATTCCCAGGAAAGAAAAGAAAAATAAAGATTCGTGGAATTGTCCCAGGTTCACACATTTTATTATAATCTCACCACAGCATCTGGTTTTTATTTACACTTTTTCAAGAAACAGAAATATATGGTTTCCAAAGGCCTTTAGTAGTAGAAATATATTTAAGGCTAGAATGAAGCAAAATCCCACTAGAAGTAAGGGAAAGAGGCCTCCTCTGACTCAGTCTCAGATTTAAAATAAACATCTCTATTGGGCTGCCAAAGGAGAAGCACTGTCATCGTCAGACAGTCAGCTAAATCCAGCAACAGATCACCCCAGCCTAACCTACAACAGACTATTGTGCTCCCAGCAGGCATTGAGGATCAGAGATAGCACAGTTCTCTGTGAGCCCAGCACCAGGACACAAGGAGCCCTATTATTTTCCCTGAGCGACAAACACTGAACCAGTTCTACACTGGCAGCCGCGGCAGCCAAGATCCTCTTATTAATCCACACAGCGGGCACAGTGGGGCAGAACCACAAGCAGGGAGAATGTGTTTGGCAGCAGCTCTCATGCTGACCTGCCAAATGAGCCTCGGCTTTGCTCTCTGGAGGATCCTTCAAGGTCTGGAAGGATAGGTACAGCTCTCCAGGCTCTAGCCTCTCCCCACCAAGAATGCCAACAGGAAGCCAAATGACATCAGGCAGAGAGCTGCTGGGGGTTTCTCGATGGACCTTTCCCAATATCATGTCTGGGAACCCTTCACTTATCCCCCCCCAAAGGTGACAGAAGAAACAACTTAGAAAAAGAGTGTCACTTTGTGACATTTTCAGTAATACACGACCTCTTTCGAAATGGTTCACCACCAAGACTGCCATCCAAAGGAGAGCACCAACATTCCAAAATGCATTCCCTTCACTTTGCTTATGCTCTCAGCAAGTATTCAGCATGTGTCCTCTATGGGCAGGAAGGGAACTGTGCTAGTTACTACAGATTCAAATATAAGATACCATACTCTGTCATCAAGAGGCTTCCAATCTAATCTAGCTCGATGGGCTAAGTGCAAACAAACAAAAAAAAATTAAATACATAGCATAGCATGGATGGAGCAACACAATCCAATTCAATCCAACCAGCTGGCATTAGGCAAGTGCCACCTGTGCGAGGCACTAGGGATTCCCAGGCTAAAAAGAAGACAACCCTGGTTTTCAAGGAGCTTATGTTATTTATTATTAAGACTGATAATGATAACTGCTAGCATTTACATATAAAGTTTCCAATTTGCTTACCATACGTTATATCATTTAATCCTAACAACAACCCTATGATTTAGGTGCTGTTATTATCCCCATTTGGGGCAGCTAGCTTGCACAGTAAATAGAGTACCAGGCATGGCACAAAGATTCATCTTCCTGAGTTCAAATCTGGCCTTAGTTATTACTAACTGTGTGACTCTAGGCAAGCCGCTTAAACCTGCTTGTTTACCTCAGTTTCCTCTCTATAAAATGAGTTGGAGAAGAAACTAGAAAACCACTCTGTTATCTTTGCCAAGAAAACCCCCAATGGGGCCATGAAGAGCCAGATGTTACTGAACAACAATAACAAAATTATCCCTACTTTATAGATGAAGGAAATTGATCTGAGAGAAGCGAAGTAACTTGTCCAAGGTCACACAGACACTAATGCAGACAGGATTCAAATTCATATCTTCCTGGATCAAGATCAACCTTCTAACCACTAGGTCACCTAGCTAGCTGCCCCATTCTGCCCTGTGGGTGTTTTTAGATAAAAGCAATGAGGTCATGAAAGAGGGAATGACTTCCCCAGTTAATTAGGGGTTAATTAGAAACTGGGTTAATTAAAAACTGCTTTGAAAAAAATACCTTCTTTCAAAACCAAATAGTCTAGAAGAAGTCATTCACACCTTATTGTGAATTAGTTTATCAAGCTAACATGAAGCTAAATAAGGCAGAGAGAAAAAGGAATTTAGACAGGGAGAGGGAGCAGGGACTACTTATTGATAATTAGGAGGCCCTAATTTATTGAATTACCACAAATACATCTTAGCACCTTGAGATGTTTTTAGCAAAATAATACTTGTATTCCACAATTTTTGAGTCTTCCAATTTCAATGAATAAAGTATATGGCAGTTATTATCCGATGTAATATTAAGTCCAACAGAAAGCAAATAGCTAGAACAGTTATAATCACCTTTTTTGTAGAAGTCCGAAACAGACTGAACAATGAAAAGTCTATATACCGAAAAGAGAAAAGGGGAGAGAAATAAAGGCTTCAAAGAGACTAAGAGCAGCCATGCATTTCTTTACTTTTTTTTTTAAGGTTTATTTACTAACTTTCCACCATACTGAAGTTACTATTCTAATAGATTTTTTGTTGGATCTCTGGGCTTTTCTAATTCTTTTTTTTTGTTGCTTTTTTTTTTGGAGGGCAGTTGGGGGTTAAGTGACTTGTCCAAGGTCACACAGCTAGTTTTTGTGTTAAGTGTCTGAGGCCAGATTTGAACTCAGGTCCTCCTGACTCCAGGGCTGGTGCTCTACCACTGTGCCACCTAGCTGCCCCCTAGCCATGCAGACTTTCTGATTAACATCATCTCTATACTTGTCTTGGTTTATTTCATGTCAAGAAAAACAAAAGGATCCCTATGAACTGAAGAAGAATTAACACCTAGAAAATGAGTTTTCTGAGATTCTACCTCATAAGCATCAGAGTAGCAAAGATGGCAAAAAAACATAAGTAACAGATTTTGGAGGGGCTATAGGAAAACAGGCTCACTGAAGGCACATTGGTGAACTTATGAATGGGTCCAACCATTATGGAAAGCAATTTGGAATTATATACAAACATAAAAAAAAATGAAACCGTGCGTGCCCTTTGATCCAGCTATATACTACTGCTAGGCCTATGATACCCAAAGGATATCAAAGAAAAAGGAAAAGATCTTTTATGTACAAAAATATTTATAGCAGTTCTTTTTGTGATGACAAAAAAACCCAGAAACTAAGGATGTCCAACAACTGATTGACAAATGAGATGCAGTATTATTGTTCTGTAAGAAATGAGGAAAGAAATGACTTCGAGAAGACACTGAAAATTTAGGTAAGCAGACCCAAATAGAAAAATCTGTATTGTAAAGAATATTACAAAAATGAACAATTTTAGAGACTATTTTCTAGTTTCGAATTCTCTCCTTCCCCTTATTTTCTCTTATGCCCAATGAGAAAGCAAGAAAAACAAACCTATCATAAATATGTACGGTTGGGTAAAACAAATTTCCACATTTAAAGATGATTATTTTGAGGTCCTTTATAAAATGATGAAGAATGAAATAAACAATACCAGAACAATTTAAACAAAGACAACAACACTGGCAAAACAAAACAACTTTGAAAGCTGGAGAATTGTGATCATTATAGAACAATGACCATTCATGACTGTAGAAGACCAATGATGAAACATGCTATTCCTTACAACATGGGACGGATTGAGGGTGTGGAATGAGACCTATATATATTTTATGTACAGACAGGGGGATTGGTTTTGCTTTACTATGTATAGGTGTTAACAATTTTCTTTTATTTTTCCAATGGATTAGATGAGGGAAGGAGAGAAAAAAAGATTTCTGTGCTTAAAAAAAAATAGGGAGGTGAAAGGGGGTGCTAGAGATAAGAATTATTATATACACTTTCAGATGAGGTCACTATTACCAATTTTACTTTAAAAGACCTCTCACAAAATAGTAGTAACCTGTAAAATGTAAATAATATAAAAACAAAACCTATCAATAAAACTGAAAGTAACCCCCAAAAAGGAAATTGTCTCATGAGATTGTTTTAGGCAAATAATTAAATGGGAAAGCATTCCAGAAATAAGAAATTTACTCAAGCAATGGACTACATAACACTTCAAACCAAAATGCCCTTCTCCTCAGCTTAAAAACAGGGTCCCACAGGATGCTACCAACTCTGTCCTATCTCCTTTTTCCCCCCTTTTCTTTGGATGGCTAAGAAGGAAAAAAGTTTAATCTGGGAAATATATGCTTAATTGAAAGAACACTGGACTCAGAGTGAAATGAAATCTATGTTTCAAATCCCAAATCCAATTTTTCCTTGTCCAAGCTGTGTTGTTGTTCAGTCACTGCAGTCATGTTTGACCCTTCCTGACCCCATTTGGTGTTTTCTTGGCAAAGATACCAGAGTGGTTTACCATTTCCTTCTCCAGTGGATCCATTTTGTCAGGAAATCAGAAGTTAAGTGTCTTGCGCAGGGTCACACAGCTAGGAAATATCTGAGGGGGGATTTGAACTCAGGTCCTTCCTGACTCCAGGCCCAGTGCTCTATCTCCTGAATTACTGGCTGCCTCTTCCTAGCTGAGAGACGATGGCCAAATCCTAAATTCTCTGGAATCCAGTTTGTATGGTGCTGGCACCTGAAATATTTATCTCATAGGGTTGCCGTGAATGTGAATTGAAATAATGTGTAGCATGGCTTTGTAAACCAAAACACTACATAAATTCAACTATTATCCTTACAATCATGATACCAAATTGGAAAAGCATCTATCCATGAAAGATGGCCATTATTATTCTGTATTGTTGCTCATGATAATGATGATGATGATGTATTCTCTGCTTTATCCATTAGGAAGGTTCCTAAAAAGTTTAACAGAATTAATCAAGTCTTTAGTAAACACATAGCTATGTACCAGAAACTATATTAGACACTAGCAGCATCAGGAGGAAATAGAGGAAAACACTGACCAAGACCTGAGGAGTTTACGGTGCAAAAACAGGAGGTTGCCCACAAAACCACTCTGATATCAGGATATTCTGAGTACAAAGGACAAAGTGTTATGAGAGGTTTGGGGCAGTGATCACTGTCAATTCAATAAATATTTAAGCATCTCCAGGACCCATAACGGTACTGGGCTCTAGAAGAAGAATGCAAAATGTAGATAACACACAAGTCTCTGTCCTTGTAATAGGACAATTTGATAGAATGTAACATATCAATAAATAATTAAAATATTAAATGAAACGTGATAATTGGCATGATAAGTACATGATATTAAAAAATAAAAATAAAGTGTCACATGAAGCCCCAGAAGGAAACATTATGACTGAGAGGGAAGATAACAGAAGGTTTTATGGACAAAGTGACAAGTGAGTTGGGTTTTACAAGATGGACAGTAAATCGGCTGAAGGGATTTCATTGATTTCCAGATGAAAGTGACCTCTGAGATCATCCAATTCCGGTCCAGCATATATTGGCATAAGTCACATATAGAACTGAGTAAACAGCAGAATAAGGATTTAAAGTGATGCTCTTCAACTTCACCTTTCCAACTGCACCACACTGTCTTTCATGTTGAGGCGAAGGGCACTGTAAGAATAGGAAGCAACAGCATGAGGCACAAAGGCAGAAGAGCAGAGAGCTGTGTTGGGGAGGGGGCAGGAAGGAAGGAGCACATGGAAGAAGGAGGGTACAATGAAACAAGGCTGGAATTGTGGACCAGGTTGCAGGAGGCTCTAAGCACCAAGAGAAGAAAGTCAAATTCTACTCAATAAGAGGTAAGAAGTCACTGAAGGGTTGGGCAGAGCAATTCTATGCATGTGAGAAATTAGTCCTACCAGGGAAGGACAGACTGGAGCAAGGAGAGGGAGCCCACTGCTCCAAACTGTCCGGATTCTTTTGGATCTCAGTCCCAGACTGTTTCTGCTATCTCTCCAAGCTTGTCACCCACCAATCTGATGCACCTGCCACCTCTGCCTTCACTGAGGGTGAGGGTAGTGACTGAAAAAAACCAAGGATATTGTCCTGAAGCTCTTCATCCCCCCCCCCCGACACTGTTAAAAAAAACTGAAGTAATTGGATTCTGAAAATAATGCAACTTTTCAGATGCATGCTACATTAAAAAAAACCTCATATCAAGATGGTAATGACTCATGAATAAGATATCATTTTAAAATTGTGAAAGATGGTACACTTTTTTTTAATCATCCTTCCAAAGCAAAGTTTTCCATAACAGCTTCATGAGTTTGGTCCATCTCCTGCCTAGGTATTGAGCAAATCATGGTTAGATGAAAGCCCAGACTTTTCAATGCATGTTTCTATTCATTTCTATAGCATATGAGGGCAAGGAACTTAGGCACAGAGGACTCCAACATCCTTCCCTGAAAGATAAAAACACAGCAGAATTCCCATACAGTTTTGATGTCAAGTAAGACGGAGAGCATTACAAGCTCTATGTGCCTTAAGAAGGATGCATTGGAATCCACTCTGGCCCCTAATGAAGATTTTCTCTAACTTCTATCATATACATTGTGGATGCAGTAGCTGTCCTTGTACATATGTTCATCAGTCACACAAAGCAAAACAAAATATTCCTAACACCTCTGTTTGCCACACAGTTATTTGATCTTGAACCTGGGCCTCAGAAAAATACTTTGAACTGGGATCCAACCGGCAGGCCTCCACCTCCGATGAGGGCTCACCTTTCCCCTTCCCCCACCCCACTAGCCCAGACAGAATAAGGCACAAGTAAGTAAGAACTGGATAAAAGTTTAGGAGTGAGGAGACAGGCCAGGGACAAGTAAGCCCTGGGAATTATTTAGAAACAGGTAAAAAATTTTCTGATATACTCCCATTTGTCTTTTTATGCCCTCCCCTTTCCCTATCTTCTCCCAGCATCTCCTCTCTTCCTATTTCCCTTTGCCTAGATCTACAGAGCAAGGGGATAAATGGTACCCCTTTTGGAAAGGAAAGGGGAAAGGAGACTTCTCCTTCTCATTTCCCAATATCCTTCCATAAAAGAAGGCAGAATCTCTCCCTCCCAGATTTCTCTCTTCCCTACCACCTCCAGGGTGGAGCCTGAGGCCCAGGCTGTGAGGAAACCACCAAACCACTATTAAGTGTAAGATTCTGAGACTACCTGAGTGTAACTTCCATAATCTGTAAGCAGACACACCCCTTGGTAGGCAGAATACCCAGACAGGGCTAGGGCTGGGGGGAGAGGGGAGGAGGCCCTACCAAACAAGTGGACAGACCAAGCAGCATGGATCTCCATGGGTTACAGACCCAGAGAGGTCCTTTAGGAATGCCTTTGCCTAGCCTACCTTCTCCCTGGCTCCCAAACAAACCTGAAGTCTGGCTGTATAAAAACAATAGTTCCTATAGTCATTTGTTCAAACTGTTTACCATGTTGGCTTAATTATAACCACAGCACAACCATATTCATTCATGCCATTAAATGTGCTGGATTAACTTTGTGGTCAGTTTTATTTGCTAATAACTAAACTCTGCTCATGTAGCACAGGTTGCTTAGAATATCATGAAAACTGGGGGACTATCTCTCAGTGCCAAAGCACAGGACCTCAAACACAATACAAATACTTCAGAAATGAGTTTTCTAGCTTAACTGTAATTTAAATAGTTTATTAATTTTGTCTCCCCAACTAGACCTTTCTCCAAGGCAGGGACCATGTTGGTGATTCTTCACAGGACCTAAGTTTAAGTGGTGGGCACATATTAGGTGATTTAATAGTAATAATCACCAAGGAAATGATTGGTTTACACAAGAGGCTTGATTTAAGTGTATAGAAAAAGCAAATATACAACATCGTTTGCTAATGCTCCCCTATAATTTTCACTCTCCAATGTCCATCCAAAGTTAAGCTAGCACAGGTCACTCACAACTAATCTATTTCTCTTTTGCACACGTTTCCGCAAAGACAACATACTGCTCCACCATTCAAGGAAACAGCCTATCTCATGCATGGGATGGACAAGAAAGTGAAGGCTTAATGAGGGTAGAATCTAATTTAACTCCTAAACAGCTTGTTCTTCAGCCCATCTTGGGGAGATGTCAATTCTACTTCCCCTGAATGGCCTGGTTCAAGATGCACCCGATTCTTACCAGTATAGTCCAAATATACCCAAATTTTAATTCCAGACCAAATGTCAACTAGGCTAACCATGGTTATTGACTAGGACGGAGAAGGCAGAAAAATATTAGAGGTGACAGGCTGTAGCTGTTCCATAATTATTAATGATGACACATTTTCACAAATATTCAGTGCTCTACCACTTTTCAAAACTACCCTAAAAAGAAAAGTGGAGGGGGTCACATTAGTAAAAATGTCATGATCAGACTTTACAATTGCTGAATGTCAAGTATGAAGTTTAACAGCAACTTTCACCATCTCTCAGAAAAGGAACAATGATTGATCAAGCAAGTTCTTTTTTTAAACATTTCGAGTGCCAAGCATTGGAATTTGAAAAACATGAAGCAAAACAACCCAAGTCCTCAAGGTTCCATTCTAATAAGGGAGATAATATGAACATACAGAAATATATGTAAATATAGAAAGTAGATACAATTTAACCTTGGAAAGGAAGGCCTTAGTAGCTGAGAGAGAGGATGAAGAAAGGCCTAATTTTGATATATAGGGTGTGACTCTAAGATAAAGTCATTTTCAAGAAATACACTAACATAGACATTAAAAGAGTTTTGCCTTTCAAAGTTGCCAACTTGAGAAACTACATTTATTCCAACAAGAGTGTCGTTGCTCAAAAGATATTTGGAGAGCTTCCTTTGAAAGTGTCTTCAATTCTGCTTGGGACAGTTGTAGTGGAGATTCTTTGGGGGTATGAGTTGGACTATGTGGCCACTGAGGTTCCTTCCAAAGGTCAATTTTATAATTCTATGATAAGCTACAACAAAAAACTTAGGCTAATTATTTCAAAGGATCATATTTTCAATTATGGGCTATTACCTATTTTATTTCCAGACCCGGGCTCAAATAAATTTTTGAAGAAATCAATACCACACTGCCTGAAATAAAAATTTGCCACCATAAAAAATAATCTAATGAATATACACTCTTACATATTTGCATACACACATGCATTTGCATACAGATAAATTCAATTACATGTCTGAACCCATGTATACATATACATGTCCACATATGTATGCATAAATAACACAGTCTCTGAGTCAGTCATTCAACATCTCAACACTGGAGAAGGCTCTTAACCACTCCGTGTGTCATGGACCCCTCTGACAGTCTGGCTAAACCTAGGGACCCCTTCTCAGAATAAAGTTTTCAAATGATCAAAAGAAAAACCAGAAGAGAGCAAACATACTGAAACAGAATCAGCAAAAGACTTTTTTTTTTTAATTCACAGATCACAGGTTAAGAACTCTTGTTCTATTGTGCAGTGATCAACTCTGACAGATTTGACTTCTCAGCAATACAACAACCTAAAACAATTCCAAAAAACTCATGATGGAAAATGCTATCCACATTCAGAGAAGGAACTCTGGAGTCTGAATGCAGATCAAAGCATAAGACTTTCACCTTCTTTTGCTTTTTCTTTCTCTTGATTTTTCCTTTTTGTGCTGACTCTTCTTTTACAACATGAATAATGTGAAAATATGTTTAACATTACTGCACATATACAGCCTGTATCAGATTGCTTGCCCTCTAGGGAGTGGGGGGAGTAGAGGGAGGGAGAAAAAAGTTTGGGACACAAAACCTTATAAAAGTGAATGCTGAAAACTTTCTTTACATGTAACTAGAAAAAAATAAAATACTATTTCAAAAAACTTGTTCTAAGACTCAAAGTTGCACAACAATTACCCATCTTCATTGGTAAAGTTTCCTTCACTAATGAAATCACAGAGGCAGACTATGGTGTGATCTACCCCTGATTAGGAAGCACCTAATTAGGATGCATTTCCATGAATACGTGATGATGCATCATTTCTGAGAATAACAAAATAGGCTCTGTAGCTCAGAGGTTATAGCACTGGTCTTATAAACCAAGAGTCCTAAATTCATATGTAGATGGGGCATGCCACAGAAAAGTCCTGAAAGACAGGTGGCAAAATGGAGAGAATGCTGGATTTGGAGTCAGAAAGATCTGATTTTAAATCCTGCTTTGGACATTTATTAGCTGTTTGACACTGGGCAAGTCATTTAATCTCTTTAGTATCTTCATCTGTAAAATAGGGATAATAATACTGCCTACTTCACAGAGATGTTGTGAGGGATCCAGTGAGATAACATGTGTGAATTACTTTGAAAACTCTAAAGCTAGGGGTGGGTAGGTTGCACAGTGAATAGAGCACCACGCCTGGAGTCAGGAGGACCTGAGTTCAAATCCAGCCTCAGACATTTAACACAAAAACTAGCCGTGTGACCTTGGGCAAGTCACTTAACCCAAACAGACCTCCAAAAAGAAAAAAGAAAATTCGAAAGCTACATATAAATGCTAAGCCTCAGATTCCTCATCTGTAAAATAAGTGGAGTGGTTCTGATTGTCTCCAAGGTCCCATCCAGCTCTAATTCCACATACCAATGGATCTGGATTCTATGAAGCTAAAATTTGCTATTATTTTTAAGTCATGACTTTCTGATTGGTTTTTGGGACAAAAAACAACTCATTTTGGTTTAGATGTAGATAACCACAGATTTTTTACATGCAGAGAATAGCTGCATGTGAAACCAACCAGATCTCAAATGTTAAGAAACAATATAAACTATGCTAAAAAAAAAAAAGGCATCAGGTCCAACTTGAATAGAGAGGAAGACAGAGAGAGAGAGAGAGAGAAAGAAAGAGAAAAAGAGAGAGAGAAAGAGAAAGAGCGTACTCCTAACTTGGTTTCTGTGACAATAAAGTAAATATTCGTTAAAAAATAAAGAAAATATTACATATTCAAAATATTTAATATCTTATAAATCAGTCAATTACTTCACTGTAGGACAAGCTTCACATTTTGAAGAGTTAACTGCTTTTTTTCTTTAAAATTTCAGATGTCACTAATATATACAGTAACTATCAAAACTATTTTTCTGTCATACTTCAAAACACTCATTTATTTCAATTAATTTTAGAATTTGCTCAATATCCTTCACATCTCTTATTTTGTTATTAATCTCAACAGTGTAAATTTATACAACAGGCTATTAGTGTTATGGTCACAGTGTATATTGAGACATTAAAAACTGACCTTTAGCTGGGCATTGTGGTACGTTTGAATTCTCTGCAACTGGGGGAGACTGAAGTTAATGGATCATGAGTTCCAGAGTTAATACAGTACCTGTACTAAGTACTGCCCCAATATGATGAGACTCCAGGACCAGCACTCTATCCACTGCACCAGGAAGATTATTAAGAAAGCAAGCTTTGGATACATTCAAATTTGCCAAGATCCAAAGCTCCCTCCCAGAGTCTTCTACAGGCTAACACAAGTGCATCTGAATCACAAGGGGAGCTTTTTTCAATAAGATGGAAGATGGGGATTTTATTTCGTATCCCCTTTGCTTTTCTTCTGACAGAAGTATGAATTACTAGGGAAAGGACCAACAGATGAGAGGAAACAAGTAGCAATGGAGCTGAATAATCAAGCCCTAAATAAGTAAGAGTTGCTATAAAACACACACTGTTGTCAGGTAAACCAGAGAGCAATAAATCTGCGGTCTTTTCTACAACAACGTGGAGGTCAGGAAATTCAGATTACCTACTCAAAGCAGCTTTCTAATGCAGTGAGAGGCACTTCTAATGTGAAGAAAAATACCCGCACCTGAAGTATGGGATGGTAGGCAAGTTTCAGCTCTCGACCTCTGTTTTCCCACACTATACTATCAGTCAGCAAGTATTTATTAAGCACCTACTGTGTACAAGGCACTGTGCTAAGTGCTGGAGATACAGAAAGAGGAAAAAAACCAAGTCCTTTCACTTGAGTTCACAATCCAATGTAAAACACAACAAGCAAACAAATGGACAAATGTTCATTATCTTTCCCCCTAAAACCTACCCCCCACCTCCCTTCACTATTAGGATAAAGAGCATCACCCTCACTGTCCCTCAGGCATACAAACTAGAGGTCAAGATGTCATCCAAGCTGTTGCTATGGCCTATTGATTTCACCCCTGTGACACCTCCCTAATAGACCCTCTTTCTCTCCTTTGAAACTGCCACCACTGTAGTGGAGATCCTCATTACCTTGTGCCTGAACGACTGCCGGTGATTCTGCCTGCCCTCAAGTGTCTCCCTACACCAATCCATTCTCCATTCAATCACCAAAGTGATTTTCTGAAAGTGCAGTTCTAATCACATCATCACTCCACCACTTTCATTCAATAAACTCCAGTAGCTCCCTATTGCCTCCAGGACCAAATGCAAAATGTTCAGTGTGACACTCAGAGCCCTTCATATCCTAGTCCCCTCTACTTTCTTAGTCTTCTTAAACCTAGCTTCCCACTATGTATTCTTCAGTCCAGTGACAATATCCTCCTGGCTGTTTCAAGAACAAAATACTCCATCTCTCAGCTCTAGGCATTTCCTCTGGCCATTCCCCACATGTGTAATACTCTCCCTTCTCATCACACCTATTAGGGTTCCCTGGCTTTCTTTAAACCCCAACTAAAATCTTCTACAGGATGCCTTTCCCAAGCACTCTTAATTCTAGTGTCTTCCCTCTGTTAATCATTTTCTATTTATCCTGTATATAGTTTGTATGTGTTTGCTTGCTTATTGTCTCCCACATCATACTGTGAGCTCCCTGAAGGTAGGAACTGTCTTTTGCCTTTTTTGTCTCCTCAGCACTTAGCACAGAGCCTGCGCCATGGTGAGTGCTTAATAAATGGTTACTGTCTGACTCTGGGGGAAGACAACAAGCAAATAAATTTATAAATATAATATGTAAATGGAAGATATCATTATTATCATAATCATCAACACATTTTGCCTCCAAAGAATCTTGACAACAACTGTATTCTCAAAAAATCAGTAAAAAAAAAGTCTCTCTACCTAAATAAAGTCAATGGGTCTAAAATGGAACTTTTGCTCTGCCTCTTCCTTTCTCCTCAAATAAAAATACTAACAGCTCTTCTTGACTTGCTCATTTTTGCTCATTTAAGAACCAATTCCCTAATTATCAAGGCTCAAAATCAAAGCTATCTGACTACTTCCTCCCTACCCCACCCCACATCCTGTCATTCACCAAGTTTTATCAGTTCTTTTTTTCAGGAAGCTGCTTCTTCTAAAAATGAAATACAGAACTATTACATAAAAGTAATCATTTTGTTCATGACTTTTGACCTAACCATTTTTCTACTAGTTTTATTCTCTAAAGAAACACGCAGAAAGGAAGTTATGACCTAGCTACACACAAATAGTCATCCTAGTACTACTTGTAGTAGCAAAGGGTGCAAACAAACTAGGGACCAGTAGAAAGGTGAATCACTGGATATGTTTTGACATACAAATAGAGCAGAATATTGTTGTGCCACAGGACAACGAATGTGACAAATCCCAAGAAACACAGGAAGACTTGCATGAAATTAGGTAGAAGAAAACAGAACCAAGCAAAAATAGAACCACTCACTGACTGCAATGTTATACAAAAGATGACAACAGAACTGAGGATAAATGCAATGGACCATGTTGGCACTGACTTATTAAACTTAAAGCAAACAACTTTCCTTTCTTTTAACTAAGGGAAAATTCTGCACAGTAGCTATTTGCCCTTTTCAGTTTCACTCTTTTCTGTGGGGACACTATGTGATTGGTGGGTTTCAGTTTAATGTTCTAGTAATCATATGTGTGTATGTGTATGTGTGTGTATACTCATATACATATACATATATACATATATAAAATACATATACATATATATGTTTTTAAAGCTTCTACCAATCGAGGTGCTGCTACCATTTTGTCTTAAAGGCCCTAGAACTAGAGGACTTCCTTAGCTCATGCCTGGGAGAGTAAAGAGTTCATCTGAGTCATTTCCCCTTCCAATCCATTTGTGTGCCTCAAAGTACTACCAGACTAACTTTTCTAAAACATCACACTGGTCCTTCCAGTTCTAAAATTCTATTGTATATATTTTCCACATTCGAGAAACATACTAGCTATTTGACTCTCAACAAGTCGCTGAACCTCTGAGTTCTCTAGGCAACCTTCTACCACTCTAGTTGTAGAGGTATTGACCTACATTGGTGTAAAGACTTTCTACATCTGAGAGTTACCTATATCAATGAAGTCACAGATCCAGTTCTTATATCTATTCTATATTCAAACATCTCTAGGCTGCCCATTGCCTTACAAAGCAAAGTCCAAATTCCTTAGCCTGGAATTTAAGGCCCTCCTCAATCTGACTCTATTGAACTTAATGTGCCTTTCTAAATCATATCTTCAATTGTCTCCTACATGAACCCTTTGCTTCAGTTAAGCAGACTGGCATTCTCTCCACTAACCACCCCACCCTAAGACAACACGCATACGTGCGCGCGTGCACGCACACACATGCATACACACACACAGAGTACCTTCCCCAATCTATGTTTTTATCCATATCATTCCCCATTACCTGAAATTCCCCTTGACCAGCACTTCTTGAAAACTTAACTATCCTTTAAGGCTCAGATCATATCCCATTTCCTCTACAAAGCCCTTGATGATGTCACTATTCAGAATCACATTCTCCTCTGCAACTCCACAACACACAGAGTCCATAGCCTTACACTATGGTTTAGAGTTCATTTGGTGCACATTTTCTCTCTATAGCTAGATTATAATCTTTACAAGATCCAGGACTGTGTCTCATGCTCATCCAACAACCTCAGGAATTCTCGTTCAAATGACAGAGAGGGTGGGAAGCCAGTTAACAACAGAAAGGCAGATCTGGGCACGACAGTTGCTCTGTGAGGCCTAAAGACCCTTTCTGGGTGTTGGTTTTTGGACATTTTTCATAGACAGGTGGCAGAGTAGATAAGAGTACAGGAGTCAGGAAAACCTGAGTTCAAATTTGTCCTTAGACTCATTCTAGCTACATGACCTTGGACAAGTCATCAAACTGTTTGCCTCAGTTTCCTCGTCTATAAAATAACAGCACCTACTTTCCAGGGCTGCTGTGAAGATGAAATGAGGTAATAAGCACAGAGCCTGACAGATAGTAAGGGCAGCTATTATTACATGAATGAAATGAAGAGGGTGGACTAGATAACAATGACCAGATTCAATTGCCTCTGCCACAGAGACGATGGACACTATTATTGTATCTAAAGTGGCGCAGGAATCCTGGACAGTGAGAGCTTACCTGCCATCCTATGAGGAGTCTGCGAGGAGACAAAATGGGGAGAGGAATAAAAAGGACTACAATCACGTCCTTCCTGAGGGAACTGGCTCCAACCCTTCTTTCAAAGAAATAAAGTGGGTGTTCTTGAGAAGAAATGCAAAGTAGTATCCTGAGAGAACTGAATGTTGAGACAGTGTTTCAAAAACTGAGATGGTAGCAGTTTTACTAACAGTTAGCAGTGACTTTGGCAGTAATCTTGTTCACAGACAACACATTATAAATATTTGTTTATATCTTTGTTTTGTTCTTTATTACATTGTTTTAAAAAACAGGATAGCAAATAACCTTCATGCTTACTTAAGTCTAGAAGAGGAGGGTGGTTGATATGGAGAAAGATGACCAAATGTGTAAGAGAAAACAGACTTTTCTAGTTTATTAAATAATGATATTACTAAGGTGGAGACTGATTAATGAGAGAGATGTTACAAGCCTAATGATTAATCTGAAAAATCAGGACATACTCACTTGATGACTTCAGAACTCCAGAGAACTAAAGAGAAAACAAACTAGCAGCCAGTAGAGAAAGAGTTGATCGCTCTAACTCGGCAACATGGGAGCACGCCAACACTAAAAATATGCTACAATAATAATAAAGTGTTTTAATATTTGTTGAATGACACTGAGCTCTACAACAGTCCAAAAGGGTAGGTATTCTAGATATTATTATCCCCATTTTACAGATAAAGAGACTGAGGTTGAAGGAGGTTCTTTGCATGACTTGTTTATGATCACAAAGATAGCGTCAGTGGTGCAATTTCAATTCTAGTCTTCTTGGATCCAAGTCCAACACCTTTTATCCTAACCACCTCAAAGATCACTCTCTAGCTCTATAAAATATTAAATATATGTTGAATGAAAAAACTATTTCAGGAAAGAAAATACCAATTTTTTGGCCAGAATTATAACATATCCAGCATAATTCTCTCCAGTGTTCCAAAATGACCACCAAAAGAAGAGATGTCACAGCTTTGGGGGGGGGCGGCAAAGAGTAGAAGATTGTAAAAGGCAGACTTCTCTGGTTATCGACATGACTAAGCAATTTTGTTAATGCTGATATTGACACTCATAAATAGAAGCTATAGGTAGCATTAAAGGCAGTCACCACAAACAACATTTGGAAACACAGCTGGTCTACCAGCACCAGCCCAGGGTTGGCTGCAATACAACTCTTCTAGACTGGTTCTTTGCAAAGAAGAGAATGGAACTCAGTAAATTCTACATGCTGAGCTTACATCAGGTAATTAAGCAAATGCCCTAAGAATATACTAAAGCACAATAGGAAATCATGGGATGTTGCTGTCGATTGATGGCAAACACTCAGAAGGTGAGCTTGGTGAACAGCAATTAAAGATGTCATTTTACCAGTGTACTTTCTAATTTCCTCCTTTGCCCCATCCCAATCCACCTTGTATTGGCCTCGTCCATCCATCCATCCATCCATCCATCCATCTATCTATCTACCTGTTATCTTTTCCATCCCTACCCCTTTTGTAGACTTTAAAGTTCTTAAGAATATTAACTAGAGCCATAAGAAAAATTTCAAAGTGAGGTGGAAGAGGCATGTGTGGGCACAAAGGGCAGCACCAGTATACTGGCACAGGAGCATCCCACAGCTGGGACCAGGCAGCCTGTCTTTCCCAGGAGAGTCCTGAAAAGTTGCTAGGCCTCCAATAGGCAAGGTGAGAGGATGACATTCACCCTGGGTTGAATCTTGATGCTGTCACTTGGAACAGAGCTCCATTTGCCCACATAAGAGTTCTAGACCTGCCAAGACTTTCATTACTTTTTTTTTAACAGATGCTCCTTGGGAGCTTGTTGTTTCATTTCTTTCAGTATCCTAAGTACTTGGTACAGTGGTTTAAACATAGTATATATTTAAGAAATGTTTAAACAAATGGGGTAGTTCTTTTTAAGAGAAAGCATAGTAGTAGTAGTAGTAGTAGTAGTAGTAGTAGCAGCAGTAGCAGTAGCAGTAGTAGTAGTAGTAGTAGCAGCAGCAGGAGCAGCAGCAGTGGTAGCAGTAGTAGTAGCAGTAACAACTAATATTCAGCTTTAAGGTTTGTAAAACATTTTACAGATATGTCATTTGTGCTTCACAACAACACTGTGAGATAGAGATCCTGCTATCCTCATCTTTTCAATTGAGGGAACTAAGGTAGAAGGATTAAGCAACCTGTCCAAAGTCACATAACTAATAACATTTAAGGACAGATTTGCACTCAAATCTTCCTGACTCCAGGTCCAATGCTTTATCCATTATGTCACCTAGCTGCCTACAAATTAGGAAGAAGATACTCAAAAATAGCACAGACGCCAACTTCCCGACACCACAAACCAAAGAATAATCACCCTTTGTTCAAGAGGGGAGAAGATCACAAGGTGCTCAGAAGAAATGACACAGAGAAAAAAGGAGTTCTGACTTTTCAGCTTCACTATGTTCCTACATCCCATTCCATCTTCCTCCATGAGATCCTAAGCTTCCTGAAGGTAGAGACCGTCTCTCCTGCTGCTCCAGGAATTGCTCTCAGTGCCAAGCATAGTTCTGTGCCCATCGGGAACCCTCAATAAATAAAATGTGCTAACTTGCTGGTGACTCTGCTGTCTGAGATACCAAAAGATAAATTACCAGCCTTTCATCCCCCAAAGAGACCCAGCCAATAAAACCACAGGCATACATGAGACTTGCTTCTCTTCGTAGGTCACATTACCAGGCGTAATAATTGGCTTCTAATGTCACTGTAAAGTTTGGCAAAGGGAAATATCACAATACACATCCCTCAAAAAAAGAAAGAAAGAAAGAAAAGAAAGGAGTATAAACTCCATCAACCAGCAGAAGAAAATATTTCTTAAGCATGACTGTGCTCCTTTAGATCAACTTTGTTTCATTTTCTAGAGACAGGTATTCTTAAGCATTTTTGTCATGGACCCCTCTGGCAATCTAATAAAACCTATGAACTCTTCTCATGGTAATGTTTTTAAATGCCAAAAAGAGCCATAGGACTAGAAAGGGAACAAAAAAATTAGTGAAAATAAAGATGTAATTTTTTTTCCTATCCAAGTTTGCCAGGATTCCTCCATAAGGTTCCATGGACTCTAGATATAGAATGTCTGCCTACACTAAATCATGCACTGTTTGATTATTCCTAATTATCACTAATATTTTTCAGTAAAAAATTCAATTCAGAGTTTTGAATAAGAAATAAATAGCTTGAGTAGTTTGTCAATTATCTTTATGACTATTCTAACAGATGCAAAAATGTACTTAAAAACCCTCTCTCAGAATATAAGAATCACAGTGGGACATCTCCACCAAATATTACAGACCTACTAAGTGTTTCTTTTTATTATATTTTTTTAATCCTGAACCTCATTATCAAACACAAACACTGAATATACAAAGAACAAGAAAGAGGTCTGCATAAGAAATCATGGATTTGTTACACACAATTTGGTTTTTTTTTAAGAAATACATATGTAACTATACACACACACACACATATACACACACACACAAACAAGGTAATAACAAAACTTCTCTACTTGTTTATGTTCCCTTAGTGTACTTCTTTTTTTCATTTTCTTCCCAGCATTTAAAAAATCTCTATTGATGCCTTGGGGGGAAAAGGCATATGTATCACTACCTGCTAACCACTTGTCACCTATAAGTGTCTTAAGAAAAACAGAGTTTCTGAAAACATTATCATTGCAAATATAAGCGAAAAGAAAAAAAGAAGTAATATCAATAATTAACTTTCTCTCAAGTAGTGGGAGTTATCTAAGGCTGAGGTTTGGCTGGATGTAATTGGTAATATGATAAAGAGGCTAAGGATTCAAGAGAGGTTGACAGTATGGAAATTAACTGGTTCACTAAGAAGTCAAGATAGGGAGAAGAGAGAGTGGCTAGTGTGGGGGAAATGGGAGAGAATTGAGGGGTCAAGGAACCACAGATCACAATGCAGATGAAGAATAATGTAAGAAAAAGCAAAGTGAGATATTAAAAACCAATAGATTATGGTCAGATAAGGCGATTTCAGAATTCTTGAACATAGAAATGGGATGCAAAATCAAGGGCATGACTATATTTATGTATGTCTGAGATGGAGTGGAGGAGTAGCTCATGGGAGGTAAGTAGACTGAAGAACTGAGTGATTACGGTACTTGAAGGAAAACCAATATGTATATGGCATGAGGGGAGCAGTCGGGGAGTAAGTAGTTAAGCCAGGGATCAAATTCATTGAAGAAAGAAGGGGAATGACCTGGACATCTGTAGAGAAAAACTACTAGGATTTTGATGGCACATATGAATAGCATGAACCTCAAAGGAAAAGAGGTTACTGAATGATAGAGAAAGGGGAAGAACCTAGAAGAGGCAATGGAGAACAAGGAGTATTAATGAGCTGAGAATGTGTGAAGTTGTAACCAGCACCAGAAAGTGTGGCCAGGGAGGCTGTGTCACCATAGAGAAGTCAGGTTTCACTAAGAGTTAATAGAGGGAAGGAGTGGGAGAGGAATAGTTTTAAAGGCAAAATTTATGCCAATGGAACAGGCATTCCATAGGGCATAGTAGAAGATCTAAGTGAAGTCAGCATGAAACTTTGGGGTGGGAGAACTGTGGGTAGTGGTGGTGAGGAATTAGGTAGTTGGGGTAAAGAATGGGGTTTGGATGATCTGCAGGAATTCAGAGTTACTAGGATATGAAGAATGGGATTAGGCATGAAAATGATTTGCATTGAGTAGAGGGTACAACATCTGTACCCTCAAAGGATAAAATAGAGGAAGAGATGGGAAGACTGGGGGAAAAACCTTAAGGAAAGCTCTATGTCTTTAATCTTCATAAAAAAATTAGAACTAAACTAAAATCTGCATAACTTAAAGATATAAAACTGAAGTTTTCCTCAGATATGAAAATAAGCACACATTTAGAACACTTTTGCTTTTCTTCATTTTAACAAAATCTATTTAAGCCAAAAGCAATATCCCATAATGAAGACACTATATAGGGAATTTGGGGACTGAATAAAAATGCTAATCTCATTCCAAGTTATATAAATCGTTTTAAAAAACTAAGATAGGAATTCTAACAGATTTTTCCCAGTAAAATAGTGATGGGGGAGGCGTGGGGAATGAGAGCTCTAAGTTAAGTCCTCTGCTTTTTTAACTTCAGCAAGATTACTTTTAAAAGAAAATAATGACACACAAGCCAATAAGTTTTGAACTTTCAAGTTTGCAAACATCTCATAAGCAAATCATCTGAAAAGTTAATTTAATTTAAACTAACAATATGTACTTTACCTTGTTGGCTCTCTCAGGTCCTTTTTCAACTACTGACCTCAAGCCAAACCCCAAGCTTCAAGCTCCATCACAGTGAATTCATTCTAAACTTGCTTTACTAGAGAATGCCTTAGTTGTTCTTAAATATGGACTTGAAAAGTTTGCTTCCAAATTTAGATTTATTATTCAAGTCCAGCACCATGAAATTTTGATGATTTTTTCAAACTGAGTCCTTTGCTCCCAACTAACCATATAATTCTTTAAGACCTACCAAATACTTCTTATATTGCACTGACAAATAAAATGTAGTCCTTGAAAAATAAATAGCATCATTCAAACAGAATGAAATGTATCTCTTCTCCTTGAGAAATATTTATTGAAAATGAAGAGAACCAAATTAAGCTCTTGTTGCCATCATAAAGTTTCCCTTGCAGGAATTATGTCAGAATAGGGGACAGACTGGCATCTTGGTAAGGGCACTGGAGATTCAAGGTCCAGGCTTCATGTTGCCAATAATGGGCTGTGACTCTAGGAAAGTCACTTGACCTCTTGAAGTCTCAGTTTCCTCACCAGAAAAATGAAGTAAGAGGGACTAGGTGATCTGCGTGGTCCTTCCAGTGCTAACATTCCAAGAAGGTTATTTTCTAGTACTTTACAGAAGTAATATATCCTTTATAACCTCCTGAGAATCTCTTAGTTTCTTGATCAACCTTCCAAAATTCATTGTATTATGCAAAATACAAAAGCAATTGTTCATCAATGTAAATATGGTTACCATCAATGAGAACTTTAGAAGAAAGGTTCATTTGCTACAGGAACTTTCCTCCTAATTACTGATATTCTATCTCTTATCAAATAATCCTGAATTTATTTTATCAGTTTATATTAAATGCAGCCTCATGTCCCAACCCCCATCTCCCACAGGTAATATTTCAGCTTTTGTCCTGAGATGCCAAACACCCAGAATAGAGACTGGTATAGAGTACCTGCTTAATAAAGATTTGCTGGACTAAATTCAATTTTCAATGCTAAAAAAAAAACACTGCTAAACATATTGTGTGAAATAGGAGCTTTCTCTTCATAACTGATAACTTTCCCCAAAAAACTATCCAGACCCGCAGGTTTTTCAGATTGTCCACATGTAATAGTGATACTAAGTACTTTCTTAGACTTCAGTAAAAGATGGGAAACTTGCAGCCTGGAGGTGACCTGTGGCCTTCTAGGTCCTTGAATGAGGCCCTTAGACAGAACCCAAACTTCACAGGACAAATCTTGGATTTTTTAAAATTTTTTTATTATTTTATCCCATTTATTAAAGGAATTTATTCTATGAAGTTTGGATTCAGTCAAAGGGCCATACTTGAGGATGTAGAGGGTTACAGGTGACCTTCAGGCTTCAGGTCCTCCATCCCTGATTCTAAGCACAGAGCAAGTTTATGAGGAGGAGCAATTAGTAAGCTCATGCAATGTACTTCTGTGGTCTTTGGCCTTTAGTCTTTGGGGTGGTTATTTAAAGGGCCTCTGCCTTGACACTCCTTAATGATTCACATTTCCCCCTAGAAAGTCAGGCTTAGCAGACATTCTTCCATATGCCAAGTATCCTAATCAAAGCAGAAGCATAACTTTAAGGAAGCAATTAACCTTGGGAATAAGAGGCTAAGAAGAAGCAAGATCCATACCTTTCCCAACTATTCTTCACTTGCTTCAATTAATTCACAATAGAGATTCCTAACACCCATTCACCCTTCTTATTCCATGCAATTCTTGTCCATATTCTGCCATAAATTGTCCAGCATATGCTTCCTCTAGGACTTTTAATATTCTACAGGAACCAGCAGAGCCTGCAGAGCTGTCCATTATCAGTTTCTTCATTCTCATTACATGCTAAACCCACCTCCTTTTCAAATCATAAATGCTTTGGTTAATATAATCTTCATTGGGCACAAATCATTATTGGTAATATGCTGTAACCAACATGAGTCTCTTCATTGCTTTTGGCTCTTCAGAAACTCTGGAGTCCCAAATCACATAGTATCACCAAGAGAATATTGCTATGTAAAAGGGGCGGGGGGGGGCGGGGAAGAAGGTGTATTAATAACTATTCAAAAGTTATTAGCCTAGCAAGCAACACAGGAAAAACCAATTGGATAAAGAATAATTGTTATCTAAACTTTAACATGCAATAAGATGGGCATTCCATTGAACTAGACCATAAATACATATATCTGAGACAGGCACTGTAAATGGACAATGAGCTAGCCCCAGAATTAAATATGATAAGGGGAATAAGCTACATCACATTTGGCAAACTACACCATGCTTTCAATAATCACCAATATGCTCCAAAACACATATCTTTTGCTGAGTTATGTAATAATAACTTAAAATTATATCACAAATTACAACAATTTAATTAGATATTGGAGACTGGTAAAGTCTAGCACCATTTAAAAGTGGCTATTTCCTTAAGTGATATAGATTGCAGGCACAGGAGCTGTCCAGCTGCAACAAATTTTGGGAAAGAGGCAAGGCAAAGCCCAAGCTCCCACAGTCAACCATTAAAATACACCTCTACAAAAGACAGTGCCCTGGAAAATACTGAATCTCTTCCTAGACTCTGAGTCCCTGTCGCTCATCCCAGCATGGAAACATTCTGCCTGACCCTGAGAATATCTCTATTCCCATGCCTCCAACTCTGTTATGAATGCCATTTTCTGCCTCTTGCCCCTAGAAAGATCACCATGTCCCACCAATGACTGCACCTCTTCCACCTCTAATCTCATATTTCCTGTTCCTCCCTGAGTTGAAGAATTTCTTCACTCCTGACCCAGGAGGCGCAAAGGAAGGTGTTCAGCACCCTGAACCCATGACTTGTTCTAACTCTGACTCCAGCTATTGGAGAAACCATTCACATGAAAAACAATTCACTTACTCGGCTACTCTGGAACACAACCACTCAAGAATAAAGGGGAAACAAACTAGGATCATAATGAGTTGATCAACAAATATTGATTATGTGCCTGGCACTTTGCTAGGGAATGGGAATACAAAGACAAAAATAAAACAGTCCCTGTCCTCAAGAAGTTAATATTATGTGAGGGGCGGGATAGGATGGAGGGAAATATAGTCAGTCTTTCACAATATATCTACTATGGAAATGTTTTGCATAACTACACATATACAACCTATATTTAATTGCTTGTCTTCCCAGTGGGGGTGGGTGAGGAGGGAAGAAGGGAAAGAACCTTGAAATCAAAGTTTTAAAAACAAATGTAAAATGAATTGTTTTTTTTACATGCAACTAGGAAATAAGATATAGAAGCACGAGATCCATCTTGCCCTACTAGAAAGTTAGAGGGGATATGGGGGAGGATATAAGAGCAAGGAGATTGGGGGAAGGAGTATTCAGTACACTTGCTATCTTGGGGTGGGGGGAAAGAGGAAAGATGGGGAGAAAATTAGTAACTCAAAACCTTGTGGAAATGAATGTTGAAAACTAAAAATAAACAATTTTTTAAAAAGAAGTTAATAGTATTCTGCTTAACACCAGAGTGCTCAAATCAAGCCTATGTTAAGCAGCTTTTTATCTATTTTTTAAATTAGGTCAGCAACAAAAAAAAAACCAACAACTAAACTATCATTTATTTCCTAGCATTCCCAAATACTGCTCTTATTTTCACAGCTTTCCAGAATTCCACATCCTCTCCTTTCTCAGAACTTATCCTTCACTTGCTCATTCTAGCTAAACCTCAGTTGCCTTCCTCCTTTTCACCTATTTCTATCCAAATACACTCTTTTGAGGTATCCTGTCTATCCAGAATGTTCCATTTCTAAAATGTTTCCACTTAGCCTTCCTATAAATGAGGAAGGAAGCAACAGAAGAAAAAGGACATATCAGTCATCCCCATTCCTAATCCCACTCTATCCTTCAAAATTACATAATTGTTGTGTTTGTTAGAAATGAACTTTAAGGTGAGCTTCAGGAAGGAAGGAACTATTTACATGATAAATGCCAAACATAAGCCCTTAAAAAATATACATTACCCACAAATTAGTTATTCTAATATGTGTTTCTGTACCCATAAGGCAAGAGAGTTTACTGCTACATTTCAAGTAAATTTCATGTTCATATACAATTTTAACAAAAAGGCTTGTGAGCTCCCTCTGTTTTTACTGTATTTATTTTTTGATTGAAAAAAAAAGCAAATGGCATTTGTTATTGTGGAGAGAACACTGGATTAGAGTTAGAAGACCTGGGTTCAAATCCCACATCTGTCACACTTCAGGTGCTTTGGTCTAATTTTATTCATATGTAAAATGAGGTTTGACCATTCTCTAATGTCCCTTCCATGTCTACATTTCTACCCACTCTCATGCCAAATTCCTACCCAATCCCTACCAGGAATAAGCCTAGCCATCTCCTCCATTCATAAATCTCATACTAAAATTCACATGCCACTGGATGGGGAGGGGTGTAGAGAGGAGAATGTCCAGGTTTTGATGATCTGTCTGACTTGTCAGTCCTCAGAGTTTCAGAAAACTTGATTCTAGAAGAATTATTCTATGTTACTAGTAGTCCTCTGCCTATCCCTCCTCCTCCTTCCTCACTCTCCCCTTCCCCTCACCTGTTCATTCTCCCTCTCCCTCTCCCTCTCCTCCCATCCCCTCCCTTCCCTTCTCATCCCCTCTGCTCCCCTCCCCTCTCCTCTTTCTCTAAGACAATGTTTTTATTCACATCCCTAAGCTTGCACAGAACAGGGATTACCACAAATTTCATATCCTCTCCATCCACTGGCATGAAGCCAAAAGAAAAACCTGAAGGAACCCAAGTTAAAACATGATTTTAAGGAAACATACAATCTAGCTAAAGATGGGGAAACAACATATTCACATAAGTAAACATAGCAACAAATCTTTTAAAAGAGTATCTTTCTTCCCTTTAAACTTTCTCTGAAATGCTTAACACCTAAAGGGACTTTGTTTCATATAATTAATACAGTTTTCTGGCTAGGCCCTTTCAGACTTTGCTTCCACGAAATATAAGAAACTAGACATCCAGATTGTCAAATATAGGAGTTTTCTTGCAAAAAGAGGAATCAGACATTTATTTTAAGAAATAAAAAAAAAAACGCTGGCATCTCTTCCTCAACACAAAGTATTGGTAAGATGGAGGACACAGTCATGGCTAAGTGTCACATAAATGCTCCTTGCTGATCCTTCTTCCACTTTAGACAAAGACATGCTATATATATATATATATTAAAACTGCTGTCCATCACTGGCCAACCAAACACAGGAGGAAAAAATGCTGCGGGCAAACAAAAGGAGATGGAGCCACGGAAAGTATCAAATTATCCATGCCAAGCATCAAAAATAATGCTTACTGACCAAAAAATGCAACCCAGATGAGTTTACAAACCTGCATCCTGACAGGTATTTCAATCATACAGACTTCAGTGGGATGCATAGCAATAAACAGTAGGAAAACATCTAAGTCGCTGTAAGTATGAGACCCTTGAATCAAGGCCTGGGTACCAGTAATCAATCAGCTAATTATAATTCTATTTCATTGCAGGGCTATAACCAAGGATTTTCACCAAAGTCCCTATCAAAACCCAACACAAGAATCATAGCTATCCATGATATGTCTCTTCCCACTCCTAAACAGAAGTAGAGCATCCAAGGGTAAAATACATTGCACGTCAGACTTTTTCCCCATCATATTCCTCTTTTTCTTTGTTAGAAAAAAAATTCTATTACAAGGAATGATTTTCTGGGAGAAGGGGGAGATGTGGTATAGCTAACATAAAAACAAAATATATCAATTAAAATACATTTAAAACATGACATAAAAATATCACAAAGAAATATCCCAGGAAAGGGAAAGAACAGACTGAACTCCAGACCACTTTTTTGAAGTTTTCCTTGTTGTTTTTTGTTAGAGCCAGATATTAGCTCTACCAAAACTCTCTTGGTGATTTTATCATCCCTCATGAGCAAAATTATCATCCCTTTCCTTATGATATTCAAATATGTGTGTATGTATACACACATATACATATATATGCCTATATACATATATCCATATATCTCTATATACATATACACATATACATACATATATATTTTATATTTTATATATGTGTGTATATAAATACATGTATGTACACTACCAAATCATCCCTCTCCTCCACTCCAGTACCCCATCACCAGCTCAATGTTGGACATCTCCACATGGATGTTTCATAGATACCTCAAACTCAACATGTCAAAAACAAATCTTATAAACTTCCCCACACACACCAAACCCACCCCTATTCCAACTTTTTCCTATTTCTTTTGAACTGACCCCCATTCCTCTATAGGTTTGCAACTTCAGAATCATCCTTACCTTGTTACTCTCCCTCATCCTGTGGAGCCAATCAGTTGCTGAGTTTTGTCAACTCTACAATTCCCATTCTTTCCTATTCACACAAGCCACCACCCTAATTCAAGCCCCGCCTCACCTCTCACCTCAAACACTATAAGACCCTTCTTAAATATCCCTGCCTCTAGCATCTCCTCTCTCTAAACAACCCTCTACAGTGCTGCCAAGATGGTCTTTCTAAATCACAGATCTTACCACGTCACTCAAGAATCTCAAACAATTCCCTATTATTTCTGTAACAAAAAACCCTTCAGCTTAGAATTTAAAACTCTTCAGAATCTGCCTCTAGCCTACCTTTCCAGACTTCTTTCACATCACTCCTTTTCATGTACCCCATGTTCTAGAAAAACATACCTAATATACTATTGCCCAAATTCAGAATTCCACCAAAAAAATGCCTAGCAGTTTTTTTTAAGGCTGTCCCCTATTGCCCAGAAAGCATTACCTCCTCATTTTTCTCTCAAAACTGAGCTCAGGTAGCATCTCTTCTC
>CM053597.1:58531649-58567014 GCA_028646575.1 Pseudocheirus occidentalis
TAATGTCCTAGGCCTGATAATACTTACGTGTATAATGGCATGATGTACATATCTAATGCACATATGGTTTAGGAATCAGAAATGGAATATTATTACCTTGGGGAAGTTTTTTCCTCACTTATTTTTAATTCATTAAATGTTTCTCTTAAAGGAAAACTTTTGAGGAGCTGTATACCCAACTCCATATAGAAAAAAATCACAATTGTTACCCCCTCTGAGAGTTTTAGGACCAGTTCATCAGAAGGCAGTCACAGGAAGCATATTCAAGTCTTGGTTTTTGCATAAAGTGATGTAGCCAGCTGAAGTGACCTGAAGGAATACACAAATTATTTAGTTCTTTTAGTAAGTTCATGCTTGTCTCTTAATTGCAATAGGAAGAGAAACTCATGATGCAAGAACTCTTCCAGCTGATAGGAATCTTAACCAACACAGCAGTTAACAGAAGCTTAAACAAAACTAGCCCAGCCAGTTCACAGGGTGTTTGTTTTGCTCATCCTTATTTGTGACAGCTGAATGTACATTAATTTCCAAGGCCATAAAATATGTGTCACATAGAATAGTGATAGATGGTTCCTTTAGCTGATAGAGCGGTTATTGGGAGGAGGGAATTCTACAGAAGTGGGATGGCTGGTGTTCTGCTGGAGAGGATTCCATTTCAGACTTAATCTCTTTTTTTTTATCATGAAATCATAGAATTGGAATGGGAAAGGACCCCAGACATCATTTCATTTTAGTCCCTGTATTTTACAGCGTGGAAGGTGAGAAGCTTGTGATCTGTCCAAATTTACACAGGTACTGAGCATCAGAGTTGGAATTTGAACTCAGGTCCTCTGATTTCAGAGCTGGTATTTTCCATTGAACCACATAGCTTCTCAAGACTGATGTCAGGAAATATTGATTTGCTCAGTGAATTGATTAATGAACCTATTTATTTGTACCACACAAATATCTTCTTTTCTTATTGAGAACATAATCAAGAAAAAAGTACCTTCAATGTGAAAGTGTTTGCAGATCCTATATATGATTGTATGCCACCATAGGTGGGAGGGGGGGAGGGACAAGGGAAGGGAGAAAATCTGAAACTCAAGTGATTCTGGAACTGAATCTTGTAAACTAAAAGTAAATAAACAAGTCAGTAAAAAGAAGCAAAAAAAAAAGGAAAGGGTATATTGCAAAAGAAAGGGGTACATTGGGGGTTAAGAAGGTCATTCTAAAATAGCCCTCAATGACCAATGGCTAGAAGTTTCAGTACATTTTGGCTCAGTGTGATCAACTTCCTAGTAATTAGATATTGCTAGATAAAAGGGGCTTGCTTTCTAAAGTACAGAGTGGGGTACCTCATGTCTGTGAATGCTGAAGCAGAAATTGAAGTATTTGGTGTAGATATTCTAGAAGGTGACTTTACACTGGGAACTCAATGTTGAAATAGATGGGCCCTTTGAACACTGATCTTGTGTCACTCCCTAGCTTATGGATTTATCATGGTTCCCTTATTGAATCTGACAAGCATCCGGGAACAATGTCTATTCACAGCATATTAGAGTATCTGTGTAGTATAACAAGGAATTAGAATTAAAATGGAATCAAAAAGGGTTTAAATCTAGCATCATGGTTTTAATTAAAAAAACATTGGGAATGTTGCTCATACATTGTTTTGACACATCAACCACAACAAAACACCCAAAGAATCCTCCCCTGCAAAGAACATTCCCTGAAAAAGTTTAAGCAAACCTGCATGGTAGTGTAACTGAGACTTGTGCATGTCACTTTTCAGTTTTGTACCATGCCAGTTATTTAGAAATCATTTTTCATGGTCTTTTGTTTTTATACCATCTTCATTTCTGAGTTTGTCCCTTCTCATCCTTAGAAAACAAAACTTTAATTAAAATTTAAAACTAAAACAGAATTTTAAAAAAGGGGTTAAAAAGCATTTCAGCAAAACCAGTTAACTTGCCAATGATGTGTGTGCAGTATTCTGTAACTGTAGCCTCTAATTTCTGCAAAAAAGATGGAGGTGAGTTTTTTTTAGCTCCCCCCACTCCAGATATAAGATTGGTTATTATAATTTCACAGCGTTCAGTTTTGCTGTTCTGCTTATATTTTTGTAGTTATTTTGTATATATGGCTTTCCTGGTTCTATTTACCTTACTTTTCAGAATTCTCTAAATTTTTACTTTTCTTTGTTTCTTATAGTTTAATAATATACCGTTATATTTATGTGTGGATCTCTAGATGAGAAAACTCCTTCCTCCTTGCTCTCAGGTGAGGTAAACAATGCAAGTAGCTCTTGCGCTGTATGCCCTACTCCATGCAGAAGAGAATCACAACTATTACCCCATCCAAGAATTTTAGAACCAGTTCAGAGAGGCAGTCATAGGATGCAAAGTCAAGGCATGGTTTCTTACATAAAATTGTGCAGCCAACTGGAGTGACTTGAATGAATACTGAAATTATATACTGAGTCTGTTTAGTGTAGGGCATGGTGGAACATGTTGCTCAGCTATTGAGTAGGAATTGCCCAGAGGATTCTTTTTGTTGGAGTTTAAGAGGAAATTAACTTCAGTGGAATACTACTTAATTATTTGTCTTTGATATTAAGGAATTACAACACAGGATCATTTCAAAGATATGACATCTGGGTCTATTTTAAAAATGTGGTATGCTCTAACAATGTTTGATATGGTGGGAAAGAAGAGACTTTGCTGTTAGCATCAGCACATAATTAGCAAAGATCAGTGCCAGAGGGTAGAATTGCGCCTTGTCCTATTAGAAGAAAACATGACTTCATCCAGACTTGATGCAGCAACATCAGAAGCACATATCGCATCTTCAGTTAGCCCCTGTGTTCTTCTCTTAAATTAAGCCAGTTTCGGTGTAGTGGAATGGTATTTCCTGTTTCAGATGATGGTGCATACTGTACTGTTAGAAGTACCATCTGAATATTCCAGATTTATGCATACAGCAACCAAAATAAATTTCCCTTTAGGTTGTGTCAGAAGCATAGTCACTTGATCCTCTGCTTCACAGTAATTCAGTGGGCCTGTGATCTCATTATTGTAGGTCATACTCTTTCCATTGGTGCAGGTCATAACCCATCTATGCCTTCTCATGCAATTCTTGCCCATGTACTCCAGTAAATTCTCCATGGGAAACACACCTAATATGTCTTCATGTAGGTTTCTTAACTTTGAGCATGTACCTAAAGGACAGTCTCCTGATTATCCTTTGTCCTTGCCATTTCATCTAGTCATATATCACTCTGATAATGCCTTTTATATATCCCCACTCCTACTGAGTTCTTCATGGACAATATGCTACATATGGCATATTCATACCCATTGTGCATTTTACTCTTGTTCATACATGGGAGCCACAATAACTCCAAAAAGTTCAGTCTGACTATCCACATAAAGAAAACCAAATGAATACAAAGTGCCTCTTTTCTATACTCTCATATGCAGTTGGTTGGGGAGTTCAAAAGCTGGTTCCTTAGTATATTTATCTTGGATAGACATTGTAGAAGGACACTGAAATGGATATAAAGTTAAAAAGGAGTAGGAGAGTGGTCAGGATTGCCTTTGAGCAACTGTGCAGTACTTTCCCCTATTATATTTATTATTTATTTTCAACATTTTTTCTTTTAAAATTTTGAGTTTCAAGTTCTTTCCCTCACTCCCACCCTTTATGCACCCACTATGAAGGCAAACAATGATATATTAATTATACATGTGAAATCATGCAAAACATATTTTCATATTAGCCATATCACAAAAAAGGAAGAAAAAGAAAGGGAGAAAATATACTTCACTTTGCACTTAGAGTTTATGAGTTATTTCTCTGGAGATGAGTAATTTTTTTCATCATGAGTCCTTTGGAAATTTCTTGGATCATTTTATTGAGCAGACTAGTTAAGTATTTCACATTTGATCACAGTATAATATTGCTGTTACTGTGTAGATTGTTTTCCTGGGGGTTTCTTTCTGACTTTATGCAGTATTTTCTCTTTGATCTGGGAGCTCTGGAAGTTTGCTATGATATTCCTCAGAGCTTTCATTTTGGGATTTCTTTCAGGAGGTATTCAGTGTATTCTTTCAATGTCTATTTTACCCTCTGACTCTAAGATATCAGAGCAATTTTTTCTTGACAGTTTCTTGAAATATCATGTCCAGGCTCTTTCTTTGATTATGACTTTCACATAGTCTGATAATTACTAAATTATCCCCCTTCTATCAGTTTTCCAGGTCAGTTGTTTTTGTGATATTTCACACTTTCTTCCATTTTAAAAAATACTTTTGACTTTGTTTCATTGTTTCTTGATGTCTCATGGAGTCATTAGCTTTCACCAGCCCTATTTTAATTTTTAGAGAATTATTTTCTTCGATTAGTTTCTATACCTCTTTTCATTTGTCCTATATTGCTTTTTAAGGATTTTTTTCAGTGAATTTTTGTGCCTTTTTTTACCATTAGGCCAATTCTGTTTCTTAACATACTATTTTCAGTATTTTTTGTGCCTCTTTTGCCAAGCTGTTAATTCTCTTTTCATAATTTTCTTGTATCACTCTTATTTCTTTTCCCAATTTTCCTTCTATCACACTTATTTCTTTAACTTTTCTAAGAATTCTTTGTTGGATGTGGGGTCCAATTAGCATTTTTCTTTGAGGCTTTAGTTGTAGCTGTTTTCACATTGTTGTCATCTTCTGAGATTATGTCTTGATCTTCCCTGCTACTGTGGCAGCTTTTTATGGTCAAGTTCTTTTTGTTGTTGTTGTTGTTGTTGTTGTTTGTTCATTTTTCCAACCTGTTTCTTGAATTTGAGATTTGTCTTAAAGTTGGGCTCTGCATACCTAGGGGTGGGGAGGTACTGTCCCAAGCTTAAGGATTTTTTGTGATGTTGTTTTCAGAGCTAATTCTGGGGATTTGTGTGGTGCTACCAAGGTGGTGTGATCTGGAGAAATGTGTGGTCACTGCTCTCTCACTCTGTGCTCATATCTTTACCCTAGAAGGGCACCTGTTTCCCTGCAGTGGCAGTCACTAGTGCTTTTCTTGGCCATGGAAGAGTTGCTCTGCTCTCTTGTGATTGACCACAAGCACTTCTCTCTTCCCCAAAACTGTGGATGGGCAATATAATACCAGTCAGCACCATTTGCATCCACTGCCAGCAAAAGGTACCTTGTAATCTCTTTCTGACCATTTGTTCACCGTCCCCCCCCCCCTCCAGTTTTTAGACTGAGAGTTCTTGAAGCTTCTGCTGTTGTAGCATTCTCCACGGCCCACTGTAGCATGTGCTCCGGAGCACAGATCTCTCCTGTTGAACTCATAAGTTGTCTTAGGCTGGTGAAATATCTTACCTTGAGCTTTTGTTGGCTCTGTCACTGCAGAATTCAATTTGAGGCATTGTTTTAAAGTATTTAGAAGGAAATATTGAGACAGTTTGGTTGGGTTCCTTCCTCTAATCCTCCATCATGGCTTGTCTGGGGGTGGTGGTAGTGGTGATGTACTTTTGATGAGCCCAAGTTTCTCTAAAACAGAGACTCATCATTTTAATATACTGTTCTTTTGGTGAGTCTGAATGCCTGCAAAGTCTACAATATTGTGGTACAGCTTAGGGTTGGCATTGCCAAGATTATTTTTTTTATCAGTTATGCTTAATACTCCTTTGAATATTAACTATTTTGCAGGATATCGAATTTGTCTTAATTGTCTTGTTCACAGCCTATTGCTCTTCCATAAAAACATGAGGATTCATGATCATTTATAATGCACCAGGTTCTATCCTCCTTACATGTCTCCCCTGCTCAGTTCCAGTGTTGAGCATGAGTCCAATAGAGCAGCAATTCTGAAGTGCTACATATTCTCTTAATGCCCCAGTTTTGGTTTTAAATCCTTTAGACACTGTGTGCCCTACTCTTCTTAACTGGTCTACAGAAAATATTTATTAAACCTTTTTCATGAATAAGGCACTGAACTAGGTCATTGGGGAGTGCAAACAGTCTCTGCCCTCAGTTCATTAAGCTATGCCTTTCTTTTGCATTTAGACTAACATCAAATTAAATATATAATTTTCAAATAAAAAATATAATTATACAGAATTTTTGAACTGAAATAAACCTCATCCTGGGGTGGGGAATCTGTGGTCTTGAGGCTACATGTGGCCTTCTAGGTCCCCCAGTGCAGCCCTCTGACTGAATCCAGACTTCACAGAACAGATTCTTTTATTAACAGTATTACTAAGGGGTTTATATTAAATACAGACCATTTAGTCTAATCTCCTTTTAGAGAGGAAGAAGCTGAAATTGAGAGGTTAAGTGACCTGCCCAAAGTTCCGTAAGTGGTTGGTGGGCAACAGGGGCCCTAAAAAAAAAGCAGCCTTGGAGGAAGGTTTGTTTGCTGATTCTACCATTATGCTTTATGAACTTGGGCAAGTCACTTTGACCTTTTTGGGCCTTGGCGTATTACTCCATAGAAATATGGAAAATATTCATGCTTTTTACCTCATAGAGTTTTTAGGATTCATTGAGATAGTGTATTTTAAGCACTTGGTAACTGTAAACACCATATGAGCTGGTGGTTATTGTTCTTGGCAAAGACCAGATCTTATGTGAAATGTCCTGACTTTGAGGTGATTGTCCTCTCTGGAATATCTGCTTCTTGAGATTCATTTCCATTTTAATTTTCCTCCTCTCTTTGGTTGTAGCAAAGATCATTGGTTTTGGAGTCAGAAAAATCTGGATTTGAATCCTAACTCTACAGTCTACTTACCTTTATGACTTTAGGCAAGTCATTGAATCTTGTTAGGTCTCAGTTTCTTCTTCTGTAAGATCAGCGTTGGACTAGATAACGGCCCTAGGAAGCTCTGTATTTTATGGATAGGAACTATGAAATGATTCCAGGTTCTTTTCTGGTCTTGGCCTTATCACATGTGGTACTTCATTTACAGAGGAATTTTCCCATGGCTCCTGCTGATTCATTTGTAGACCAGGAGTAGGTTGAGAATTGTAGCCTCATAGATTTGAGCTGGCAAGGACTTTTATCCTATCTTCATTTCTGAATCTACCCCTCACTCAAACTTATTAAGTAAGGTATCCCTTGCAATGAAGGATAAAAGAGTGGGAGAAGGAGAGGGAAGGAGAGAGGGAGAGAGAAAGGGGAAGGAAGAAGGAGGGAGGAGAGAGAGAGAGAAAGAGGAGGAAGGGAAAGAGAGAAGAGGGAGGGGAGGAGGAAGGGAGAGAGAAAGAACTAAGATGAGTGAGCAGTTTAGCAATACCAGCTACCTTATCAACCATCTCCAGCAGGCTCTTCAGTATTCCAACAAGCCCAACCAGCTAACTTTGTAGATGAGGAAACTGATTAAATGACTTTTCAGAGTTAGGGAAGACAGTGTCAGAGATGGAGTTTGAAGCTGGGTTTTCTTCTGACTCCAGATTGGTGCTCCCTCCTCAGCACCCCATAGTCCTGTCTTCTTGCAGCTGAAGTCCCTGGAGAGAGCTCATTCTTGTTTGACTTGAGTGCTCTCTCAAGTGCATGAAGTTCCACCACTGTAGGTTTGGTAGTTCCAAGTCTGCCATGTGTTAGCTCTGTGACCTTGGGCAAGCTTTCTGCTTTATCTGTGATGTGAGAGGGTTGAACAAGATTACTTCTGAGATCCCTTTTGACTCAGTATCTCTCCATGACCCAAGACTTTGGTAGTTGTGTGATCATGGAAAATTCCATGTTCTTTCATTCTTAGCTTAAGCTCTTTCATTCTTAGTTTCTTCATCTATAAAATGACCCTAATAAGACTTTTAGTCCTTATAATGGTCATGACAATTTGAAGATCTTCCCTGCCCCTTAGTAGGCCAGATGTAATCACATGGAGCTCATGGTGGGGAGGAGCTTGCTCAAAGGGTAGACCAGGAAGGGTGGAGCAGGAAGGAGCAGGAAAGAGAGCCAGAATAGCTGAGAGCAAGCAGCGTAGAGGCAGAGCAGCTAGCGTGAGTGAGAGAGGGGCATTTTTGCTTAAGGGGGGGGCTGTTTTGTTTTAAAAACCTGACAGAGAGAAGGCTTGAAAATGTTGATGTTCTCTGCGTTGATTATGTGTACCAGCTTCTTGGTTGCTATGATGGGTTTGCTTTTTGGCTTTCTGGTATTTGAATAAATGTTTTGGTTCTGTCTTCCATGTGGAGAGTCTGTTACATTTTTTGAGTCACGACTACACCAGCATATTCATAGCCTCCATGGGCACTGTGAATATTGCATTGGCGTTATGGTCCTTTACTAAGGGACATTGTTCCGTAGTGGATAGAGGGCTGCCTTTGGAATCAGAGAGACCCTTGTTCAGGTTTGTACTGGCTGTGTGAAGCTGAGTAAGTCATTTGATTTCTTAGTGCTCATGGGCAATTCTCTGAGGCTTTGTGTTTCAAAGAAGGTTCTGGCCTGCATTAGTAAAGAAAGTTCCTTATCCAGAGCTTCCTGTGGTAGTAAAATCACAGGTCCAGTCCAAAAAATAAAGTATGTAACTCACAGGGCTCTTATGAAGATTAATTTTATTAATGTGTAACATTCTATATAAATGCCAGTTAGAAGGAGGCAGTGTGGCATAATGGATAGCTTGCTGGCCTTAGAGAGTCAGCATGACCTGCCTTCCAATGCAGCTTTTCATACTTGCTAGCTCTCTGGCCCTGGATAAGTTACTGAGCCCTTCTCAGTATCTCCAGCAATCCCCTCAGATCATTGCTATAAAGCTGAACTTTGGAGGCCATCTAGTACAACCCCTTAATTTTACAGATGAGGGAATGGAGGGCCAGAGATGTCAAATGATTTACCAGATCGTTGTATCATTGATTTAGAGCTGTAAGAAACCTTAGAGGTCGTTGAATCGAATTCTCTCATTTTATAGATGAGAAAACAATCCCAGTAAGGTTGCCCAGGGTCATATAACTAAGTGGGAGAGGCTGCATTCAGATTCAGATCTGGGTCCTTTTGAATCCAGGTCCAGCACTTTCCCTGCTTTTAGAGTCTAGTGACAGATAGAATTTGAACCTGGGTCATTTGAGTCCCAAGCCAGTGCTACCACCGCTGCTCCCTACATTTCATTGTCCCATGCTTATCTGCTACATCATAGGTGGGTCATGAATTGTGGTCTGTATTGGTGGATGGCATTCTCACCCTGGGAGTCTCCACTGATATTTCAGGTGCTTGCCTTATTGAAGGAAGATGAGATGGAGCCATTTTCTGGTGGTGGCAGATATGATGTGATATATTGCTTAAACAGTAACCTAGTATAGATAAATTATTTACCTCTTATGAAGAGGTGGTTAATTTTAAAAAATCAGTCTACTTGCCCTGGGTGTGGGTTTGCAGAAAGTTTGAGCAAGGGGTAGGTGTTCTTCATGGAGTTTCTTGGCAAGATACACTTTGTTGTTGTTCAGTTATGTCTGACTCTTTGTGATCTCATTTGGGGTTCTCTTGGCAAAGATACTAGAGTGGTTTGCTATTTCCTTTTCCATCTTATTTTACAGATGAGGAAACTGAGGCAAACAGGGTTAAGTGATTTTCCCAGGGTCATATGGCTAGTAAATGTCTAAGGTGGGATTTGAACTCAGGAAGGTGTACTGATAACCAGATAGCTTATGATGAGGGTGTTTAGTGGGATGGAAATGGTCTCAGTACTTTTCTGTGTTGTGGGACCACAGATAAATCACTTAATGTCTCTGTGTCAGAGCTTCCTACCCTTTAAGGGGTATGTGTGTGGAGGATGGGGTCAGGGGGGGGACAGAGTAAGATTCCTCCATTTTTTTTTCTTACCCTGTTGGTACTTTCTTATGTGTGTATTCCCAGGGAGCTCTCAAGGAGGCTGGAAATTTATGTAAACACATTGCCCAGGGTGGTTTTGGCAGCAGTGCTCCTCCTAAGTGGTGGCCCTGCCAACGACCCCCAGCAGCTGGACCTTTTTAGAAGGGAGGCTCTCATCACCCTGCTGCACCTGGGTCTGCTTAGGTTTCCTGTCTTTGCTCCAGCAGGTGCGACTTTCTCAAGCTCCGAGCCTGTAGTGGCTAAAAGCAACAGGTTGTGGACAAGTTAATTTCAGTCTTTGAAAGGAACATTTGAAAGGATAATGGAGCTGATCGAATGGACTGACCATTGAATCCTGGCTGGTAGAAGTCTTGGTGGAAGTGGCCAGATTTTTCAGATGAAGGATTAAATTGATTCCATCGTTAGAAAAAAATTGAACTGGGATTTAAAGAAATCAGTTCAGAACATGCTTAGTTTGGATTTGCCTAGGAATATTGCTTAAGAATATCACTCTGATTATTCAAGAGAAATGAATGATGTGCCCCTCTCTCCCCCCTCTCCTTAACTGTGCATTGTTTACAGAGTTCATCACAAAGTAGGCATTCAATAATATTTATAGATTTGATGAGTAAAAAAAAATCCCTGTATGAGGATAAGGAGGCCTGGATCTCTGGTTTACCTCCCTTATGACCTTTGGGTAGGTCATTTTCATCTCTGGTCCTCAGTTTACGCTATAATGAAAGGGGCTGGATCAGGTCATTTCTGTTCTGTGATCCTATGAATTACAAGACTCCAGTGGACCATTGATAATGGCCCCAGTGGAATCTTGCATATTTGGAAGGTAGTACATTTGGAATGACTTCATCTCTGCTTTCCACTAATCTGTATCCTAGTCCTCATTCACAAATCTTGCTAAAAATTCACTTCATTCCCCAAGGCTTTCTTTGCTTTGTCTCTGGGATTCTGTTACTCTAGGTTTAACCATTAGCTACATAGGAAGCTATTGTTAAACTTACAGATGCTGATAACTCTTTTCTTTAAATATTCTATTTTTCTTATATCTTACTAGCTCGTAGAGGGCAAGGATTATCTTTTTGTTTTTTTCCTTTATGTCACAATATTGTCCTTGAGTCATTTCAATCTTGTCAGACTCTTCATGATCCCATTTGGGGTTTTCTTGCCAGAGATACTGGAGTGGTTTGTAATTTACTTTTCTAACTCATTTTACAGATGAGGAAACAGGTAAACAGGGTTAAGTGACTTGTCCAGGGGAGTAAGTGTCTGAGGCTGAATTTGAACTCAGAAAGATGAGTCTTCCAGACTCCAGACCCAATTCGTTGTCCTCTGTACAGTTAAGCCAGTGGTGCTGACTTTTCACAGCACATCACAAAGCTCAACCAATACTCATTTTCACACTGGGGAGGAGACAGAACAGGATTGGATCCGACATCTGCCAGGGGCCTCTCAACAATAAAGGCTTTTATTGGTTGCCTTAAAAAAAATCAGATTTCTTGTATCTCATATGCCAGGTAATGAGCTCTTTTAAAAAGAAAAACCATTTGTATTTGTATAGAGTTAGTAAGGAAAGAATGGGATGGAGCAATATTGTTCATTTTCTTTGCCTTCTCATGAGCTCTTGGTGGCATTTTAAAGAACTCTGGCTCCATCAGCACGATATGGGGCCGTAACTTTCAACTCTTCAGGCCTCAATTTTCTGCTCTGTAAAACAGAAGGATTAGACTAAATGATATTTTATCCTTTTGTGTTCTGAGTTCCAATGCTTTAGCTGGAGCAGTCATAGGACATAGGACAGCTGTTTAGCCAGCTGAGGAGAGAAAAAAATGGAAGGAGCAAGGGTCTTGTATACAGAAGGCTTACCACCTGTTGCTTAAGACTGCATCTGTTTCTTTTCCACAGGGCAGACTTGAGTTTTTCAGAACTGGCAAAATTTCAGTATAGTCTTGGTCTGAATGGGGCAGATAACTTTATGATAAAGTGTCTGGCACTGTCCCTGCCTCCCCCTCTCTATCCTATTTATTGGTTCCAAGGTCATTGAGGTAGTTAGTGGGGAAGCCAGGATTTAAACCTGTTTCTTCCTACCCCAAATCTAGCTCTCTTTATTCTATTCTATGATTGCTCTAAGCACCATCAGTTGTTTTGTGCCACGATAACAGAAGATAACTTCTGTTTTAACACAATTAAATCTACAGTTAATAAACACCATAATCTGTGAAATCCTATTCTCCCATACTAATTTAGTAAAAATACTTTCCCCTCACCCCTGATTTGAAGCTGCTGGTAAATGCCTGAATTTGGCTCTTAGGACTCCAATGTCAGAATGCCTGGGGTCCGCCCACTCAGTCATCTGGTGCCCTAGAGTATGGGTGATCCTTACCCTTTGTTTCTGCCTCATACAAGAAAAAACTGAGCCAATTAGTCTGGTTCTTGTCTCTTTGTCTGCCAGGTCCTTGCTCTTTCTCTTTATCTGAAAAACATACAATTCTGGATCGATCTTTTCCTTTTTCCTTTATCTGGGGATTAGCTGCTGATTTGTATTATTTGAATCACTGCTCCCCATTGCTATTGATTGTTTTTTATAATTGGCCAAGTATCAGGAAAGACTCTGGATTAACAAGAAACAGTTCCTTGCTGTGTATCAGGGACCTTGGTAGGGAATGGAGACAAAAAGCCAAAATTGAAATGGCCACAGGCCGAAAGGGCTGAAAGGGTCCTTGGGAAGCTCCCTAGTCTGACTTCCTCATTTTACAAATGAAGAAATTGAGTCCCAGAAAGAGTAAATGACTTTCCCAGGGTCACACAGCTGGTGACTGAGATAAACGTCTGAACTCATCTTCCTGCCTCCAAGTCCAGCACCTAGGACAGTTCCATCTGTTGTAACAGCTAACTGTCCTCGAGGAGACTACATTCCTTTGGAGCTTTAAATTGGTTGGAGAAGTGGAACGGAGGTGACCTTAAAAATGGTGGGAATAATGATTGAAGGTCCGAATTAATGTGTTCCTTTTGCTAGGACCTAGTGTTTCCCAAGCCTCTGTTGATTTTCAGCATTTGTCATTGTTTAGTTGTTCCGTTATGGCAGAACTTTCACGTACCATATGGGGTTTTCTTGGCTAAGACACTGTTGTGGTTTGCCATTTCCTTCCCCAGTGGATTAAAGCAAATAGATAGAGGTTAAGTGACTTGCTCAGGGTCACGTGGCTAGTAAGTATCTAAGGCTGGATTTGAACTCTGGTCTTCCTAATTCTAGGCCCAGTGAACATTGAGCCATCTAGCTTCATCTTTCAGAATTTACTGTTAGTTAAACTTTTGCATGTCACTCAGAATACACAACTGTTTCTATTGTAGAACAGCAGGATTTAATCCATGAATTATAGTTAAGAGATGCAAGGAATATCAGAGGTCAGAGGTTCTCTAGGTCAACCCCAGGTCCAGAGCATGAATCTCTTTTTTTTTTTCTTTTTGGAAGGGGGAAGACAGGGCAATTGGGCAAGATCACATAGCTAGTAAGTTTTAAGTGTCTGAGGTTGGCTTTGAACTTAGGTCCTCCTGACTCCAGGGCCGATTCTCTATTCACTGCGCCACCTAGCTGCCCCCAAGAATATCTTTTAAAAATACTAATACATGAAGAAGCCAGGGCTCTGCCTGGTTGTCTGCCTCCAGGATGGAGTATTGGAGAGCTATCATTCCCCTCACCTCAGATACTATACATCTATTAATAATACAGCCTAAGATGCCCATAGACCTTTTTTTTTGGCTGTTCTGACACATCAAGACCTGTAGGTCATTCATATGTACTGCTTTCTAGCTATATTTCCACAATCCTATATCTCTGTAGTTGTTCTTTGGAACCTTGTTGTACAGTTTTGTTAAACTATTAAAAGTAGTTTCATTCATTTCAACATGCCATTCCAACCTCTTGTGATATTTTTTGATTTTGGTTCTGTCATACAGCATATTAATTATGCCTCTCAGCTAATAGTTAAAGCTCTGGACGTGGAGTCAAGTAGACCTGACTCCAAATCTGCTTTCAGATACAGACATTTAACTAGCTTTGTAACCCTGAGCAAGTCACTTCAATTCTGTCTGCCTCTGTTTCTTCAAATGTAAAGCAGCATTTGCTTCCCAGTGTTAGTGTGAGGTTAAAATGAGGTAATATTTGCAAGGTACTTTGTAAACCTTAGTGTGCCATATAACTGTTAGGTGATGATGATGATGATGATCATGACAATAATAATGATAATGATGCTGCCACCTTAATCCCGGAATGGGCATTGCCTCAGACAAACTGAAGCTTGGAAAAGAGCTTAGCTTAAAAAGGCCAAGTTTCCCACTCCATCTAGGGCCATTTCCAGTCATCCTGATCTGTCTCTTGCCATTGGACTCAGATGGCTCCAGAGGAGAGAGTGAGGCTGGTGACTTTGCATAGCCCTTCCTCACTAAAATCCACCTTCCTGATGTCATGTCCTCCTTGAGAATGATGGACAAACAACAATGATGTAGTAATGGATTTATGACTGGAAAATATAACATTATAGAATCTAACCCCATCATTCTACAGATGAGGAAACTGAGCCCCTAAGAGGTTATGTGACTTGTTCAAGGTGACACAGCTAGTAAATGTCTAGAGTAGCCTTTCAACATAAGTCTTCCTGACTCTCAGATCGAGTGCTCTGTTCGCTATACCACACTGTCCCGCATTTTATGGGCATTTTATCATTATCTTCCCCTAAGTCACTGATAAAAAATTATTGAAGAGAACAAAGACCAATGATAAAAGCCCCTGGTACTCCACCAGTGACTTCTTTTCTGGTTTATCTTGATTAGCATTTCTTGAGTTCTCTCAGTTAACTAATTATGTCCCCACTCAACTATACTATCATGCATTCCACCTCCCTTGATATTATTGTCAATAAGGATATTATGAGAGACTTGGTAAAGCCCTGCTGAAAACCAGGTATGCTGTGGGCATGGCATTCTGCTAACCTAGTAACCCTTTCAAGAAAAGGAAATGGGGTTAGACTGGCACAACTTGTTATTAAACTGTACTGGCTTACAGTGATGGAGCTTCCTTTTCTAAGTGTTCACAAGCTAACACTTTAATAATTTATTCTAGAATTTTATCAGGATCTTACTGGCACTTAGTTTGACCTTCTTCCTCCTTTTGAAAATTGGGTTGTTTGGCTAACTGTAACCCTGTGGGCAGCTCCCTAGTTCTCCTGGATTTTTCAGCAATTACTAACAGTGAATCAGAACCACAAGTTACTTCCCTGTTCTGGGATCCAGGCCAGGTGATTTGAACTTATTTAAAGGAAACTCGGTACTATTTAACCATCTCATATCTTTTGACTTTCTATTCACTCTTAGCCATTTTTGTTCTCTTGTTTTCTGTTTTAAAAATGAGTTGTTATTGACTGCTTTTGTTGGTATGTTATCAACATTTAATGCATAGAAATCTTTCCATGTTTCCCTGTCTTCATCACAGTCTCCAGCAATATTCCATTACCTTCATATTCCACGGGTTGTTTAGCCATTCCCCTCTCGATGGGCATCATTTTGTTTCCACTTCTTTGTTAGTTGTTCCATCCTTTTTAATCTGAAGGTTCTTCTTGCTAGAGGAAACAAACAAAATAGCAGCTCTTTTATGTCTGCAATACTGTTTTTATACCTGTCACTTATTCATCTCTGTCCCTTAAATCTCCTTGCTTCCTTTAGGGGCCACCTCCTTTGTGAGGCTTTTCTTGATGCCTCTGCTTGTTAGCTTAATTTTTAAAATACAAAATACTTTTTTTCTCAACTTTCTCCTTAATTTTTTTATGTTGACTTATCTGTGTGCATGCTGTTGAATATTAATTGAATGTTGAATGTCATCTGCCTGATGGTGGAGACTGTTCAGTTTTGCTTTTGCACCCCAAGAGACTTTCATGTAGTAACTGCTTAAGCGAGAATGTTTGTTGCATTGCTGACAACTGGGGTCCTGCCTCTTCCATGATCTTGCTCTTGTTCCAAATATAGCTAAAAATGATGTGGCATAATAGAGTATATAATTTAATGTCAAGATGATCAGGATTCAAATCCTGCCTCTGCTCTTTACTCACTGTGCACCAGGGTAAGGGTTTTTTTGGTTGTTGTCTGTTTTTTTCCTTTTTGGAGGGGGAAGGCAGTGCAATTGGGGTTAAATGACTTGCCCAAGGTCACAAGGCTAGTAAGTGTTAAGTGTCTGAGGCTGGATTTGAACTCAGGTCCTCTTGACTCCAGGGCCAGTGGTCTATTCACTGCACCATGTAGCTGCCCCTGAGGTAAGTTATTTAACCTTGATTTACACATCTCTAAAATGAAGGAATTGGACTCAGTGATCTCCAAGGTCTTTTCCCTGTTCTAAACCTTATGTTGACTTCCTTTATATTATTTTCAGCATTTGTTGCACACCTCTCTCTCTGTCTAGGATTCACTAGTTTTTATGTTATTCTTATGGTGACATTCTACTCTTTTTTTTTCATTTATCCTTACTTATCTGCCTTCCCTTCCCTTCGTGTGTGTGTGTTTGCGTGCGCATGCACGCGTGCAGTTACGGTTAAGTGACTTACCCAGGGTCACACAGCTAGTAAGCGCGTGGGGCCAGATTTGAACTCAGTCTTCCTGACTCCAGAGCTGGTGCTCTATCCACTGAACCACCTTAGAAATCTGAGTTCTTTGATGAACTTCCTGAGATGCTGCATTAGACTCTTTACACTTTTCCCTTTTTTCTTCAGAATCAATTATGATTATGTCACCAGAATCCTGTCTGTGAGATCGTCCTCTCATTCTCCAGTTTCTTTTTAGAACCTCAAGTGTTAGAAATCTCCTTATATCTCTGTGCTTTATGAAATGTCCTTTCCTAAAGTCCAGAGTATGGTATACATGAAGTAATTCTTGGTGTTTCCTTATTTATGGTGAACTCAAGTCTAGAATAACAGCTGCTTTTTTCACTTTCCAAAAGGTGAAATTGTCAAAAAGTCAATTTGAATGAAGAGCTGTGTTCTTCAGAGAGATTTCTAGCAAGGTGCTTGGAGGGCCAAAGGATCCCATCATGATCATAGCCTACTTTCATGCTAGCTTTGTTATCTTTCCAAGGACTTTTTCCAATTCTTACAGCTGATTTTGAAGCCTCTACTATATTCTCATTCATTACAATATTGTCTGTTTCACTCTTGTCTGATTCTTACCCAGATATCCTGTACCGTATTATTCCTTTTCCACAGTTGTGGATTTCCACAAAGATGATACCTCCTGGATACACACAGTGCTCCCGGGCTGCCAGTTCTATTTAATCCTTCCCTTCTGGACAAAAAGAATTAAGGGCCGGGTGTCCAAAAGTGACATGCTTCATTATTTTGATTGAGTGCTATAGTGTCCCTTTTTTCATCATTCCAGAAAAGCAAAGCTAGGCATCAGGCTAGCATTTCAGTCAAAAGAAAAGTGGTTTAAATGATGGCTTGAAAGACCCATGATTTCATCAGTGTGGGCAATTCCTCCACCAAAGCAGATTGGAACTCTTCCAGGATTCATGAGTTGCTGTGGCCTGAAAAATTAATCACCCAGTAGCCAACCTTATGGTGATGAGCCTTGCTGTACTAAGCTAGGCTGGCCTTTGGATGACAAGCACAGGGTCTGATGCCAGACTCACACTTGAAGCCCTTCCAACATGGTGGGATCTGCCAGAGTTTGCATTCCATTGGCATAACCCTTGGCAACCTAGAGTGACCTCCATGGCCCAATGAGACATCAAAGTGTGAATCTTTAGTAGAGAGGAAAAAAAGATAAGAAATCTCTTATGTGAAGTATAAATTTTCTCAAGTATCTCTGTTGCTTTTTCCTTTATTTAAAAAGAAGAGATGGAAACAGCAACCTCACTGCATGGAGACATAGATGAATAGAAACTGACCATATTTTAAGGTTCAGTAGATATGGTGACCTCTCAGATTTAACCAAGAAAATGATCTGTGACCTGGGACCTGTTAAACTTTTTCTTTTCCTGTCTGTGGGTAGAGAATAAAACCTATTCAGAGGTTTTTTTTTTTCTGCTTTGGCCTTTGTCAGTTTAATTGTAAGAATCCGTGAGCAGTGTCACCTGTGGTTTCAAAGGTGTTGGCAAAATGAAGGAAGAAGGTGATAGAGTATATGGAACAGAGCAGCATCACTTACTTACCTGCCGTTTCCTTGTCTCCCCTGGGAGACCTGGATATTATGGATCTCCAACAATCACTCCCTTTTAAAGAGCTCCAGAGAGCTGTAGACCTTTGATGCCCTTGAGTTAAGGGCTTGTCTTTGGCAGCAACAGGGGTTGGCAAATATTGGTGTGTTTGAAATGTTTAGATTTCCGTGTAAATAGAGCCCTCATCTATTTTATCATTCCCTTGCTGCATGAACCTGCACCGATAAGATCATCCTGTTAAATATTTGATGCTTGAAACTTGGGGGTCTAGCCTTGATGTAAGCGTGGCTCTCCTGATGGCTTGAGTAAAAAGAATTGGATTCGAGCTCATGGTAGTAATAGCTGGAGCATTACTGGTCATCTGATACTCTGACACTAGTTGAGCTTTGGGGTAGGATGGCCAGGAGCCAGTTGGAGGTGGGATGATCTCCCTTTTCATCTTGCCACAGGTTCTTAATTAACCTTAGGACCCTGGGAAGATCATTTAATTTCTCTCATACTTAGTTTCTTCACCTGCAAAATGGAATGTTTATAGCATGGTTCTCACAAAATTACCCTGCAGATCAAATGAGATAATATGTATAAGGTACTTTGCAAACCCTAAAGCATCATCATCATCAGCATCATCATCATCATCATCATCATCATCATCATCATCATCATCAATCTTGTCTTTTTCTGTGGTGCTCAGGTAAATGGTCTTGGGTCAAGTTGTTATTCTGCTCTTATTTTATATTTAATGCCTATGGGTTGTTGTATAGGTAGATAAAATCATTGCCTTTTGAAGTTGAAGAAAAGTATTTGGCTGTAGGTCTAGTTTAACCTTTATAAGCTCAGTTAAATTAGAACCCTCTGGAACCATTAGGATGATAAAATTTCATTCTGTTCTCCGAAGAAGATAGCAAATGATGGTTACTATGACTATTTTTACCAATGTGATTTTGGTCTGATCCTATGGCTTTATTAGTCTGAGGAACTTCCTGTGTGGAAACCCCTTCCTCAGATCAATGCAGTTCATGGGATCTGTGATCTAGAAATACAAGGAACCTCAGAGGTTATCATATTCAAACTGCTAATTTCACAAATGAGGAATTTGGGGCCAGGATAGGTTGGTTAAGTGACTTGTATAAGGCAGTAAGCATTGGAGGTAGGCTGGGAACCTAGGTCCTCTGACACAGCCTGCTGCTAGCTGATGATTTATATGCTATAACTTAAACAGTTGGGTAGGGACATGGGAAGGGTTCAGTGACTTGCCAGTAGTCAAATAGCTAGACACGGGCTAAGGCAGGATGTGAACCCTCATTTTCCTGACTCCAGCCACCAGGCCCCACCACATTGCATTGAAACTGAGTCACAGGACCTTGAGGTGGAAGGAATTTTTGGGTTCATTTACTCCAGCCTCCTTGTTTTACAGAACTAAAAACTGAGGCCCAGAAATGTGATGTAATTGTCCAGGATCATATTCAGAATCACCTGTGGATTATAACAGTGTGTGAAGGTGCTTTTGTAGGAATGTAGTTTTTTTTTTTTTGGTGGTGGTAGGGTATATAGTTGAGACAGGTTAAACAAAGAAAATAAAAATAAATTTAAAAAATTAATTGAACTATTCTTACTGATAACAAAGACATTACAAAACACAGTGATTGTGGGGAAGGAAAAAGAATCTGAAACAGCTGCCCAAAGAGGACAGTCATTCCACATTGCCTTTGGCCATGCCGAGGAAAGCTTTTTTTCCCCTATCATCTTGTTGTACTTGTCTCATGTCATAATTCCCCCCTCCCCCAACAGAGACTTTTATTTTTTCAAACTCATCTTAATTATCAAAGTACAAACAGAACTGTGGTTTATGGGGAAAGTAAAGAAAAGCTATAGAGGATCAGGGACGGATGACTGAAAAAAAACTTTCAAAATAATTAGTGGAGAGGAGCTAGCTGCCTGGGGACAGTGATGACCCTTTTGATTCCTTTTGATTGATGCAACTGATATAATTTGTTTTGCTTTGCTGAGAGTTTGCAACTTCTCAGCCCTTTAAACTAGAGGCAAGATCTCGCTAAGAACTGATAAATTGTGATCAGAGACTATTGTTCCTGAGAAGGAACAGTTGGGTAGTCAGTGAACATTTAAGATGTGCTTATTGTATGCCAAGCACTCTGTGCTACGCACCAGGGATTAAAAAAGAGGTGAAAACTAGTTCCTATACCCAAGGAGCTCACTGTCTAATCAAGGAGAACAGAAACCAAAAGAAATGAGTCTGGAGAAACTAGGTAAAGTAATCACAAGGCTGAAATTCTCTTTCTCCCTTTGCCCCTCTTTAGTATATTTAGGGCAAGGAAGGGGAGAGAGAATGCTTTTTTTAAAGCTAGTTGATCAAGGATGGATATGTAAGCCCCTTCCCCAGAAGGTGAACTCTTTGAACTCACAGAATCAGACTCATTTCAACAAGCATTTATTAAGCACCATCTCTATACTAGTTAGGTCTCAGACCACATGCTGGGGTGAAAAGACAGAAATGAGAACAGTCCCGTGAACTCAAGGCCCCCTAAGCTCAAGTTGCTTAGGTTCTATTTGGGGGAACACAGGTGAGTAAATACAAAGTGAAGACATGAAGTGAACACCAAGTGATATTGGGGAGAAAGTGCTAACAAATGGGAGGATGAGGGAAGGAGCTCTATAGGAAGCTGCTATGCTTGAACAGAAATTTGAAGAGAATTCAGGTTGCAAAGGGACAGAGGTAGGGAAGCTTAGGCATCCAGGCAGAAATGTGCAAAAGGCTCAGAAGCAGGGAACAGGAGTGGTGCACCTAGTACAGTGCTCTGCACAAAGCTGGTGCTTAATGCTCTTTGAATTGTTGAAAACAAAGCAATCAGATGATAAAGAGTAAGAACAGGTGAGAGAGCAAAAAAAAAATGAAGTAAGTGGATAAAAACTAGGAGGGATGGATGAAGTGTCAATGCCCTTCCTTTCCATTATCATTTTTCCCCCCAGTACAATACATGTGATTGTAGAGAAAATAGAATTAGGCACTCCCTTCCTGAGCAGGCTCCCAGTCAGGATTTGTGTGACACTTTGTGAAGCCACAACTGGATGTGAGTGCATCAGGGATGGCCCGATGAATAATTGCAGAATTTTTCATTGAAGCTCATCATGTCCAAATACATCCAAATTAGGTGTGGTCCTTTGGCTTTGGCAGGTTGCCTATGAGGTTGTGATCCGCTGAGTCATGCCAAGTAAGAAAACAGATCCTGGGCCTCTGTCCAGTAGGGAAGTGGTCCTTTGTGTCTTTTTTTGGGTTCTTTTCCTATTTCAGGACATTGTCTGGCAGGTAGCTTTGGGACTGTTTTTGAAAGCTCTAGAGAACAATTCTAAAGAGAGCAGAAGCTTTCTGTCACTCTGCCAACATTTGGAAGATGATTCTATAACTTTTGCTGGTATCACATTTAAGTGTGTTTAACAGTCGTCTGTATTTATAGCTCCCCAGTAGACTCGAGATGAAATAACATAGTATTTCTGACAGCATATATTCCAGGAGGCCCATATGAGGGTTTGTTTATGTGGTATTTTAGTGTTTCAAGTGACAATCCCAGCAGTTTCTAGGCTAAGAATCATGAATCCATGTTTGCCTGCCTGCCACTTAATCATCTGAAATTACAGATCTTTTGGTTAATGGGTTGTCTCGTTGGCCATATGGGCAGAAGTGCATTTTGACTTCGTCTACACTTGCAGATGGGCTTGGGGGAGGGCCTTACATTTGTGAATCAGTAATGATGAACATAAGATTTCTTACTTGGTTCTTGTATCTAACACCATTATCTCTACCTTTTTGAGTGGCTGGCTATTTAGGAAGGGTCAAAGCAGTAAAAAATGGACCTGGTCCTTTGGTGAGGAGAGAAGGGGTCAGAATTGTAGTTTTAGAATCACAAGGCACTTTAGAAATCACCTACTTGAACTTTTGTTTGACAGATATGAAAACTAAGTATCAGTCAGTGACTTACCCAAGGTTACAAAGGTAGTTGGTGAGTTCTCATGTCCTTTGTCTTTTGGTTTCTATCAACGAAATGTTAAATACCAGGGTTTAGCTCTTTTAGGATAGGGAGGAAAAATTGCATGTGGTGGAAATGAGTGCCCTGTTGTTGCCCTTTCAGGAAGGCATCATCTGATGTGGGTCATGTGTTTGAAACAAACTGAATTACCACTTGTGTATTTAAAGAAGGCAGCTATTATGTATATTCTGCTCAGTAAAAGAGACTGCTCGGTAAATGAATCCCAAATTCATCAGTAGGAAGAATAGAAAATCTTACATGAAGCTTCTGTTGACCTGTTAATAAGGTCTTTTAAGCCTTGATCAATGTCAAGTTAAGTTTGTACTGAACGCAAGAGATGGATAAAGCCAGTGACCAATGTGATGATTTATTTCTGATATACTTGGATGTATTTGTGGTTGAAAAACTTCCCATTCCTTAATTTTAACTATGGGCACAAATGTTCTTTGGGATGTCTTTTATTCCTTAGTAGCAAGTAGAATTTTAGAGGCAGCCAGTCAGTCATCTACAAATGTCTGCCCAGAGGTTTTGGTTGCTCTCTGTCTAGGAACAAATTGGTCCAGCCACACACCTAGAAAGGATACTTAGCCTCTTTTCATAGCTTGACCCCCTTTGGCAGTCTGATGAAGCCTATGGACCCCTGTTCAGACTAATATTTTAAAATGTATAAACTGAAACGCATAGGGTACTCTTCTCTGTCCTCTGACATCCATCGGTCCCCTTCTCTCCTCTGACAGTGCCATTAACCTGGTACCCTGTTACCTTGCCTTGAGTCTCTCCTTATTTCAGTCCATCCTTCACTCAGCTGTCAAAGTGATCTTCTTAAAGCCTGCTCCTACCATATAACTTCCTTATTTAATAAACTTCAGTGACTCCCTGTTTAAAGAAGGCATTTGGAGCCCTTCATATCCTGGCCCCTCCCTGACTTCAATTCTCTTAGACTTTCCTTCCTTCAACATACTTTATATCTAGTGACGCTGGCCTCAATCACCCACAAATCACGTCCTCTTTCTACTCTGGCCATTTTCACTGCCAGTTCCCCGTGCTTGGCATGCTTTCCCTTTTTCATCTCTGGCTTCCAGTTTCTCTGGCTTCCTTCGAATCTGTGCTAAAATCCCACCTTCTGCCAAAAGTTTTTCCAGGTGTGCCTCCCCTCTGAGATTAGTGCCACTTTATTCCATCTGGATCTTACTTGTGTGTAACCGTTTGCATATTGTCTTTCCCATTAGACTGTGAGCTCCCAGAGGGCAGGACTTTTTTTGGCCTTTCTTTATATGCCTGGGACTTAGTTCTTGGCATAGTTGTTATGGTTCAGTCCTTTTCAAGTCCTGGCAGAGAGTGCTTAATAAATGCTTGTTTACTTGACTGTGACAAAGGAAACCAATTACGTAGTTATCAAAATACCTAAAAAAAAATCTGTCTTCAAAATATTACAAAACCCCCAAGTCTCTCATAGAAACCCCCCAGGTTAAGAATCCCTGTAATAAAGGTTTGTAAACATCCTTTTGTTAGACCGAAAATACTTACTTGGTTTTGAAAACCAAACATGTCTTAGCTCCATTTTATATGAAAAGTAAATTCTTATTTTGATCAATTCAAAATCTAGCACTTTTGAAAATAATAGTTTTCAAAAATCCCTCTGTATAGATATGGTATTTTTAAGGGGGCTGCTGTAGATTTGATTGTTGGCCAGTGACTGAAATCTGTAAGCTCCAAGTCATAGCCACCCAAGGGCTAGCCAGCCCCTCAGAACTAAGTTTCTGTGCCTGACCTCAGAGGTCAGCCCTTCCGAATCTGGTGTCTCACTTCCTCTGCAGCCGTCCTTCTCCCTACTTTCCAAACGTATCCTCTGGCCCAGCCTGGCCATTTTTGCTCTTGTCCCACTTGCTTATTTCAACCTCCCTTCCCTTGTCTCTCCCCCTTCCCCATTTTCATACATTTTGTTTGAGTTTTATAAAGATGTTTTATTGATATCTTTTCTTTCAACATCACTGACATTTAAAACTGTGTTGTTCTTTTTTCCCCTTCCAGAGGCTTCTCTCATGACAAAGAGTAAAAAAAGAGGAAAACCAAACTGTTATAGTAAAACTCACAAATATATCTAAAAAGTTAGACATCTCTCATGTCTAAATTAAAATTTTGCTTTTTAATGAACGAGCATTGAAGTTTCTTTTCCTCCCATCTTTCTCACCATTGGAAAAAGAAAGTAAAGATAATAACAAAATTTTGTAGCAAATATGCATAGTTAAGCAGTGACAAATTCTCACAGTGCCTGTGTCCAGAAAAGTATGTCCCTTTCTGCATCTTGATTCCATCATCCCTTTGCAGCAGTGGGGAGCATACATTATCATTGGTCCCCCGGAATGTCAATCATGGTTGCACTGCCTAGAATTCTTCACTAAAGTCTTTAATGTTATGAACCTTTAATTGTCAAACTGGTAGCATCTCTGTTAAAAAGGGAGGAAAATGCCTTCTCATCTCTCTTCTTTGGGGCCAAGCTTGGTCATTATAATTCCACACCTTTCAATTTCACTTGTTTTGTTGCCACGGGGTATATAGTTTCCTTGGTTCTGCTTAACTTCTTAGCTTAAATACCAGCTTCTGTAGGAAGCCTTTCCTAGCAGGAATTGTTGACTGGCTAAGTTTACTTATATTGTATCAGTTCATTAAAATCTTCCCATGTTTCTCTCTGTTCTTCAGATATACATAATTTCTTACAGTGTAATACTGTTCCATTACATTCAAGTGACAGTGGGTTGTTTTTTTGGCCATTCCCTAGTTGAAGGGGATCTATTTTGTTTCCAGTTATTTGCCACTATAAAAAAAGCTGCTATAAATATTTCAGTTTATATGGAGCCTTTCTTTTTATTATTGACCTCCTTAGGGTATGTGCTCAGTGGTAGAATATTTGGGTCAAAGGGTGTGGACAATTTAGTCATTTTATTCCTATAATTCCAGATTATTTTCCAGAATGCTCAGACCAGTTAATAGTTGCACTAATAGTACATTGGTGTCTGGTCTTCCAACATTGGCTAGTCACAGATCTTGTCATCCCTACTAACTTTGCTGGATGCGAAATGAAATCTCTGACCTGTTCTGATTTATATTTGTCTTATCAGTGATTTGGAGATGCTTTTATATGATTGTTAATTTGCAGTTTTTCTTATGGGTATTTTTGTTCATAGTCTTTGACCACTAATTTATTATGCTGTTGTTTTCTGTTACCAGTTCGCCAGAGACATTTGAAAACAAAGATTTTTTTCTAGCCAGTTCCTTCCCTTTTAATCTTCATTAGTTTTGTTCTTGAAAAACTTTTTAATTTCATGTAATCAAAATAATTTATGTTATCTTTTATAGTCACCTCTGTCCCTTTACCCCCTAACCATAGCTATGATAGTGAACTAATCTAACCTCTTTAAAAAACATACATATGCATATATATACACATGTATACCCATGTATATATATGCATATGTGTATATATATGCATATGTATGTTTTTTAAAGAGGTCAGATTAGTTCACTATCATAGCTATATATATGGCCATATATATAAAACCTCTAATATTCTAGTCACATATGCTTTGTGAGTTTATTGTGGTATACTCTGTAAGATGTTGGTCTAAAATTCATTTATGCCAGACTGCTTTCTAGTTCTCCCAGTTCTCCCAGCAGTGTTTTGTTAAATGTTTTTCCTAGGTAATCTATATTTTCAAGCTTATTTTATACTAGGTTACTGAGTTCAGTTATTTCTCATTCTTCCTTATCCATTCAGTTCTGTTGCACCTTCTCTCTCTCTCTCCCTCCCTTCCTCCTTCTCTTCTTCTCTCCCTGCCTCCTTCCTCCTCTCCCCCTCCTTTATAATGTGGTTTGAAGTCCACAACCTTTGGTCCTGCTTTTCACTTCTCCTGAAAATTCTCTCTCCTCTTCTCTTGCCTCTCTAAATATTACCTATTTGGGGGGTTCTGGCTTATGAACCCATTCCTGACTACATCTTTGGAGGATGATTTCACCCTTTTCTGAATTCCAGGTTTATACTTAAACAGCTTTAAGCACTGAATTACATACTCTCTTGATCATGTTTTCATACACATTAGTCTTTTTTCCTGACTAGTTTGTGAGCTCTTTGCATTTTAAAAAATATATTTTATTGTCATTCTTTCCCTTTCCCCATGTACTGTAACTTCCCCATGGCTCTCCTATTCCCCTAGTAAAATCCTGTCTTGCAACAAAGAAATGGACTTAAGCAAAAAACCGTAACATATTGGTCATGTTGGATAGCATACCCTTCATTCCATACTTGTCCACTTTTTTGCTGGACGAATTTGAAATTGTAGGGGGTCACTTCTTTAATCAGATTTCTGAAGTACTTCTTTTCCTTTACATTATTATGGTCAATGTATAAATAATTCTCTGTAATATATCAGCTGATGCACATATTACCAAGTATCTCTGAATTCTTCACATTTGTTGTTACTTGGCATGATCATGTCCTATTACATTAAATTGTGCTAATTTCTTCATTACACAATCAGTGGGTACCCACTTTCCAGTTCTGTGCTGCTATAGAAGAGTTGCTATTTGTACTTTTGTGTTTCTCTTTTCCTCTGTCCTCAGTAGTATATATGCCTAGTAACTGGGCCAAAGGTAAATACAATGAGTATAAGTTCTTTGAAAGGAAGAATCATATTTTACATATTTTTTCCCTATCCCCCACAACCTTTAGCATAGACTAGTAGTATAGTAGAGAAACGATTGCTTCCTTTAGAGGGAGAGATCCTGGGTTCAAGCCCTTGCTCTGCTGCTTGGGTGATATTGGTTGACTGTCTCTCTGTGCCCTACTCCTTTTCTCTTCTGTAAAATGAAAATATTGGATTAGATGCCCATTAAGGTTCCTTTCAGCTCTCAGTCTTGATGCTCAGTCCCTAGAATGATGAATTGAGAATTGAACTGATTATATTTAAATAGCTATGGTGTTGAGAACAAAAGAAAAGAAGGGAAGTGAAATAGAAACAAATAAAGTGGTTATAAATGAGAGGGTAAACATTTATTTATAGTTTATGAAAAATATTTTTATTTTTAGAAATATTTTTATCTTAAAAATATATTTATTTTTTAACAAGGTGGTAAAAGACATTGTTGTGTTTTTTCTATGGTCCCTTCTGGAATTCTTTTCTGTGTCTTTATCAGAATTTTATTGCGGTGGAATTCTCTGGCAGATGCGCATATTACAGAGGAGGTGAAGTTGGTAGAGAGAAAAGGGGGTGAAGAGTAGATAGGTCAAGATTTAGCTACAGAAGGAGTAGCGCATTTCAGATGGGGCGTAGAATCCTTCTTGTGCTAAGCCCAGTTAGTCCCGAAGGAGAAGCTATTTCTGCCAGAATTCTGTCTCTTAATGTTTTATTTCCATATTTGCCACACCCTCAGGGGAAGCCGTTTCTGGCAGGGCCAGTCTGAGTTAGTGGTTGGTATCTTGGGTTGACCTGAGGGCTGTCCAGTAGGTCACTTGTCCAGAAATATTTCTGTCATTGGCTTGTCATAGTGTCTGATCTTTCAACATTAGAGACTCATGCCTTTGACGCTTAAGGGTGGTTTTTTTTTTGTCTTTAGTACCAAAATGAAATGAAAATACCCATGAGAGGAGATAATACTTTAGACTGTTATATGCTATTTAAGGAGATTAGGTTCCAGGGGAAATAAAATCTAGGCTTTCTGGGAGTGGGGGCACAGGGACAGATACCCAGGAGGTGGAAAACTGGAAGGGGTGGAGGAGAATAGAACAAGGAGGAGGGACACAAAAGATTAAATGGAAACACCCAACCCACTTCACTTTTTGCCTGGGACCAGTTTTGCCTTTCAGAATTAATATTTCACCTGTGTTAGCTTTCAGAACTACAGATATGGGCCATTAGTAAAGACACTCTTTCCTTTTTTCCTTTTGTTTTTGTGGTGGAAGGGCTAAGTGGGGAAAAAAAATGGGCACATATTTCATTAGTCATTAGAAAAAAAATTTCATCAGTAATATAACTATTCACTGATGATCAATAATTTATCATTGAGTTGCACTGACTGAATAATCCTTCATTTGTGGGGTTCTCTTTTGGGGCTTCATTTGTTTTACATTTTATATTGTTAAATTTATCATTTCTTGTTTTGTGGTGGCAGAAGGAAACAGTATACTTAGGGATATTATCCTTCCCTAAGCCTCATCTGTTCTCATTCCACCCTTTCCCCATTTCAGTCAGATTTCTTTCTTTTTCTCTTTCTGTCCTTCCCTCTTTTCCTTTAAGCAAAACTGCAGAAATGTCTGATGAGTGATGTTGACAGAGTATGCCACCCATTCAGAGGCTTATTTCTTAGTAAAGATCATGAGCCTAAGAGAGGCTCTCTTGCTGCATTATACATTGCTGTGTTTGTGAGGAGAATTATTCATCCAATGGTGTAACCAAATCTATAGTCAAATGAGGTGGTTACTTGATGTACAGTTTGAGAAAGGACATTTGAATCCTGACTTTGCCTTTTACTACCTTTATGACCTTTCTTCAGGCTTCCTTTTTTGGCCATGCACTTCTTTTATACCTAGGATCACAAAATTGAGAACCAAAAGGGACCTTAGGGGCTATCTGGACCAACCTCAGTTTCCTAGTGGAATTCCCAAGGTCTGGTGAACATCATTTCACTCTGGCAAGAATCTGGGCAGATCGTAACCAATAATATGTGCAGAAATCCATAGTTCTTTGAAAAAAGGAGTATCAATTTATAAAGAATGTGGAATGAAGATAAGTAATGGTCATTTGGGGAAAATTTCACCTTCTAGCCAAAATGCAAATTATTACTTAATAAATGGGAATGAATTTAATCAAATAGCTTTTGTGTTTGAAGGATTTAGTTTTGACAACTATAGAAGAGGCAGCAGGCTACAGAACAGATTGCACTGGGCTTGGAGTCTGAGGCTACCGCTTAAATCTTAGCTCGTGTGTGTGTGTGGGGGGGGGGAGAGAGAGAGAGAAAGAGAGAGAGAGAGAGAAAAAGAGAGAGAAAGAGGGAGAATGAGAAAGAGAAAACGAGAGAGAAAGAGACCTTGGATAAATTATTTAACTTCCTGGGCCTTAGTTTCCTCCTATGTAAAATGAGAGGTTTGGATAGTGTAATCATCCTTTCAGCTCTAATTCTGTCATTTTAACTTTCAAGAGTAACTCCTACCCCATCTGGTTAGTCAGAGAAGATGTGTACAAAGATGTCCACCCCCACTCCCCTCCTCACAAATTATAGGTCAGTGGATCATAGGCACTTCAGAGACCTCTGATCCAGTTTCCTCATTTGTAGAGAAGGTCATGGGACCTTCTAAAGGTCACACAAAGTAGTGGCAGATATAAGTATTTGAATTCAGATTCTTTGACTTCAAATGCAATTCTTGTTCTACTAGAGCCTGCAACTTTTTGGCAGTGTTTCTCTAGGAAGATAGGATGGAGAAGTGAAGATACCCTCAGAATTGTGTTAGCCTCTTCTTGCCAGGAGCATTGAAATTCCTGGTTAGGAAGAAAGCTGAGTCTCTCACATCCCTCAGGATGAATGAGAGCTCAGCAAAAGAGAGATTGCCATGTCCAAGACAGATTGAGACAGTATGAACCCTGTGAGCTGGCCTGCCAAAGTTCTGGGAGAGAGAGAACAAGAAATAATTTCTGAACTCTCTCTAAGCCAAAAAAATAAAAATGCCCTCAACACTGAATTGTACTTCCTAACCAAAAAAAAAAATTAACCCCTCTTTACTTGTGTGTGTGTGTGTGTGTGTGTGTGTATGGATAGGATGGGAGTAATTTCTACACCATGTTCTTCCAGATTCTGGATTGGAAGTTGTAGTCTGAGGCATCATTTTTTTCTGGATCTATGTTCTTTTAATCTAACCAAGGGTTTAATAACTATGGTCAACTGGATGGTGGAGCAAAGGAGTCTCTCTCGAGGGAGGAAACTAATGGGCTTTTCTGTGAGTTGTGCATCACGAGCTCCAGGAGATATTTTCTCTAATTCATGCCACATATAGATATCCATTTGGGACCAACTCAGTAATTGGATGAGTCCCTCAGGGCCATTACTGTAACTTCAGTGTTTCTTTCATGTCCAGTTCAGTAAGCAGCAGGCTATCAGTGCCTTGGTGTCTGCTTTGGGAAGAAACTATTCAGAATTTTTATCTTACTGTTATATTAATATCATCTTCATATACCAAAGATGGCACATTTCATTTTCCTGCTATGAACAAGTCTGGAAAAATGCAATTCCAGGGAGCAGAGATCTCAGTGTGTTCAAGATAGCAATAACTCGTTCTGACAGAATTTTGAAAAGTTTTTGAGAAGGCAAGGCATCATTCCTAGTCCAGATCTAGACCTAAGAAGAATTCACAGGACTTTAATTGGGCCTGGGAGACAAAGGGAGATCATAATATGTAGATAACTTTGTTTTATGTGTATATGCCTTATCTACCTGGTAAAGTTGTAAGTCAGTGGAGGCCAGGATGATGAATTTGAATTATGTAAAAAGCATTTTATCAAGTGTTGTAGAGATTATAAAGAGTTCTGAGATGTGGTATGTGCCCTCGAATGTCTTATAGGGCTAGAGGGGATAGAACAGATAAACATGCAAAGATAAACAATGACACAGGCAGTGAATGATCATTGCAAATAAGTGATTATTCAGTATGTATCAGAGGAATTCAGAGGCTAGGTGAGAGAGGGCAGTCCTGAACAAGATGGTTGAAAAAAGATTCATATTTCATTAAGGTTTAAACAGGGTCTTAAAGGATGGGAAGGATTCAGAAAGGCAGAGAATTGAGGAGGTTTTGGTATTTGAGGGGAAGCAGAACAGGGTATGTGGAAAGACCACAAGCTCGAAAACTCCCATATATATCCAGAGAAAACTGAATAGAATAAGTTAGGTAAAAGGGAGGGTTGGTGGAGGATAGTAGTGGGAAATAAAGGCTCTTGAATGTCATGTCAAGGAGTTTGAACTTAATTCTGGGACTTCGAATAGTTATGGAATGCTGTTTGAGGGAATGTTTTAGGAAAGCTTACCTAGCTAGCTTTGTTTGCAAGAAGGTTTGGGGTTAGGAGGGAGAGAACTCTGAGAAACCATTGTGCACCTTACCTTCTCCTTCTGCCCCCTCCTTGCTGGCTAATTAATAGTTGCTGATAAATAGTTGCATTTAATTGACTTGCAGCAGTAGGAGGGATATATGAAATTGTAATACTTCTTTCTCTTGCTGACCTGGCTTTTTTTTTCCCCCCCAATTGGACTTAATATAAACTGCATACTGTGCTTATTATCTATTCAGAGAGAAATTACGGCCTTGCTATTTGGAGAGCTGTGATGGTGAGTCAGTTCCTAAAGCTTTAAAAGAGCAAAAAGAGCGGTGAGCTGGCAGCTGTTGAGGAAGTCTGTTCCCATGATCTTCTGTGTGTTCCTTGGCCTTCCATTCACCTTCCATTCCCTGTGCCCTCTTGTCACTAGGTTACACCTGGGTTCCTTAAACACTTTCCCAGGATGCATTGAGTAGATGTGTTATCCTTGAAGTCATACCCTCATTTTTCATTTCACTGATGATGTTATTCCTGTCTCTCCTTCATTTCTTTGCCATCCCCTGTGTCGATGCAGCTGTGTGGGAGAGCCATTCTCAGCAATCTTGAGGTGAGTCTTGGCATCTCTAGATGTGGAAGGACCATATGAACAGGATCATTTGGAGTCTACCTCAACATTTTAGAGGGCAGCCTTCTTCTTTAGGGAAGAGATTTGAGAATTTGCTTGAGAAGAAGAGGGAATGAGTTTGGTTTGGTTTGGTTGGATCTTAGCTAATTCTTGGTTTTCTAGGTACTCCTTACTTTGCACACTGCTGAAAACTGGACTCCCTTTATGCCTAGTTCTCATAGTAACCTTTAATTCATGGTAGCTATCGACCATGTAGATTAGAGGGTATCTCTGAACTTGCTTGATAGATTTTTTGGTTTATGAATTATCTCAAGCTGTGGCTGGAGAAGGTTGTAAATGTTACTTTAGGCCTTTCAGGATTGCCTTTGTGGACTTGCCTAGATGTTTTCAGAACTCTCTCCAGTCTCCCCTCTCTCCCCACAAAGGTTAGCTTGTTAAATAGCTTCTTTTACTTGGTAAAACCCCACAGCTTACTTGTAAAGATATGTTAATGACGAGAATGTTGAAATAGTGAGAAATGCCCAAGCTGCCCTGATTAAATTAACATTTCATTTTAGGCTGTCTTAGAAAGAATTGCATGCTGTGAAAGAGCCTAAATAATTGTGATTCAAATTGTTTAACAAAAGCTCTCATTTGATTGCATCCTTGAACAACTCAGATTTTTAAAGTGTCATAATTTCAAAGAGAAAGAAAGAAACCCAAGTCATGCTAGTTAGCTTTTACGTTGATTGATTTCAGAACTACATTTTAATTTTAAATGGATGGGGCACAGTGCCAAGAAGACAGAATTGAGTGTTATTTACATCAGGGCTTGGGTATGCTGTAATGCTTTTCTGACTCAAGAGACTGCAGTGGGGTTCTCCAAGAGACAGCATGAGGCAGAGGAGAACACTGGCCTTGGCATCACAGGACCAGGGTTTGTAATCCTGGCTCTGCCTCTTCTTAGTAAATCATTGATACTTTCTGGGCCTTAATTTTTGTGTATAAAATGTAGGGCTTGGAATAGATGACTTTGTAGGTCTTTTCTAGCTCCAGATTGATGATTCTGCAGTGCCCTGATCTTTTCAAGCGTGTGTGTGACACTACTCTTTCTCCTAAGTTATAACTTGTATGTTTTGTTAAGAGGTATAATCCCTATTGTCTAGTGTTTGCTTTTATGTTGACACCAAGGAAAGGGAATTGACCACCTTCACACTGCCCTCCAAGAAGCTGGTCAGCTCCCTTTCCTTCTGTTTACTAACTGCTACAGCTGGCTTCCACTCGAGGATGCTCCCAGTGCCTCACCACCATCTTTCTGGGGTGCCATCCCCTACTGCCACATTTGGACCCTCCAGATCAATATTTAGTCTTGCTTTGGGGCTGTGCTGTCCTACACTGTGAGAGTTCCTTTCATTGAGCCAGACACAGACATTTGACCTTGCTTTCTTCTATCTTGCTACACCCTGCATCCTATCCCCTGCTGCTGTGGGCAAACTAATCAAATGAATACTCCCATTGTGTTGGGAAAGGATATGTCCTCCTGGTTGCCTATGAAACAGTTCATCATTCCTGTGTCTTCCTAGAATAAAACTCCTTCCCTGGTCACCAATCCTACATACATAAACACACACATATGTGTGTGCATATGTATATATATGTATGTAAATACGTGTTTATATACATATATAGTATATATGTACACACACACACACACACACACACATATATATGAATATTGTAGAGAGAGTCTTCCTTTCATAAATCAGAAGCTCCTTGAGGGCAGGAATCATCTTTTTGTATTTCCAGAACTTTAGCACATAGAAATGCTTAATAAATGGTTTTAATATGTTTATTGAACAGTCTTTTCACCACCTACCAAACATGTTGTCTCTTAATAGTTCTCTGTTCTCTCCCTACTCCCCAAATTTGCCTTTCCTAGATTTCTTAGTCTAATAGGTATGGAAATTTCCCCAAGTAATTAATGTTGACAAATGACTCTAACTCTCATTCCCATGGGGTCATAATCTCTTTCCCAACTCATTGTGCTGCAAAAGGATTGCTTACAAATAGATTAGTGGGAAGTTGTTGAATGAAATTAAAAGTGGAAGGTAATAATCATAATGAACGGTGTGATGTTAAAGCTCCTGGAGTTTGAGTAATCCACAGCCAGATGTGCTACTCTGAACTTTCTGACTTCTATGATTCTATCTGCTCTGCCTTTTCGAGTCAGCCCTGAGATAGGTGTGCCCCAAAGACCCCTGTGCCAAATGGTGCTTGGGCTCATAGTTAAAAGGCTGGGAAGTGGAGGACTGGGGTAGAAATCACTGCTCTCCATTTATCCCCCTTGCATTGTGTGGCCAGTCATGGTCATTCATTTTGACATATCTAGACATAGCATTCATCTCCTACCTAGTAGTCATCAGGTATAACCCCTGAGGTCTAATGCTTTAGGAGATAGGTGACCAAAGATTCCAGGGTCAGGTGCCATCTACATGCCTTTTTCTAGTGACCTCTGCCATATGCTCTCCAGGACTACCCCAAGTGTGTGCGTGCATGTGTGCATGTGTGTGTATGCTTGCGGGTGTGTGTGCATGCGTGTGTGTGTATATCTGTCTGTGTTTCTGTGCGTCTGTACACAACCATCTAAGCAACACTCCTAAGCACAGGCTCCAAATTCAGAACTCAAGGAGAATGAGAGAAATATCACTTAAAGAAAGAGAAAGGCCACCCCCTTAGATGCAGAACTCTGCATTGTCCCTTCTAAACATCCCTCCATTTCTTGCCATCCAGGCAACTCTCTCATTCTGTTTACTGTGATCACCTGAGGCTACTCAGCCCCTGTCTCTTTAATGCTGTCAAGATTCAGACCCTGCAGGGGAGGCTCTTACATCTACACATTAAAAGTCGTCTCTACTAGTGTTACTTAATCTTTTAAAAAGTCTCCAATTTTTTCTTCTTGGACCTTACTCTTCTTGAAGATGAGGGGGTTGGACTCGCTGACCTTTCCCTTTCTTTCATACTCTAATTCTGTGAGTCTGTGGTCCTCTTTGAAGTGTCATTGTAATTTATAGTTTGCTTTTACTTATATATAATTTCCAAGAACACTGTGAATCATGGGGATTTTTTTCCCCCTTGGAAAATGAAATACAGCCCTGTGAGTGAGATTACAGAGTGATAATGTAAATTGTCCTCACAAATAAAAATCATAGGCTCGTAGGATTGAGAGCTGGAAAGGACTTTGGGGCTCACATAGTGAGAAAATTGAGGCCCAAGGCAGTTGTATGACTTGGCCTAGGCCAGTGGTTCTTAACCTTTCTAATGCCACAATCCTTTAAAACAGTTCCTCATGTTGTGGTGACCCCCAACCATAAGATTATTTTTGTTGCTACTTCATGACTGTAATTTTGCTACTGTTATGAATGGTAATGTAAATATCTGATATGAAGGATGTATTTTCATTGTTACAAACTGAACATAACCCACAGGTTGAGAACCACTGGCCTAGGCTGTATTGGTATAGTAAGTACCAGGGCTCTGACTCCAGATCTAATGTTGTTTTGACTGTATCTGACTCTGACTCGATAAAATTCTCCCTTTCTTTACAAAGAATTGCGAGGAAAAGGCTTTGTAAATCTCAAAGCACATATATAATATATTATATATATATATA
>CM053597.1:58567514-58584200 GCA_028646575.1 Pseudocheirus occidentalis
GGGAGTGTCTCAGCCAATAGCCATCTCCAAAGTCGACAGGGGAGTGTCTCAGCCAATAGCCTTCTCCCAAGTCAACAGGGGAGTTCACATCTTTTCCCCGATGGACAGAGTTCTATACTTAGCCCTTAGTTACTAGGTGCTACTTTGCCCTAAGTATCTGATCTACTTAACCCTAAGTATCCTATCCACTTAGCCCCTAAATATCCAACAAATTGATTACCATTACACTATATAGGAGGCTATATATGTGTATGAATACATATCTGAGCATATGTGTATATGTGTATATAGAAGGCATAGTATCAATTGGAGACAAAGGGATGATACTTTAAAAGGCAAAATTCTGAGGTGGGAATGGACCAGAATGAAAGGAGACAGGGAGAGACAAAATGGGGTTAATTATCCCATATAGAAGAGGCAAGGGATAAATGTTACAGCTTTACTTTCAATTACTCTCATGGAATTTGGCTTAGGGTAGAAATGGCATTAAGTCTAAACTGGGCATCATGCTACACAGGAGAGTAGGGGGCATGGGCCTCTTTTGCCTTTTGAGTTAATTGGTTTTTAAGGTTCTATTTTCTTCAGTTAGTTTGTTGACTCTCTTTTCATGATTTTCTTACCTCATTCTCATCTCTCTTCACAATTTTTCCTCCACTTCTCTTATTTGGTTTTCAAAGTCCTTTTTAAGCTGATCTATGTCTTGTAGGCAATCTTCATGTTTCTTGGAAGCATTTGGTGTGGGAGTTCCGACTGTGTTGTCTTCCTCCCGTTCCATGATTTGATCCTTTTTTGCCCCAATAAAGGATTCTAGAGTTCAGTTACTGTTCTTACTTTACTTCCTTTTCCTACTCATGTTGCCAGTAAATTATTTGTGTTTTTAACTCTGTGAAACTCTGCTTTCAGAGGGGAAAACTCTATCCCAGATCACTGGGGTTTTCATAGCTGCTGGAGCTATTAGAAGGCTGATGCAGCCCCCACCAGCTTTGGCTCACTGAAAACGCTCACCAGGACAACCACCCAAGACCACCATCCAGATCTAGGCTGCTCAACACAAGAGCCCTTGGCCTCTGAACAATTGCTTGGACCCGCTGCAGTTTGCAGGCCAGGAGCTCTGAAGCAACCAGGTGGAGTCAGCTGCTTCCATTTCTGCTGCTACTGCCGCTTCTGCTGCTTCCTTGCCCTGGGGGCAGTTCCACCTGACTGCTTTTCTCCCCCAAATTTAGCTGAATTCCACTCGCCTTTCACTTAGTCCCTATTTCTTCTGGCTTTACAAATCTGGAACCTGCCACAGCTCCTGCCAATCCACTCTCGTGAGGACTCCATCTTTGGCTCCTCCTGACTGCCCTGGGGCCAGGCCATGGTTTCAGGCTGGACTGGTTTTGGCTCTCAGCCTGCTGCAATGAACCCCACCTGCCAATCTGCCTTCAGCAAGAGATGTGTTTTCTGTATTTTTGTGATATTTGGAGCCCTAAAGTTTGTTTAGAGTCATATTTTATGCATATTTGAGGTAGCTATGTGGGAGCTGCAAAACCTTGCTGCTTCTATGCTGCCAGCTTGGGTCTGTCCCTCCACCCCCCCCCATAAGGCCATTTAAAATACTAAGAAAATATTTATGGACAATTACTGGAAAGAACTGATACTGATAGAGAGACATGAATCCTAGACATGAACCCAAAAGGCTTGGATTCAAGTTCTTTCTTTGCCAATTATGAGCTGTATAATCATGGGCATGTCACTTAGCCCCTTTGAATTTTGAATTTTTCTTATATAAAATACACACAATATGGGCTCCAAGATCACATGAAGTAATCATGTGAAAGTGCTTTGTAAATTGCTACATAAATTATTATTGCCACTGCTATATGTTATAGGATCACAAGCTGGAAGGGATTGTGGAAACCATTCAGTTCAGCCCTTTCATTTCACAGTTGAGGAAATTGATGCCCAGGGAGATTAAGTGACTTATCCGTGGACACGCAGGCAGTATATGGTAGAGGCAGGATCTGAACCCTGTTCCTCTAATTCCAGAGACACTAATTTTTTCCTGAATAAATTCTTCAAGGATCTGTGATTTCATTGGTATGACTATGCCCTACACAGTGTGTATCGTAAGGTCTCACTACACAGTTATAAAAAGATTATTGGGACAAAAATATTTGTCACACTGCGGTCACACTGATAAATCTCTCCAAACCTAGAGGGATTGTATCCTAGATGACAAATAATCCATTACCAGTACCATGCTTAAAGATAGTCTAGTTTTTCAGAATTCACCAGAATTCACATCTTAATTGGTATAAGCTTTTAAAGACCAAGATGTCATCCACTATCCCATAAAAAACATTGAAGTAGTTATGTGATGGAAAAAATAAAAGTAGCAATAGTGAATGGGAAGGCAAATAGCCAAATACAGCCATTCTCACTCAATTGAATACCAAACACATCAGAGAAGTATATATTTGATATCAGCTTTGCTGGTTCAGATATTGTGATCAGGGTGCCTAATGAAAGTCTAACCAAATAATCATAGTCCTTCACGCACAATCCAAAGAAAGTACTCAAGAGGACAACTGAAAATATATTTCAAATAAATTAGGAATTTATCTCATGGAGGCTTGTTATCTGGGTCTTCTCTGGATAGACACACAACATAAAGCTTATAATACAGTAACAAATAATGTAATAAAATGTCAACCAAATTTTTAACTGTCTAAATTATGCAAATTATGTGAAATCATTCCACTTTGAATATTTGAGTTTCACTCCTCACTCAGTTTCTCTAACTGATCTTCTCAAAAAGCAAACTAGATAGGATTGGCTGTGGAGGATGGAAAATGTAATAGACTAATTACAAGAGGGGAGAAAGAAATGAATTGAGTGTCACACCTAGGTTGCCAGCCTAGTTAACTGGGAAAATGATGGTCCCTTTGACGGTAATACAGAAATTAACAAAAGGAGAGGAGAGTAATAGATTCACTCCAAATGGGTCCCACTGATTTTTCTAATATTACATACTTTGGTCTTTACCCCCCCCCCCAAAACTCATTGTTCCTTAAACAAACCTTCTCTGTTTGTTCAATGTTCCTTCTTCCGGAAAAGTGTTTGCTTCCCATTGCAGGTTCTCAAATTGCATCTATGCTTTATGACTCAACAGAAATATTAAAATCTTAATGAAGTTTGACTTCATCCTCCCAGATGTAAATTACCTTTTCCTTTTCTTTTTAAATGTATTTAGTGTTTTATTTTTCACCAGTTATATATAAAAATAATTTTAGCATTCATTTTTAAAACTTTGAGTTCCAAATTCTCTCCTTTCCTCCTCTCCTCTCCTATTGAGAAGGCAAGCAATTTGATAGAGATTATATATGTGTAGTTATGCAAAACACTTCCATATTAGTCATGTTGTGAAAGAAAACATTGACCAAATAAAAAACCCTAATGAAAAATAAAGTTTTTAAAAAAGTATTTTTGACTTGTTTATTTACTTTTAGTTTACAAGATTCAGTTATAGAATCATTTGAGTTTCAGATTTTCTCCCCTCTCTTCTCCCCTCCCCCCCATGGTGGCATGCCATCATGTGTGGAATCTGCAAATACTTTCACATTGTACAATAGTCTGGATGTGTAGAAGCATTGTAACCAATGGAGTGAATAATGGGGGAAAAAAGTATTTTTTAATCTGTATTCAGACATTATCAGTTTTTTCTTTTGTTCCCCTCCTTTTTCCCGCCCTACCACCCCTGGATGGATGGAATTTTTCATCCTAAATTGCCTTGGATTGTTGTATCCTGAGAATAGCTAAGTAATTCACAGCTGATCATTTTACAATGTTGGTGTTCCTTTGTACACTGTACATTTCACTTTGCATCAGCTCGCGTTAAGTCTTTTCAGGTTTTTCATAATTTCTTATTGCACAATAGTGTTCCATCAAAATAACATACCATAATTTCTTCAGCCATTATGAAATTGATGGGCATCTTCTCAATTTCTAAATCTTTGCCACCAGAAAAAAGGCTGTTATAAATATTTGTTTTTCCAAATTGCTCTATATAATGATTGAATCACTTAGCAACTTCACCAACAATACATAGATATCTCTTTTTTTCCACATTTCCATTTTCTATCCTATTAGCCATTCTAATAGATATGAGGTAATACCTCATAATTATTTTAATTTACATTCTCCAATCAAAACTGCATTTTTCATACAACAATACATAGGTTTGATTATTTCATATGAAAGCTGTTCATATCTCATGACCATTTATCAATTAGGAAATGGCTCTTTTTTTCTATAAATTTGAATCAGTTCTCAATATGTTTGAGAAATGAGAACTTTATCAGGGAAACTTGCTTCAGTTTTTTTTCCACATTTATTATTACTATTTCCCTCCACCCTATTTCCCAACCCCAACTGTTTATTCTCTCTCTCCTTCCACCCAGATCCTTTTTAAAAGTGTTTTGCTTCTAACACCCTCCACCAATCTGCCCACTCTTTTATCACTCTCTCCCTTCCCTTATCCCCTTCTACTTCCATTTTCCTATAGGGTAAGATAGATTTCTAAACCCAGTTGAGTGTGTATGTTATTCCCTCTTTGAGTCAATTCTGATGAAGGTAATCTATTCTACTCTGGTCTTTTCATTAAGAATGCTTGAAAGTCTACTATTTCAATGAATGTCCATTTTCCCCTGGAAGGATTATATTCAGTTTTGCCGAGTATATGATTCTTGGTTGCGATCTTAGCTCCTTTGCCCATATAATATCATATCCCAAGCCTTCTAATTCCTTAATGTAGAAGCTATTAAATCTTGTGTTGCCTTGAGTGTAATTCCACAATACTTTGTTTCTTTCTTGCAGTATTTTCTTCTTGATCTGTAAACTCTGTAATTTGGCTGTAAAATTCCTGGGAGTTTTCATTTTGGGATCTCTTTTAGGAGGCAATTGGTAGATTCATCCAATTTCTGTTTTACTCTCTGGTTCTACAATATCAGAGTGATTTCCCTTGATAATTTTTAAGGTGATATCTAGTTTCTTTTTTGAGCATGGCTTTCAGATAGTCCAATATTTTAAAAATTATTTCTCCTGGATCTACTTTCCAGGTCAGTTATTTTTCCAATTAATAGACTATTTCACATTGTCTTCAATATATTTTTCATTCTTTTGGCTTTGTTTTATTTTTTCTTGATTTCTCATTAACTCATTAGTTTACATTTGCTCAATTCTAATTTTTAAGAAATTTTTTTCTTCAATGAGCTTTTGTATCTCCTTATACATCTGGTCAGTTCTTTTTTAAGGAGGCTTTTTCCTTTTTTTTTCTTTTTTCCTTTTTAGTATTTTTGTGCCTCTTTTTCTATTTGTCCAATACTGATTTTTAGGCATTCTTCTTCTTTTTGGCTTTTTGGACTCCTTTTTATCATTTGGCCTGGTCTGCTTCTTAAAGTATTATTTTCTTCAATTTGTGTGTGTGTGTGTGTGTCCCTTACCAAGCTGTTGACTCATTTTTAATGATTTCTTACATCCCTCTTATTTCTCTTCCCAATTTTTCCTCTACTTCTCTTACTTGAATTTCAAAATCCTTTTTGAATTCTTTCATGGCTCAAGAGCAGTTCATATCTTTTTTGCAGTTTTGGATGTCAGAATTTTTCATTTACTGTCTTCTGAGTGTGTGTTTTGATATTCCTTGATACCATGGCAACTTTCTATGATCAGCATTTTTTTTTTCTGTTCTTAGCTCATTAATTCTTTGATAAAGTAGGGCTCTGCTTCCAGGGTAGAGGACACACTGTCCCAAGTTTCAGGTTTTTTGTGCAACTGTTGTCAGAGAGATTTCTAGGGATCTGTAAATTTTCAGTTCTTCCAATGTTGTATGATATAAAGAGAGGTGTATTTGCTACTCTTTTGGTATGTACTCTTTTTTGCCCTGAAATTGTGAGGCGGGTCCCTACTTTGTGGCATCTGCCAGCTCTGCTGTGCTAGTATTCCTACTCACCCTGGGACTAAGACCCAGGACTGCTACCTCGATCTGAATATGGGCAAAGCAACAGAGTTCTTCCCCAGTGCTGGCAAAGAGACACCTATAATCTCATCCTGACAAATCGTTCAACTCTGTTACTGTTTGTAGGCTAAGAGTTCCAGAAGCATCAGCAGCAGTAATGCTGATTCAGTGGCCCTCAAGGCTTGATCCTGGTTTGCTGGGGCTGAGGCTGTGCTTGTGTAACCTGAGATGGACTGTACTCTACTCTCACCCAGGTGTGGCAGACCTTCCTTGCTGATCTTCTAAGTCATTTTTTTTTTGCTTTTTGGAGGGCAGTTGGGGTTAAGTGACTTGCCCAAGGTCACACGGCTAGTTTTTTTGTGCTAAGTGAGGCCGGATTTGAACTCAGGTACTCCTGACTCCAGGGCCGGTGCTCTATTCACTGTGCCACCTAGCCGCCCCATTCTAAGTCATTTTTGACTGGAACATTATTTCTCCCTGTCTTTATGTGGTTCTTGCTTCTCGAGGAATTGTTTTGTGGCATTATTTAAAGATGTTTTGAAGCATTTGGGTGAGAACTCAAGTGAATTGCTGCCATTTTTTTCTGCCATTTTGACTCTGTCCCTATCTTCCTCTTTCCTGAGCACTCATACTATTCTATTGCTCTTATGTCATTTGGTATGTTTCTTTTCTATTATACCTATTGATGAACATGTTTTCTTTCCTTTTCTAGAAAGTAAGTTATTTGAGGGCAGGAACTGCGTATGATTTTACACTTTATAACATCTAATATTCTGCTTCCTATGGAGTTGGTATTATCTAAATATTTATTAAAAGAATATGCTGAAGTAATACATTCTTCTCCCACTGCTGATGACAACTTATTCCATGTTAGTAAGCACTGAGTATTTTATTTATTTATTAGAAATTGTGATGAGTATATATACTCATCTGTCAACTTTTTCACCTGGCGCCATCTGTGACCAGCAATTTTGAGTCCTTAAAATGACTGGCCAGTGTTATTAGTCAATTTTAAAACTGGATTACATCAATTTTCTAGGTATCAGTAAACAAAAATAAATAACTGGACTCATAAAATGAGAATACTTTAAAAGGTCTTCCTTTTCAAATCTTAAAACCCTCTATAAATGCTTCTACTATCATTATCATCACATATATCTTAGAGTCTTAAAGTTAACATGGTCTTAGAAGACATCTATTCCAATTTTTACTCAGTGCAGGAATTCCAGGAGATATGTATATCAGGTGACTTCAGTGTGGTTGAAGAACCGAGTAACAATGAGTTTTTAAAATTAGAACAACAGTTACTTAAGTAATCTCATCTCACAAGTTCATACCTTTCATCACTAGGAGAAAAATAATGCTAAACACATTCCTAGCATAACATCATTTTCTAATACAGACTGCACATTTTAAAAAGTCCTAATGGGACTGTGAAACACATTTTGAAAATATCTCTAATGTCTCCAGCATAATTTGGTTTGAAATTGTAATTATTAATCTGATTTACTTTCTTAGACCAGTTACTTCCCAAAGACCTTATAGGATGTATACTAATTTTGCAGAAGGTCTGAGCCATGGCAGGCTTCCCCCTGTTCTTAACTATCCTCAGAATTACTTCAAGGGCAAAGAGAACAAATAATGAGAGGGGTCTCAGAAACCTAAGCTGTCAAGCAGAGAACCATGGAACACTGATGATAGTGACAGTGTAAATTAGCCATGTAGAAACTTCATCTTAGGGCCAATCCACAGCTGTCTTCCCAGGGCTCTACTCCATTCATACAAAGCCTTTGAGAGGGGAAAGGATAGAAATGCAAGAAGAAATTCACAACTGTCAAAGAATGTGGACCTGTGGTGCAGAAGTGCATCCAGCTGTGGATGGTGTTCAATATTTTAAATTAATTTTCCACATGGCTGATTTTAATTTGTGGTGCTGTCTACTTTTAGGACTCATTGTTCTGGACTTTTTTATGTCTTTTTTCCCCTTGACTTAGGTTCTCAGGAGATCTCTTGCCAATATTTTTAAGGTCTGTCTGCATATCACTTTTATGCATTTGTATTTTCTGATTTTTATTAAAAATGACACTGATATACTCAGTGCACTGAAGCTATGAATATTGGGTATTGGAGAAGAAATAATCTTTGTCTAGTCAGAAAACAAAGTCAGTGATCTAGAACTTGGATCAATATATTGATACATTCTTACAAATGTGAGTAGACCATGTAAAAAACACCAAAGTCCCTGTATAGCTGCTAGTTGAAAAAAAATCTGACTCTTCCTTGTACGTTGTGGCACTCATCCAACCACTCACCAAATTGTACTGATTACATTATTAGAAAAAACTCTTCTCTGTTTTCTCTCTTCCATTTCTGCTGGCACTATCTTAGGTTAAGTTCTTATTTTCTTTCCCTAGACTATTACTATGAACTCCTATCAAGTCTCCTTGCCTTCAACTTTGCCTCTTCCAATTCATAATATATATATGGCTCTTAGATTAACATTACCAGTGCACACATCTAAACACATTATTCAACTCTTCAACAAACCTTCCTTGGCTACCTTCAGTCTATAAAGTTAGGTCAAAGTTCAATCTAACATCTAACACCTTCTATAAACTGTTTCTATCTTACATTTCTTATTATTTCTCCTCAAATTTTGTATTTTTACAGCAAAACAGTATACTTTGTTGTCTCTGCAATCCATGCTATACTTTTCATCATCTAAATCATTCCTCAAAGTTTTCCTCTTCCCTAGAACGTCCTTCATAATTTCATCCCTTCCACTCTTTCCAGTCCTCTTAAACCATGATCTTCTCAATGTACTCTATAGTGCAGTGAAATTTGACTCCATTCTATTTTTCATATAAAACACTCCATCTCTTGTGTTCTGGTGTTTTTAGTGGCTTCTGCTCCTATCCAGAATGTTCTCCCTCCTTAGTTCTGCCTCTTCTTCTCTTGCTTCCCTCATATCATAGCTGTCTCACCTTCAGCAAGAACACTTTCTCAGTCCTCCTTAATCTTGTCTTCCAAGATTATCTTTAATTTATCTGCTATCTATCTTGTTTACATGTTGTCTCTTAAATAAACTATGAATTACTTGAGAACCCAGTTTATTTGTTTGCTGTGTGTGTGTGTGTGTGTGTGTGTTGGGGGTGCGTGGCCTTCCTTGGATAACCTAGTGCTTAGCACAAGAGCTGGCACAGAGTGGATTTTTAATCAGTGCAAGCAGAGCTAGTTCACTGACTGACTATTAATCCCTAAATCTCCCTTTTAATCTAAACTGCTTCATAAAGCAGAGATTATTAACTAAAAGTCACTAAACATTTTTTTTAAGTTTCGATACATACACTTCAATATTCTATTGAGAAGGGATACATAGTTTTGCCCCAATAAGTGTTTGGGGGTGTTTATAACACAGAAAAAAGGTTAAGAATCTCTACTATAAAATGAAACTTAAATGTTGTCACCTTCATGAAGCCTTCTCTAACCCTCCTACAGGAAGGAACTTTTCTTATTTCTCATTTCTTGTGTTCATTCTCACATTTTAAATGCATGTTGAATTTTATTAAAATCATCACTTTTGTGTCTTGTGTAAAAATTCTTTGTTGCACTTCGTTCAATACCAAGAAAATTAGATAAGCACTTAGCTTTTGAAAGAATGGATAAATTAATAGATAAGAGAATTAGCGTCATTTTAGAAGTTTACTTGAAATCAACATAATCCACAACCTTTCATTTCTAGAATAGATTGATATAGACAACATGTTGCAATTACATATTCTGTTATGGCAGTAAATACAGCAGTGATCATGGCATTGCTTTTTATTATAGCATCACCTGGTTAATATAATTTGGCAAATCAGTGACTTTATTTCCTGTCAGTTTATTTTGTTGTTACTTGGATTCTTTTAAGTGCCATTGAAGACCACTGAAATATCATCAAATCAGGTTTTAATTTAACATTTCTCTATAATTATTAGTTTATTGTTTCTGAAATCTTAATTCAGCTAATAGGCATCAATATATAATGGTACAGAAAGTGATAGACCTCTATTACTATCACTATCAGAATCAGAAACAAATCCCTTCTACCTTTAATCCATATCTTCACCCAAATTATATCCTTATTGTCTACTTTTAAAATTAAATTTTAAAGATGTTACAAGAAGTTAAATGCTGTATTTGTTCTGAGTGTATATGTTAGGTATTCTGATGTCGTTATGGGGGAGGCATGATTATAAGCTAATCGTTGTTTTTGTTACAGAGTTTGTGAAATGTCTTTCATTTTATAATCTAATTACATCTCACATGTGGAAAGACCTGGGGAAGGAAGAACCATGAGATACCACAAAAACGGAGATAATCTTATCTCAGATATCAAAAGTTAGCTTTATAATATCAATTAAGAAAGTGAAGGAAGGAGAGACAGATGTCACAATATGTCCACTATGAAGACGTCCTGTATAATAACACATCCACAGTCTGTATTGAATTTACTGTTCTTCCAGTGGGGGTAGGTGACAAGGGAGGAATCGAAAGAATCTAGAATTTAAAGTTATGCAATACCTGCAACTAGGAATTAAGATATACAGGGGCCCTGATAGGGAGACCTTCCCTGCCCTACCAGAGAGTAAGAGAACAGAGTAGGGGAGGGGCTTTATAGTGGGATTGCTGTTTTAGGGTTGGGGCAGGGGAAAGACGGGGAGAAAATTTGGAATTCAAAAATGTCATGAAAATGAATGATGTAAACAAGAAAACAAACTTTAAAAAATTGAAAAAATAGTATTAAAAAAAAGAAAGTGAACAACCACTCATTAAAGCTCTTCTTTTCCATTACATCATATTACATATATCATAAGTGTTGCAACAAGCTAATAAACAGACACATGTATGTATACATACATACATATCTACATACATATGCATATATCCATATTTAGCTTCATGTTCAATGAAAGTTTGGACATAAAGGAGGATGAGAAATTATGCCAAATTGTTTCTTTTCTTTTTCTTAATTTTATTTATAATTCCTATCTAGGACTTCCACCTGCCAAAGGTATAGTCAAAAGGAGTGCATCTTTATTTGAATGAGTAAAGGAAAATACTTTTAAATATAATCTATATAGTTTGACTTGGATAAAAAGGATACAGCATATACCAAAAGTAATAAACTACACAAAGAGTTTTAGGAAATGCTGCATTTGTCACTCTCAAAATATTTTCAACAGAAAGGTATTGAAGTCAACTTCTTTCATATTTTGGCATAAACGGCATCAAGTGGAAAATGCACATTTCTAACAAATTTTGATTCTATATTGAGGGAAGAAATTACCTTCAAAGAGGATATTACATGCCACACATATGCCATGTATTTAATTTTTTTCTAAGGAATGAGTGTTGTTGATTAAAAGTTGAAAATGCCAGTTCAGGAAGCTTGGTAACTAGGAGCACGGGCAAGACTTAAAAAGACTGCTAAAAAGAAAGGATAGTGTCATGAAGACAGCACAATCTCCTTTACTGCCCCCAAAGACTTTCATGGATGCAGGTTAGTCTTCACTAATTCATGGAAATGATTGCCTGTCTTGATCCTAACAATTTGGCTTTTCACTCTCCAAACACATCATCTCTTTTGCCTTTCTCATGCTAAATCTACTATTCACAATTATATGAACCTTCTTCCTTTTATTTAACTTATTTCCAAATTTGGCCTGGATACCATTCATTGACATTGAAAAAATATTGATATTGAGGAATTCATAGTTAGATATCTATCTCCTTATCTATCTTCCTTCCTTTCTTTCTATCTATCTATCATATATATATATATAGTTAGATATCTCCTTATCTATCTATCATATATATAGGTATATATATATCTTTATATCTTTATAGATACCAGTTGGTTTTTTTCACTGCCTAAACTTTCTCCTCTCTCCATTCTCTTCCTTTCTCCCAGGGAGTCATCAGTTTGCCATTTTAATGATCATTCTAGTTCACATTATTTTCCCTCCTACATGTTAGGGCAAATAGGTGATATAGCAGATAGAGTACTAGGCTAAGAGTTATGAAGACCTCAGTTCAAATACTGCTTCAGACAGATTACTGACTCTGCATGTCCTTGATCTTGTGACTTAACTTCTGTCTGCCTCAGTTTCCTCACTGACATTACAATGCCAATGGCAATTCCAGGGTTTTTGTGATGACCAAATGAGATAATACTTGTAAAATGTTGAGCACAGTGCCTGACACATAGTAAATGATCATTGATTGGTGAATGATTAGAAAACCCAAGAACTCTCACCTATGCAGAATATATTTTCCTCACTTAATAATCCTGAGTCCTAGAGAATTATCCTTCCCAAATTCTCTGGTTCTATCCTTTCACTGTTGAGTGTCAACAAATTGATCTGATCTCACTGGTAATAATGATTATGAAATTAACTTGCAATCATATTGGGTTTTAGGGTTATTGTCTTAAAAATATTATTTAATTTTGCCCTCCCCAAAACTATGGGGTAGGATTAAATATAGCATTCTGAGTGTGGCCTAAATCAGATTAAATAAGAATTATCACAACCTTATTCCTCCTGGAAACTCTTCCTTTCTCAATAAAACCCAATATGGCATTAGATTTTGTAGATGCTATATCAAACTCCTGAATCATATGGAGTTTCAGATCCACTAAAATCTCCAGCTACTTTTTTTTCAGAAAAAAATCTGATATAACCATGCCTATTAAATTTGGTACTTGTCAAGTTGATTCTTTTGGATGTAAGTATAGGACTTGACATTTATCCCTACTAGATTTCACCGTATTTGATTTAATCTTTCACTTCCACGCTTTAGACTCTCAAGATTCTGAATCTAGCATCCAATATGTTATTATCCATTTTGGCATTGGGTTCTCTACATGATCTACTATGATCATGCCATTTTTGCCTTCATCCAAGACATAAAAATCTTGAATGTCAAAGTGGAAGCGTAGATCCCAGGAATATTATACTTGTGACTCCCTGGCATAATATCACTAAAACATCAGCAACTACTTTTTGTGTCCATACACCAGTTTGCAATGCATTTAATTGTGCTATTGTCTAGCCAACCAACACCTTCTCATTTTCCACAAGAGGATGGCATCCACTGCTTCACTAAATGTTATACTAAAATCTGTGTTGCTATTTTGATAGCATTTCTTTAACTATTTATTTAGAAATCCTGTCAAAGAGGAAATAATTAGTGGATTATAACCTTTTCTTGATAATGAACTATTGTTTATGATCACCATTTCACTTTCTAGACTTTCTACAGGACTCAAAATTAGTCTCATATTGTTGACTTTGGTTCAACTGTCTTTTTTAGGAAACCTGAAAAATATTTGTTACTTTATATTTTTGTAGTACCTCTTGCATTTTCTGATGATGCCATTCAAATAACCGTGGCCTAGGGCCTTTTTGTCTAATCCCCATTCTCCTTGACAAATCTATTTCATTTATCAGTGATATATTTCATCCATCTTGATATCCTTTGTAATCTAGGCTCCAGAGCTACTATAATCTCCTGGTTCTCCTCCTACTTCTTTAACCACTGTAGCTTTAACTGAGGACTCATTTTGATTAAGCATATTTCCCCAGATTCTTCTTATTATGGCAGTTTATAGAAATAATAACGATGTTTTCATTCACCAAGGATCTGTGCTTGAAATCTGATCTTAACTTCCATGACATTGGGACTTAATGGAGACTTTTGTAAAGTAGTTAGACAGGCTAGTAATACTGAAAGGAATGGGTGCAATTCAAGTTACATATAGGAAAGTTTAAGACATAAGATAAGACAGCCAGGAATGGAAGCAAGGCAGATGAGGCAATAAGGTATGGATATAGACAACGAGCTTGCTGAAACTCGAAGGCAGTGTTTTGCAGACAATGCCAAAATGGTCTTAAGGTACATATTGTTGTACTGTTAACTTAGAATATTACTAAATATTTTGAAGGAGAGGCCCCACCTGCTCCAAAGTATGTCAGTTTGTTAATGAATAAAAGGTCTGTGACTTTTATAAACAAAGAAAAGGTTATTGCTTCTGGGTGTCTGACAAGTTGCCCATCTTTAATGTCACAAGTAGGGAGAGGGTAGGGAATCATGATAATACTCCAACTATGCATGTGAAGGACATATTTCTTTCTAGAAAACTGCTCTAGGATAAGGTTTTGATCAAGGAAGAGTTGTAGGTCCATAGGAGATGAAGCCTGCCACATGAAACAAAATAATAATAACTAAAGATATATTTCTGGGGACAGAGTCAAGATGGTGGCATAGAAACAGGAGAACTCCACAGCTCCCCCCATAACCAACACAAATATGTATAAAATATGACTATAAACAAATTTTAGAACTCCAGAATCCACAAAATTATAGAAAAACATATCTTGCACTAAAGACAGCCCAGCAGGAAGGACGGGAAGGGCTCATCTCAGCATGCTGGGAGGCAAGACCAGTCACAGCTTCAGTTCCAGGGCCACCAGGATAAGTCGGGGTTGGAGCATTCAGAAGAGTGCATCACCAGCAGCTGTAGCAGTTTCCAGAATTATCAACCCATAAGAAAATAGGACAAAGTGAAAGGTCAGTAGAAATCAGCTAAATTTGGAAGAAAGAAGCAAGTCTGGCCTTCTGCCTCCTGGGCAAGAAAGCACCAGAAGTGGCTGCCCTGCAGCCACCTCCACTTGGATACTTTCAGAACTCAGGGGCCTGCAGATGGCAGGGGGACCAAGCAATCATTGAGGGGCTAAGTGCTCTTACATTAACCTGCCTGGATTAGGATCATGGTCTTGGGTGGTGGTCCTGAGGTGTGTTATCAGTGAGCCAAAGTGGGTGAGGCCTGCAGAGGTGATGGCGGCCTAATAGCTCTGGCAGCTGTGAAAATTTAGATTAAGCTCTCCTCCTGGGAAGCAGAGATCTACTGTAGCTCAAAACTCAAGTTAATTGACTGGCAGCCTGAGCAGGCAAAGGAAGCAAACCAAGCTCAGCAATTCAACTTTATCTTTCTTTTGGGGGGACAAAAAGGATCAAAGCATGAAACACGAAGAAGACATCACAGTCAGAAATCCTGCACCAAAACCTTCCAAGAAAAATATAAGTTGGTTAGAAGCCATAGAGGAGCTTAAGAAGGATTTTGAAAATGAAATAAGAGAAAGGGGAGGAAAAATTGGGAAAAGAAATGAGAATGATGCAAGAAAATCATGAAAAGAGAGTCAACAACCTGACTGAAGAAAATTACGCCTTAAGAAATAGGCTAGCTCAAATGGCAAAAGAGGCCCAAAAAGCCAACGAGGAGATGAAAGCCTTAAAAATCCAAATTTGCCAGATGGAAAAAGAATCTCAAAAGCTTTCTGAAGAGAATAATTCCTTCAGAATTAGAGTGGATCAAATGGAAGCAAATGAGTTTATGAGAAATCAAGATACTATTAAACAGATTCAAACAAATGAAAAAATAGAAGGCAATGTGAAATATCTCCTTGAAAAAACCACTGATCTGGAAAATAAATGCAGGATAGACAATTTAAACATCATTGCACTATCTGAAAGCCATGATCAGAAAAAGGATCTAAAAATCATCCTTCAAGAAATTCTCAAGGAAAATTGCCCTGATATTTTAGAACCAGAGGGCAAAATATAACCTGAAAGAATTAACCAATCACCTCTTGAAAAAGATCCCAAAAAGAAAACTCCTTGGAATGTTATAGCCAGGTTCCAGAGTTCCAAGATCAAGGAGACAATATTACAGACTGCCAAGAAGAAACAATTTGAATAATGTGGAAACCCAATTAGGATAACCCAGGATCTAGAAGCTTCTACATTAAGGGATTGAGGGCCTGGAATATGATATTCCAGAGATCAAGGGAGCTAGTATTAAAATCAAGAATCACCTACCCAGTAAAATCGAGTGCAATATTTCAGGGGAAAATATAGTCATTCAATGAGCTGGAGGAATTTCAAGCATTCTTGCTGAAAAAACCAGAACTGAATAGAAAATTTGACATTCAAATACAAGAAACATGAGAAGGTAAACATGTAAAACAAATCATAAGGAACTAATCAAAGTTGAACTATTTACATGCCAACATGGAAAAATGATCATTGTGATTTATGAAATTTTTCTCAGTATGAGGATAGGTGAAGGGAATATAAATGTGCATGTGTATACGCATACACACACATACATATATATATGTATATATACATACACACACATATGCCTATATAGGAAGGTATATATGCATATGAATACATATCTGAGTGTGTGTATATATGTATACATAGAGAGTACAGGATCAATTGAATAGGAAGGAATGACATTTTAAAAGGTGAAATTGAGAGATGGGAGAGGGATAGAATGATAGAAGGAAAGACAGAATGGGATTAATCATCTCATATAGAAGAGGCAAGAGATAACTGTTAGAATGGAGGGGAAGTATAGGATGGCAAAAGGGAATGGGTCAACCTTACTCTCATTGAATTTGGCTTAGGGAAGGAATGACAAGCACTCTCATTTGTGTATCTTGCCCTACAGGAGAGTAGGGAGGATGGGGATGAGGCAGGGGACAACGTAAGGGAGGGCAAAGTTGTGGGGAGGGTTGTTAGAAGCACACACTTCTGTAAAGGGACAGGGACAAAGCAGAGAATAGAACAAGGGGGGG
>CM053597.1:58584700-58611034 GCA_028646575.1 Pseudocheirus occidentalis
GATAAAGAACCTCTGGATTAGACAACCAGACATTGAATTAACAAAAAAAGTAGCACCTTATACCTATTAAATTTTCAAAACTATTTAAAAACAATACAGTTCAACAATGTGGCCATATAAATCTTATTGTACTTCAGGTGTAGTCATGAAATAGCAGTCTGTTTGTAAGATAAAGTTATACAATAAATGGGTCTAGTAGTGCTAGACTGAGACTCTACCCCAAAGGGATAACATTGGGTGAGATGTGGGGGAAGGATCTAACTCTGCAAAATATAATTAGCAGTAAAATGTACAATAACAAAGAGAACAAAAAGAAATGAAGTGGAAGTCCCCAAATCAAGGAATGCTTTAAAAATATAACACAGGAACTTCATGGAAAACCAGTACATTCTAAGAACAGAAAAATCAAGAGAATATGAAGCAAACGACTGACAATGAAGAAAGTAGAATAAAAAAATGTATGGAGAGATGAAGACAATATTTATAATGAAAATAAACAATATGGGTAAAATGTGCAGAAAAGTGTAACAATTTGAGACATGAAAACAAAAGTACAATCCAAAAACACTGATCCTATAGCACTACTTTGTTAAAGTTAGTTTGCAGAATTTTGTTTAAAATGATCACTAATGGTATGATCTTATGTACATTTTTCCTTTTGTTCATGAATTGAAGGATTGTACTTATCAAATTTCTAATATTAAAAATGTGAAAATGTGTATTTTCCCCTTTTCCCTCCTTCCTGCATATACAACCAATTGCCAAACCCTGTCAATTTGACATCCATAATTTTGTGTGTGTGTGTGTGTCTTCTGTATTCATACCAGCATCAACACAGATCAGGGCCTTTCACTCACCTGAAATATTCTAGTTGACAAGTTACTGGTTTCCTTTCCCAAAGTCTCTCACTTCTTCAATCAATCCCTTATTCAACTGAAAATAATGATCTCAATGAATAGGTCTGACCATGTCACTCCTGTCTTGATGACAGATTGGCTGAATTTTGTTATTCCCAGATACGTGCTAGATAGATTGTAGACATCTTGCCCCAGCATTTCTGGCTGTCCGATGCCTATTTCCTGCCTACTCAGGAAATCTCTGTTTTTCCCACTTAACTTTTCTCCATGTCCTATATAGGTCAACTCAACAAGAAGCTTAGTTCTTCCTTGACATCATTCTGATTTTTTTTTCCATTTCTCTACACACACCCAGTCCATCAACATAATGGAAATACATCTTCACCTTATGCAACCTGTTTAGATCCTTCTCTTCCTTCATAGTACCTTCTTAATTAAACTTTTTGACATGAGACATGCAGACTATATACTTTTAGGAAGACATAGTTTATGATTGTCCACCAAGAATCTGATAACAAAATTGACTCAGTTTCCTCTATTTGTTTTTTGTTTGTTCATTTGCTCATTTTATCGATCTATCCATTCATCCCTTCATTGTTTTATAGCTATTATCCATTTATTTGTTTATTTATTAATAATTTATGTAGTATCTGAAACTCCGTGGATTACATGACTTCAGAAAATTGCCTTAGATTTAAAATAATGTACTTTGTGAGTCAGCTTCTTCCTGAAATCACAGAACATGTCCCCACTGAGGAATTTACTTTTCAAAGGAGAGGAGGCCCATTCATTCACAAAAAAAACAATTTAAAAAACAAAGCAGTAAAATAAGTGATAAGAACCCACATTTGGGATTGGGCTGTATTCTCCCATAGGTTAGCCTGTTATACGTTCAGGATTCCCACAATTAAGACACACCATAAGATCTGTAATCATAACCAAGGAAACAGAGAGAGCATGCATGATTAGGGAAGCTATTTTCTGGAGTACATGCTATATAAATACATATGGCCAAAGCAAAAATATAGAGGCTATAAACATGGTAATATGTATGGCAAGTTCACCTAAATGGAGAAGTAGATAGAGTGCCTTATCTGGAAGCAGGAAGACCTGATTTCAAATCAAATCTAACACATTTACTACTTTTGTAACTCTGGGGCATTTAAGCTCTATTTGCCTCAGTTTCCTCAACTGTAAATTGATGATAAAAATAGGACGTTACCTCCCAAAGATGCTACAAGGATCAAATGAGATAAGAACTGTAAATCACTTAGCATACTGTCAGGGACACAGTATGCAGTTTATAAATGTAGTAATAGTAGTAGTAGTGGTGGTAGTAGTAGCAGTAGTAGTAATAGTAGTAGTAGTAGTAGTAGTAGTAGTAGTAGTAGTAGTAGTGTAGTAAAAGAAGAAGAAGAAGAAGAAGAAGAAAAAGTAGTAGTGGAAGTAGTAGTAGAAGTGGTGGTGGTAGTAGTAGTAGTAGTAGTAGTAGTAGTAGTAGTAGTAGTAGTAGAAGTAGTAGTAGAAGTAGTAGTAGTAATAGGAGGAGGAGGAGCAGAAGCAGCAGCAGTAGAAGTAGCATTAGTAGTACTAGTAGGAGTAGTATTGCTATATTTCCATTTATTTCAATACAATTCAATTTAAAACATTTATTGACTTGCTATTACATACATATACATGAATATATGTGTGTATATATACATGCATGTGTGTGTATATATATATTATATATATTTATGTGTATATATAAACAACATGTTTCATAGGCAAATTTCCATTCCAAAAGCAGGTAGGAATGCAGAAATGGAATTCAGACTGCCCAATGAGGGAGACAGTCAGGTCACACTTTGGAGGAAACTGCAACAAGAAGCCACAAATGACAAGTTTGTTGCATAAAATGTCCCATCAGAGAGGGAGAGAGAGGTTTGTCAAATAGAATTGTATCGTATTGAAGCATAGCAATGCAAAAATCTGACAAGTGTTTGAAAGATCTAAGGTAAATTTGCATATAGGTCGGTATTTTTCATATAAAGTTTTTGAATTGTGTTTTCACAAAAAAATAAGATTTACCCTTACAGAACTTAATTCTTTATGTTTTTGGTCTACTGTGCACTGAACCAAACTTGACTATACAAAATAATGAAGGAAATGCTATTTAATATCACCTAGATCTGACCTGGCATCTTTGCAGTAATGATGCTTCTTAATTTCCCTTAAAGATGGACTGGAGAAGGTCATTCTTAGAGATTGACTATATGCACTTGAGTTCTAATTCTAGTTCCTAAATGCAAGAGCCATGTGGTAATCAATAAATTACACAACTTCTGAGCTTCATTTTCCTCATTTGTCAATTGAAGGTAATATGCAAACTACCTAATGAAAATACTTGTTTTTAGGAAAAGATTTTATTAACAAAAGAGCATTTTATGAAAATAAGATTATATTTTTAAAGATAAAGAACCACAATAGTATCTTTGGTCACTATTGCAGTTGTATAAAAGATTCAATAGTTTCAAAATTTCCTACATCTTTGGTAACTTGTTGGAATTCACATTTTTGTTGGTTTTTAGTGAAACAGATATTTGGGAATGATTATTGCTTTTTAAAAATCTAGACATTTTTAGGTTGTTGTTTTCCTCTTAAGATATGTACTTATGAAATACTCTGAAGGCTCTCCCCACATTGTTTGGACACAGAGTACAAGGCACTATGTCTTACTCACGTCATTGGTGGGTTATATAGTATCCCCAATGGGACCTGCCCACATTACCAAAAGGAAGCAGAAACTAGAGGAAACCATAGTTAAACCCAAATTGAAAATCAGAAACCCTTGAGAAAATGATTCTTTCAAAAATAATTCTTAAGAAAGCAAAACTTTCAAGAAGCCACATTAGAGTTTCATAAAATCATGGCATTGTAGGGATATGTAGGAACCTCAAAAACAGCTAGTGCCATACAGGCCAATTTTCACTGGTCTGTGGGCTGAATGTTGCTCCCATTGAGCTGCTCTCTTCACTCATGAGTCATTCTACATTCAGCATTCTCCTTTCTCCTCCCTTCAAGGCAGAATTAAAGTATTTGGGACCTTCGCATGGCACTTTTGAAAGGATGCCAACCTTATTAAAAGATGCAATTTGATATATACCTGCTGATAACTAGTTCTCTCCTCTGTAGGGGTTTCATTCTGCATGCAGATAAGTAGGAAAGCAAAAAATGAAATTGTATGGATTTGCCCAATTCTATGTACTGCAGGAAATCAAATTGCATAAAAGAGATGTGGGTCATTTAGTTTGGAGGATATTTGGCTGAAGGGCAGATTTAGCCAGTTTTAATATATACAAAGGAATACTGCACAGATGATGTTAAGCAACTTTTCCTCAATCTTGAGAGAACCAATCAAGAGAATTGTTAGAATTTGCAAAAGAGCTATCTCTGTTTAAAAACAATTATGAACCTTTCTAGGCATTATGGCACAGTGAAAATTTTAAAATAATGCAGACTCATTGGGAAAAAAAATTAAAACACAAACATAAATAGAAATAAAACATACAAAAAGCTAAAATAAACAATTAGGCAAAAATCAACAATCAAAAGAACAAATGTGTTAAGAATAAGGTTTCAACCCACTCAAAATGAATCAGAGAAGGCCAGAAAGCAGCCAACGGGTAAACTAGATGTAAATGTGACACTAATAAATTTGAAAATATTAAAATGCTTAGACTATTGTATAAACATGCATGATGCTACACAGGAAATATGTCATGACTGATTATACAGATCAAGCACACCCAGTTGAGTGGTGGACTCAGAACTGAGAAGTTGAGGATCGTAAGCCCTAAGAAGGATTTACCCTAAGATATTCCCCCCATTCCTTCCTCAAGCCTTGAAGCTGTATGTATGCATGTATATGTATATGTATGTGTGTATGCATGTACATATGCATGCATGTATTTGTTTATGTATGTGTACGTATGACTATATCTAGAAAGCATCCAACTCACAGAACCAAGAAAAAAATATGAACCACACAGATGTGGATATAAAACCATAGCTGTCTGAGAAAAGCAGAAGCTTCAAGTGGTCTGAACCCTTGTAGCAGATAAATCTTCAGATTTCATCAGAGAAACCCCCTTAAGCAGAATTTCATGTAGATACCACAAAGGGAGAAAAGAACTCTCAGGACCAAGAGTTATGAGAGAGCCTTTTGCAACATGTTCCCTACATATCTTTCACTAAATGTATACTCTGAGTTTGAACCCACTTTCCTCATAACATTGTGTGTGTAGGGAAATAACACTCCCATTTTGGAAAGAGAACAATGTTTGGTTCCAGTTATTCTTGCAAAACAATCTTGGTAAATACCTTTCCCTTGAAGATTATTATTGGTAAGGATACTAGTGGATGTTTATTAACAATAGTACTAGAAATACTACTCCTTGGGTTTAGCATAGAACCCAATCTATGAAGGTCAGGACACATTGAGTGGGAAAGAAGACTCAAAAGGGATACTAAGCAAAGCTAAGGACACAAATACATACCCATGTATCTGTATAGTATATATGTATTATGTGTAAATATATATTACAGATAATATACATGTATGTATATACATATTTGGATAAATACACATGTATACAAATACAAAAGTAGATGCAAATATATATGCATATATCTATTCATGCATATTGTATATCACAGTTTATGTGCATATGTGTGTGTGTGTATATATATACATGTATACACACATATCACAGAACAATAGTGTCAACTAAATTGCTAGAACCAATGCACAGTGGGAAAAAACTCTGAGCTTTTCTGACGATTAGAAGTCTATCCGAGAATCTGGGAATTATGCTAGTTGAGCATGTAGGGTAGAGCGGATGCCCTTAGCCTGGTATACACTACTGTGATCCCAGTGCTCCTGTGTGGCATATATCCTTATGGCCGACAGTACCCAGGCAATGAATTATATTCTGACTTAGTCATACCAGTGAGATGGTCAGGGATAATGTGCATGGACAGAGGGATGGTGGTATTCATAGTAGATAGGGAGGTGCTGACCTGGGGTTCATGATCACAGGATTAATTCAGTCATGCTGTGTAGATGCTAGTTGAATGCGGCTTTTGGTAAAGTAAGATTTAGTAAGACTGTAGAAAACTGTGTCTTGGGACAGATGAAAAGTGGGAAGGGCCATATAATCTCCTTTCTGATTTCTATAGAAATGAAAAGTTTTTAGGGATTGCTTGTTTTTGGGAAGAGCAAATTCTAATGGTAATCCATTAGATATTCTTAACTGTCATGAAAGCTGTCATGTGAAAACAATTTTGTCCAATAGCCTCTGCTAGAATTTTTTGTTTCTTTCCTTTTAAGAAAACCAGGTAGACAGGATTCATTCTTTTGGGGTTTGGAGCTTAGTTCCCAAACTCTGAATTACATCTTGGAATATTGAAGCACAGGCTTATTCTCGTTGGATGGCAATTTTGAATGAAAAACAATGCTAAGAGATTTGCTTAGAGTTAACACATTCTGTCCTCACAGCTTAAACTTCAGGTTCCAGAAAAAAGTCTTCAACTAGGATTAAGAAGATATGAAAGGAAATATGTGAGGCCCCAGAAGCAGGCCCCTTTCATGTACTATTGTTTTCTCTATTCCCACTTCAACTAGTTCTAGATCTAAGAGATCTGAGATCTTTTATGAAAGAAAGATAGAAAAAATATGGAGAATCACCAGTTTAGATGCATTTTCTGTCAAGGGGATCGGAGGATTGACTAGATATCCTCCCAAGCTGGCTTTCATTCTTAATTCTGTGATGGCTTCCTTCTTAAATGCAATTTGACATGTGTATTGAATAGTAATTAGTTATACATAAAAATTCTATCATGTTTGATTCTTGTTATATCTGAATGAACTGCCTTCTTTCTATATAATTTGTAAGATTTTTAAATGTATGCCAGCACATTAGGAATGATAATCCTAAAATTAATTATCATTCAGAAGCAAGTTGTACTAATTACAACTAATTATTGTGCTTATTCATGCCAGGAAATGATTTTAAACAAAGGAAAGGAATACTACAGACATTACCTTGTTTGATTTAAATTAAATGCCTGCTGGAGACATTCACTTTGCAGGATGGCCCTATCCAATTTCACTGCAATTCTCTTCCTTCTACTGACTAACTACCCTATTGGGCCAGATTAACAGTGGCAATTACATGGCTCATTAACGCTGAACAGTCTCTGCTAGCTGTTGTGGTTGTTATCCCACAGGTGCACTTAACCGCTATGGTTGGAGAGAATTGAGGGTACAGGATAGAGAGAGGAGAAAGGGAAGAAGGGAGTATAGAGGGAAGATTGTGGTGGAGAGTAGAGAAAGAAGAAAAGGAGGGAAATATAGAAAAGAACAATGGGAATATGTGAGAGTATTTGGGAAAGAAGAGGAAAGAGAAGGATGGAGGAGGGAGAGTGGGGTTGAACTGAGTGAAGGAGACCTGTAAAAAGGTAAAAAGAAAAAAAAGTGAGACAATGAAAGGAGGGAGAAAAAGAGAGAGAGCAGTGACTTTAAAACCTAAGAGTTAAAGAGTGATTGTCAGTGGTCAAAGCTCCAGACACACGAAGAAGGATAAGGATTGAGAAAAGGCCAATAGATTTGTCAATTGAGAGATGATCAGTAGTTTTGGAGAGAGAAGTTTCAGTCAAATGATGATTCCTTAGGTCGGATTGTAGAGTTAAGAGAGAGGAAATGAAATGGAAGAACTGGGTATAGTTTTTTTTTAAACAGTTTAGCGGAGAAAGTAAGGAGAGAGACAGGATGGAAGCCGGTGCTTGGACTAAATGTGAGATTTGGGGGACAAAGGAGACATAGTCATCTTTGTAGACAGTAGGGAGGGAGACAGGGAGAGAATGAAGATTCATGAGAGGGTCAGAATGATAGTGCTGGCAATCTTCTCTTCAAGAAGGGATAGAATGGTATCACATTCATGTGGAGAAGTTTGGTTGGCAAGGATAAATGGTGCTTCTTCGTGTGAGACAGGGATAAAATAATGAGATGAGATGAGGAGGAGGACTGAAAAGGGAGCTTGGCTAATAGCTTCAATTTTTTTCAGTGAAATATGAACCAAGATTCTCAGCTGAAAGGGTCAGGAGAAGGGGGACTGTGGCTCCCCTTCTGTGGGAGGTTTGAAGAGGGATCAAAAGTTCAAAATGTGCTGTGCTGAGTAGGATAGGGAAATATAAAATCAAATAGGGAAATATAAAAAGATTGCCTGGTCTCATTGAGATTATATCATACAGTGGCTATCTATAGTTTGTGCATACCTTCTCAGTGCGCTGAGATCACTGCATCCATATGGGGACACTGGGGAGTTGTTTATGTGAAGACTGGAGCTTACAAAAACATGATGCAATTGTTTGTGGTTGGCTTGCTACAAGCTTGGGAGGAGGCTCTTTCTAATGCGAGAATAACTGAAATGATCAGAATCTTCAAAACACCCTGAATTAGAATGGATGTAACATTGCTGAATTTGTATTTGAGGGAATGTGGTGATTCCCTCACTCTTAGCCAGTGAGACCACGTGGTGAGGGAAAGAGACATACTTTGGGATCCTTCTCTGCTCCCTCTGAAAGGCCATACGGCTTCCAGGAAGTAGGCCAGGGTCCTTGACATTTTTGTTTGTTTTGTTTTGATTTGTTTTGTTTTGTTTTGTTTTCTGTTCAGTACAAGGAATAGAGTCTCTACTCTGGGCTGAGAACAGTTTTGGGGAATTCAGGAATCCAGGAATGTAGACTAAGGGTTGTAGCCAACCCAGAATTGTTACCCTGAGAAATAAAGGTCTGGAGGTCTCATCTATCAGAAATCCAGCAAAAATGCTGGATTTGAACATGATTTTGATGGGTTCAGTGTTACTTAGAACTGATCTTAGTTGTGAACATAATTCTAATAATCCCTTATAAATTGTCTGAACTTCAGTGTTCTCATCTTAAAATACTATTAATGTTAATTACAAGGGATAGTTACTAGTAAAGCATTTTGTCGACCTTAAAACATCATATGAATAATTAAGATAAATCATTTGTAGTGATAACTGAATTATGACTTTGCAAATAGTAGCACACATGGGAAAATAGCAATTTCTGTCACCCAGCAGTAGCTACAGGAGGCAGGGAAAGGTAGAGGAAACAGCAATGACTGTTTCCATCAATTATGGGTGGCTTATGGCTCTCAGGTGACAAGTGTTCTTTCCCTGAAGGATCCCTCAAAGAGATTTAACAGTTCAGTGCCCATTAAAAAAAAAGGTTTCATACTCATGGAAGCCAGTTCAGTGAGGTCACTGTGTTTATCTTGTCTGATGAGGTCAACTTCAAAAGTCCCAAATTTATAGTAATTCTCCTCCTAAAAATAGATTTATGAAACCTATGGATGGATCAAGATTACCCTCCTTACCCTCCCAGTTAGCATTAAAAACTCTCCAAGAATAAGCTGAGGAACTGAGATTCCTGTCCTGAGGTAGGAAACGCGTCATGGATCTCTTTGTTTCTCCCAGAGCTGTACTGTGTACTCATGCCTAGAAAACCAAACAAAAAAAGGGACATAAGGAAATGCTAAATGCTTTATCAGTTATAGATTTTTGTAAGAAATAAGATTCAATCAATCAGCTAAAAAAAGGGAAATCCAGAAATGTTTATAAAAAATAAATTGATATCAATCAGATGCAATCTTTTATAGCATAAAAGAATGTTCTTAGAAGAATGGACCAATCTCCCCCATCTAGAGAGATATAGGAGTAGGGACTACCAGTTTGGCAACTGGAGCAAACATTCTCATCCAATATTTAACTTTCAGCTGTTTTTGAGTAGCGGGATTGTTGATTCCACTGTCCCTATTATAGCGATGTCCCTGCTTTTTCATGTATGGAGGAAGTTGTTACCTTCTGCCTATAGGAGTTCTCTCTACCCTCTCCAAAGATCCTTAAGACTCCCACTGTGGAATGAAACACTCTCTGGCCATGACATGCCATTAGTTTTCCCTGTTCCCAAATTACAAAGAAATATAACTCCCAGAGTTATTGGTGGATTGTTCCCATTTGAGAGTCAGTCAGTCCAAGATTTATTTTTTGGAATCATCTATTCATTTCATCTATTCTCACTTCTGATGCATGAATTAGAGGTTAGAGCATAGCCCTACAGAAATCTTCAGAGTAAAGCCCTATGAATTGTTGACCCTTTCTCCCATCAATAGAGCAATTCTGCTTGCTCAATCAATGGACTAGAAATGCCAGTGAGAATAACTTTTCTGCTACCAACACAAGGAATATCTATATTTTCATAGGGAATAGTGCAATTCCCCTTAAGGTTAGAACTAGCTCAGATAAAAATCACAAAAAAAACATTTCTTAGCCAGATTTCTACATTTTCCTTTTACTTTCCCTAGGAATTTTTTCCTTTTTTGTTTTGTTTTGTTTTAGTTTCTAGGGCCTTAAGAAATGCTGATGGGTGGGAAACACACTACTTGCGAAGTAGGAGAAAGAATACATTTGAACATGAATTTCACCTTGAAAGTGTCAGGTGTAGATGAAGGAGGCCCATTCAAAGAAGGGGATGGACGTGTGTTTCTAAGAGTGGGGGGATTTTGGTGTCAAATTATAAGTGAATAAGAAACAAAGGACTAGGGAGCTCCATGTCTGGTCTGGCCTGGTCTGGCCTGGTCTGGGATTTGAGCTGTAATGTTATCTCTGTAGGGAGCTTTAAAGCACCCCCTTTGCACAATGAGAAATGCCCTGATAGAAAAAGAAGCTTAATCTTTAGAAGAGGCAAAAGATGCCTTCTTCTAAGAGAAGTAGATAGTTTCGGGAAGAGTGCTATTAAACAATGATGGTTGGAAGAAAACTATTTGTAAATAATCACTGATGGCCTCCACCTTTTGGGGCTTGTGGTAAGTGGCAGGATGAGCCATAGTTTGAGAAACTAAAAGAGGGACACCTTTGTAAAGTTCTAAGGAGTTCTTCACATGAAATCTATGGACTTTAAAATTAGATAGATAGATAGATAGATAGATAGATAGATAGATAGATAGATAAGTAGAGATAGAAAGAATTTTCCGTCCAATTGATTTTTTGTAATCCTATACATATCTATTATTGTTTACATTTAAAGTCATTATTCTGAGAAGGGGTCCAAAGGCTTCACGAGACTTCCAAAGGGGTCCACAGGACAAAAACGTTTAAGAAACCCTCTTCTAAGTCCCTGAAGAAATGTTTACTAATAGATGATGTTTTTCATCAGAGCACTAATTTTTCCTCCCTATAAACACTGTGTTTTCCCCCCATTCTTTGAGCTTTACATACTATATAATTGCAAAGAAGGTAGGTGGCAATACAGTATAATGAAATAAAATTTCTGCAATTAATAGATGAGATCAAAGGGTCAGAGATATGAAACATTGCATAGTATAACTTCATCATCAAGAAAATTTGAGCATGTGAAAAGGTTTATAAATGTCTGCTGCTGATAATGATGTCCTATTTGTTTTTATTATTGTGTATCTCATAACCCCACAAAACAAAAAGGATAGATCTTATTATCCCTTAAACTGTTCCTTGAAAGAAGAGACTGTTTTGCCTCCTCTTGTATGCCCAGACCTTTGCACAGTGCCTGGAACATGGCAGACACTTAATGATTTTGACTGATCTCAAACTGATAGAGAATGAAAGAAAACAGCATGGATAAGTGGATAGAGATCTGGTCTTGGAGCCAGAACCTAGGTTCAAAACTTGGCCTTGGCCCGTATTCTCTAGGTCAATTGATCAGTATGTCAGTCGAGAAATATTTTAAGTAGCTATGTACCAGGCACTGTATTAACTTCTGGGGATACAAAGAAAGGCACAATGCTTCCGCTGCTCTCAAGTACCTCTCAGTCCAATGGGGAAGACAACATGCAAACAACTATGGATAAATAAGCTATGACGTAGATAAACTGGAAATAACCAACAGAGGGGAGACACTAGGATTAAGGTATATGAAGAAAGGCTCCCTCTAAAAGTGAGCATTTAGCTAGGACATGAAGGATGCCAGGGAATCCAGGAGGCAGAGAAAAGAGAGAGCTCTCTAGGCTTGGGTGTCAGTGCAAATGCCCAGAGCTGAGAAATAGAGTGGCTTGCTTGAGGACCAGCAAGGAGGCAGGTGTCATGGAATTATAGAGCACATGGTCAGTGGGGGTGGGAAGGGAATGTAAAGTGTAAGAAGATTGGAAAGGCATGTGTCTATGTGTGGGAGAAGAGGCTAGTAATGAAGGGCTTTGTGTGCCAAACAGGAGATTATTTTTTTGTACATAGGATTGTAAATTTGACTCTAGAGGCGACGGGGAGACACTACTATGTCTTCCATTGCTTGTGTTACCTTGGTAAATTAATTTGATTTCACAATATTCAAGATAGGTTTGTTTCTAAGACTAAAAATTGTAGATAACAGATAGACCTAAAGTGATAGAAGCATTTGCCCACCCAGGAATTACCTATACAAACGAAATTATAGGTTCAGTCCCTATTCTCTAGGTTAGTGGGTGTAGCCTTAATGATCTGAACTTCGATTTTCTAATCTGTAAAATGAGAGACAGAGAGAGAGAGACAGAGAGAGAGAGAGAGAGAGAGAGAGAGAAAGAGAGAGAGAGAATCTACAAGCTTTCTTTCAGTTTTAGAAGGGAAGATTGGGGGTGGGAAGATTAAATTTTAATTTTCAGAAATGTGTCAAACATGAAGCATAATTTTCATATGCATCTAAAGATTCCATGGATAAGAACTGTCATGCAGACCTGGGAGAATATATGGGAGAAATTCACAGTTATTTCCCTTAATTCTAGATTAATTATTAATATTAATAGGTCTATTAATATATAAACATATAATACAAAATAATTAATGATATTACTAATTAACTAATATTAATTCTTACTAGTTAATATTAGTAGTTAATATTTAATAATAAAACTAGTTATTTCCCTTAAATCTAGATTACCACTGTAGCTAGCAATTAAGCTGGACTCCAACAATCTTAAACTTAAATAGGTAACAATAAAAACAACAACAAAACATGTGAATAAATGAAACAGGAACATTTTAACAGAAGGAATTTCATTTCTCTAACTTTCACACATACACAGACACAACACATGTATGGGGAGATATATTAAGAATTAATATAATTCACTAAGCATGTAAGAATTTTTTTAAGTGCAGGGAGTGGGTTGTGACTCTTTGCCATTCATATTTCCTACTTTCTGACACAGCATTATATTTCTGGTTATATATCGACTTACTATTCTTAACATCCCTCATAAGCCTTACATTTAGCTTGAGGCAAAGATAAGGATTTACCTTTCTATAAAGCAAATTTGCAAAACTGTTTTGGGCTGGAGTTCTTACCTTTTTTTTTTCCCCTCCATGTTAAGGATACCTCTGGAAGTCTGATAAAGTTCATAATGTCTTAAAATGCATGAACTAAATACATATAGAATTACAAAGAAAACATTTTATTAAAATTTTTGTTGTTTGTTTGTTTCTGTATCTGTCTTAATCTTTCCTCCAAGTTAGTGGACCTGGGGTTAGAAACTCCTATTTGATATAAACCTAAGTTTCCTAATGTTTCGTTTCCACAACTATATTAGATTAAGTTCTAATGCCTTGGGAAAGTTTAATATAACCTCCTGATTGTTCTTATTTGGTGGGAAGCTCTGCACACAAAATACTGCTAATCTACAAATTTTCTCTCTCATGTTAAAACAGATAACTATAAATATTTAACAATGTAGTAATGACTATTATAAGATTAATATAACTCAAATATATCCCCTCAAATATGAAGTTACTAGAATTTCCGGGTGCCAACAGTGTCCAAATTATAATTGCTCAACTTGTAGGATCATAGATTCAGAGCACTGAGCAAACTGAGGCACAGAGAAATTAGATGCATTGCCAGGTTCTCAATGTGTTCTCATTCTCTCTGTCTGTCTACATGCATCTGTGTATATTTGTTGCTGTTCAATTGTGTATCCCCCTTTTTGTGACTTTATTTCGGTTTTCTTAGCAAATATAATGGAGTGGCTTGCCATTTCCTTCTCCAGCTCATTTTACAGATAAGGAAACTAAGGCAAACAGGGCTAAGTGACTTGCCCAGGGTCACACAGATAGTAAGTGTCTGAGGCCAGATTTAAAGCCATTAACTTTTCCTGATCCCAAGCTTAGTGGTACTCCAAAGTACCACCTAACTGGTGAGATGGAAATGGAAATAGAAATAGAAATAGAAATAGAAATAGAAATAGAAATAGAAATATATATATATATATATATATATATGTAAAATTTGGACCAATATCATAGGAAAACTCATAGGCTGGCAACGACTTGGATTTGACTGGGTGATTTATTGAGAATAGATTAGCTTTAATGATAGTTGAACTGAATTAAATTGCATTCAATAAACATAGATAACTGAGAGAAGAGACAGACCGGTTTATGCTATGATTGATGGTAATGTAACATAAGAAAGTAAGAATATATATATTTTTAAAAACATAAACATCAATATTTAAATGAGGGACAATGTCATGCTGTTAAACATTCACTCTTGTAGAGTGAACTATGCCATTGGATCACGATTTGAAATTTTGTCTGTCTTATGAAATGATTCTAACTTAAACATGTTAAAACAAAACAAAACAAAATACCAAACACTTAGGTAGTATAGCTAGATAGTTGTGTGTGTGTATACATATGCATCTACACACATACATATACACACATGCATATGTGTTATATATACATATGTGTATATATGTATATGCATACATGTATGTATATATGTATTCACACATAAATGCATATAAATATGTTATATGTAAATGCAATATATGCGTGCATGTATATGTTTGTGTGTGCGTGTGTATGTCCACATGTGTGCATATATACATATGTGTGTACATATACATATGTGTATATGTGTATGTATACTCACCTATATGTTACAATACAGAGGTGAAAGTAACTGATAGTTACAACTAGCCTCACTCAGGATGCCATTTTATGGAGATAGGTTCCTTTAAAAATAGGGTATTAAATATATAAAAATGAGAAAGTCTTGATGCAATCAAAAGTATTGACACCTTCATTTTTGGACAGAGCAGCTTGCATTGTTCAGTGTGTCCCTGTTAAATAAATGCCACATTTTGTAGTTTGACGTTTGGTTTGGCCCATGTTGAGCTGTGGATGGAAAGTCTGGCTCTGTGCAGATTCCTAGTATTATATTACTCTATTTCTAAGAAGAACTGCTGGCTCAGGAAAGGGTCTGTAGAGGAAGGAGTCACAGTTTTCCTAAGCAGGTGGGCAAAGACTCAGGATGGTGAAGAGAGTGCAATGGAAACCTTCACATTTTCCTAACTCTGTTTCAAGTTTATTTGCCAAAAGCAAATAGAAAAAAATTAAGTTCTTTCCACTGTTTTTGAAAATTTGGTCAGTCCTCCTTCCCCTTCCCTGCTAATGTCTTAAACTGGGCTAAGAAACCAAAGCAAATGAGGAACACATGTAAGGACTCAATAGACTCCAAATCAATAATGGCCACGGTGGCAGAGGTCAACAAGCCGGCTACAAAACAAGCCTAGGCAAATGCCAAGTTGGCTTCCTTCCTGGTTGCAATGGACCCAGCAGTCCAGCCCCTGTCCCTGTAATCCTACTGGGTGTTTTTGTGTTGTTGATAAAGAGAACTCCATGCTTCAGGACAACGGTTGTCTGAAAAGGAAAATTCTTGAAAAGATTCCCCTTGGAACAAGAATACTCTTTGGAAAAGCAAAACTTTGAATGCTAAAAAGTAAATTTTCAAAGTGAGGAAGATTTGACCATGAAGTCTCCCATTTCTTTGATGGAAGTTACACTCAAAATCCTTTCACCTTGTGCCTGGTAAAATTATGCCCCAAATCTTTGATTTTATTATTATTATTAATAGAGTAAGATCACAGATCTAGTTCCAGAAGAGATCCAAGAGGTGATCTAGTCCAACTCCCTCATTTTATACATGAGGAAATGGTCTTGGACCCCATTTTAGGAAAACTACCTTGTCCAATAAAAATGAATACATTTACATTTTTAGGACAAAATTCACAATTCACACTTTTCAGAACCATGTGTCTTTCACATATAGGAAAAACAGTTTTTATTATATACTTAGCTGAATGCTTGCAAAATACAGGGTATTTACAACATATTGTTTTATTTTTTTTTCCAGATATGCTTGATTAAGTGTCCCTTTTGCCCACTGTATTCCAAACTCTTTAAAGTAGTCATTTCCTATATAAGTTAATGCCTGTGCATTTCCTTTTTAAAAATCTGTGTAGATCTCCAATCTCCCTAAACAAATCCCACAGACAATATAAGACATTAACAAGTTCTTAACAGTTTGAGAATAATTCTATCCTCCTTTGCTGAAGTTCAGATCAACTCAGGAAAACTCCCTTATCTTGCCTTGTAAAAGTACTTACTTTTCTGTGTGGTGTTTATTAAGCACTCCAAAACAAAACAAACAAACAAAAACCTGTGGATTTTACTTTATTTGCCTTTGAGAAAACCTTATTGGTTAGCAGGTCAGGTTCCCCAATATTACTTTGCTCTATGTCTGAGTATTTTGTTTTTGTTTGTTGGTCTAATTGTCTTTTTGTCCTTTGAATATTAAAGAATGACAAGCTAGTTCATTTGACCCAGATTCAGTGGTCATCTACTTTGCTTGGAACTATATTTAAAGACAGAAAGGAGTATTGGTTTTTTTCTTACAGAGTTTGCTAGCTGGAAGGGGGGAGGGAGGTGAGAAAAAGAAAGCAGGAGGAAAGAAGGAAGGAAAGGAAAGAGGGAAGAAGGGATGATAGATGGATACATATAGTATTTGAGTAGTCAGAAAAAGGGTACTTTAGGTTTGAAAAGTACAGAGGTGGTGAGAGGAGACACAGGGAAGCAGTTACCTTTTCCAAATTACAATATAAACACTGATTTGATTATAGTTCCATAATTGGAAAGAAAGAATGCTGATAGCAGCAAAATGTCTCATGTGAACATAGTGAAGGAATAAAGTGAAATACTAGTGCAGTCTTCCTAGGTATTGTGGGTTTCATTAGCCATTCACCTGGTAGAACAGGAGGAACCTAAGATCAAAAAGAATTAAGTCCCCAGTAGTTGGTCTCTCCTGAATGCAGGCAAAGTAGTTGGTGAGATTCCAGGTATGGAGAAAAGTTAGAGTAAGATTTGGAATGACAAGGTCTAGGTTAAAATCTTGACTCTGCTACTTATTACCCATATGACCTGAGCAAGCTACTTCTGCTCCTGTTTCTATTCTATAAATAGAGTCAATTAGATGATATTTAAGATTAATTACATCCCTAAATCTAGTATCTTATGATAAAATGCAGTTAAGTCCCCAAAACTATGATGTTATGGAAAATTATAAAGTAGTCAGATTTTTGAGTTTTAAAGGCAGAAGGACTCTTAGAGAACATACAAGTTTAGCACCTTTATTTTTCATAGGAGGAAAAACAGAGCCAGAATGGTGAAAGGACTTTGCAAAGTTCACACAAGACCCCATCTTGCAAAATTCCCTGGAAAGATTTAAAGGAAGGCATTATTTTCTTGGGCTTTTGCTGAATACCCATTACATGTCATCTACTCTTATTTAACAAGGACACTACATTTCAATTCCACATTTATTAAGTTCTTCATATTTGTGAAGTATTGTGTTCTGACTGAAACTATAGCTGTGGCCTTAGTTCACAGTCCTTCCTTATCATAAAGGATGTGAAAAGTACTTTAGAAACCATCCTATTTGAGCCTTTCTTGAAATCCAGTCCAGGCCACCTCCTCTCTTTGGCTTCTGGAAAGTTTGATTTGCTGGACACTGTCCTCTGCCATTTGCACTTTACTTCTTGCTCAGCTTACCTTGTTGTACACATTCTTACCTCAGCATAACTTTAACAATAGATCTTCTTTGCAACCTTTCTATGCAATGGAATTAGTAGGTTGGAAACTTGACCCAGCCTTTCGTCTTTATAACAATTGCACACTGTTTTATCTGCTCACTGACTTCCGTACCTTTTTCTGCATAAAACATACATTTTTGTCAGGGTCCTCAGCTAGTATGACCGAATCTAATCACTCTAGAATCATTTCTTTTTGAGAACTCTGTGACCTGGCTCTATGTCCTACATACTTCTATGCTACCAGAATAGTGTGCTAATACATCACGGATACTTTGTACATATTTGTATTTGGTCTCTGTGCCTAAGTAAAATTTACTTATGTAAGATAAGTTGTATGAAAATAGGCATGAAGACCAAAAAAGTAGCTGGAAAAACTGGAAAGCTATTACATTGGAAGAATTGTGAGGCAAAATCTCAAGCAGATACACACAAAACGTCCTGGTTTCTTGAAAGAACATAGTTCACAATCAATGATAGGATAAGTCAAAGTGGTAACTTGTAACGTTATTTCTCCCGAGTTCTTTGCTAGAGAATATGATTCACCAACATTTATCAGACTTAGACATTTTCACTAGACTGTTAGACTCACAGTCACAGAAATGACGAAGCTGATTACAGTAAAAATCAATACAACTTCCATACCATTTCCAATGTTATTAATTTTTTTCATTTCTTTCCTCCAAAACATCTTTTACTGTCTATACTCATTTGTTTTGGCCAGGTTGCCCTTGGGCTTATACTAATTTATAACCCTGGTTTTCATGGTTGATAGCATAGAACCCCAGAGTACAACCGGAAAATGAGCCTTCACCCTCATTAGCTATCTTTGTAAATCATTAATGCATATTTTTATACAACTTGCACATCTGGGCATCACTGAATGCTTTACTGAGCAGTATTTCAGTTGGCATCTAGTTAAGGCATATCTAACAGTGAAGGTATAAATGTACTGTACCATTATTTTGATAGAGCATCCTCTGGGTAGTCCATTGCTAATAATGGCACTGTGCTCTAATGAGGTCTTTCTAATAACCAATATGTCTATTTTCCATCCAAGAATGATCTGAATTCAATTGGATTTTTGTCATTTTATAGTGAATCTCTAATATAATTATATTTCTACTTTTGATTTTCTAACATATGTCTGTTTCTGTTTCTCAAATGTCAGGTTCCATCTCCTTACAAGAACAAAGTGCAACTCACAAGGACCGGTAAGACCGTCAGCAAATAGGACAGTGACAAACAACTAGTCAAAATGAGGAAGGACCATGGTGCCTAAAATTTGGAAGAAAATTGTCAGCGATCTGGTGAAATACATACTGCATGAACATTCAGGTGAGTTTTGCCTTTACAAAAATTATTTTCTGAATATATGAGATACCAACTTTCACTGACATATTTGTAAAATTTGTCAAGGAGCAAAATATAATTCCTGCCAAAGATTATTGACCCTCCCCCACCCTTTTCCTTTTAGCTAATGGTGAACCAAATGGAATTCTTCATCATGGTTGGGGTTCGGAGAGGGGAAGAATAGAAGGAGTTGAATGTTAAAGGATCACTTCAACTTTCTGGATCATATTGCCCTGAGCTAGTCTGAGGCCTATAATTCATTTTCTATGTGTCAACCATACTAAGGAAGAGGTGAAGAAGAAAACATTTTAAGAGACAATGAAACCAAAGCTATAATGGAAGGCTAAAAAAAACTTTAGGCAAACAAGAAAACTAATCAGAAGAGAAACTAGATATTCTTTGATTATCATGACTAGAGAGTGAGGGAAATCAGTTTTCTTTCCTATTAGGGTAAATTCATCCTATTTTGTATGCTCTCTTATATGGTACAACATTCTTTCAATAACTCTACAAATATTTAGTGCCTAATACATTTGAAATACAACACATATATGTATTATATATATATATGAGTGTGTGCATCTATATCTATACACATGTTCATATATGCACATATACACACACTATATATGTGTACCCATCCCAACCAACAATAGTAAACTATAAAGTATTTGAGGACAGTGACTATTTTATTTTGATCCTTGGATCTCTAATGCCTAATATAGGATCAGTAATATAAATCACACTCAATAAATATTTGTTGAATTTAATTAAAAGCAAAAACATCTATACCTTCCAGGCCTTCTTCTAATTGTAGTAAGATAGACAAAGAATGAGATTCAATACTCCTTCCTTCATGGAGCTTGGAACACAGTATGGCTCTACCTTCTCTACCTATCATAATCTCTCGATCTAGCTGCCATTCAGGTAAAAGAAGTTGTATTAAACTATGTCATGTGAGCAGATCCAATTCAGAAATCAAGGTATGATCGTTATCACTCTTAACTATTACATAATATAAATATGATTTTCTTTTAAAATACGTCATATGAACTATTACATTTCCACATTATTTTATTTGCATTTTGGGATAGATGTTTGGATGCAGGAAGCACAGATAAGGATTTTATAATACATCCGTGAATGTAATGTTTTGCTTTGGTCTCCCCCTTACAGGAAATATGTCATTTCAAAGGGTATTCATGGCTTATTATAAATTCAAGGATTCCCATACTCTTCTACTCCAGAGAATACTACTTTTAAATTTGCCATGGTAAAGGTGTCTAGATTTTCTTCCATCTAGAGAAAAAAGAATCATCTAGTCCAGTAGTTCTCAACCTTCCTAATGCCGCGACCCTTTAATACTTGTATGTGGGTGTATCTGCATGTGGGTGGACCCACCTGGAGACAGACAGAGGAGCAATGGCTCAGTTTCTAAGACAATCAGAAATATGTGTTTTCCAATGGTCTTAGGCAACCCCTGTGAAAGAGTCATTTGATCCCCAAAGAGATCGTGACCCACAGGTTGAGAACCACTGATAGCATGTAGCATGTCCTCCTTTTGCTGGGCTCATGCTCATTTGCTTTATATAATTTGTCACAGAACTCAAAATGTTTATACACACATTTATTTATACATACATATATGTACATATATATGTACATATATACATTTATATACACACATATATACCTATATGTATATAAAACACATATATACATATATTTAATTTTTCATTATGAAACATATTTTTATCACACTAAGTATGAATAACATTTGACATATAGTTTATTTTCCAAATCTAGGTTTTATTATAGTACATAGGTTTTCATATGGGGCTCAAATCAGTTTTCAAGTCATAGAATCTTGTTTATTTCCAAGTCTCAGATTAATTTGTTTACTTAAGTCTGTGTTTGATATACTCCAAAGCAAAATTGTGGGATTCCATTCCCATTTGTGAATATCTATAATTATTAAAAATTCTATTTCCCACAATTTATGAGATTTCTTAGACATCTATATTTATAGTTAGCCAATACACATTTATTAAGCACCTTATATGTGACAGGCTATGAATCAAGGTCTGGGGATACCAAAAGAGACTAAAGATCCCTTTAGGAAGATTGGAGAGAAGGAAGAAGGGAAAAAGGAGTACACATGGAGCTCACAATCGAATGGAGGAGACACTAATCAAATAAGTACAAATGATATTTTATAAAAAATGGGAAAAAATAAAAGAATGAAGTATTAGAATTAAGGGGAGTTGAGAAAGACTTCCTGTAAGGAATGGCATTTTAGTGGGAATTTGAATGAAGCCAAGGAGATCAGTACATGGAGAAGAGAAGGGAGAGTCTCCCAAGCATGTGAGACAGCCAGTGAAAATGCCTGGGAATGGGGAAAATGAAGAAAGCTGGGGACACTGGATCAAAGAGAACTTAATAGAGAGTAAGGTGCCAATACTGGAAAGGTAGTATGGGGTTTTGTAATGGAAGGATCTGAATACCAAAAAGATTTTGTATTTATTCTTAGAGGTAATGAGAAGTCACTGGAGTTTATTGAATAGGTGGGTGACATGGTCAGACCCAAGATTTAGAAAAACCACTTTGGTGACTGAATAGAGGTTGGTTTGGAATACAAAGAGACTTGATACAGGCAGACTTGCCAGTAGGTATTGCAGAGCAATAGCAGTGGATCAGTGTCAAGGTTAACACTTATGTCTTGAGCCTGAAAGACTGGAAATATGTTATTGGCCCCTGTGGTAATAGGGAAATTAAGAAGGAGAAGAGGGTTTAGGGACATGCTCCATTTTGAGCATGTTGAGTTTAAGATGTCTACTGGACGTCCCATTTGAAATGTATGAAAGGATCAGAGATGCTAGGGAGGCAGCAAAGATATTGTCAGGCTAGATAGATTTAAGAATCATTATCACAGTGGGGGTATCCATGGATGCTGATGAGATCACCAAGGGAAGTAGTATTGAGGGAGAAGTAAAAAGGGCTCAGGCAAGAAAAATGTTGTATACATATAGTTACAATACATGATCTCAATGAGGATGTAGTATAGAAGACTAAGAAAGAGCAGTCAGAGATGTAGGAGAACCAGGTGTGAGTCAGTTCCCAAAAACCTAGAGAAAGAAGAGAGAGTACCAGGGAGAAGAAGATTAGCAAAGAGGTCAGGGAGAATGAGTACTGAGAAAAGATGATTGGATTTAGCAACTAAGAAATCATTGGTAAGTTTGGAGAGAGGAGTTTCGGATAGAATGATAAAGTCAAGAGCAAGATTTTAAGAGTTTAAGGGTGGGGAACATTCAAACTCAAGGTGACCTCAAGGGCACATGTGAACTTCTTGGTCCTTGGGTGTAGCCTTTTGACTGGGTCCAAGTTTTACAGAACAAATTCTTTTAGGAAGGGGATTTGTTCTGTGAAGTTTGTATTTAGTCAAAGGGCCACACTTGATGACCTGGACGGCTACATGTGGCTCCCTACCTCTAGAACTTTAAGAAGAAAGTCAGGAAAGAGAAAGTGGAGGTATTGTAGATTACATTTTCAAGGAGTTTAGCCATAAAACAGGGAAGTAAATATATTAGTAGGATCAAGGGAGAATTTTTGTCAAGTTGTTTGTAGGACGTTTGTAGACAGTAGAGTAGGAGCCAATAAACCAGGGTGTAAAGACAAGCATGAGCAAATTTCCAGAGGACTGCTGCTGTAAACAGCTTTCAAGGTTCTGATTACATAGGATAGCAAACTATTTATTCAATAACAAATCAGAGCAAAACTTTCACAGAAAATCAAAATATGGTACTCACAATGTTACAACTTATCACAGAAAATCAAAATCCAGCATTCACCATGTTACAACTCAAAAACTTATCACTAAAATGGCCACATAGTTTTCACCAAAGTGGTCATATAGTTTTAAATAAAGTGCAATCATTTAGTAACTTAATCATTAGTAACTTAATAATTCAATCATCCTTAAGGAAACTTGCGTCCTTAATGGACACAAAGTACAAAAGTCAAAGTCCTCCACCCATGGGTGCAACAATTTCATCAGTCACTACTCAGTACCCTCTTAAGGGTTGGTGGAAAATACAAAAGCCATCCACCCCTAAGTCACAGGTACGTTACAATTTCATCAGTCACTACTCAGTACCCTATTTCATCAGTCACTACTCAGACAATTTCATCAGTCTCTACTCAGTATTCACAGAGAGGTCTTTTCATCTTGACTCAAGACAGGTAGCTCCTAGCTGAATCCACCAAACTGGCACCTGGGTTCAGAGGGAGACAGATCCAAGTTCCTTGTCCAGCTTTCCATGCAGTTCCTGCTCTACATTGGAGCTCACAGTGTACAGTCCTTCTCAAATCCTTCACTGTCTCTGTTCCTAGGAAGACAAGGCTTAACAAAGCCACAATAACATTGATTCACATTAACAAAGTCACAACAACATTTGACAAAGTACTGACACCACAGTCATGCTTCCTCAGTTTTCAGCAACTCTGGCTTGCCCTTGGAAGTCTTCAGCACCATAAACTCCATTCTCAAAATCAAAATCACTTTATCCAGCTTCCACGTGGCTTGCTCCAAGAAATTATGTCTCAGTTCTCAGTTCTCATTCTTCTTCTCAGTTTTTCTCAATTCTCAGTTCAGTCTTCAGTCCAGCAGCAACTGCCCTGCCTCTGTGATACTTATCCCAAGAACTTCTGACTGTCCAGCTTGTGCTCTTCCTTACATATTTTATAGCTCCTCCCTGTTCAGCCCTATCCTGTTATGTCAGCAACAGGGGTTCTACCTCCTGTTTCTTTTAAGAGGCTTAATTTGAAATTAGGTGCTGAGTACCTGTCAGCTTTCCAATACAAAGGAATCTTCAAATTTCATTAGCATGACACAGGAGTGGGGAACCTGTGTCCTTGAGGCCACATGTAACTCTCTAAGCCATGAAGTGTAGCCCTTTGACTGAATCCAAATCCCTTAATAAAAGGATTTGTTCTGCGAAACTTGGACTGACAAGGCTGCACCCAAGGACTGAGAAGCTCACATGTGGCCTTAGGACCAGAGGTTCCCCACTGCTGCAACAGACAGATATTGAAAATAAGAGGAGTGGAGATGACAGAGGAGACATGAGGTCTTGTATCTTTCCCAGGCCTTCTTCTTGATGCTTTTCCTCCAAAACTATTTCCATTTTACCCTGTATGTTTCCTTCTTGTATTTAGTTATTTGCATGTTGTCTCCCTCATGAACAATTTAAAAGCAGACTCTATTCTTTGCCTTTCTTTGTGTGCTCAGTGCTTAGCCCAATGCCTGGCACACAGTAGGTGCTTAGTATGTACAAACTGACTTGTATTTATACATCTATATTAACCAATATATATATATATATATATATATATATATACACATATATATACATATATATATGCAGATAACTGTTATTTAACATGGAATAGTACATTACAGGGTCTTTTAAAAAGTAATTTTACATTTATTTATTCAAATGATCCTCTCAATAACCTATAGGGAGTTACTATAGAAATTCTTATTTTCCTTCCCTTCTCTTCTTCTAGAAAGTAAAACTTGTTTATATTTCTCCCATTTGGGTAGATTTCCTTTTAATTCCCTCAAAAATAATTAGGAAATACTATTTTAAGATTGTTGACTAATAATAATCCCATAATACTAAATAAAACATTTATTGATTATATTTTATGGATAAGGCACTAAGGCAAGTATTTTAGCAATTTGAAGAAATACATAAAGCATTTCTTATCTTCATAGAGCTTTCAGTCTGGGGTGGGGAGGGGGGTAAAAGATTAAAGAAATTATTTTAGCTAATATTATAGGATAGCATAATAAGTATATGGTGTTAATAATAAACAAATTTCTAGGTACCACAGAGGAAGGAGATGTTAATATGTCCAAGGAGGTCAGGTAGGATATAGGATTTAATTTGTGTCTTGAAAGATAACAGAGACAATGGAGGGGAACAACAGGAAGGCAAAAGGGAATGGGTCAACCTTATTCTCATTGAATTTGGCTTAGGGAGGGATTGACATACAGTCTAAATTGGATATCTTGCCCTACAGGAATGTAGTGGGGAAGGGGATGAGAGTGAGATGATGGAGGGGAGGGCAGGATGGGGGGAGGGTTGTGAGAAGCACACACTTTTATAAAGAGACAGGGACAAAGTAGAGAACAGAACAAGTGCGGGGTGGAATAGGATGGAGGGAAATATAGTCAATCTTTCACAAGATATCCATTGTGGAGTTGTTTTCTGTTTACATATATGGCCTGTATTGTCTTTCCAGTGGGGGTGGATGATGAGGGAAGGGAAAGCATCTAGAATTTAAAGTTTTAAAATCAAATGTAAAATAATATTATTAATTAATTAATTTGCTGATTGATTGATTTTTAATTAATTAATTTATTTACATGCAACTGGGAAAGAAGATAGACAGGCACTGGGGTAGGGAGATCCATCTGGCCATACCAGAAAGTCAGAAATAGGAGGAGAACATAGGAGAGAGCAGATTGGGGGAGGGGGTATACAGTGGATCACTGTTTTGGGGTGGTTGGTAGGGGTAAGATGGGGAGAAAATTCATAACTCAAAATCTTGTGGGGGGGCGGAGCCAAGATGGCAGCATACAAGCAACAAGGTCCCACAGCTCCCACACTGCCACCCTAAACACCCAGAAAATATGAGCCCAGACAAAGTCTAGGAAAGTCTAGGACTCTCAGACTCACAAAAATACAGAGAACACAGCTCTCGCTGAAGGCAACTCGGCAGCAGGGGCTCATCCCGGCAGCCAGATCGGAGGCTGGAACAGCTGGAAGCGGAGACCGTGGCCAGGCCTGGGATGGTGGGAAGGAGCTGAGCCGAGCCCCTCAGCCAGTCTGCAGTGGTTCTACAGCCTCCAGCACCTCCACATCTGCCAAGGCGTGAGGCACAGCTCACACCACAGCAGAGCAGAGAACTGCCAGCCCAAAACCTTGCAGCTGGGCAAGGCCCCAGGGCGGCCACGAGGAGCAGTGGAGCCTCCCAAGCCGCAGCTTGTGTCTACTTCTAAGAAAATCTAAAGCACTGGCCTGAGGGGAGCTTCGGTCAGAGATGGTTAGTGAAAGCTGG
>CM053597.1:58611534-58627745 GCA_028646575.1 Pseudocheirus occidentalis
GTGAGCCCCAAAGCAAAGCCTCACATCAGGGCATATATATAGCCTTCTCCTAGGTCAGATAATGTCACAGCCCTCTTGACCCCCTGTCCAATTACAAAGTAACAAGGTGTGGCCATTCCCAAAAAACAAGCCTCCCTCCACAGGCTCCACATGACCACATTCAGCCTATTAGGGGGCAGGCTATACTTTCAAATCAGGGAATATTCTCAGAGCCACTTAAGCCTATCAAAGGGTCTAGGGGCAGGAAAGAGCCTCAGATTCCCAATACAGGCTAACATAAGTAATTGTCTGACGTGTGTGTGTGTGTGTGTGTGTGTGTGTGTCTGTATCTATGTCTGTGTCTGTGTGTTTAAGGAGAAAGCAGCTGTCGTGCCTTGTGATGGGAATTTGACCTTACTGTGGAGGGAATCTGTGATTCTCATTTTTAGCTGCTTAGAAGATGGAAAATACACAGATGGTCAGAGGGAATAATTTTTTAAAAATGTATATTCTGGAGAGGATTCTTTTTGAGAAGTGAAGGATTTTTTTCTGGGCAAACAGCCTATACCCCAAGTTCACCTGTAGACTTTGGAGATTAAGATAACCTTAAAATGAGAGAAGTACTTTGTCCTATAGTTCAAGTTTTGCTATCAGGGGAACTGAATGACTGCCAAGGTGATGGGAGATGAACCAAAAAGAGACGCTGGGCTGGAAGTCGTGCCAAACTTCAGCACTGTTAAAAAATGAAATCTGCCCACTGAAGCAAAAATATTCCCATATATCATCGTTAGCTTCAATCTGTCTCCATTCCAGCACTTTTCATAACTGTCTTTACTACTTTGTTTCACTATCTTTATTTTGAGCTTAAATAAATTTCTTCTCCCTAGAGCCTTTATTTACATCTCCTGTGAAGCTGGATTTATAGTAGAAAATTAATTTTCCTTCTGGTTAAGTGATGTCTTTTAACATGTTGCCAGTACCTCCAAGTTACTCTAGAGAAGGGCTTGTATAATGGTGGGAGGAGATTAAAAAAAAAACACCACCTTAGTGCCAAATTTAATAGATGTCTAGTCAACAAGGCTAGGAAAGGAAGAATTTCCAAATGAAATAAACCATTTTCCTAAAGTCCCACAGATATAAGCCCAGAAGAGTGTTCCAGGGGCCTGTATTATCTCACTACTAAAAGACAACAGAAGCCCCTAGGCAGAGGCCTCAAGGTTCACATAAAACTCTCCCTCCAGTGTTGTAGACATTTTCTTCTCTAAGGCCATTGGCTTCAACCCCTCAGGCCTAATTCTGTGTAGGTTTGATGATGACTCAGACTTTGGATTAAGTGCCTATGTGTTCTGACATTCCCATTTTTGTCTGGAACCCCAATGGCCTGCTCCACTGTCTTTGACTTGGCTTGACCCACAGGCCTTATATGTAGGCTCAGAAAACTACATTTTCTGTCTGCATTCCTTTCACTTAGCATAGTTTCCCACGATAAGACATAGCACATTTGCTTCTACTGCTTAGCACTTCAATCGTTCATGATTTCATTTATCTGGGTCTTTTCTGATCAAAAGGTAACTAACTATACTAGGATTTGGAGGAGGGTCTTTGTAGATTGCAGTGACCAGAAAATATGTTTCCTTGAGGCCAACCTATTGAAGGGCCTTTCCAAACTAGACTGTTTTTTTGTGTCATCACCATATAAGCAATAAAACATGGGAGTATAGTATAAACATGCTAGATGTGGAGAAAGAGGGCCAAATTCAAATCCTGACTCCGTTGCTTTCTACCAGAGTTACCTTGGGAAAGTAACCTCTATGGTTTTAAATTTTCTTGTGTGTAAAATTGAGGATACTGGATGATACTTTTCCTTTTATTGTTGTTTAGTTGCTTCAGTTGTAGCCAAATCTTTGTGGACTCATTTGGGTGTTTTCTTGGCAAAGATACTAGGATGGTTTGCCACTTTCTTCTTCAGCTCATTTTACAGATGAGGAAATGGAAATAAACAGGATTAGGTGACTTGCCCAGGGTCACATAAGTAAGTTTCTGAGGTCTGATTTGAACTCACAAAGATTAATATTCTTGACTTCAATCTCAACGTTCTATCCACTGTGCTCAGGGTCCTGTCCAACACTACATCTGTGATCCTGTGATATGGTTTTACATTTGTATTTGATGCTTTTACAGTTTTATAGAAAAAGTCAAAGGTTCTGTAGGAACTATGTGTGTGTGAGTGTGTATGCACACGTAGGTGTGCATATATATGTATATACATGTATACACATATGTGTATGTATATATGCACATATACACACATGCATATATCTCCAACTGCCTTTTAAACATCTCAAATTGGATGTTCAGTAGACATCTCAAACTAAGCATATCCAAAATATAACTCATTGTCTTTCCTCTTAAATGCTAGGGGGATTTGTGTGTGTGTGCATTTATTGATGGATAGATAGATAGATAGACAGACAGATAGATGATATATATACATATACATATACATATATGCAAAGGAGTACAACCTTAAATCATACTGATTCCTATTTGACAGTGAAGCTACTGACTCTGAAGATGTTCCTAGTTATTTACTTTTTGTTATCTGGATAGAATACTAGGCTTAAAAATCAGTAAGACGTGAGTTCAGATCTTATCTTAAACAATTAGTAGCTGGTTGAACTTTCAGTAAGTCAGTTAAATTCAATAAACATTTATTAAGTGCCTACTAAGTTCTAGGAGAAGGAAGGTATTGGAACTAAGAGGAGTTGAGAAAGGCTTCCTGTATGAGGCGATACTTTAATCTGGAATTAAAGGAAGTCAGGGAGACCAGTACTCTGAGTGGAGAAGGGAGGACATTCCAGGCACAGGGACAGCCAGAGAGAACATCCAGAGATAAGGAAAAGACTTTTTTGGTGGAACAGACAGGATGTCAGTGACACTGAATCAAAGAGTATGTTTTGGGAGGTAAGGTGCAAGAAGACTGGAAATGTATGAGGGAGCTGTTATAAAGACTTTCAAAGGCCAAATGGAGCATTGTGTATTTGATCCTGGAGGCAATTGAAAGCCACCAGAGTTTGAGTGGGAGATTGAGGGAGATGATGTAGTAAGACCTACATTTTAAGAAAATCAATTTAGTGGCTTAATGGGGAATTGATTGGAATAGGGAGAGACTTAGGAGAGACAGATCCACCAAAAAAGCTATTGAAATAGTCTAGTCATGAGGTGAATAGGGCCTATCCCAATAGAGTCTACCAGTGGTAGAAGTGTCAGAAGAGAGAAAGGGATGTATTTGGGAGATGTTACAAAGGTAAAACCCCACAACAATATGGGAAAGTGAGGGTGGGGGGTGAAATACAGATGACAACTCCTAGGTTGCAAACCTGAGGGACTGGGGATTATATCATTTCAAAATCAGTAAGCATAAGTACAAAGGCAATTCAATATGCTTCGTTATCAGGTCATGGCATAGATTTATCACTGGTAGAGAAATTAAAGGGCCTCTAATCTTTACCTCTTGTGTTACATATGAGGAAAATGAGGCCTAGAGACATAAGTGACTTGTCCAATGTCAAACAAGTAGTAACAGAAGCAGGATTCAAACCCAAGACTTCTGACTTCAAATACAGTATTACTTTCATGGTGCCATGCTCTCCTCCAGGCACAGCGTTTTTGTTTAAGAATTGTTTTGTCTAAGAAATGTATAGAACAACTCAATGTCCATGGCTTCATTCTCATCAGGGAATCTGGCCTTGACTACTAAGAATTTGTAATAATATGTTCAATAAATATATTGAAAGAGCAAACAGTCATGAATCAAGATTGTGATCTTAAAAAGCAAACAAATCACCTTAAATGAGCCTTTTGCCAAAAAACCAGTCCTCAGAGAGGATTATCCAATCCAAGTTGATGCTGAATTTTCCTAATATTCAATAATTTACCATAGTGGGAAAGATTTATTCCAACCTCTCCAACTCCTCTTTAAATGTTGAGTTTCCAAAGAGAAATATGCTTTAAAAACAAACAATATTACTGGTGGCCATCCTGCCAGCATTATTCCTTCAAGTAGGTATCTTTTTTGTTTCATTGTAGAACATTTCAGGGTTACTCTGGGTATTTTCCACATAATGTAATGAAGGAAATGGAGTTACTCTAAACCACAGCCTCCCAGTTCTTCTGTCTCATGTTCAAGGTCCAGACACATTTTCTGCCATCTGTTTTGTCCCATCTTCTAGTGCTTATTAAGAACCTGGCAGTCCTGGGCAGATGGAGAAAGCTGGCAGGACTAGTTGTTGATTTGTAAAAGCAGCCTCATTTATTAAGCCTGCCAAGTGAGTCCCTAGAGGTAATGATAGAAGGATTATTGAAAACTGGTGAAGATAGTCTTTCTTAGCACAGGAAAATAAGTTGAAAACCTGGTTGAACTATTAAAAAAAAGCAGGAATCCTCTAATTTAATTAATGTAATCAGGCTTATACTCCTAATCTTACTTAGCTAATCTTTTTTTGTCAACTGAATAAACCGAATATCAGCATAAAATGAGTAAGGCCTACAAGCCTGTTGGCTAGGCCTTAAATCTGGCCTCATATACTTACTATCTATGTGACCTTGGAGCAAGTCACTTAAACCGTGTTTGCCTCAGTTTCCTCATTTGTAAAATAAACTGGAGAAGGAAATGATGAACCACTGGTGTATCTTTGTCAAGAAAACCCCAAAGCGAGGTCACAACGAGTTGGGCAGGAGTGAAAATGACTGAGCAACAACAAATCCTCCCCTTTCCACTGTGAATAAGTTAGTATGGCTAAAAGCACCTCCAATTCAGATCCTTCTTACAAAGGATAGGAAATTACTCACCATTCTCTGATGTGTTAATGTTTCCCAGCTAGAAGTTTTTGTTGTTGTTGTTGTTGTTTGTTTTTGTTTTTTGCAAATTCTCCCCATATCATCCATAGAGCTTAGGCAAGATTTTCTTCTGTCTTATTAACGAAAAGGTGCTTTTCATTTCCTTGAATGTTTGCTCATTTAGGAAGCTCAGGGAGCAAGTAAAGTGGTATTAGTCCAGTGTCTTCCCTGGTGTACTGGGCAGATTCCAAAGTCCAAACATGACTCAGAGTGTGCTGGTACCTTACTTAGGTTCAAGATTTGAACAAAATTAAATACCCAGGTCCATCCAAGTGTTTTCAGAAGGACTTTTGCTTGTTATATAGAAGGGGAGGGATATTTGTGAAGGAAAAGGATATAGCCTTTGAAGAAAGCACCTTAATTATCTATGCATTTTTTTCTGTGCTTATGATGGTCATGTTGTTAAACTTGAGGGAGAAGTTAGAGTCTCTTATATTTGGATTTTTTTTGTAGCAAGGTGACCAATAAGTCATTTGAATAGCCTGAGCCAATTAAAGCTCAATGAAATCCTCCATACCTTTTAATGAAAAACTATCCTGATTTGCATTGGCCAGACTTTAGGATATTGCTTTCACATCAGAAGTCATGGTAGAGGTGGGATCATAATAAAGACAATTATAAAATCTTGTTAATAATAGCACCCTCTCTCAAGAGTTTTTTGAGCATAAAAACCTGCTACACTTCTTCATAAGGATAGCTAGGTGGTTCAGGGTATACATTCCTGGGTCTGGAGTCAGGAAGATTTATCTTCCTGAGCTCAAATTTAGCTTCAGACACTAAGTATTTGACTCTGGGCAAGTCACTTAACCCTATTTGCCTCAGTTTCCTTATCTGCAAAATGAGCTGCAGAAGGAAATGGCATATCATTTGAGTATCTCTGCAAAGAGTCAGGCACAATTGAACAATACCACCTCCCCATGCCTTTCCCTTCCTAGTTACTCTGAAACACTCCCTATCATTGCACAAACCCTTTTCTCCATTCCTCTCCATAATGTTTCATTCAAAAATTACCCATACCTTTTACCCTACTCTCTGGATACCTTGATCCATAAGTTAAAAACAGAACAAACAAAAATTTACTTTAATCTTAAACCCTTGAAACTTTGTTTTTTCTTGTTTCTTATTCCTTTCATCATCTTGTACTCAATGAGACCTGATTTACCCCATCACACAGTATTCTTGAGTGACTGTTTCCACTCTTTTCACTCATTACCTCCTCCCTAACACACAACAGGAATCATATTCTCCCTTTCCCACCAGGACTGAGGAACCTTTCCTCCTTTGAGGTTACTTGAATTTATATTTATTACAAAATCAATTTTTGGTAGTTGTTATCTACCTACTTTTCAGATACTCCATCCTTCCTTAATGAGTTCAGTCTCTAGCTTAGAGTCTTTCTCTTTTCTTCAAATCCTGCCCTCATACTAGAAGACTTAAACACACATGATGATACCCCCTTCAATACCTGGGCTTTGCTCCTTTGCTTCTTCATTTCTCATGAGCATGATTTCCCATCTTAGCTACTCAAAGAGATAACTATACTTTTGGTCTTGCCATCCATATGCTCCTCTTCTATGTTTATGAATTCTGAAATGCCTTTATCTGATTATAATGTTTATCCTCCCACTTTCCCTCTGCCTTTTAATCCCAAACCCTGCTCTTCATCCTCACTGACCTGTAATTCTTCCATTTCTCCCTTCTTTCCAAGGCCTTCACCACAGTAAAGGAATACTTTTACATTTCCCTAATCAAAACACTATCCCACAATGGCTCTGTTATACCTGTTTATCCCTCCTCAAACATCCTTTTACTCCCCTCTACCCTCAGCCACTGAGAATGCTACCTCATATTTCACTAATAATAAAATAGGCCATTCACTGAGAGTTCTTTCTCCCCTTCTTGTCTCATATCAACCAGATGCCTTCTGAAACCACCTGTCTCACATAAAGAGACACAAGCCCATTGCAAAAGCAATCCCTTTTATAAGCACAAGTGATCACATTCTTACCTTTCTCCAGAACAGATTCTGCTCTATCATCCCCATTATCCTGTCAATTTTCAGTCCTTATTCGAATGCCTGTTCCTTTTTCTGACTGCAAAAAAAGACTTCCCATCTTCAAAAAAACTTCACTGGAGGCAGCTAGGAGGTGCATGCCACCGGAATCATGCAGAACACTAGCCCCAGAATCAAGAAGATCTGGGTTCAAATTCAGCCAAAGACCATTTAGTTGTATGACCCTGGGCAAGTCATCCAGCCTCAATCACCTCCAAAGGGGGGAAAATCCTCCCATGATTCATCCAATTCTATTAGTTGTGATCCTTTGCTAATTGTATTTCCATAATATTCTAATTGTTTCTTCCTGACTGCTTGCAGTATTTTCTCCTTGATCTGGGAACTCTAGAATTTGGCTGTAATATTCCTGCAAGTTTTATTTTTGCTATCTTTTTCAAGAAGCGATGGGTGAATTCTTTCAAGATCTATTTTGCCCTCTGGTTCTAGAATAGCAGGGCAATTTTGTTTGATAACTTCTTGAAAGATGTTGTCTAGGCTCTTTTTTTGATCATGGCTTTCATGTAGTCCAGTAATTTTTAAATTATGTCTCCTGGCAATATTTTCCAGGTGAGTGGTTTTCCAATGAGATATTTCACATTGCCTCCTATTTTTTTTTCATTCTTTTGGGTCTGTTATATAGTATCTTGATTTCTCACAAAATCTTTAGCTTCCATTTGTTCCAATCTAATTTTGAAGGAATTATTCTCTTCAGTTTTTGAAATTCTTTTTCTATCTGACAAATTTGGCTTTTTAAGTCATTCTTCTCTTCATTGGCTTTTTGGACCTCTTTTGCCATTTGGGTTAGTCTATTTTTAAGGTGTTATTTTCTTCAGTATTTTGGGGAGGTCTCCTTTAGCAGGTTGTTTACTTGCTTTTCATGATTTTCTTGTATCATTCTCATTTCTCTTCCCAATTTTTCCTCCACTTCTCTTACTTGATTTTCAAAATCCTTTCTGAGCTCCTCCATAGCCTATAATCAATTCATATTTTTTCTTGAAGGCTTTTAGTGCAGGAGTTCTGACTTTGATGTCTTCTTCCCATTCCATGCTTTGATCCTTTTTCTCCCCCAAAAAGGATTCTATGGTTTGTTTGTGCTTCCTCTGCTTGCTCATATTGCCAGCCAATTGTTTGACTTTTGAGGTCTTCACCACAATAGAATTCTGCTTCCAGAGTGGCGAGAGCTGTGTCCAAAATCACTGCGATTTTTGTAGCTGCTGAAGCTATTAGAAGGGCATCCTCTCTGAAGCCCCCATAAGCTCTGACACACTGGCCACATACCACAGGACCACCACCCAAGACCTCTCTCCTGACCCAAGCAGCTTAAAGCAAGAGGATTACCCTCTGAAGGGTCTCTTGGTTCCTCTACTATCTGCAGGCCAGGAGCTCTGTAGGCAGCCATGAGGCAGCAGCTGCAGCCACCCCACCTAGCCACTTCTCCCTCCAGGGGCAGGGGCTGGAACACACTCCTCTTCCCAGTTCCAACACAGTTCCCAACTGACCTTTTACTTTCTCTTTTTTGGAGTTTATGGGTTAAGAATTCTGGAAACCACCACAGCTGATGGGGATTCACTCTCCTGAAGTTTGCTTTGGCTGATGCTAGTCAGGGCCACTGTGGGGCTAGAACCCACTATCTTACACAGGACTGCACTCAGCTCCCAACTCAGTGTGATAAACACTTCCTGTCAGCCTGCTGGGTTGCCTTCAGTGGGACATTTCTTTCTCTCTTACTTTGTGGGTTTTATAGCTCTAAAATTTGTTTAGAGTCATTTTTATATGTATTGGAGGTGGCAGAAATGAAAGATGTGTGGAGGTCCAGTTCTTTCTCTGCCATCTTGGCTCCACCCTCAATGCCATGCTTTTTCACTGGCTGTCCCCAAATCTTGGAATTCATTCCCTATTCCCCTCTTAGCTTCCTTTAAGTCTTAAATCCTACCTTCTTCTTGAAATTTTTCCTGGTCCCCTTTACAGCTAATGGGAGGATCCCCATTTTACCCAGTACATATTTTGCTTATGCAGAGTATACTTTCTTTATTAGAATGTGAGCTTTTTCAGGTAGGACTTGTTTTGCCTTAGTTTGTATCCCCAAGGTTTAGCCTAGAGCCTGGCACATAGCAAGAACACAATGAATATTTGTTGACTTGTTTTGAAGCATATGCTGAAAATGAAGTAGTTGAATAAGATCTATGAAGTCACTTTCAGTTCTTAACTTCTATATGATTCTATGTGAATTTAAATAGCTTCGTAGATGTTTAACCTCAAGCAACTAGTAATTGATTTGAATTAGGAATTGAATTAAATTGAATTAATTTAAATTGAATTAAATTCCTGTTGTGTGTGTGTGTCCTTTTAATCATGAAAATTTGTACATGTTAACATTTACAAAGAACTTTTCTCACCACAACCCTGTGATATATAACATAATAATGTTAACAATCACATATAACATGTGACATATATGTTATATATAACATGGTATAATAATAATATATAACATAAAGATGATCATACATTCTAATAGAAATATGGTTGGTTTCCATCTTGGAGATCCTTTATAGTGAATTCATTGAAGCACTAAGGTAATTAAAATTCTCTGCCAAGGAATTCCATTAGAATATGAATACTGATACTTCAATGGAGGAGTGAAAATCTTATCACTGAATCCAAAGAGAACACAGGTCTAAAAAGCATCTAATACTTGTCAGAAGGCAATACTGAGTATTCCAATGCATTTGAAAGAAGCATTGATTATGTTTAGCTTAGGAATTTAGCTTATGTTTATGTTAGAAATCAGAATGTTAGGAATGAGAAAGTATAAAAGAAGAGCACACAAGCAGGGCACAGACCCTTAACTGTAGACCCAAGAGTCAGTTTTTACTTTTTTCTCATCAAGACAAGAGGGATACAAAGAATCATTGGGACACAACGGATGGACAACTGGACCTGTAATCAAGAAGAAGTCAGTTCAAAATGAATGTCAGATACTTGCTAGGCAAGTCACTTAACCATCTTCTGCCTCAGTTTCCTCATCTGTAAAATGTGATAATAGCACCTACTTCTGAAGTTCTTGTAAAGACATGAGGTAGTATTTATTTTAAAAAAACCTTTCTAAGCTTTATGGCATTAAAAAGATTTTAGATATTATTATTTATTTCTATACTCTGGTCTGCATTCATTTCTAATTGAGTCCAATATTCTGTCATTTCCTATATCCTGACTTGCCATTTTTAGCCATAAAAATCAAGTTTTATTTCTTTTTTGGTCAAGCTCTCACACAGAGTGTTTTAACCAGTTAGTTTACCTGGAGGAAGATGATTGTTTGAGGTAAGCCATTGAGTATGACTGGAGCAAAGAACTGTTCTAATGGGCCCACCTCATTAATTTATTAGTGTTTACTAACAGTAAATAGCTTTCCCTCAGAGAGCTCTCAAAACAGGCAGTTGTATTAATCCTTAAAAATACAGATATATTAGATCTATCTATAGCTCTAAATCTGCAGCTATCCTTAGTTCCTTTTTGCACCACAAAGATTTCCATTTTAGGCAAATGCAAATAACAGCAGTTTCCTACTACATTTCTGGAGTGCCCTAACATGAAGGCTCATTGCTTCCTAAGTAAAAAAAGAACATTTTCATTTCATAATCTAACTCTTTGATATAAAGACATTTATCAGTGTCCACTTATGACTTATCAATGATTTCTCATCACTCACTCTGATAAATCTCTGAAAATGTTAACTTTTAAAGATCAGGAAGGAAACTGATATATCAAATTAATTGTCATCACTTCTGTTTAAGAAATGTTTTATCATATGGAAGGCACAAATTTCATACAGACACTACTGTTAGGCCATAATTTAATAACTTGAAATAGCCTTTTAAATTATAGTGTTATAAAAATAGGGTTTCACTGGTCCCTTAAGGACTAAATAATACAACTGAAGTGTTTCTTTTTATTGGCCTTCTGTTTTAAGCCTTGTATGCTATTTCGGAGTTAACAGTCATTTTATTGAACAAAATTGCCAAACAGCCAAGAGTCATTTTAGGGATGAGAAGAACATATGATACTATTTATCCATGACACTAAATCCTTCTCCTTCCCAGAAGAGATAGAAAATACTTGCCAAACCACTGGGTTTCCCAATCTCAATATAGATTAACCCTGCAAGGAAAATTTCTCTCCTTCCTGCCCACCATGCCTAGGGCGACAAAATCTCTTTCCATGGGCTTCACTATGAAACTCATAAATCATCATTAGCCTGCTACTAGTGAATATATTAAAACCTTGAGAACTCAGACCAGTTGACAAGATCCCCATGCTAGAACATTAAGAAATACAAATTGTAGAATATTTTACTCAACTGGATTCATAAAAGACAAAGACTAAATCTCTACCTACCAGGCAAAAGCACAGGATGAAAGGAAGGAGGGAAAGAGGAAGGGAAAAAATTCTTTGTTAATAGGATAAAATATGAGCTCCATAACCTGACATTTAATGCACTGAATGATTTGACTGAAGCTGCCTTCACAAATACATTTCACATCACTCATTTACACAAAATCGACCTTCCAACCCACCTCTGTGGATCTTTCTGGACTATCCTCTATACTAGAACTTTTCCCATAATCATTCCTGTCAAATTTTTTTCTTCTCTCAAGAACCAGATTAGCTTCCACTTCTTCAATGACATCTTTCTTCATATGTCCAACAAAAATAACTCTACTCAAATTTCCTAAGAGTATTTTTTCCTGAATCTTCCTTATGTTCTATCACATTCTAATTTCTATCACACTTATCTGTGTGCCTACCTTATTCCCCATGCTACTTTCTTAGGTCTTTGAGTGCAAAAATTGATTTTTCACTTTCATGTTCCAAAAACCTAGCACAGTATCTTACACACACACACACACACACACACACACACACACACACCACAGACAGAATAGACCCTTGGTAAATGTTGAGGTATAATTACTCTCAGGCATGTATAATCAATCTATGGGCTGAGTATGCTCACTGGCCTTTGTGTCTATGTCAATCTCTTTTTGCTGAATATATTTGGCGAGGCAGCATGGTATGGCAGATAGTGAGGCAACCTGCAAGTCCTTCCTGTGACAAATATTAGTTGTTCAGAAAAGGATACGGGGGTTTTAGTTGACTGCAAACTCAATGAATCAACATTATGATGATATAGCCTACAAAGCCAACATGATCTACAGTTTCTTTATGAGGGACACAGTTTTCAGGGCATTAGAGAGGAAAATGATACTACCATAATCTTCTGGCATTATCTGTAGTATTATATTCAGATCGAAGTACCACATTTTGAGAACAGTAATATGATGAAGAATAGGGCAACTAGGTCACTTACTTAGGTTAAAGATACATGTAAATATAAATACATACACATCAATGTATGTATGTATTTGTGTTTATGTGTGCAACTGCACTGATTTCATATAAGTATATACGGTGCATGGATACATATATCTATATAATATCCATCCATACACATAGGTGTATTATGCACATATACACCATACATAATTATACACATATGAATATGGGTCTACATGTGTATATACATATACATTTGCAGAATATCCATGTGGTAGATGTATGCGCACACAGGGCTGCGCATGCACACATATATATACACACATGTATACGTGTGTGTCTAGATATGTATGCATTGTGTATATGTGTATATATAAGTATATATATGTATAAAGGTGCATATGTGTGCATATGTGTATATGAGAGAGAGAAAATAAGTTTCCTGAGAGGCTTTTTCTTGTTTTAGATGAACATTTTATACATAATTTTTAATGAAATGGTGTCATATATCTGTTTTCATGTAGTATCTATTTTTCAATGCCTGTTTAACAAGTTCTTTGACCTTGCCCAGCATATGTAGGTTAACCAAAATTAGCAGCCCCATTGCTTAACAAATTTGAGCCAAAGCAGCAGGAGCAGCAGGGACAGGCTGTAAAAGCAGCTTCCTAGGACTCGTCAAGTTGCTCCAGTTCTACTATGTAATTGTTGCTTCTAGGAAAATTAAATTTTCTATCTCTCTTTAATCTGCCAGCTAACACAAGAATAAAATTATTTTGTAAGAAGAAAAAAAGATTTCCTACTATTCTCACAATCATCCTTGTCATCCTTTAGTCTGACAATTCCTGGATGCTTGGGGTTTCCATTGGTCTCACGGTAGATCACCATGCCCTGACTGTACCTATCCTTCCCAGCTTCCAAAATGGGGGTATTAACACTTGAAAACTTAAGATGCTGATCTTGCTCAACATCCCACTAAAATCTAGGAAAACTATGAACTATCACTTCTTCCTCCCCACACATTCTACCTTGTTTCATAACTTATTTTTGGACAAATGGCATTGTGGAGGGAATAGCGTGCTCAGCTTAAAATCAGAAAAGATCTGATTCAAATCCTGCCTCCAACACATATTGTCTTTGTGTAACTATGCCTAATCCTTTAGCTTTTATTAAATGTAGTTTCCTCAGGTCTTGGTGCCATCTCAGCCACAGGTCAAATAGAATCTGAGATATACGGGCTGGAGACAACTCAGCTGTCTCATTAGAAAGGGTCTTCAGGGTTCTCAATGGCATTGGCCAAGTCTTCCCCTAGCCACCCTCCTATGAGAGGAGGTATAAAAAGAGTACTTTTGCCACAAGGATAATACGGATAAGAGGAACAACAACGTCCCTTTGCTCAAACTGGTGGGGCAAATTTGGTGGAAAGCAGATGAGTATCTTCCTTTTTTCTACCTTTAGGTACTTAGCAAGATGGTAATTCATTTACCCAATGGAAAACAATGTAAAAGAAACACATGCTGTGGGATCTCTTCCTCCCTTTGGTTAGTGAATAGCTACTTCTTTAGAATTATTATTTCTTTAGTTGATATTTTTAGGTATTTATAGGGTGATGTTGCATTAAAAAAAGATAGCAATTTGAATCTGGGCCAATTCTGCTTATTTAGCAGCTAGAACAAGGGTGGGGAACCTGCAGCCTCAAGGCCACATGTGGTCTTCTGAGTCTTAGGGTGTAGCTTTTTGACTGAGTACCATATTTTACAGAACAAATCCTTTTATTAAGGGGATTTGTTCTGTGAAGTTTGGATTCAGCAGAAGGGCTGCTCTTGAGGATGTGGAGGGCCACATGTGAACCTCTGAGTTAAAATCTGGCATTGGATGCTTACTATCTGTATGATCTTGGGGCATAATTTAACCTGTTTGCTTCAGCTTCCTCAATTTTTTTTTTTTTTGCTTTTTGGAGGGCAGTTGGGGTTAAGTGACTTGCCCAAGGTCACACAGCTATTTTTTTTTTGTGTTTGTGTGTGTTAAGTGTCTGAGGCCGGATTTGAACTCAGGTACTCCTGACTCCAGGGCCGGTGCTCTATTTACTGCGCCACCTAGCCGCCCCCAGCTTCCTCAATTTTAAGAAAGCATTAACAAGCTACCTTACCTTGCTATGAGAAGCAAATGAAAATGCTTGGCATGTAGCAGGTAATATAGGAATACTTGTTGTCTTCTCCTCCCTCAATTCTTCCCTTTGAATGCCTTCTGTGAAACTGGGAAGGAAGGGAGGAAACACAAAGAAGAGATTTAGATTTTTAAGAATCTATACATCCAATAGAAATAAACATAGTATTCATCAATTCACCCTACCTCCTTACAGGAGCAATAGATAAAAGTTACAAAGAATTTAGGCTTCATATGTTAGCTAACACAACAAACAGAAGAAAAGAATACAGGATGGAATTGAGGCAGGAATTAAAATTTCGGTAGCTATAGACCTTGGGCAAGCCTTTAAAGGTACAAGTTGGGTTACAAATTAAACCAGAGATGGATAAGAGTATGGATTGACTTCAGCAAATTCTCACGTTCTTTGAATGATCCTAAGATTCTCTCTAAAACAAAATGTCATTTTTTAAAAATAAAAGTATTCATTTGATTATACTGTAAAAAAAATAAAAGAGAGAATTTATATATTTGGTATAGACTGCTAGAGTTGGGGACTTGAAAGTAATATAATCTCCTATAGTTCAGGTTATATATGAGAAAGCACAGTTCCCCTGCTTCAGTTCACCTGGCACAAACAAACCAGAATCTATGGTGGTTCAAGTAGTGAGACAGTAACCATTTTCCTTGAAGGCAGTAGCTCAGCTTGCTGTGTGAGAACATAAATTGAGACCTCATAGAAGGGAGAAGGTGTGAGTTCTGTAGAAAGGGAAGCTACACCCAAGAAGGAAGTGTGCTGCTGGGTAAATACAGAGAATGGTGAGCATGTGAGTGGTCGTTTGGGCTCAAACTAAATGCCCTCTGACCTTTTTGCTCATGAATGTCACATAGTATTTATACATACAATAGGGATAATAATACCTGTGGCAAGTGCCTCACAAGAGTGCTGTGAAGTTTCAAAGGAGATAAAGTCTTGGGGGGGGAGCGGTATTACCTTGTGAGGGCCCAAGTTATTTGATCACATAAGGCACATGACAAAGCCTGGCATACAGTGAGCATAAAATAAATGCTTTTCCAGTTAAATGGAACTACTCTAAGTAAAACCTAGTGGTTTAGTTGACTTATAGTAGGAATTTTAACTTGGGGACTCTGAGCTTTATATTAAAAAAATTATTGGTTGATAATTGTATTTCAATGTAAATGATTTAAATGGTGTCTTTTGTGTTGTATTTTATGTATTTAAAAATCATGATCCTGAGAAAGGAGGTTATGACAACAAACAAATGAAAAAGAAAAAAAATCATCAAGAACCCCTGGCCCTTATGAGACTAAAATTAAATGGTGAATTTTATGTGGATCTAAGACAACACATATGAAATAGCATGGCATAATAGAAAGGTCCCTTTGAAACTAGGAAACCCTGAATTTAAGGACTCCTTCACATAGCTTTGAAATGTAGGCAGGTCATTTAAATCCTCAATTTTCTAGGTAACTGTTTAATAAAGATTATACTTTACAGAAAATAAATACATGTATTGTACCTAAGTGCTTCACTGTGGAGTTCTCCAAACATACTATTAGGCTGTGTTTTCATCAATATTCAATCACTGATTTTCATTTTTCCCCTGTCATCTGAATAAATCCTTCTTTCTGGTTTTGGTTTGTTTTATGATTGTTTTGTTACTTTATGATGACCCAAGATGAAGCTCTCCTTAGTAAGGTGCCATTAAAGTAATACATATATAGGTAAATGGTATTCTTGGGGATTTGGGAAAACCTGAGTTGTAAACTCATCTAGCATAGG
>CM053597.1:58628245-58651423 GCA_028646575.1 Pseudocheirus occidentalis
AAATATATATGTGTATATCCATGAATATATATTTATATGTCCATAGATACATAGATACACCCACAAATACACATATATATTCCTGTATACACACATCCATAAATGTGTGTATGTTTGTGTGTTTTCGTTTTTTTATTAGGTTTCCCAAATCTTTTACGGAAAATCATTCAGAGTTTCTTGGACCCTATCCATGAATTTCTGTTCCATCTCTAGCACTAGGAATGCCTTCTCAGGAATTCTCACTCTTCATTGAATTCAAACCCTGTGTTGCCCCACGGAGACTCTTATTTTGTGTTTATAGAGTTGAGTGAAATTTCATTGTTAGTGAAACAGCTTTAATTCAGCCCCTGGTTATTTATTCAGTACCTCCTGAGATGAATAAAATGGCTGAGCCCCATCCAAATATATAATAAATACCTCTCTCCCCAGCTTACAGTATCACTGGCTTCCAAGAACCATACAGAAGGTTTATTATACTTTAAAGCTTGGCACTACTTTATGCACAGGAGTTTTCAACCTGGCAATGGGTTTGGAGCAAATGAAATTGTAAAAATAGCACATATCAGGAAATGGTTCACTTGTTTTAAGGCGCCATTTGCTCCAAAAAGGGAAAAAAAAACAGAGCTAAATGTAAATTGTGTGTGTATGTGTATGTATGTGTGTGTATATGTGTGTATATTTGTAGAGTAATCTATAAACCTTCCATGTTAATCTATAAACCTTCCATGTTAACACAAAAGCCCAAAGTAGTTTAATCTTTTTAAAAGGAAAAGAGGAATTAAACACACCATTGAGTCAACTTTGCTCTTTTAATAAAGGATTTATTAAAGTCAAATTCTAAGTCAGTCCTTAGCATGCACAAAAATCACATAGAGAACTTACAGATCATTGTATCTCATACTCCCAAAGGAAGAAATAAAACGCATTTTCCATAGCAAAGCACAGATTCTTTTAAACCACAAAAATTCAGATGAATAATTATCTCTTCTTCTCAAAGAAAACTCCTGTTTGAGAGAGTGTATACATCCAAAATGGGCAGGTTTTTTTTTCTTTCCCAGTCTGTCTTCTTTCTATTGAGCTTCAGACTCACATTACCAATGACCTTTTGTGTATTTCACATTGGACGTCCATAACATCTCAAATCCAATAGGCCCAAATGGAACTTATTATCTCCCTGTTGCCTTAAAAAGTCCCTCCCTCCATTTCTTTTTTTAGGACACTACAAGTTCCCGAGTCTCCCAGGTTTACACCTAACTTTTCAAACTTTTTCACCACAAGTATCCAATCAGTTGCCAAATCTTGTCATTTCTAGCTCCAAAGCATCTCTTGCATTTGACTTTTTCTCTTTATTACTCTTGGTACCACCACAGGTTAGGTCCTCAATAAGGTCCTCTTGCTTACACTATCACAATAGCTTCCTAATTGGCCTCCTTGACTCATCTCCTCTAATGCAATCTACCCTCTGACATAGCTACCAAATCGATAGTTTAAACCCAAATCTCACCATGCCACACCCCAGTAAGTGAACTGTATTGCCTTCAGAATAAAATAAAAATTCCTTTTGGCTTTAAAAGCTACACAATCTGATCTGAATTTATCTTCATTATGAGTCACCCCCTTTCTAGAAGTCTGCCATCAATCAGACTGACTTTCTCAGGGTTTCTCACAAGAGTTTCAATTTCCTATCTCCCCACATTTGCACTGATTAACACCCAGGCTTGCACGTTTCCCAGCTTTGCCTCACAGTATCCTTCACTTTCATCAAGTTTCAGCACAAGAACCACCTTCTATTCAAACATTTCCTAATAATCCCCACAAAATACTAGTACCATCCCCCATTAACTACCTTGCATTTGACTAATTGGCATTTATTTTGCATTTATGCTGTGCATACTTATCTATGTAAGTGTTATTTTCCTCATCTAAAATAAAAGATTCTTGAAAGCAAGGTTTAGGGTGTAGATAAGTATGAATGTGTTTTTGTTAGTATCACAGCATCTAGGAGAATGTCTGATGGAGCAAGATCCAGAGTGTCTAACGTAAATTATAAATGCTTTTGAAGAGACTGATCAATCACAAATGCTACTGTTGGATTGCTTGTATCTATGAGCATATAAATTTATGGGAATTTACATGATGAACTGTCATTGAGAGAGATGTGTATAGTAGGTACCTCAGACTCAGGAACAGCAGGGTTTAAATTCTATTTCTGAAATACACACAGTAGGTATGTGAACATCTGCAAGTCACTTAACTTTCCAGTAAGCCAGGCACCTCACCTAAAGTAAGAGAAAAGTTGTTGATTTGCAGTAGCAAAAAGAATTTTCACATCAGAAATTTTTACCTGAATTAAAGTACAGATCTATCACCCCCCCACTCTGAGAAAAAAAAATCCCAACATATTAGTAGGTAGGTATTTTCATTAAGAAATAAAATACCTAAAATAAATCGTAATTCCTTTTTTCTCCTTAATCCCTTCATTCTTCCACCATTTCCATCTCCTTCCTTCCCTAATTTATCTGTGTCTTCTCCCTTTATTCCTCTAGGCCTGAATCATTTATAATGTCTGAAATTTTTCTAGGTCAATTCTTATTTTTCTTTTTCTTACTTTAATAGGCTGTGGTCAAAAAAATATTTAGTGAAAGTCAATTCAAAAGAAAGATTCAAAATAATATCTGAATTCCTATACTCAGTTCAAAGTAATTGATTGCTTAGAACTCTTCCCCCCACCCCCAGGCTTTAGTCAATTGTAGCATAGGCCACTTAGTATGATAATACTGTGAAATAAGTATTACAAAAATTGGGGTGGAGAGACCACTGAGATGTTCCTTCCTTAATGAGGGTGACTGAATTATTAATAATATTAGAAAATGTGAGCATTTGATCAATTTGGGTTGGATTGTGTCCTTTGCACTTGTGATAATAAAATTACCAAAGATCGGTATACCTTTATTGATCAGTCAGTTAAAACATATTAAGCATCCACTGTGCTAAGCATAGGAGATATTCAAGTTTACCGTACATCCAAACCCATATAAAATACTTAGGGTTAATCTGAAGTCCATCCACACATAATTTATTATTTTATTAAATGAGCATGGTGGGGAATCGTAATAAATACCTAATTAATACATTATATGTGTACATTTTTTATGAGAACATTTTCATCTCTATAGAATTTGGAGAAATTCTATTCCCAATCCAGTCTGAAAACAAAAGAAAAAGGCAAGCTATATATTTCAGGTTGGTTAGTGGATAGAAGTAATAATAGGAAAAGGTTTTGATTTCCTTATCCCTAAATGTAGCTCCTTCATCATTTTTTTTAATGCACTCTTGGACTAATCATTCATTGGTATTGTATTGGCATCAATGGGAAACCACATGTCATTTCAGGTTGAAGTGACTGAATTTTCCAACATCTGAGTGGTTTTGTAGGTAATTGCTAGGTTTAATACAAGGGAGAAGAACTGAATATGTATACCCAATCCTCCTCCAAGTGCAGGTGTTGGTTTGGGGCTATAGAAATACCTGGTATTAATTCAGGTGATTAAGTCCTTTATTTTTAGGATCTAGTTAAGAAAGCTGCAGTACTACTCCAGCTGCACTTCATGCTCTCAAAGACACAGGCTTCAAATAAGTCCTTTAGTTTGTCGGTGGTTGAATTTGGCATTGACAAGAATTCAAAGGGATGGTGTTCCACAAAATAGAGAAGAGGGTTTTAGTTACTGGAGCATGAGCAGTTTAAGGCATAATGATTTGTTTTGAAGCCTCTGTATTAAAGTGTTTGCAGGATGATATGTCTAATTTGTTGAACCCAACAGCAAAGAAACTGTATCCCTGGATGCCTTTCAGACCAAGAATGGACACCTATGATAAGCAAATAGTTGAGTGCAAAGTCCCGATTGAAGGCAAGGAGGTGAAAGAGATAACCAGGTCCATGCTGGGCCTATTATTGAGTTGTTCTACAAAAACAAAAAGAAGCCAGATACCAAAAGGCTATTTTTTATTTTCATTTTCGCTGATGAACTGGCTTATTTTTAAAATACACCCACTAGCTAGTAAGACAATTGATTGTTATTCCTATACAATCCATTGTTCTCAAGGAATTTACATAGAAATTGTCAAGGTACATATTGCAACAAACTAAAAATGAGTAAATTAGCTGCTTTTAGGAGACAGGTGAAGGCTTTTTTTATTTCACAAAGATTTCTTTAGTGATCTTGAAAAGATCATTTGCCCATGGTAAGTCTACATGCATTTATGGAAATACCAGTTATGATTATTCATGAATAGAACATTTGCTCTATTATTTAATGTCGTGACATCTTTAATGTTCATGACCCAGCTGTGCCATGGACAGCAAATGAAGGATTGTGTTTGGGGAAAGTTCTGTTTTTATGGTAAATAGAAGGTAGGATTGATAAGATTGGTAAATGGTGAAGTTTGGCAAGGATATGGAAATGTGTATGTTTGCATAGGGTCTAGACATGAGTAAATATTTGCCACACAATTTTTCAACATTCCAAAGAAGTCTGCAAGACACCTACAGACCCAAATACCTAGATGTTTAAGTATGCAGTTGTCTATATCTTATATGTGGTCTTTACCAATCAAATACTATCTCCCTAAAAAAATACCTCATTTATCTTAATGATGCCAGCGATTTCCCAGTCAAAAGTTCTTTCGGTTAAAGACTATCACGCCTTAAAATGTAAATGTGCCAGGGGAAGATAGTATTTATTTACATTAAAATTTGAGTTAATTTATAGGTACTTTTGTTGAAAGTATTTTTTGAGGGGTAGGGCAAAGGGTAGTGTTCATCAGAGATGAAGAGAGTATGAAAAAGACATTGGGAATCTGAAGATTGAGATAAAACATACAAAGTCTAGGCTGGAAACTTAAGACAACTTTTACCAATTTCATGATTTTATCTAGGATTCAGCAGCATAATTATACTCACATATCTATAAATTAATATAATATAAATATTTCTACTTTGGTTTTTATTGATAATTTAAATCAGGAAGATAAAGGTTTAAGAAACTATGTATATCCTCTTTCCCTTCTCTCAAGATGGCAGACAAAAAAGCCCCAAAGGAACCAAAGGAAAAGAATGTTAAAAATGAATGAGAAAAAGAAAAAAAAGGAAGATATAGCTGAAAAAGGCAATGAAAAAGCCTCTAAAGTATTGCAATCAGTACCCAGGCCTGGTGGGAGGGATCTACAGGTAATCAAAGTGTGCAATGTATTTTGGTCAAGCCATATACAAGCGGAAATATTCCACGCCCAAAACCCAGATTTGAAAGGAAAAAGAAAGAGAAGGTTCCTACTAATATCTCAAAGCCAGTTGGTGGTGATAAGAATGGAGGAATCCTTGGGCTAAAGATTCACAAAATTCCTAGGTATTACCCTACTGAGGATATATATGCCTAACAAACTGCTAAGTTATGGCAAAAAGACCTTCAGCCAGCATGTGGGAGACTTCAAGCTAGCATCACCCCAGGCATGGCTCTGATCATGCTCACTAGCCTTCATTTGGAGCAGTTTTCCTGAAGCAACTTGTTAGTGGCTTGCTGTTGGTGACTGGACCTCTGATCATCAACCATATTCCTTTTCAAAGGACGTGTCAGAAATTTTTTATTGCCATCTCTACAAGTGTTAATCTTTCAGCTATAAAAATTCAAAATCATCTTACAGATGTTTACTTCAAGAAGTATACCTAGATACCAAGGAGAAGTTTTTGAGCCAGAAAAAGAGAAATGTGAGATTACAGAGCAGTACAAGGTTCTGAACTCAAGGTTCTTGAACTCTCAGAACCTGTCCTGAATCAAGAAAATTCCTCAGCCCCATGGCCACTTGTGTTCTGTATTTTTTATCTCCAATGGAGTTTATCCTCACAAACTGGTGTTTTAAATACCTTTCAAGGGACCCTTATTAAAATATTTGTAATATCACAAAAAGAAATTATGAACATGAAGCATACAGGGAAGGAAAGCCTTATCTGAACTGACACAAAATGAAGTAAGTAAAAGCAGGCAAACAATATTGCTATGTCCCAGATTAGTACAGATAATGAATCTCTTGCATTCTATTTGAAACTATAATTATGTAAAATGTGGTCATTGGTTCCACCAAAATGGAACTATACAGCATCAATTCAAATAATACCATCATGTCTTAGGATTCATTATTGACATTCACCTTGGAACCTAGCCCACAATGACTACAATGTGAATGGAAACAAAGAAATTAAAACTATATTATGATAATGATGCTTTTCTCTAAAGAAAAGAAATGAGAAAGCAATTTTATTCTTTCCTTTTAGAAGTAGGGGTCACATGAGAGAACAAATCATATAGTGTCACACTTGACTGATGTATTGGGAACCTTTGCTGAACTGTTGTTCTTGTTTTTTCACATTAAAAAATGTTATAAGAGATGGTTCTCTAGGAGAAGGAGGGTGAATATTGGGAATTGATGAGATGTCAAAACAAAATAGAGTAAGACAAATAAAAAAAAGTAAGGTAAGTATATAGTTCCCAGAAGGAAACATGATACATGTGTCTTAAACTCCAGGCCTGCTTTTAACTAGTCCTAACCAACCAGATGTTCAAATTCTCTTACATTGTTCTATTTCAAAATGTGGCCAATGTCCCGGGGTGACCTTACACTAGGTTCAACTTTCCAGAGACCTTTTAGTGATGCAATCAGAAACCTCAATGACCTATATTTTTATTTCTTTCTTTATATTGCTATTATATTTATATTATTAATTATTATATTGTCATTATACTATTGTTAACATATTATATTAGAATATAATATATTTATGTTGCTATTTCCCTCTTTAGATAACCATTCAATACAAATGGGTTGCTGATCATGCTCAATATGCTCTGATAGTAAAGGCCATCTGTATCTTGGCCCATTCCTTTATTGGAATTAAGATTTGTATCACCCAGTAGGATAGAGGAAGGCTTGTTGTACTTTGTATATGACACTATACAGACTCATAATCTTCATTGGATCTGTGAGGGCCTGTGTATTTGGGTTGACTTGTGATAAGCAATTGTGAGCTGGTTTTATGTTGTAAGCAAATGAAGAAGAAGAAGAAGAAGAAGAAGAAGAAGAAGAAGAAGAAGAAGAAGCATGTAGTATTTATATAGCATTTTGAGTTTTGTTAAATGTTTTTAAAATATTATGTCATTTTATCCTCAACCACAACCCTGCGGTGTCGGTGCTATTATTATATTCATTTAACAGATAGGGAAACTGATTTAGAGAGTGGTTTAATGACTTTCCCAAGGTCTCATAGCTTGTAAGTATCTGAGACTCGATATGAACTCAGGTCTTCCTGACTTTCATTCTGGGGCTCTATCTATACCAAATCTCTGTGAATCTGAGGAGAGTAAGCACTCTGGTTCACTAAGCTCCTGTAATAAACATTTCATATTGGAGAGTTTCTTATTCTTTCTGAACATAAAATAAAGATGCCACTTTAGACATTATTGAAAGCACTTGTACAAAACAAAACCGATCATGATGTGCTCCATTTCCTGTCATACACAAGGGGCTGAACTTTATGAAAACAGTTAAATGAAAAGCATGAATTTGTTTTTTCTTGTCGTAGTTGATGTTTCTTCTCATGCTATTGTAGTTTCTGTGTTAACTTTTGTTTTTAATAGCATGTATCTGCCTTACATATTTCCTTATATGTTAATGAGACACTGTTATATAGTGGACAAGACAGTGAAGTGGCCTCAAAACCATGAAAATGAGTTCAAGTTGGATCTCTTTTAAACACTGTGTGATGCTGAGTAAAGCACTTGGCAATTTCTAAGACTTTAAGTTCTAGAAAAGGTGCTGACCTTCATTGTTTGAAATATTATCCTCCCTCAGGAGGATTCTAAACCAGTGAAATCACAAGTCCAGTATATATTCATATTCGTCTAGACATTCACAAATTCCATAAGTCAAATGATTCTGGCACATCTGTAAATAATATTTATGTCACAAATATAAGACCTTAAACTGAGAGAAGTGACCAGAACTTCCTCCCTTTATTGGAAAGATCCACTCTTCTTCTTCATAAAAAGGATTCCAAAAAATACTGACTGAAAACCAAAGACATTTTTGAGAATTCAGTTGGATGGATACAGGAGGCTCTGAATGGAACTTTTCTCATAAGTTTGATCATTAGAAGATAAATGGGTAGGTTCAACCAGACTCTATATTCGGTTAAAGAATTTATGGAGCTAATTTTCTCACAACTGGCTTTTAGATATTCTTTTCACCAAAAAGGTCAAAATTTTATGGCAAATTACTGCCTTTCACATCCCTGTATATAAGTAACAACTAGTTCTGATTTACAAAACAAAACATTTTTTTTCTTCAGGAAGTACTTCTAAATAATGGAGAAGTCTTATTCACTATTGTACAACCTGCGGTGGGATAACAACATAAAAACAATCAAAAAGGTTTGATTACGAGTCACAAGGTTTAAAACCAACTAGATCTATGGGATGTTTTTAGGATGAATTTATCATTTCCCCTGTACTAAGAAGAGGTTTCAGACAGTCAATCAAACTATAGTCAACAATTTTGTAACAAAATCTAGTTTCAAAGGACTCAAATGATAAATAAATCAAGAATAACAAAACCTTACACTATTTAGCACTTTATGATCTCCTACTAATTGGAAAAGCGTTTTGTCCTTTCCTAGACAGAACACATTTAAGGTGAAAAAGTTATGAGAAAGTGTGAACTGGCACATTTTGTCTGACTCTGAGTGTAGTTTTCATGAATCTGGTGACTTCATTAAGGCTAAGATCATGGAATCTGACAGCATATTTTCAACCTAAAGAAAGGATGTTAGTGGTGGATAAGGTCATCTTCATCAATAAATCCTGAGCAAGCTTGGCAGATTCCATTCAGTATAAACTTACCTTCATGAAGAAAAAAAAAATTACCCTCCAGGGACACAAATTCATCTGTGATAGCAGATCAAGTCAGACCTCCTTTCCCACTCTAGGGGTGCCTGAGCTATTTTCTCTACACTCCAGTTCATTGAAACCTTCCATGCTGGATATAGAAGAATGGATGTAGGTAATTATGGTTCTGCTACAAATAATCTTCATCGAGTATGAAAAATAGTTGAAAAGAAACTGAATTTACATGATGACAAGAGCCAGATCACTGTCAGATGAATTGTCCAATAATAGGCCTACAGAGAAATGGAATAGCTCTACATTAAGAAGGTGGTAACCTTATAATTTCCAGCCAAATTATAATCGGTCACTTTTTATATATTTCTTAATGAATAACCTAGAAATCTCCTACCTGCTAAAACATCAAGGTCTGATTCTTTCACATAAAAAAGCCTTCCACCCTTTCATAGGTAGAAAGTATCAATGATTTTAAAGTTAAAATGTGAACTGCCACCTCAGATTTGATTACTTATATTAAGCTGCCATCACAAATTCTTGGAGTTGATCTATTGCTGACCTTCTGTGGTACCAACAATTTTATCCTGCACAAAAAATAATAATTGCCCAAATAGTCATAGTTGCAGTTTTTAATGTAACAAGAAATTGGGAACAAAGTAAATATCAACTAATGGGAATGGTTTAAGAAATTATGCTATGTAAGTATAATTGAGCACTGCACTACATAAAATAGGAAATAGGAAGAATTCTGAGAAGCATGAGAGCACTTTTATGAACTGATACATAGAAAAGAAAGGAGAACAGATATATGATATGCCCCATGACTAAAATTATAGAAATGGAAATAAAAATAAAAGGTAACTATACTCCAAATTATTACAATTACCAGTATTTTCCCTGGGGAATGGATGATAGAGCATTCTGCTTTCTTTTCAGTAGAGAGGTGAGAATTATGGGTACATAAAATCACATATGTTGTAAGACAGTTATTGTGTTATTTGCCTTGGTTTTATTGTTCACAACTATGTTATAAAGTAATAATCAAGAGAATGGGCAAAGTATATTCAAGAATGTCTGTATTATTTAAAGAACCAATATATTTTTTAAATGGCCCAATGAGAATGATTCCCAAATCAGTTACCATTTTCACGCATATAGTAAAGATCAGAGGTAACTATGGTGTGTTTGGTTCAATGATTCATTAAACCTTCCTATGACAATTTCAGGTAGAAAAGCACCCAGAAAATATAGGCCTTATTTGTCTTACCGTGTACTATTCTTTGTGATGCTCAGACAATAGAAGTTAGTAGTGCATGGGTCTTCCATTGCTGGGACACTAGGAAATTCACTCTTAAGCTAACATACAGGTAGTGGGGTCTAGTAGAAATAATATTAGACTTTAAGATATCAAAGTTTAAATTCTGACTCTGGAAATGAGTTTGATTACGTATAAATCATTTCTGTTCCTCAAGTCTCAATTTCTTCCTCTCTATATAAAATCCCCTCTGTGCTTACTCTGCCAACCTGCACTGGCATAAAGAGGCTGGGCACAAATGATGGCTGACACTTCTCTCAAGCTTCTAGCCTTCTGAGTACTCCTAGTACTGTTCACTGTGAATCCCCATCATTATGTTTCCCCTTACAAATTAGCCATTAGAATCATTTTAATGTCAAGAATGGGAGATACAGGAGAAAGACTTTGGAAGGAGAATTAAAAAGACTTGGTAACAGACTAGAAATGAAAAATTAATTAAAAAATTAAAGGCTGTCTCATTTCAAACCTGGTTGATTGGAAAGATGGTCATATCTCAAAGAAAAATATGGAAATTCAAAGAATGTTGTTTCTTGGGCAGTCAGAGATGGGCAAATAATGGATTATATTTTGTAATTTAATTTTGAGATACCAATGAGGCATATAGTTGGAGGTATCTTGGCTAGTGGAAGTTTGGAATTAAAGGAAGGAAGTTAAGGAAAAAATAGATTTTTGGAGGCTCCATGGGGTTAGATAACTACTCAGCTTTCTCTGAATTCTTCCTTATTATTTAATAATGATAAGAACTGCATCTCTGATTTCAATGATACAGGGAAATTCCTATATCAGGCCTGTATAACCATAAACCCACAGTCTACAGGTTGTGCAGACCTGCCCTAGATGGAAAAAAGACCCCAACAACTCTATGACAACAGGTTGGCACCTTATCTTCAATTTATCATCTTATAGAATTACCCCAAGTAGTGAAAGATTCAGTGACTTTTGAAGAGTCACATAGACAGTATATGTGAGAAGTGACACTTGAAAGCAGATCTAACTAGCTCTGCTACCAGATTTCTATTCAATATGTCTTGCTATCTCTTAGCAAGGTATACTAGGAAGGAAGCTCATTTGAAGAATTAGGCTAGAAGTGTATTTGAAAAATCCAATTTAGATGATATTCTATCTACCAGAACCCAGACCATGTTTTACAACCCACCCAAGTGATCCCCAAGGAAAGGCAGGCATATCTACTCATCTTGCCATCTAATATGCTGCTAAGTACACCACCACTTGCTGTAGGGCCAAAAATCAATGCTATTAGAATGGTCACGTGAAACAACTTTTCTCTTGCTCTACTTACAACTTTTTTTCTGGCCAAGACTACTCTAAATGTATTTTCTCTTCCTACTAAAATGTAAGCTTCTTGATAAGTAGAACTATCTTACATTTCTAGTCACTAGTACAATGCCTAGTACATAACAGGAGTTTTAATAATTTCCATTTATCATTCATTCATTCAAGTTTTCCTCTAAGATACATCTACAAGCTTTACATAATTCAAAGCATGGAAGCATGTCCTATGGGATCTTAAGTTCAGAATGAGGCCCAGAGAAAGAGGAAGGTTAAACACTCAAAGGCTCAGGATCCTGAAAAAAACTATAATGCTAATTCATTGACCTTTGAAGGATTTATAAATACTTGATATCCTTTGGTTGTCTCCTTGCTATTGATCTCAACTATCATTGTCTATTATTCTAGTTCTCTTCTGGCTTTTCTTATTGTATACGTTGTCTTTCCTATTCAAGCTCAACCTAATAACCATTTTACCTGGATGCTGACTAATTCTCTAGAAATTGTTTGGTGTTCCCCCCAGCTGAGGAGATTCAAACTCATGGAACATCTATACAGATACAAAGCTGCAAGAGAAGTAAGATCTTTGGCCAAATAACAGTGTGGTGCAAAACACCTCATTGGACCAAGTACAGCCTGTAGTCTACATATTATACCAACACGGCCTAGCAAGTTCCATATCACCTAAATAGAAAACAATTCTTTCATGAAGAAAAAATAGTTGAATATTAACATCAATGACTTAATGACATGCGGAAGTAGTTACCCAGTTAAATTTTCAGTTTTTTATTCCTCCTCTATTGTTTTCAAGTAGTTCTGTAAATGATTTTGATGATAGAAATCCCCAAACTTCATGTTTTTCTTTATTACTCTAACATTTAACTATGGTTATAGGATATAACAGATTTGTTGCATCTCATAATAACAGTTTCTCCCTTCTTGAAACTCCCCCATGAGAGTGAATTCACTTCTATTCACTGTAGTCTTCACATTTTAATCTCAGTTCATTTATAGCATATCAGGATTCTTTGTACTCAAGTGTAGTCATAATCAAATTTGAAGATCACTTTGTATTGGCCAACTAACAGGTACTTGACACTTAGTTTCAAATTAATTATATTAAGTCTCTATTAAGAAACAGAAGGTATGAACCCCTGTTGCTGACATAATAGGAAGGGGCTGAACAGGGAGGGGTAATACCATAAATAAGGAAAAGCCCCAGCTGGGAAAGTCAGAACTTCTTGGGGCAAGCATCATGGATGCAGAGCAGCTAATGCTGGAGAGAGAGAATTTCTCTCAGTGAGCATCTGAAGGCTGGGCTGTTAGTGCTGGACTGAAGATTGAACTGAAAATTGAGAAGAACTGAGAAGAGAAACGGGAATTGAGACTGATAATGGAATTTCTTGGAGCAAGCTGTATGGAGGCTTGAGAAAGTTATTTTGATTTTGAGAAGAGAGCTGGAGAAACTGAATTTGATTCTGAGAACAGAACTTGTGGTGGAGGAGTTTTTTTCTAAGAGCCAGCCAAACTCCTGATGAGAGCTTCTGAGAACAAGCTGGAGGTGCCAAAGACTTCTGAGGGCCAGCTAGAGCTGCCAGAGGAAGCATGACTGTGTCAGTACTTTGTCTGTTTTGGGTCTGTGTTGATTTCACAGGCAGAACATGAATTGATATGATAGTGATGACCGTGTGTGAATATTGTTGTATTTCTGCTAAGTTTTATTTGTGTACATATTGTTGTGCCTCTGTTAAGTTTTCTCTTCCTGGGAACAGAAACAGTGAAGGACTTGAGATGGACTGAACACTGTGAGCTTCATTGTGGAATGGGAACTGCATAGAGAGCTGGACAAGGAACTGGGAGCTGTCTGCTTTTGAACTCAGGTGGCAGTTGGTTAGATTTAGGCAGGAGCTGGGACTGTGGAAGAGAAACCATGGAAACTGAGAGCCTGCCTTGAGTCAAGATGAAAAAACCTCTCCTTGGGTATTTAATGCTGATTGATGAAATTGTAACTTACTGGTGACTGGGGGTGGACGGCCTTTGTACTTTCTACCACTCCTTAAGAGGGTACTGAGTAGTGACTGATGATATTGTAACTTAATTGCACCACATGGGTGGAGGACTTTAGCTTTTGTACTTTGTGATTGAATTAAGAACTTTGTGATTGACTAAATGAATGTACTTTGTTTAAAACTATGTGACCACTTTGGTGAAAACTATGTGTCCATTTTAGTGATAAATTGTGAAGTTATAACATTCTGAATGCTGTATCTTGATTTTATGTGTATGTTTTGCTCTGATTTGTTACTGAATAAATAGAGAGTTCACTATACTGCATAATCAGAATCTTGAGAGCTATTCACAGCAGCAGTCCTCTGGAAAGCTGCTTGTGCTTCACTTTACACCAACTTCCAGTAGAAAAATAAAATCATAGGGCATCCTCCAGCAAGCATTTTTGGCATTTTACCTCTAAAGAAAATATGCTGAAAACACTATAGAGAGGATCACAGATGATAAAGTGCATAATTTTGATTGCACAAAACAAAAACCTTTTGCACAAGTAAATCTAATAGAGCAAAAATTAAAAGGTAAACAATTGAGAAAAAAATTGCATCAAGTTGATCTTATAAAAGTCCTGTTTCTAAGATATATAAGGAATTGTTTCAAATTTATAAGAATAAAAGACATTTCTCAACAAATAAATATTACAAGTATACAAACAGTATCAAGGGATGAAATTCAGGCTACCTGTAGTCACACAAAAAGTGTTCTAAATCATTACTAATTAATTAGAAAAATTCAAATTGAAACAATCCTAAGAATCCACCTGTGTGTGTGTGATGATGATGATGATGATGATGATGATGACTGAGCTATAGATCATTAGAAAATAAATTATTTCAAAGTTACATGGAAAGATTTGCATGAACTGATGTAGAGTGAAGTAAGCAGAATTAGAAGGAAAAATTATACTGTAATATCAATATTAGAAAAATGAACAATTTTGAAGATTTTTATAAATTGATATAAATGAAATAAGCAGAACTAGAAAACAATTCCCATAGCAGCAACACTGTAAAGATGAACCATATTGAAAGCTGTACGACCTATGATTAACATCATAATCATCCATTATTTCAAAGGATTGATGATGAAACAAACATCCACTTTTTAAGAGAGATACAATAGATTTAGAGTACAGAATGAGACTTTTTTTGTTTTTTGTAAAAGTTGCAGAAGGAGGGTCTTGGCAAAAGTTGCAGCCTCCAGCTGCTCACTGAGAGAAAATCTGACTGTCCTGCTGGTTCTCTTCCTTTTATACAGTATAGCTCCTCCCCGTTCTGCCCCTTCCTGTTACATCAGCAGCTTCTTCCCAAGGTGTTAACTACTTCTGTGTTAATTAAATTGCTTAAACAAGGTGTTAACTTGAAACAACAGTATTAAGTACCTGCTTACTTGCCAATACAAAGGGGCATGGACAATCTTCAGATACCATTAACATGACACCTTTCTGTGATCTTGATCATCTCAGAAGTACTAGTTACAATATTTGAGTCTTTTATGCCTCCTCCAAACTTCTGTTGAGAAAGGACTCTTCCTTAACTGTACCCCAAAGTTTTTTCTTCCTGTTTTGTTTTTTGTTTTCTTAATCTTGATACTTTCTTCCCCTTATCTGAAGGTATAGCAACTCCGGCAGCTGTCAGCTTAGTATAATATTGTGGTATAACTCCTTCTGATTGTTATTCTGAAATATGATTGATGAGTCATGTTCTTTGTCCAGATGAGTCTACAGATAAAAATTATCTATAAACAATATGTAAGTTTCAGTCTCTTGGCCCAGGCCATAACAACCTTCCAAGCTTTCTATTTTTATTTTCTTAGCCTATACCTAGTCCCACAAGATTCATTAGCTGCCTGGATTTGAGTCTGGGTTTTCAGATAGACTTGCCCAGAGATTACAATTATTAGTTGAATTAAACTAACAGGAACACGAAAAGACCAATAGAGTTGTGTTCTTTTTTCTTTTTTTTTAATCTGGAGTTCCAACAATATCCTTATCCCATGACTAAATTCCTCCACTTACATCTTTTCTTGCTGGGGCTGGATCTTTGAAACATGTCACATTACTTATAGAATATTAAATAAACATATAGTAGCATAAATGTGTCTACAATTGAACTGGATTATGTAGAATATGAGAGGAGGAAAGTACTACTGAAAGAAGGGAGAAAAGTTGTGATGACAGGGTCTACTAGATATTTATGTTGCACAACCTCAACTGGGCACTTACTTTTCTCAGTGGCCCTACATATCTACATCATACAACCTTTACTGAGTACCTATTGCAAAATAATCCTTCATATTTCCCAAATTAAATCCCATTTCTACTCACCACATTGACTCTTCCAAATTTTGTCATCACTCCTCAAATCTCCTATAGCTCTCTCTCAGCAGAGAACGTTGCATCATAATTTCCTGGGGGGGGGGGGAAACTGAGAATATTTGCTGATTTTCCTTTTCTCCCCTCTTTCTCGTCTCAACACAGATGCCTTCAGCTACCATCTCCTTCTCCAACCCTGTCCCCTGTGAAAAAGAATCTCTTCTCTTTGCCTTTCCATGTACAAGTGATACCAATTCCATCCCATTCACTTTAACAGATTACTCATTGTCCAATGCCCACACTCATTTATCATCAATCTCTACCTGTCTATTAGCTATTTCAGTACTGTCTACAAATATGTTCTTCTCCTCCATCCTCAAAAAAAAATCACATCTGTCACTTTATACCGCTAATTATCATTATGTATATATATAATATGTACACACATACATATATGTATATACACATATATACATATATACAGAGAGACATATTCATGCATGTATGTATAGATGTGTATATTTGTATATATACATATATGTGTATATGTGTGTATGTATTTTTTCATGGATAAACTCCTTGAGAAGGCTATCTACAATAGCTATTTCCACTTCCTCTTTCCTTCCTCTCTACTTATCTCTCTTTAATCCGGCCTTTCATTATCCAGCGGAAACTCCTCTCTCCATTCATGTTCTTTTAATTGTCAAATGTGAAGACCTTTTTCTTAATCTTCTCCTTCTTGACTTCTTTGATGCCCTTAACACTGCTGATTTCCCTCTTTTCACTGATACTCTCTCCTCACCAGGTTTTTTGGTGTGACATTACACTCACCTATTTCTCTTCTTACCTGTCTGACCAATATTTCTCAGTCTCCCTTGCAAAATCTTCATCCAGGTCACCTCCAGTTACCGTAGGAGTCCCACATGCCTGTGTCACATTTTCTTCTCTGTCACTTGCTAATATGATTAGGTTCCAAGGATTAAATTATCATCTCTGTGGTGATGATCATTAATATTTATCCAGCTCTAGACTTTCTGATGATCTCACATTTCCAATTGCCCATTAGGCATCTTGAACTGGATGTCCCATAAATATCTTAAAGTTCACACACCTAAAACAAAACTCAACTTTTGTGTGAACATCCAAAACTCTATATCCCCTCTAAACTTTTCTACTACTTTTGGGTCAATTTACCATGACCATCCTCACAGTTTTGCAAGATCGTCCAACTCCACTGTTTCCCTCCTCTCCTGCTTTTCACTAATACATATGTAGAGTACATGATGTTCCCAGGGAACAATAACATTGTTCCTTCACACATTGCCTGTGCAACATGGCACCATATACCATTGGCACCTCAGCAAATATTCTTTGATAATGCCAAGAAGAGTAATATTGTCTCAAGTTGTCCAGGATTGGTTTTTGAAATGTAAATAAAGAGTTATGAGAAGAGGAAAGTCTTAACAAAGTGAATATAGGGGTATTAGGTAATAATTGAAAACTAAAGAAGAAAGGAGGATAATAAAAGAAAGATTTCAAAGTAAGAAGAGAGTAGATGGAAAAAAAGTTGGCAAAACTAACAGAAATTCAAGGTTCCTTTCATTTTGTGATTTATACCTACTTTTCTTTATGATCATTTATTTATTTTCTTGCTTTAAACAATAAAATAGTAAGGTGGTGAACTATCTTGTTTACATATTGAGTCTCTGGCCAGGAAATTCAGGCTTTCATGGAGTAATTTATTGAGAAGAAGGAAAATAATATCTCAGTCTTATAATGGGAATGTTCCTTATGCACTCATTAGTTCTGGGAGTCATAGACCATTAAAAGCAGAAAAGGACCATGGGGATTTTCAAATCCAGCCCTGCTATTTTACAGATAAGGAAATTGAGGCTCAAAGAAGTTAAATGTCATTATGTCCAGTCCCAAATTCCATGGTTTTGTAGTTTTGTATTCCTCCTGTCCATCACCAGCTCATTGAACACATTCACATGAATTTAGCTATTCCTAATCCACTGCTTGAGGGATGTTGTGTCCTGATATCCCCCTGGCATTGTTGACTCAGGCAAGGAAATGAATGTTACAATTCTTTGCCAATAAGCATGAAAATAAACTGAAAATGAGGACTTATTCCTAGGCTGTAGGCCTCAGTGCCAAGTTTTAGAACCAAAAGACCATTTTGCGGCCAAATTCTAAACCTCTGAAAATTGGGGTCATGAAAGGGGCAAGAAATTCAAACCCTAACTCAGCCCCAATCTATCCAATGACAGTTATGATAAATAAACCTGAAATTAAAAGCTAAGCATTACTTCACTACTTACAGAACGTAATTGTGTAAGACTAGACACTTAAAAGGTGATCCTAGCACTTTTTTCTGAATAATTGGATCAGGATAGTTGATAAGAGAAGGGTTTCATAATGAAAGCAAAAGTCTATGAATTGATAAGGAATATAAGCATATAAGAACTTGCTTAAAGTCGTGACAAGATGTTCAAAAATACATTCAGCGTTTCAGAATATTGATGCAATAGCATTTCCTCCCTTTCCTGATTAATCCACAGTTGGAGGGAAAAAAAGAATTCACTGTAAGAGTATGGACGAGAGTATGTTTTCAACCAGAAGGGAGACAGAACAGTCATTGATGAGTTCAATTCTATAAAAGATCTGAGACATCACCCATGGGTACTTTTGGCAATGGGGCCAATTATTCTCCATTCACACCTCCTTTGGCAACTAGTTAGTGAAGTGAATAGGATGCCAGGCTTGGAGACAAGAAGACTTCTCTTTCTGAGTTCAAATCTGTGTGACCTTGGGCAAGTCACTTAACCCTGTTTGTCTCAGTTTTCTCATCTGTAAAATGAGCTGGAGAAGGAAATGGCAAACCACTCCAGTGTCTTTGCCAAGAAAACCCCAAATGGGGTAAAGATGAGTTGTTCATGACTGAAAAATACTGAACAACAAAACCACACCTCCTTATTGCCTATAATTATTGACTCCAGGAAATCCTTCACAGAAATTCTAATAGGCTAGAGATCATTTTTTTAGGTCTTGGTAACATGTTTGGTCTTTGTCACTCATGATTTTAACTGTCTATCAATTTATAATTAGCCTTGTTCTCATCATTAAACATTCTCCTTGATTATGGTTTGACAAATTTTGTGTGTATATATGTGTGTACATGCATGCGTGTGTAACTGCATGCATGCACCATCATAACTGATATGTTGTAGTCTACTTCTTCCCCATTTCTATATTGTCATTCACCTTGAGGTTATTTGAATTTAATGTTGATTTTTTTTTCCTTTTGACATCAGATGGGTTCTATAGAAGCCATGAGCATAGTTGAAGAGGACTAATAACTCCTCATAGATGTTAATTATGCCTTTCAATCATAATATTTCCTGATGAGGTTAACTGGAGGTGCAAAAGTGTCTATAGACATAATTTGGAGAAAATATTGGGTATCCTTTCATTTTACAGATAGGGAAAGTGAGGCTAGAGAAGATAAATGATTTATCCAAGGGCACAATCCAAGTCTGAGGAGGAATTTCGATAAAGGTCTTCCTAACTCTATGTCCAGCACTGTATGAGAGACAGACAGTAAGAGAGAGAGAGAGAGAGAGAGAGAGAGAGAGAGAGAGAGAGAGAGAGAGAGAGAGAGAGAGGAGGGAGAGGGAGAGGGAGAGGGGAGAGGGAGAGGGGAGAGGGAGAGGGAGAGAGAGAGGGAGAGGGAGAGGGAGAGGGAGAGGGAGAGGGAGAGGGAGAGGGAGAGGGAGAAGGAGAGGGAGAGGGAGAGAGAGATTTTGCATGACTGAAAGTTACAGGAAATTATGAGGATAATGCTGGTGTCTAAAAAGGATTTTGTCTCAAGTAGCACCTTTGATCATTTAAAATGCTGCAAAATTATCCAGGCCTATTCATAATCATTCCTGAATCTATATTTATGTGCATGAGAAATTAACCTTTTACCTACTTTGATTTTTTTAAATATTATTTTACAAAAGATAGGGGATTGGTTAGATGAGTTCCTTCTTCAACAGATGGGTTTTCAAAGTAGAAATACATCATTGAGACCTAAAATTGAGACTTAAAATCTATGTTATTGATGAATTGATCAGCTGGGCTAGTGCAGATCCATTGGGGATGAATTGATTTATTACATCTATTATGGTTTTTACTGGACGTTTAAAAGGGAGCCAGTTTCATAGTGAGGTCCACTTCTTTGTTTTGTTTTGTTTTTGTTTTAGAGAGAATTAGCAGTACTGGTAGAAATTTGTTTTCAGAGGGAGAAAAACCATATGTATGCATTTTTTCCCTTTAAAAAATTATTTACTTGTTTATTTACTTTTAGTTTACAAGATTCATTTACAGAATCACTTGAGTTTCAGATTTTCTCCCCTCTCTTCTCCCTCCCCCTCCATGGTAGCATACAATCATGTATGGGATCTGCAAACACCTTCACAAATAATGGGAAAAGAAAAAAAAAGAAACAAAACCAAACATGGAAAAGAACAATAACATGTGTTGCTTCAGTCTCCTTTTAAACTCTGGTCTTTCTAGATCTTTCTCTGAGTGTAGGTATCTCCATCCATTCTGAGACTTGTAGTTGTCTTTTAACTGTGCGTTGGCAAATCTGATGATCTTTTTTTTTTTTTTTTTGCTTTTTGTAGGGCAGTTGGGGTTAAGTGGCTTGCCCAAAGTCACACAGCTAGTAAGTGTGTCAGGTGTCTTAGGCCAGATTTGAACTCAGGTCCTCCTGACTCCAGGGCTGGTACTCTGCTCACTCTGCCACCTTGCCACCGCCTCATATGTACACATTTCCATGTTCTCTTCCATGCTAGAAAGTCAATAATAATTATTTCAGGGCAAAGGCATAATGCAATTTCAAACTTATTTATTCATCTTTGGGGTTAGAGAGAATTCCTGGACTGTGAGTTCTTAGATCTAGAGATGGAAAAACATTGTCAAGACATGCCAAATTTGGCCTTCTACTTTCCAGATAGTACTGTATTCCTGGAGAATTCAGAACTCAGTCTTTTAGAGGAAGAAGTTTCTAAGCAATACCACACTCAAGTAACTATGAGTGTTCAAGTATTTGTGTTTGTAGTCATCTAAAGAGAGAAGAGGAATAATTTCAGGGCAACACTAATCTCTCAGGGAGATACGGAGTTCTTTATGACTCAGGATCTGGAAAAGCAATGAAAGCAACTCCACAGAGGAAGAAAAAAAATAAAAGGATGTGGTGTATTAGAAAGAGAAAGGAATATGGTAACTCATATGCGCCAACAGGCAGGTAGGTGGCAGAGTAGATAGAGCACTGAGTTTGGAGGCAGTAAGATGAGTCTTCCTGAGTTTAAATCTGGTCTAAAACACTTACTAGCTAATAAGTAATCCTAGTAATTACACTAGTAATCCTAGAGAAATCACTAAACCTTATTTACCCTAGTTTCCTCATCTGTAAAGTGAACTAGAGGAGGAAATGGCAAACCATTCCAGTATCTTCACCAAGAAAATCTCAAAATGGGATCACTAAGAGTCAGACGTGACTGAAATGACTCAACAACAGTATGCACCAAGCATTTTTTAAAATAAATATTACCTCATTGGATCCTCACAACAACCCTGTTAGGCAGGGGCTATTAATAGCCCTCTATACAATTTAGGAAACTGAGGCAAACAGAGATTAAATAACTTACTTAGGGTCACCCAACTCTAAGTGTGCAAGGCCACATTTGAACTCAGGTCTTCCTGACTCTAGGTCTATAACTCTATCTACTGTGCCAACAGTTGCCTCTCCTGAAGTGACTAGCTTTGTTACTGTGAGCTATTCAATCCCTGGTAGAATGGAAGCTCTAAGAACAGGTGCTTCACTCCCTGAATCTGGCACCATGGTTGTCATATAGTATCAATACATGTTGATATCAAATGGGAATATGGTTGTTTTTCCACTAACTCCAGATTTACTTTTCTTCCAAAGGGACTTTAAGTAGGTTGATCTATATTACACTTTGGAGAAAAAACTAAGACTGGTTGGAATATTTTTGCAGGATAGCCTCTCTAGCACACCTGCATTTATTTCCCTTCCTGGAAGACCAAACCACAGTGAATTATGCATCTAGAGGACAATATAAAGCAGCAGGTAGAGATAGACTTACTAGAGAAGGAGAATATTTTTATGGACTGTCATGAGTCCTTTATGTATGTGTTTTATTCTTTTCTGGGAGAAGAAATAAAGGCTGTCCTTTACTTGGCATGGCATATTACCACGAGTACTGATTAGGGACCCTGAGACTATTTTATCTAAATGAGCCATGTTTCTGTTTCATTCAGAGATTTCTTAGAGGGAAGTATAGTAAGGAGTCATACTTCCAATAAAATATGAAGAACATAATTGAGAGCATAAGGGGTGGGGAGAGAGGAAGAGAAAAACTACTCTCAAAGCAGATTACAAATATTTTAATATCAAATTAAAATGAAGCTCTCTAGGTAGGTGACACAGTAAACAGAGTGCTAAGGCTAGGGTTGAAGATCTAAGTTCACATCTAGTCTCAAATTTACTATCTATGTGACCTTAAGCGAGTCATGTAAACTTTAGTCTGCCTTAATTTCCTCACCTATAAAATGGGGATAATGGCATCTACTTCAGAGGGTTGTTGGGCAAATCCAATGAAATAGTATTTGTAAATTTCTCATTACAGTGACTGGTACATAGTAGATGCCTAATAAATGTTGCTTTTCTTTCCCCCTTCTTTAAATTATGTTAGATGAGCACCATATATATTGAGAGGATGTAATTTTGGTCAAACTCTGATCAAATTTGGTGCCTGGGTTAAGAATTATTAACAGCATAATATAGTATAATAATATGGAGTAATAGTGTTAGGAGGAGACCAGAGGTTTAAATATGACCTCTAATTTGTACTAGCTGAAAGATCTTAAAGTCAGTCACTCAAACTCTCAAAACACTCAGCCTTCTGCTAAAACTATGTGGTTACAAAGGAGGAACTTAACTACATCAGTGAAGCAAGTTTCTACCCTAGGACTCTGTATTTAGTAAAATTACAAGTCTAGACTCCAACAAAATTTAACTTAAAAATGTCAAACATCATGCTGAGGGTTTCTTTAGGTCAATTAAATGGAATTTTAAAAATTTCACTATATTTAGGACAAATGGTAGAATTGCTATTGTGAAGGGAAAACCAGTCATTTTTCATTATTCTTTGAGAAAACACACACACACACACACACAC
>CM053597.1:58651923-58669367 GCA_028646575.1 Pseudocheirus occidentalis
AATCACAAAAGTATTCTGAATAGAAAAATTCCTTCAAAATTAGAGTGGAGTAAATGGAAACAAATGACTTTATGAGAAATCAAGATACTATTGAACAGATACAAGCAAATGAAAAAAAAATAGAAACCAATGTGTAATATCTCCTTGAAAAAACCACTGACCTGGAAAATAGATCCAGGAGAGACAATTTAAAAATTATTGGACTACCTGAAAGCCATGATCAAAAAAATAACTTAGAAAGCATCCTTCAAGAAATTCTCAAGGAAAATTGCCCTGATATTTTAAAATAAGAGGGTAAAATAGAACTTGAAAGAATTCACCCATCACCTTTTGAAAAAGATCCCCAAAAGAAAACTCCTAGAAATGTTATATCAAGGTTCTGAAATCCCCAGACAAAGGAGAAAATATTACAGGCTGCCAAGAGGGAACAATTTGAATACTGTGGTAACACAATTAGGATATCCAGGATCTGGAAGTTTCTACATTAAGGGATCAAAGACCCTGGAATATGATATTCTGGAGATCAAAGAAGCTAGGATTAAAACTAAGAATCACCTACCCAGAAAAACTGAGTATAATGTTCTAGAGGAAAATATTGTCATTTAGTGAGGTGGAGGACTTTTAAGCTTTCTTGCTGAAAAAACCAGAACTGAACATAAAATTTGACATTCAAATGGAAGAAACATGAGAAGATGAACATGGGAAAGAAATCATAAGGAACTTATTAAAGTTGAAGTATTTACATGCCAATATGGTAAAACAATAAGAGTAACTTATGAAACTTTTCTTAGTATGATGATAGGTGAAGGGAATACAAATGTGTATACATATACATACATATATGTATGTATGTATTGTATGTATGTATATATGTATGTATATCTACGCGTATGTCTATATAGGAGGGTATATATGTATATGAATACATATCTGAGCATGTTTGTATATGTGTACATAGAGGGTACAGGATCAATTGAATATGAAGGGAAGATACTTTAAAAGATGAAATTCTGAGGTAGGAGAGGACTAGAATGAGAGGAGACAGGGAGAGACAGAATAGGGTTAATCATCCCATATAGAAGAGGCAAGGGATAACTGTTACAACTTTACCTTCAATTACTCTCATTGAATTTGGCTTAGGGAAGGAAAAATATAAACTCTAAACTGGGTATCATGCCACACAGGAGGGTAGGGGGTATAGGGATGAGAGGCAGGATGATGGAGGGGAGGGCAGGGTCTGGGCGAGGGTGGCTGGAAGTATACACTTCAATAAAGGGACAGGGACAGAGTAGAGTATAGAACAAGGGGGGCAGGATAGGAAGGAGGGACATATAATCAGCCTCTCACAATATGTCCACTGTGGAGATGTCCTGTGTAATTACACATGTATAGCCTGTATTGAATTGCTTGTCCTTCCAGTGGGGATGGGTGACAAGAGAGGAATTAACAGAATCTAGAATTTAAAGTTCTACAATCAAATGTTTTTTAAAAAATATATCTATCTATATATGTATTTACTATTATTATTATTATCATTATTATTATTATTATTATTATTATTAACTACATGCAACTCGGAATGAAGACATACAGGGACTGGGGTAGGGAGACCCTCCCTGTCCTCCCAGAAAGTTAGAGTGGCGTTGGAGGATGACATAAAGAGAGCATATTGGGGGAGGGGCTTTACAGTGGGATCACTGTTTTGGGGTTGGGTGTAGGGGAAAGATGGGGAGAAAATTTGTAACTCAAAATCTCATGGAAATGAATGATGTAAACAAGAAAATAAATTAAACAATTAACCAAAAAAAAAGTTTCCAGGTACTGAAAGACATTCCAAAATAAGGTAACCACTGAGAAATGGTTTTGAATTCCAGAAATTAGGATGAGAGTCAGGATGGATATGAAAATATGAATTCAGGCCAAGGACTAGAGATTGGAGTCAGTCAAATTTGCAAGTGAACCACCTAAACGTGTCACCTTGGAATCTGTGTAATCACCATTTGAAAGTTTGTTGGCCCAGTCTTTAATCTGTTATTCCCCTCAGGTTTACTAGAACTTTCAAGCTAAGATGGGAGACATATTATTAAAATTCTTGACCCTCTGAAATTTTTTTAAAGAAAGGATCTTTTATAAATTCAGAGAAGATGATAATAGTGATGTTTTTTGCAGCTAATACTAGAAATATTTTAAAGTTATTTTCATCTTGCTAAATAATGAGAAAACAATATGGACCTTGATATATGCAGCAGTGATGAATTTTGGTTCCAATCTAGACTGCAATTCTAAATTTTCTAAATTCAACATCTGTAATCAATGAAGATACCCTAATATAAGCAGAGGAATTCTGAGGAACAATATCTCATTTTAGTGTATAAATCTGAAGGGAAAATATGATGTGTTCATCTCAGTCCAATTTCATTCTCAACACTCTTTCCTCCTCAATCCCTGACAATCTTCTCCCTCCACCGTGGTAATGAAAATTAACTCCTGAAAACTGTCTCATCTATAGAGTCATAGAATCTCTAAATTGAAAGACACATCCCCTCCTATCTTTGGAATTCAAGCATTCTTTCCATGGCATGCCCCAAAGGACCATCTAACTTTTACCTGAAGACTAGATCATTTGCAGACCTGCTTTTCCTTGACTTCTGGAAATCTGTAATGTATACCTTTGTTAATCACCCACACCTTTTAAAAATATTCTTCTCTTGCTTTCTATGAGACTCCATCATTCTAATTCTCTTACTAACAACTGGGATGCTCCTCTGTCCCTTTTATAGCTGAACAGCTTACTACTGCTCTATAAGTATGAGGTATTGTGAAATGAGAGGTAGATTTATAACCAAACGACCTCAGTTTGTAGCCTGACTCAGATATTACCCTAAAATTCTTAGGCATGTTAGCATACCCTTTCTGGGTCTGAGCTTTCTCATCCATAAAAAAGAAAGCTAGTTAGTCAAAGTGACCTCTAAGGTCCCTTCTGGCACTACATTAGATGATTCCACAACTATGAAATTCTTTGCTCTTGTTCTCTTTTATGGATCCCATTGACTCTCCTAAGTTCACCCAATGTTATCTATAAACTCTTTACACCATTCCTTAACCTCTTTCCTGAACTTCAGTCTTCCAACGTCAGTTATTGGCTGCAGATCCCTATTTGGATGACTTGTCTGCTAAAAATGGAAAAAGAAAATTAGGATAATGATGCTCTTTTCCATGATAACAGGATCTCCACTCTGCCAATGAGACTGCTAAGTTGAACCTCAGAGGTTTATTTACTGCTTGCAAACAGTTGTTCTGGCTAGGTGTCTGTCTTTCCTCCCCTCCCTTAGGTTGGCTTCTGCAGTAGCTTCTCAAGTTTTCATTAGACACAAACTGGCCAGTTCCTAGCCCACTATAATGGGCTGATAGTGGGACTCTAAAGTTTTCCATAATGAATCCCTAACATACACACTCAAGCAAGGAAAAAAAATGTTCTGAGAAGATCATGGCATATGGAAATGAGGGAGAAAACTATTTACATTGAGTAAATGTAATGTAATTTATATTGAGTAAATGATTGAGTAGTATGTTCAAATGACCATATGCAGAGATAAGGTAATAATTTACAAGAAAAAATATATTATTTTCTATAGCTATTTGTTCAGCTTTGACAATTTCAGGGTTGGCCCAGCCAGTGTAAGGATTATGCCAAGCAAGTTTTGGACTTCTATCTCTGACTTCAGTCTAAGCTATTGGCCTATATACCACTGCCCCTTCCACTTCAGTATCAAGTTAATTATCTTTCTCCCATGAAATTATCTCGTTATCACATTTAATCCCCTTTATTTCACTTCTTTCAATAATGCTAGTCCTCATAATCACTAAGGTATGAAAACCTTGCATTCTTGAATCTTTCTGTTCCGTCACTGAGGTATGTTGATCTCTGCCTTGGTCTCTCTGTCTCTCTTTTTCTCTGTCTCCTTCCCTCTCTCTATTTTTTGTTCAGTCTCATCACTACCACCCTCATTGTCTTTTGCCTGTACTTCTGTAGATATCCTACTAGAGATAAAAAGAGGTAGAGTACTGGGCTTGAAGTCAGGAAGGAGCTCAAATTTGCCCTTAGACAGCATTGACATCATCATCATCACCATCATCATCACCACCACCAGCACCAACATCACTTCTTAATCTTCTTATTTCTTTTCTACTGCTCCATTTCAATTATTGTCTATGAATGCCAAGATCATGGCATTTATGTTTAATCATGCCAAGATACTCTTTTGCCTTTTCTCAAAATTATTCACAATTTCCTAATTTTAACTTTCTTATCCTGACATTTAAGACCTTTTGCAATCTAGTTCTCACTTCTTTGTCTACCCTTATCTCCTATAACTGACCCATGTCAATTATCTTTTTAGCTCCAGCCAAGTTAATGTACTGACCATTTTCAGTCTTCTGGCCACATATTTAGCCATGTCATTTTTTTCCTGACTGAAATATTTCCTCTTATTTCCACATCAGTTTATTTATCCACAAAACTAAAAATCAACAAGTATTCTACAATTTTTAGTCATATTGCATAGTCTAAGAGTTAAACACTAAGAGTTAAACATCTTGGCCAGAGGCACACAGCCATTATTTGTCAGAGGCAGGTATGAAACCTTAGTCTTCCTCACTCTGATGTCAGCTTTCCTTACAGTGTGCCTTGTGCTCTCTTAGAGTTTTAGCCTACCTTTAGTCTAGTCTGTACTCTTCCCTGAAATCTTCCCTATTCAGTACAGTCTATTTCCTGAATTCTCCTTGGGCATACTTACCCTATGCTATGTTAGTACTTATTTATATGCATTTCCACAAATAGCTCAGAAGTTCCTTGGGGATGGGGATGGGATTTTTACATCCCTCTCTTTGTATCAACATTGTTAAGCATTTCTATACTGTGTATGTGCATGCACACACACATGTGCAAATGTTGGCATGTTTTTAAATGTTTCCATGACAAAATACCTTCCATTTCCAGAGAAAATAATTTTGTGATTTCTAAATGAGTAGTGGCACTAAACCATTTTTATCATAATATGTAGAAATAACTAACTCAAAAAAATATGGATGTTTTTTCCTCTTCTAAGAACAGTCTGTGAAAGATGGTCTATCTTTAGGACATTGAAAAACATTCGCACAATAACCTCCAGGTATTACCATGTCACTGCTGACATTGATTAAATACTTAAAACCTGAATATATGTAAGTGAATATATGCAAATTGGGGTTGACCTATATTGGTTGACTTTAAAATGAAACTGACATAGTCAAATGATAATTTCTAAATAATTAACATGGCCTAATTCACTTCTAGTCTTGTATTTGTTAACCAGATTTCTCATTTTCTAAATCACATTTAAACTCTTTTCTTATTTTCCAAGTTCTCTAAAAATCTGAGTCTGCCTATTTTCTCTTCTTTCCCTATACTCACTGATTCACTTTTTGTTCTTGAAAAAACCTTACGTATTCCAATTTGCTCCTTTTTTATCAGTCCTGACTCTAGATTGTGTTTGTGAACTTGAACCACGGGTGGGGAACCTGCAGCTTGGGGGCCATATATGGCCTGCTAGGTCCTCAAGTATGACTCTTTGATTGAATTTATATTTCACTGATTTGGTCAAAGGGCCACAGGAGTACCTAGAGGGTTACATATGGCCTCGAGGCTGCAATTTTCCCACCCTTACAACCCCAAATCTAAAATAACTTCCTCATCCCTACCCACATGCCCATTGTCAGTTTTCAACTCAGTGATTCTTGATTGTCTCTATTCTATATAATTGGAATCATGGAGTTCAGGGGTTAAAGGATATTTAAAACATCACCTAATTGCATCCATTCTTTCTGTAAATGAGCTGAGGCCCTACTACGGATCTTGTAGCCAGTAAGCGGTACAACAAAGAATAAAATATGTGCCTCAAATCATGAGACATGGAGAACCTATTCTAGTTCTTCAGTCATCTCATTCCAATTCCAAATGATCAGTTCCTGATTGACTTCCTTTCCTATCTGTAGCTAACTTTACTCCTGCTCCTAAAACAGAAGAACCACAACCCCATTAGCCATCTCTGAATCTGAGTTCTTTGGTTCAAAATGCATTGTTGAGAGATTTTTTTGGCAAGCTGTGCCTTAGCACTTGCAGTATAGATCAAGGGAGTGTAATGGAGGAGGAAAAGTGACTGATTTGGATGCCCTCTACCAAATTGGGTAAATATTTATGGTTTTGGTTTTATTCTAAAAGTTCCCAGATCACTAAAGTTTCCAAGTTCAAGTACACATGGAAAATATTAAACAGAACAGCAGTGGAGATAGAAGCAAACTTACATTTCCTTGTCTGTAAATGTTTCACTCCAATATATATACACCACTGGGGGCTTACCTTTAGCTTTTTGCTAGCTTTGGATTTGATAACATTTCACATATAAAGTCATCACCTCTCCTCTAAGCAGAGCAGCCCTCATAGTAGAGGGGTGCCATTGCCCTATACATGAATTTCTATCTGCCCCAGTTTCTAAATGGTGAGATCCTGCTGAGGGGTTTTTGAGGAGACATCAGTCCTTTTACAAAATGTGGGTCACTTTTTGCAAAGTTTTGTTTTCTGTTTCCTGTCCCTTTTCAACCAATTCTCTATTCTGAAAGTCAAATCTCTGCAGCTACCTTTCTAGCCACGGGGTGTCACTATAGCACTACCAACTCACACAGATTTCCTCAAGATCATTTTCTGCCCCTCCCTCTTCTTTGTCTTGGTTTTAAGAAGGCAAAAACAATGCGGGATTTAGACCTCAGTGGTTCAACATGCAGTCTGTCAGTGGGTGTTGTCACTTGATGAATGTTTCCACCTGCCTTTTCCTTCCTTCTTTGGCCTCCCCCTCTGCCTCCAAATCAGTATATTCCCAGACCTTTAAAGGAAACACTCATTTAAGAATGGGGAACAAAAATAGTCTTCTCGGGATAAAAGAAAATGTTAGTGGAGGTGATTAGGTCACAGAGTTCAGGGTCATCCCTGTACCACTAATACAGTGAGGTCATTCACTGCTTTTCTATTAGGCACCAGATTTCTATTAGGCACCAGATTTCTGAGTGAATATCTATGCATTCCTTTCCTTCTTGGTACTCCAGAGGTTTTGTGTTTATTTTTTTTAAGTATAAAGAATAATTTTATTTCTATTTTCTCTTTTCTTTTTAAAATTTCAGTGTTAAACCTAGTGCAAGCAGTAAATGTCTTAGAAAAGCAAAACAATTGTTTGGGCTAGAGGCTTAAGGGCCAGGGCATGGAATTAAAAAAACAAACAAACAAACAAAAATAAAACTTGGGCTCACATCTCATCTCTTAACTTTCAACCAATCTCTAATCATCAAAGTAGCAGTTTTTAGGTGACATTTATTATGCTAGACATTTGGACTACAGAGGGGAGGAAATGAAATAATTCCTTGCCTTAGGGAACTTACATTCTAGCAAAATGGAAAATCCTGTATGATTCCAGTCAGCTCAGTCTCTCTAAGCATCATTTTTTTAGTCTGTAAAATGGGAGTGTTAAAAACTTTAACACCTATCTCACAGGGTAATTGTGAAATACTTTGACAATATTAAGATACTGTATAAACAGCAGCTTAAAAAAAGTCAACTTCCTTCTATGTGATTATAATCAAGTGAATGGTGAGCATGTAAGGCCAATAAAAATTATTCATGTCCATCCTACATCAAGTACTATGCATAACTAAACATTTCCATCATATGTAGATAGATATAGATATATAGATGTGTGTGTGTGTGTGTGAGAGAGAGAGAGAGAGAGAGAGAAAGAGAGAGAGAGAGAGAGAGATTTCACTAGTATAAGGGATTTCCAGTGTGGAAAATTGCTTCACTGATGCAAATCTATAGTTCATTTGTCGTTTAAAGCGACAGAGAGTTTTCTGGAGCATGATATGCCAAATGATTTGTCCAAGATGGCACAACCATTATGGATCACACTCAAATTCAGGTTATCTTTATTTTAAGCTCAGCCCCATTATCTGTAATGTCCACTGCCTTTCTGTAAAGAGTACACTGTCTGATACAAGCGCTTTCTAAATCCTAGATAAGATAATAAAAGTAAAAAATAATCTATTCTAAGCACAGATTCATAGATTTAATGTTAGAAGGCAGCTAAGAGGTCATGTAGTCTACTCTTTTCCTTTTATAGTAAAAGAATCTGAGACCCAGAGAAATTAAGAAAATCATCCTAGGTCGCATGGATAGGGAAGGGAGGAGTTAGGATTTGAATCTTCCAAAACCAAAATTTCCTCCTACATTACAAAGTATATTTAAAAAAAAAAAAAGCAAATGGGAGCGGAGTGGGACTGGATTTCCGGTTCCGGGTTCAACGGACCACGTGCTTGCAACCGAGCGGGCAGGTCTTGGGAGAGTGGCGAGGAACGTGGACCCGGCGGAGCAGGCGGACACCTCTGGCAGCTGCCAGTCTCCCGCTCCCCCGACCGGGGTCTTCCACGGCTGAGAGCTGTCCGGATCGCGCGTGGTGGGCCCCGAGTGGAAGCGCCGCGAATCCTTCCGCAAATCTGGAGCCATCTGTGGTCGTTCAGATACTTATTATCAGAGCCCTAGTGGAGAGCGCGTCAGAGTAAGGTCGGGCTGACCCTCTTCTTGGGGCGCGACAGTGACCTCGGTTGCTTTGATTTTAAACGGGGCCTTCTCCAGTATTTGCCGACCAAGGCATCTTCTCAGAAGAAGGCAGCACCATCCCGCCTTGAGAGACAGTCTTGGGGGCCCAGACTCTCCTCCCCCCGCCTGCCCTCCAGGGCCCTCTGGCTACGTGGTGTGAAAACTGGCGCCCCCCGGGCCCAGAGAAAGGCATTGAGCCGGGAGCAGGGACCGTTCGGGAGTGTGGACTGCGGTGACTGTGTGGACTGCTGTGACTGTGCGGCCTGCCTGCCGGGTGACCGAGGACTGTGGCGCCTGCACGGCGCGTGCTGCGCAGCTGGTACGAGAGGCCACAGTGGCCTCTATTCTGGCAATCAGCCCGAGGAGCATTGTGGGACCTGTCGGATTTGTGAGCGCAAACAGAATCCAGGCTTCCAAAGGCAGTGGAAGTGCCTTCAGCGGGCGTAGCTGCCTCAAAAAGCAGAAGATGAAGAGCCCCCGAGGCCTGCCCGCTGGGAAGCTCCGCCGACGAGGCCTGGTGCCAGCGGCCCCTGCTCCAGCTGTCGGCCCTTCCCGCCCTGCTGAGCGCTGTTCCCGCGGCCGGCAGAGCCGCCGATGTGGGGCGTGTGCGGCGTGCCAGCGCCATTTGGACTGTGGCCAATGTGACTTCTGCCAGGACAAGCCCAGATTTGGGGGCTGTAACCAGAAGCGCCAGAAATGCCGGTGGAGGCAGTGCCTGCGCTTTGCTATGAAACATCTTCTGCCCAGAGCCAGGTGGCAAAGCCCTGCTGTAGAGGGGGCGGCCCTGCCTCAGTTCCGGTCACGCTGTAGGAAGCGAGCCAGTTCTGGGGGCTTTCAGGGCCAGAGGCTGGTCACCGAGGTCCTCAGCAGTGAGCTCGAGGAGGAGTGCCCAGTGCTGGGTCCTGGCGTTACGCTGCCCCCAGGGACTGACCTGGCTATCCTGCAGGAGCAGGAGGGTAGTGAGAGCATCCCTGTTCTCCCTGACCCCACCTGCATCCTCCTTGAGGAGGATGAGTGTCCAGACCTTGGGGTGTTTATGTCCTCCTCCCCCCCAGTGGAACAGGAGGTTGAGAGTTATGCGGCTCAAGCTCCAGGAGCTGCCTCGCCATCCCCTGCAGGCTTCTCTCCCGGCCTCTTCGGCAAGGCAACTAATAGATTCCAGCTTCAGCATTCTCTCAAACAAGCAGAAAGTTTGGGGAAAGAGGAGGAGGAAAAGGAGGCAGCCAAGGCCAACACTCCTGTGATCATGGAGATTGACATTCTGAGGGGTGCCACCCCAACAGCAGCAGGGCCCTGTGGAGGCCTAGACAGTGTCCTCCAAGAATTTCTGGCAGAGCTGAATGAGCTGCCCCTGCCTGCCCATTGGAAGGTCCTGCCACTGAGGGGTCCAGACCTGCGCATCATCCAGCGTTCCCCCTTGTCAACTGTGGCTTCTGCAGTCATCCACATCCAGCCAGGCCTCTACTTTCGCGTGGTGGTGAAAGATTTCCCTGTCCCACCCAGCCATGATCTCTACTTGGCCCACCCACTGCGACTCACCACTGTGGATGAGGTGGTAGAACTCATATGCGACCTGGAGGGTTACCATCTCTGCCCTGGTAGCTGGCAGCAGGGCCCACGTTCTCCAGACTGTGAGGTGCTAGTATATGAGGGCTGCTGCCAGGCCTGCTGGCTAGAGCCTTACCCCTCAGGGCGAAGCTGGAGCTGAGCAGCTGCCATTTCCCTGGGTCTCCATGCACTGAGCTGACCCTTGGGGGCCCTTTTCCCCCAGCTCTTCCTACTACACTGTGTATAAGTCTTCTACTTTGGAAGGCTGAGGTGAGGCCAGATGTCCTTTCTCCCTACCTCCCCACAAAAGTCAGCATTTACTCACCTCCCACTTATGGACTGCTCTGAGGATCCCCACTTTTCAGGCCTTCCTTGTATTTTCCAAGAGAACTGTCACAGTCCATGTCCCCCATCACCCCATACACACTCACTCTAATCTCAGGGACATAGAGAAGAATGAGGTGGGCATGGAAACTAGGATTTGAATTCTGGAAATTGGGCCCCTAGGGCAGTGGTTCCCAACCTTCCTAATGCCTTGACCCTTTAATACAATTCCTCATGTTGTGGTGACTCCCAATCATACTAATTTTGCTACTGTTATGAATCCTAATGTATATATTGGATATGCAGGATGTATTTTCATTCTTACAAATTGAACATAACCCACAGGTTGAGAACTGCTACCCTAGGGAGTGGCATCTGCAGGGCCAGTGGGTTAGTCCTTCCTTTGCTTTGCCCCCCCCTACACTCCCTTCCCCTCAGAGAAGCAAAAGGAATTTATTGTTTTTATGTACTCTCGTGGCCTGCTTAGCTGGTCAGCTGAGCCCTGGCTTTTCTTTGCTGCCTTTACCTTTATTTTTCTAAATAAACTATGGGGTGACAGTATTCTTTAAAAAAAAAAAAAGCAAAAAGCAAAATCCAAAAACGTTAATGGTTATCCTTTCCAACAATCTAAATTGCAAAGTCACCTTCCTCATAGTCACTCCACCCTAAAAATGAATAAGTCACATGAAGGCCCCGGTTTTCCCCTGGCATTCTTTACAGCGTGGAACAATTGATCTGCCATATCATTTTTCTGTTGATAAGTTCCTTTTCCATGTCTAGGCAGAGAAATACTTACAGCAAACCAAGCTGGGTCACTAGGTGGAGAATGGCCAATATTCATTGGCATAATTTTCCTTAGGGGTTGCTTTTTTTTTGGTGCAAGGGGCAGAACTGAGGGAGGATACATCAAAGGATTCTTTCACAGTTATGGGTGAGCAGTGTGGGTTTTTTTTGTTTGTTTTTACTCATGAAGGTCTTTTTTGGGACTAGCACTTTGTGTGATTATAGCCATATGTAATATGTCATGTTTGTGAGTCTTAAGTCTCCAATAGATTGTGAGCTTCTCAAGGGCAGGAACTGTTGTTTTATATCTCTTTTTTTTTTCCTCAATCATTCTAACTACTTTAACTGTTAAAAAAATAATTTAGTTGACTGTCTCAGGTACATTATAAGCTTCTCAAATGTAATAATATTTTATATCCTTCCATATCCTCACATCTATGTATAATAACAAAACCTCATATTTGCATGCTGTTTAAGGTTTGTAAAGAGCTTTACAGATATGAATTCATTATATTTCAGTGACCTAAAAAATGGTTACTATTATAGTCCCCAATTTCCAGATAAGTAAAGTGAAGCAAAAGACAAGTGATTTGCCTAAAGTCACATTGGTTGTTTACAACTGGACTTGACCTCATGTCTCTTGGCTGAATGTTCTATCTAGGTGGGCACATAAATACATAATTCATATTTGTCTGATGTATTAGATATAGGTATTAAAGCTTTGGGACCACTAGAAATGTATCTAACTTGATTTTTCAATGTGAGAAAACCAAGCTATGACTAGAAATGTTAAGTGCTACCAAATTATTTTAACCAAAGTTTTAACAGAAGTCCTTAACAAGAGTACCCCACAAACAAGTAATGAATAAAAATTGCAATAAATTTCTTTAAAAAGGGTACATCTTTTGTCATTTCTTTTCTGAATTCTCTGTATTACATACATCAGTCAGTACTGACCTGAGTGCAGTCATGTTGCTATTTCCTTGGAGCACAAGGGCTGAAGATTTTCTTTTATTTTTTTAATTGATTCTTTTATTTATTTTCTTGTTTACATCATTCATTTCCACCAGATTTTGAGTTACAGAATTTTCTCCCCATCTTTTCCCCACCCCCATCCCCAAAACTTTGATCCCACTGTAAAGCCCCTCCTCCAATCTGCTTTCTTTTATGTCCCCACCAACGCCCCTCTTACTGTCTGGTACAGCAGGGAGGGTGTCCTTACCCAAGTACCTGTATATCTTAATTCCCAGTTTCATGTAGTCAGTGAAAATAATATGTATTATACATACATATGTATATACATATGTGTATATATATATATGTATATATATACATACACATTTTTTCTTAACATTTGATTGTAGAGCTTTAAATTCTAGATTCCCTCAGTTCCTCCCTTGTCACCCATCCCCACTGGAAGGACAAGCAATTCAATACAGGATATACATGTGTAATTACGCAGGATATCTCTACAGTGGACATATTGTGAGAGGCTGATTATATGTTCCTCCTTCCTGTCCCACCCCACAACTTGTTCTATTCTCCACCCTGTCTCTGTCCCTTTACTGAAGTGTGTGCTTCCAGCAACCTTCCCCCCCACCCTGCCTTGCCCTCAGTCATCATGCCTCTCATCCCCGTCACCCTACTCCCCTGTGTGGCATGATAACCAGTTTAGAGTTTATATTGTTCCTTGCCTAAGCCAAATCCAATGAGAGTAAATGAAAGTAAAGTTGTAACAGTTATCACTTGCCTCTTCTATGTGGAATGATTAACCCCACATTGTCTCTCCCTGTCTCCTTTCATTCTAGTCCTCTCTCACCTCACAATTTCACCTTTTAAAGTATCATCCCTTCCTATTCAATTGATCCTGTACCGTCTATGTACACACATACACACATACTCAGATATGTATTTATATGCATATATACTATCCTATGTAGACAGATGTATAGGTATACATATAAATACGTTTGTATTCCCTTCTATCCTCATACTAGAAAAGTTTCGTAAGTTATTACTGTCATTTTTCCACATTGGCATGCAAATAGTTGAACTTTGATAAGTTCCTTATGATTTCTTTCCCATGTTTACCTTCTCATGCTTCTTGTGTTTGAGAGTCAAATTTTCTGTTCAGTTCTGGTTTTTTTTAAGGCATTCATTCACAAGAATGCTTGAAAGTCCTCCACCTCATTGAATGACCATATTTTCCCCTGCAACATTATACTCTCTTTTGCTGGGTAGGTGATTCTTGGTTTTAATCCTAGCTCCCTTGATCTCCGGAATATCATATTCCAGGCCCTTCAATCCCTCAGTGTAGAAGCTTCCAGATTCTAGGTTATCCTAATTGTGTTACCACAGTATTCAAATGGTTTCCTCTTGGCAGCCTGTAATATTTTGTCCTTGGTATGGGGATTCCAGAACCTGGCAATAAGATTTCTAGGAGTTTTCTTTTGGGGATCTTTTTCAAGAGGTGATGGGTGAATTCTTTCAAGTTCTATTTTACCCTCTTATTTTAAAATATCAGGGGCAATTTTCCTTGAGAATTTCTTGAAGGATGCTTTCTAAGGTCTTTTTTTTTATCATGGCTTTCAGGTAGTCCAATAGTTTTCAAATTGTCTCTCCTGGATCTATTTTCCAGGTCAGTGGATTTTTCAAGGAAATATTTCATATCACCTTCTGTTTTTTCATTTCTTTATATCTGTTTAATAGTATCTTGATTTCTCATAAAGTCATTTGCTTCCATTTGCTCCATTTGCTTAAATTTACTCTAATTTTGAAGGAATTATTCTCTTCAGAATGCTTTTGAGATTCCTTTTCCATCCGGCAAATTCAAGTTTTCAAGGCATTCTTCTGCTTATTGGCTTTTTGGGCCTCTTTTGCCATTTGAGTTAATTTGTTCTTTAAGGTGTTATTTTCTTTAGTCAGGTTGTTGACTCCCTTTTCATGATTTTCTTGCATCATTCTCATTTCTCTTGCCAATTTTTCCTCCACTTCTCTCATTTGGTTTTCAAAGTCCTTTTTAAGGCAATCTATGGCTTGTAGACAATCTTCATGTTTTTTGGAAGCATTTGGTGGGGGAGTTCTGACTGTGTTGTCTTCCTCCTGTTCCATGCTTTGATCCTTTTTGTCCACAAAAAATGATTCTAGAGTTTTATTGTTGTTCTTAATTTGCTTCCTTTTCCTACTCATATTAGCCAGTCAATTAATTGCTTGATTTTTTAGCTCCGCAGAACTCTGCTTCCAAGGAGGAAAGCTCTGTCCCAAATTGCTGGGGTTTCAACAGCTGCCGAAGCTATTAGATGGGTGCTGCAGCCCCCACCAGCTTTGGCTTGCTGAAAGCGCACCCCAAAACCACCGCCCAAGACCATGATCCAGATCTAGGCTTATCAGTGCAAGAGCCCTTGACCTTTGATCAATTGCTTTGGCCCTTCTGCAGTCCATAACCCAGGAGCTCTGATGCAGCCGGGTTGGGCTGTTTCCTTGCCCTGGGGGCAGTTTGGCTACACCACTTTTTTTCCCCAAATTGAGCTTGAATTCCACTGACCTTTCTCTTAGCCTTATTTCTCCTGGCTTGATAAATGTGGAGATTACCCAGGTGCCACCAATCCACTCTCTTGTAAACTTCAGCTGGGACGTCTCCCAACTGCCCTGGGGTCAGGCTGCGGTTTTGGGCTGGGCTGACTTCGGCTCCCAGCCTGTCACAATGAGGCCCTTCTGATGAGCTGCCTTCAGTGAGACATGTGTTTTCTGTGTTTTTGTTTGTTTTGGAGCCCTAAAATTTGTTTAGAATCGTATTTTATGCATATTTAAGGTGGCAATGTGGGAACTGCAAAACTTTGCTGCTTCTACACTGCCATCTTGGTTCTGCCCCTCCTCAAGATTTTCTAACATATAGGCAATATCATGGGGGACTTTTATTTACTGTTGTTCTCACTTACCTGGTGAATGTATTATCGGCCTTTCTAATGACTTCAGAAAGAGGTATATAGGGGGGCAGAGCCAAGATACTGGAGTAAAAGCATGAAACTGGCATGAATTCCCAGGCCAACCACTTCCCATACTTTAAAAAAAATTACTCTAAACAAATTTTAGAGTTGCAGAACCCACAAAGTGACAGAGAAACAAATCTCCCATTGAAGGCAGCCTGGCAGGCCAACAGGAAGGGTGTATCGCATGGCACTGGGAGCTGAGTGCAGTCCTGTGCCCATTGTATTCCTGGTCGCCCTAACCAGTAAAACAGAACATCCTGAGCAGACTTCAGGAGAGTGAATCACCAGCAGCTGTGGTGGTTTCTGGATTATCAAACTATAACACCAAAGAGAAAGTAAAAGGTCACTGGTGAACTCTGTTGGAACTGATTGAAAAAGGAGCAAGGTCCAGACCCTACCCCCAGGGATAGAAGTGGCAGAGCTGCAAGGGCTGCATCAAAAGCTGCTGGCCTGTAGAGTGTAGGGGGACCAAGCAAGCATTCAGAGGGTAATCACTCTTGATTTGACCTATTTGGATCTGCATCATGGTCTTGGGTGGTGGTCGTGGGGTGTCATCAGTGTGCCAGAGTTTGTGAGGTCTGTAGAAAGGAAGGGGGCTTTCCTAATAGCTCCAGAAGCTGCGAAAACCTCAGCAATTTGGAACAAAGCTCTCACCTCTGGAAGCAGAGTTCTTCAGTGGCAAAGAGCTCAAAAGTCAAATAATTGGCTAGCAACATAAGCAAGCAGAGGAAGCACCGTCATACTACAGAATCATTTTTGGGGGACAAAAAAGATCAAAGCATAGAATGGGAGAAAGACAACTAAGTCAAAATTCCCACATCAAAAGCTTCCAAGAAAAATATGAACTGGTTACAGGTCATGGAGGAGCTCAAGAAGGATTTTGAAAATCAAGTAAGAGAAGTGGAGGGAAAACTGGGAAGAGAAATTAGATCATGAAAAGCAAGTCAACAGCCTGCTGAAGGAGACGCAAAAATATACTGAAGAAAATAACACCTTAAAAAATATACTAATTCAAATGTCCAAAGTGGTCCCAAAATCCAGTGAGGAGAAGAATACCTTGAAGGAAAATTTTCCAGATGGAGAAGGAATTTCAAAAACTCACTGAAGAAAATAACTCATTCAAAATTAAATTGGAGGGCAGAGCCAAGATGGCGGCGTAGAAGCAGCAAAGCACCGCGGCTCCCACACAAACACGCTAAAAAATTCATAAAATGGGACTCTAAACAGATTTTCAAGCTCCAAAACTCTCCAAAAGACAGAAAGCACATCTGTTGCTACAGGCAGCTCAGCAGGTGGGGCTCATAACAGCAGTCTGGAGCCACGGGCAAAACCCCGGCCAGGACAGGCCCCAGGGCATTTGGCAGGGAGCCACATCTATAGGAGAGCAGATCAGCTGCACTGGAGGCACAGTCACCACATTTATCAGGCCAGAAGGAAAAAAAAGGCTAAGAGAAAGGTCAGTGGATTTTGCCAACTCGGGAGGAGAAGAGCGGGTCTGGCCAGACTGCTCCCAGGGCAAGGAAGCAGTGGGAGGTGGATGTAGCAGCAGGAATGGCTGAAAGCAGCAGCGTCCTCCACTGGGCTGCTTCAGAGACCTTGGCCTGCAGATAACAGGGGGGCTGAGGCAATTGATCAGGGCCAAGGGCTCCTGCGTTGAGCGTGGTCTTGAGTGGTGGTCCTGGGGTGTGCTTTCAGTGAGCCAAACCGGGTGGGGGGGCTGCATCATCCCACTAATAGCTCCAGCAGCTGTGAAGGCCCCAGCAATCTGGGACAGAGCTTTTCTCCTCCAGAAAGCAGAGTTCCACAGAGCTAAAAAACCAAGCAATTAATAGACTGGCCAACATGAGAAAAAGGAGGCAAAGTAAGAATACCAATAAAACTATAGAATCCTTTTTTTGTAGACAGAAAAGACCTAAGCATGGAGTGGGAGGAAGACAACTCAGTCAAAACTCCCTCACCAAATGCTTCCAAGACACTGGAAGAATGTCTAGAAGCTATACATCAACTTTTGGACTTTGAAAACCAAATAAGAGAAGTGGAGGAAAATTTGGAAAGAGAAATGAGAATGATGTGAGAAAGTCATGAAAAGAGAGTCAACAACCTGACTGAAGAAAACAATACCT
>CM053597.1:58669867-58694115 GCA_028646575.1 Pseudocheirus occidentalis
AAAGCTAGAGGGGCATTGGAAGAGGACATAAAAGGGAACAGATTGTGGGAGGGGCTTTAAGATGGGATAAATGTTTTGGGCTGGGGGGTAGGGGAAAGAAGGGGAGAAAATGTGTAACTCAAAACCTTGTGGAAATGAATGCTGTAACGAAGAAAATAAATTAAAATTTAAAAAATAGGAAAACATAAAAAAATTAAATTGGAGAAATTGGAAGATAATGACTTTATGAGAAATCAAGGTACTATAAAACGGATCCAAACATATGAAAAAATAAATAGATAGAAGACAGTGTGAAATATCTCATTGGAAAAACCACTGACCTGGAGAATAGATCCTGGGGAGATAATGTAAAAATTATTGAACTACATGAAAACCATGGTCAAAAAGAGCATAGACACCATATTTCAAGAGATTATCAAGCAAAATTGCCCTGATATTCTAGAACCAGAGGGCAAAATAGACATTGAAAGAATTTACTGATTGCCTCCTGGAAAAGATCCACAAAAGAAAACTCCGCGGTATATTATTGCCAAATTCCAGAATTCCCAGGCCAAGGAGAAAATTCTTCAAGCAATCAGGAAGAAGCCATTTGCATATACAATCAGAACAACACAAGACCTAGCAGTTTAAGGACTCAAAGGAATTGGAATATGATATTCCAGAGGTCAAAGGAGCTAGGATTAAAAAAACCAAGAATCACCTACTCAGCAAAACCAAGTATAATGCTCCAGGAGCAAATATGGTCATTCAATAAAATAGAGGATTTTCAAGCATTCTTGATGAAAAAACGACTTTTAAATACAAGAACCATCAGAATGTAAACTAGTGTAACTAATGCCTCTTTTTTTTTTGCTTTTTTTTTTTGGAGGGCAGTTGGGGTTAAGTGACTTGCCCAAGGTCACATGGCTAGTTTTTTGTGCTAAGTGTCTGAGGCCGGATTTGAACTCAGGTACTCCTGACTCCAGGGCCGGTGCTCTATTCACTGCGCCACCTAGCCGCCCCTAATTAATGCCTCTTACCCTTCTCAGCAAGGTCCACTTCACTTTTCACGTTCCCTTTTCCCTACTACTAGACACCCAAGTAATTTCTAGGTATTCAATTCTGTAAACATTAATTAAGTGCTTGGTATGGGAAAGGCCCTAACTATTTGTTGATAATACCAATGATATAATCCTTATTTTTCCCCCTCATTTATTTATTACTTTTAGAAATTTATTTTTGTGTTTGTTTTTAGTTTAGATCATTAATTTCCACAAGATTTTGAGTTACAAATGTTCTCCCTGTCTTTCCCCTCCCCACCAACCCAAAACAGCAATCCCACTGTATACCCCCTCCCCCATCTGCTGTCTCCTATATCCTCCCACATCCCCCTTCCAACTTTCTGGTAGGACAAGATGGAACTCCATACCCAAGTGCCTGTATATATTATTTCCTAGTAGAATGTAAATAATAATATATTTTTAAACATTTAATTTTAAAACTTAAAATTCCAGATCCTTTCCCTTCTTCCCCTATCACCATGTTGCCAGTCAATTACTTGACTTTTGACCTCTTTGCTACAGTAGAACTCTGCTTCCATAGCTTTGTTCCAAATCACTGGGGTTTTTGCAGCCATTGGAGCTATTAGGAGGGTGTCATCTTACAGTCCCCCACCAGCTTTGGCTCACCGGTCACACATCTCAGGATCACCACCAAAGACCATGATGCAGATTCAGGCAGGTTAAGGCAAAAGCACTTAGACTTAGACTCTGAATGGTCACTTGGCCCCCCTATGGTCTGGAGGGTGGGAACTCTTAAGCAGCTGTGTGAAGGAAGGTGCAGGGCCATTGCTACTGCTGTTTCTTGCTCTAGGAGCAGAGGTCATACTGCACTCTGTCCTCCCTACATCCATCAGTGTTCCACTGACAGTTTACTTTTTCTTTGGCATTTATGAGTTGATAACTCTGGAAACCACCACAGGCCGTTGGTGATCCACTCTCCCAAATGCTCCAGGTCCTATTGGTCAAAGCCACCCTGGGGCTAAAACAACAGGCTCATATGGGCTGGGCTCTGCTGCCAGCGTGCTGCAATGTACCATTCCTGTCTGCCTGCTGTGCTGCCTTCAGTGGGAGATTTATTTCTCTTTGTCACTTTCTGGGTTCTGTAGCTCTAAAATTTGTTTAGCGTCATATTTTATAGGTATTTGAGGTTGTTACAGGGGTAGCGCACAGAGTTTTCCTGCTTCTACACTGCCATCTTGATTCTGCCTCCACAATCCTTTTTTTTAAGGAGCTTGCATGCTCCTTGTAAACATTGTAATTTAAGAAAAGAAATCACCAACAGGTTTGGGGATTAGTGAAGCTTCATGGAGGAGGTAATATGAACTGATCTTTAATAGGAGATAGTGATTCTGGAAGGAAATATGAAGAGGAAATTAATTAAGGGCGTGGATAATAGCAATTATAATAATACAATAATTTTCAAAGATAGTAAATACAGTGCTTAATTTGGGGAACAGTTGGTAGGCCAGTATGGCTACGATTTAAAATGCAGGAACATATTTCATGTAATGGAAAATAAGCTCAGAATAGTAGATTGTAGCCAGGTTGTGGAGACCTTAAATGCCTTTCAAGAGTGGGGAACCTGTGGCCTTGAGGTCACATGTGGCCTTCTAGATCTTTCTTTGGCTGTGGCCTTTTGACTGAGTTAATGTTTTACAAGGATTTGTTCTGTGAAATTTAGATCCCGTCAAAGGGCCACATTTGAAGACCTAGGGGTTGACCTCCACCCTTCCCTCGTAGCTGAACAACTTGCATATTGTCTTTAAGTCATTTATGGAAGGTTTTTTTTGTATGGAGTAACATTATCAGACCTGTGACCTAGGACAGTTATTTGAGCACTATGTAAAGGCTGATTGAAGAGGAGAGACACTGGAAACAGTGCAATCCCATTCTCCCCCCCTCCACGCGTGCACACACACACGCACACACACACACACACACACACATGCTGCAGTGGCACTCCTTCAAGGTGGTACCTCATATTCAATATTTCTTTGTCCCTTGCAGACATCAGAAATAATCTCCCCCAATACACATTTCCTCAGGACTGTGCTTGATAAACTAACCACTGAATATTGCATTTATTTTGAAATTGCAAAGAATTGTAATGGTTGAATGTACTATGCCTCCGAGGTTTGCTTCTGCTAGCAGCCCTCAATGCCTTCAACAAAGTCACGTGATTTCAAGACTACCATGGCAAGACTATGCAAGGAAATACTTGTGGTTGGTGTGATCACTTTGGAAAACACTCCATAGGTAGAAGCTATTCTTCATATGTTCATTATTGTACACAGGAGGTGTTTAATTAGTATATTATCTATCTAAACTAAGTATACAATGTTAAGTCGTCTGTCAGAACATCACACAATCCCAGCTTGAAGTGGGAAGTAGTTACTGAGGCTACACAGGCATTAATGCCTTCACATAGTCAGAGAGGAGGGGAGAAAGGGGGAAAAGTCACAGAAATGCTGAACCAAAAGAAAGCAAAGATACTGGTTGAAGGAAAATGGTTCAAGGAGAATGGTGCTAACTCTCCCTTTTTTGTCTTAAAGGCATAGTCTTAATGAGTTCTATGTCTCCATAGCTTTCCCCATCATCACTTCATCCCAACACTTACACTTTGAATTCTGCATCCTTTATTAGATAGGGAATATGCTCCCCTATTTAATTTAAAGTTCATTATTAAACATAATAATCTCATGTTCACAGGTTACAAAAAGTATGTACAAATTAAACTCAATGAAACCATGTTATTACAGAGACATTATTACTTATCACTTTTTTGTTATTTGATTATTTTCATTGAACCATAAATGGATTTCAGTATCTCTGTTCTGATATTTTAAATAATTTTTTCCAGTCTACAAAAATATGCATTCCTATTTTTGAATCTGAATATGTATTTTATGACTACAAATTATAGAATCACAGCATCTCAACAGCTGAAGGGGCATTGAATCATATATATAGTTCAGTTCTTACCTGCGTGAACCTCACTATGCCTAACGTATGCCCCAGATGATTCTCTAGTATAATATATCTAACATGTACTTGTACCACTTATACTTGATAACCTCCAATGACTAAGAACCCATTCTTCCATTTCACTCTTGTGTGGCTCAAATTATTCAGAAGTTTTTAACTTTATGTTAAGGCAAATTATGCCTCTTTTAACTTCTATGTCACAATATTGAGATGTTGGAGTTTCAATAAACCACTCAGATATCTTATAGCTTATTATTTAGCCACAATCCATTCTCTTAAATTTGAAAAAAATGCTTTTTTTCAGTTAAAATGTAAGATATTTGTCCCCAATTCATTTTATCATAATATATTTGTTCTAGTGTTCTAAACCAACAAAATTTTTTTTATCTTGATAATAAACCAACATGTTAACTATCTTTCTTAGCTTTGTTTTACATGAAATATGATAAACATGTCTTCTGTGTCTTTCCACACATCATTGTCAAAAATGTTAAATAGTATAGGACAAAAGGGCATGTCTCTGGGAATGTCCAATAGAAACTCCCTGTTGTTGACATGAAACATATTGTTGACATTGTCCCCATAGTTGACATAAAACAATAAATAACTATATTTTGGGTCCAGATTTTTTATGATTTCCAAATCCACTTAAAGATATCATTAGTCTGGGCGGCTAGGTGGCGCAGTGAATAGAGCACTGGCCCTGGAGTCAGGAGGACCTGAGTTCAAATCCGGCCTCAGACACTAAACACAAAAACTAGCCATGTGACTTTGGGTAAGTCACTTAACCCCCAACTGCCCTCCAAAAAGCAAAAAAAAAAAAAGATATCATTAGTCTTCTCTTCATCTCTCCATTTATATGCCAAAAGAATAATAAGAAATTTTGTAAAATAATTTTTTCAAACTTAGGTAGATTTTCTTGGAACATTTTTCTGATCTGGAGTCTAATATTTTAGTGTTATTCTGGAAGCAACACTTCTTAATAATACTATACTGACTTTGGAGATCACTGACTTCATTTTCTAGGGGTTTGTTGAACATTTTTGTGGTAATATTCTTTAGAACTTAGCCAGCACTTAAAGTCGAATTCATTTCATAATTGGCTGCAAAATTCAGTATACCCCTTCACAACTAATTTATTCATGCATTTGTTCTCCAATATTGCAGGAACTTTTCCTAAAATCTTCCAAATTTCTCCAATTATGCCTCAAAAATCACATCCATCTATCTTTTGGAGTGAAAATGCCATGGGAAGGAATACATCAATACCTGGTGACTGGAAATCAATAAAAGCAACTAGATTCCCTTGATTCCTCATTACTTATTTTGTTATTCAGTACTGGGCTTATATTCAGAAAGATCTGAGTTCAAATCAGGCCTTAAACACTTAGTAACTATGTGACCATGCTCAAGTTATTTAACCTCTGACTGCGTTGGTTTCATCAAACATAAAATGGGGATAATAATCACTTACCTTGGAAAGTCATTTTGAGAATAAAATGAGTAACTTGTAAAGTATTTAGCACAGGTCTCCACATATAGAAGCTATTTAACAAATGCTTGTATTCTTCCCTTATCTTTTTTCCAGTCTAAAGTACATTTTCCTTGACAAAGAAAAGACAAAGCTAAATTTATTAAAACTTTCATCTCTCTCTGAACTATTTTCATCATCTCATTCATTTAAGCACCGAATCTGTCCTTTCTGTAAACGAAACAAACAAAAAATCCATTCCATTTTGGTTGTTCTTGCCAGTCTACATTTGATTCAGGTCATTCTGACTATTTTAGCACAGTGGTCTCATTGCATCAAGACTCACAAAACATCAATAACTCAAAGGTTGAGAATAATTCTTGTAAGACTTTGGTACAAATGACTTATGGTGTTTGGAGTTTCTTTTCTTTATTTTCTAAATCTCTATTTTCCTTGACCTATTTATTTTAACTTTCTAAGTCTACCACAGGTAGAATATGCATTTTCTATAAAGATTGTAGATTCTGTTTATTGTTAAATATCCACGTAAAATACCCCTACAGAATTAGCCTTTCCATACACGGCATTTATTAAGAGTATTTCCAGCCTATATAGCCATGAATTCTAGAAGTCCTATAGTTAAATATGGTCAATTCTTAAGTGTCTGTGTTAGGAAGGGATTGGATATCTGTTAATGAATCTAAAAGATAATGCAAAAATATCACATTAGCCCAATTTGATTTTTCTTATCCACCAGCATGTAGCTCAGAGCCATAAGAAGAAAAGTCAGTTAAATTGTCATTTGTCGATAAAATTTCTCAGTTTCTCTATACAGATTCAGGTGAATCTCCTAATGAATTGATAGCACTGAAATGAAAAAGAAAAGGTGGACAAGAGGCAGGCCTGGAAAGTCATTCCCTGAACAGCTAAGAGATGACTTAAACTGTAATTCAAGGTTGGTACATGAGAAAGAATAGTAAGGGATTACAACTTCAAGGTTAAAATAGATTCAAGATTTTTCCAAGAGGCAGCATGTCCTAGAAGGCAAAGTTCTGGACTTGGAATCAGAAGAGGATTTGAGTCCCTCTACCAATTCCAAGTTATTCCATATTCTTGGAAAGCCAATCTCTTCTTAGCTGCAGGTCACAGTCTGTAAAATGGGGATAGTAATTGTACTATCTCATTCATCCAACCAACACTTATTAAGCATTAATATCTCTGGTGCACTCCATTAAGCACTGAAGAGATAGAAAGTTGAGACAAGGCATGACCTTTGCTGAAATGGAGTTTACTCATCTGTCTTAAAGTTCTCCATAAAACTGAGCTGTTATCCTTGAAAGAAAAGACTGTTGAAAGGAAAGTTACTGGCAGCAGCCATCTTCTAAAAATTAATGCTTTGATTTAGCAGGACCAAGGATAAGTAGCCCTGATTTCTCATTCCAAACAAAAATGGAAATTACAGTGGTGTCTCCACAGAAATAATGTGAATTGTATTGACCCTCTATGTTAGAGGAGTAATTTGGTGTTTTAATAGAAGGAAGCAATTAAACAATGTCATTAATGGATGACAAGTTGATCCTGAACTAAACATCTGCTGTTAAGGCAAGAAGCTTTCAGGTCATACTTTACCCCCATTTGATGAAATGGTTCAAGGGACCTACACTTCCCAATTATAGGGAGTGAAGTGCTCTTGGTCACAATGTCCTGTGATCCATTCTCTTTATTTTCCCTTCTGCTTCTGAGCATGAAATTAATCAGCTGTTCTTTATTTGTTTAAAAATGAGTTTCAGATCAACTAAAAGAGAAAAAAAGTAATTCCACATTCAGAAAATCATATCTGTGCTCAAGAGCAAAACACAGACCTGATGTCTTTATTCAAGGTGTCATTTCCATGCAATCTCAACAAATAAAATCATGATCAAATTATTTATAAATCATCAACAACTGAAGAAAAGTTTCTGGATTTACTAATGTTGAGGCTCTTATAGAACATTACTTTATAACCAATATAGGTGTCTAAGTGGCATGGTGGATAGAATGCTAGAACTGGAGAAAGGAAGTGCAGACTCTGCCTCAGAAACTTAGCAGCTGTGAGACTCTGAGAAAATAACTTAAATTCTAACTTCCTTGGTTACCTGATATGTAAAATGGGGATAATAGCAGCACCTACCTAAAGGGGTTGTTGTGAGAATAAATGAAATGATATTTATAAGGTGATTTTCAAAACTCAAAGCACTATAAATAGTCATTATTATTGCCATGCATAAGAGATGATGCTCTTATTTGTTTATAAAATACTTTAAGATAGTATAAGATCACCATTATTTCTTTTGTGAATTTTCTTTGAATTGTTAAAATAGGGGTGTAAAGCCAAGCATGAGCAGCTTTCCAGAAGAATGCTGCTGTGAACAGCTTTTCACGGTTCTGAATACAAAATATATAGTGAATACTATTCAATAATAAATCAAAGCAAAGCATTCACAGAAAATGAAGATACAGTGTTCACATGTTACAACTTATCACAAAAAAATCAAAATACAGCATTCATAGTGTCACAACTCATCAACTTATCACGAAAATGGCCACATAGTTTTCACCACAGTGGTAACATAGTTTTGAAAAGAGTACATTCATTTAGTCACTCAGTCATGTAGTAATTCAATCATTGAATCATCCTTAAGGAAAAAAAATACAAAAGTCAAAGTATTCCACATCTGGATAGTACATTCATTTAGTCAATCACAGAGTCCTTAATACATTCACAAAATACAATCACAAAAAAATTGCAATTCCATCAGTTACTACTCAATCAAAAATAACACAATTCAGCAGACAGGGCTTCCAGTTGTGTGACCACTACATGCATACCTTGTTAGTTACCAGAGAAGGAAGAACCAACATTTTGGTTTTCAAAATCTCATCTGGCCAAATCATACAACTCTTCCCAAAGTGGGTCCCAAAGTAAAACCTCCCATCAAGGTCAGTCACTGCACAGTATTCACAGAGAAGTCTTTTCATTTTGACTCTTTCAACTTCTCTGGATCCCCTTCCATGGTCCCAGCTCCTACCTGGATTCACCAAACTGTCACCTGGGATCAAAGGCAAACAGCTCCCAGTTCCTTGTCCAGCTCTCCATGCAGTTTCTATTCCACACCAAAGCTCAGTGTTTCCAGTCCACCTTAAATCCTTCACGGTCTCTGTTTCTGGGAAGTCAAGGCTTAAGAAAGCCACAAAGAAACAAAGTACTAACACCACAGTCATGTCTCCTCTGACAGCTCTGGCTCAACCTTAGAAGTCTTCAGCAGCCTCAGCAGCTCCAGATGTCCCTCAGAAGAAGCTCTGCCACCACAAGTTCCCAGGAAATTCTGACTTTCACAGCTAGTGTTTTTTCTTATATACAGTATTGCTTCTCCCTGTTCAGTCCCTTCCTGTTACATCAGCAACAGGGGTTCATACCTTCTGTTTCTTTATCAGAGGCTTAATTGGAAACTAGGTGCTAAGTACCTCTTACCTTGCCAATACAAAGGGATCTTCAAATTTCATTACTATTACATTTCACCCCTGCAGGACCCTTGGCCTTACAATCTCAATTCAAACAGCTATGGATCCTGGAACAAATAGAGGCACTATACTTTGTAATCCTGCTGAATATGCCATAATGTAAAGCCATGCAAAAGCAGCTTTCCAGAGGATGGCTGCTGTGAACAGTTTTTGAGGTTCTGATTACATAGTATAGTGATCGCTCTATTTATTTAATAACAAATCAGAGCAAAAACATTCACAGAAAATCAAAATACAGCATTCACAATGACTTATCACTAACTGGACAGATAGTTTTCACCACAATAGTTACATAGTTTTGAACAAAGTACGTTCATTTACTCAATCACAAATTGATTGACTAAAAAAATCCTTAATTCAATCACAAAGCACAAAAGTCAAAGTTATCCACCCCTAGGTCACAGTAAACCATAATCTTCTCTTTCAGTACACAGTATCCAGGTAAAGTATTCTTTCAGCTTGAATGGAGGCTCACTCTCAGCTTTCATGGTCCTCTTCCATGGTCCCTGCTCCAATTCTCACCTGGGTTCAAAGGCAGGCAGCTCACAGTTCCTTGTCCAGCTCCTTGTCCAGTTCTTTGTCCAGTTCCTGTTCCATATTTAAGTTCACAGTGTCCAGTCCACCTCAAGTCCTTCACAGTTCCTGTTTCTGGGAAGACAAAGCTTGACAGAGTCACAATAATATTCATACACATTGCTGGCACCATCATCAATTCACTATCTGCATGTGAAATCAACTCAGGCCCACCAATAAAGTCTGAGAACTCAACACAGAGTTCATGATATAAAATAAGGTAAATTATCACATACAAAAGAGGCAAGAGAAAACTGTTACAATGGAGGGGAAGAGCCGGAAGGTGAAAGGGAATGGGTCTACCTTACTCTACTTGAATTTGGCTTAAGAAGGGAATAACACACACACTCAGGAAAGTAGGGGCAAAGGTGATAAGAGTAGGAAAGATAGAAGAGAGGGCATATTGAGGTGGGGGTAGAGGCAAACATTTTTGAAAAGGGGCAGGGTCAAAGTAGAAAATAGAAAAGGTGGGAGGTGGACTAGAATGAAGGGAAATATATTTAGTCTTTCACAATATAACTATTGTGGAAATGTTTTGCATAACTACACATGTACAATCTATATTGAATTGCTTATCTTCCCAGTGGGGGTAGATAAGGAGGGAAGAAGGGACAAAATCTGGAAATCAAAGTTTTAAAAACAATTGTTAAGTTTTCTTCCATGCAACTGGGAAATAAGATACACAGGCACTTGGGTATAGAAATCTGTCTTACCCTACTCGATAGTTAGAGAGAGAATGGGGAAGAATATAAGAGAGAGAAGATTGGGGGAAGGTTTATTCAGTAGGCTGCATTTATTGGGGTAGGGCATAGGGGAAAGATGGGGAGAAAATTTGTAACTCAAAATCTTGTGGACATAAATGTTGAAAACTAAAAAATATATCAAAGTAAATATCAAAAAAAGGAAAGAAAAAATTATATACCAAATAAACAAACCCTCAATGGAGTACATGGTCATTACTTAAACATTTTTACATTTAACTCAATTTTTTTAAGTTGCCTACTTAGGACAAGATTCTGAACAACAGAAATATCAAAACTGTGGCCCCAAGTCGCTGCAAAACTCCTACATGCTTCCTAAACCAGATTAAAATATTTTCAGGAACTGTTTAAGGAAATAAGTAAAAATATAATACAACATAAAGAAAAGAAAGAAAGAATTCCACTAGAATCAGGGGGAATGGCTCTTATTACTTTTTTTCTTTTTTATCTTTCACTTGGTCATTTAAAGCAAGCTTTAAATTTTAAACATTTTCCCTTTGTAATGCGAGGAGACTTCTATTCAAAAATAGAAACAGATTTATCCTGACTTACAAAAACTTACATAGCAATTTTGAGTCCATAATAACATTTAAATGCATCTAGTGCGTCATAGTTCACAAAGTGCTTTAGATGGATTGATTCAACATATTTAAATTAATCAAGCACTCTTTGGTACTTACTATGTTCCAAGTACTCTGCTAGGGACTGGGAATACAAAACCATAAATTTTACATTTCCTTCCCTCAAGGAGCTTATATTCTATTGTGAAATTAGAGCACTAGAACATTTGAGTTTTATATCCAATTTAGCTAAACAGATTTTATATTTGGACCATAAGATCATTGGGAATAAGAATTATTTCATTCTTATTGCTTATATGCCAGTACCTAGTGAAGATCCTTGAATATACTAAGTTGTTAATAAATACCTTTTAGTTGAGGTGGAGGAAAGATGGCAAAATAAAGGCAGCAAGCCAGATAACTACTCCTAACATTCCCTTCCAAACTATTTAAGAAGAACAACTCAAATCCCATTCAGAAGTGGTAGAGTTTCTAATCCAAGATAACTTCAGAGGTCAGCAGTAGAGGTCTGTGAAACTGTTTGGGAGTCAGCGTGGAGGGCACACAGCAGGAATATGAGTAATGGGCCTTGGAACTGGTTTTGACAGAGGAAACAGCAACTTCAGGATCTCTCTGCCCACAGATAGTAAAGGGTTCAGAAAAGTGGTCAGAAAGCTATTAAAGGGGCCATTTTGTTGGCAGTGCTTGCAGGGTCTGGATTGTTTGGAATCTGTATTGCCTATAGACAGTTCTGAGTCTCACTTACATGACAGAGAAAAGAACTTGTGGTCAGTCACTAGGGAACAGTGGTCCTAATCTCAATCCCAAGGCAGAGAACACTATCATTTGTAGCTGCTGGAGAGCAGCGGACCAGGTCACAGTACCAAGACTGGCAATATTGTTAATGCTTACAGCTGCAAGGGAGCAAAAGTCCTTTCTGGGTAAAGAAGAGAGCAGTGATCCCCTATCTTCCTGGACCACATCACCCTAGAAACACCTAAATCTCTCAAACACCCAGAACTAGATTTGAAAATAACAGCATGAAAAAGCCTAAACCCTGGGACAGCAATTCTTCACCTCCAGGTGAGCCAAGACCTATTTAAACATACAGTTCAAAGTCAAGAAATAGGTTGCAAAAATTAGTAAACAATAACAACAACAAGAAGGAACTTGAAAATAAAAAAAATTATTATGGTTGCAGAGAAAACCAAAACAAAAAGTCATAACAGGGTAAAAATGTGAAAATAGCCACAGGCAAAGCTAATTTGACACAAGTCCACAGGAATTCCTAGAAGAGTTAAAGAAAGAGATCAGTGATAGAGGAAAATTGAAGAAAGAGGTGAGACTGAAGAAAGAAAATTATAAAAGGATAATTAATAGCTTCACAAAAAACATACAAAATACTTAAAATATGGCAAATAGGCCAAATGGAAAAGAAGATACAAAAAAATCATTAAAGAAAATACTTTAAAATGATATTGTCTAAATGGAAGAGGATATACCAAAGATCACTGAAGAAAATAAATCCTTGAAAACTGGAACAGAGCAACTGAAAGCTAATGACTCAATAAGACATAAAGAAACAGTACAACAAAATGAAAGTAATTTATGAAAAAGAAGAAAATGTGAAATATTTCATTGGTAACACAATTTACATAGAAAATAGATCAATGAGAGATAATTTATGAATTACTGGACTACCTGAATGCCACGATAAAAAAGATGCTAGATATCATATTTCAACAAATTATCAAAGATTGAAAGAATCCACTAATCAGCTCCTGAGATTCCACAATGGAAACTCCTAGGAATATTGTAGCCAAATTCCAGACCTCTTAGTTCAAGGAGAAAACATTGCAAGTAGCCAGAAAGAAATCTTTCAAATATTATGAAGTTACAATTAGGATCACACAAGATTTAGCCTATTAAATAACAGAGATTTTGGAATATGATATTCCAGAGGGTAAGTGAGCTAAGATTATAATAAAGAATAATCTGCCCCCCCCCAAAAAAACAACAACAACTGAGTATAATCATTAAGGGAAGAAAATTGATATTTAGTGAAATATACAATTTTAAACATTCATAATGGAAAGGTCAAAACTGAATAACAATTCATATTCAAACACAAGACTCAAACATAAAAAGGTAACTATGAAAGAAAGCTAAATGACTCATTCAGCTTAAATTGTTTACATTCCAATAAGGGAATATATATGTGCATGTGTGTGTGTGTGTGTGTGTACATACACATTTATATATATATAAATAACTCCTAAGAATTTTTCATTATTAAGGCTATTAGAAGGAGTCTACATAGAGGACATGGGTGTGAGACAGTTACACTGGATGATCACCAAAAAAATAAAAATAAAGGGGGTGAGAAAGAGACATACAGTAGGAGGAAGAATGGGGGGGGAAGAGATACAACGAAGAACTTTTACAATGGAGGGAATACGGGAGATAGGCAATGTTTGAATATCACTGTCATAATTCATTCAAAAAGGAAAGAGCATATATATACATACATATATACATACACATATACATACATACATATATATGTGCATTTTTTTCAACTGGGTATAGAAATACCATCCAACAGTTTATTAGGACAGGAACGAGATAAGAGAAATGGGGAGGAGATATTAAAAGGGAAGGAAGATTAAGACAGTCATTGGTCAGAAACAAAATAGACTTTTGAAAAGAGAAAAGATTTTTTTAAAAAGAGAAGAATAAACAATAAAAGGGTAGAGGGTAATGCATAATTAGTAATAATAACTGTGAATATGAATGCCATGAACTCATATAAAAATGAAAGCAGATAGGAGGATGGATTAGAAACTATGATTCAGCAAAATGTTGTTTACAAGAACATTTGAAACAGAAAGACACATACAAGACAGTTAAAATAAGGGTCTAGAGCAGAACCTATTATATTCTGACTGAAGTAAAAAAGGCAGGGATAGTACTGATGATCTCAGTCAGCAAAAGCCAGAATAGACCTACTTAAAAGACAATCAGGAAAACTACATTTTGATAAAAATGTATCATATATGATGAATGTAAAAAAAACAGAGCACCTTTTTTCCTGATAAAGGCTTGATTTATGAAATATATAGAGAACTGAGTAAAATTTATTTAAAAAAAGAGCCAATACATAAATGGTCAAATAATATGAAGAGGCAGTTTTTTGAAGAAGAAATCTAAGTTACCTATAGTTATAAGGGGAAAAATGTTCCATATATCACTATGGAATAAATAAGAGCAAATTACAACAATTCTGAGGTACTTTCTCACACCTATTAGAAATGACAAATGTTGGAGGGGAAGTGGGAAAATAGGTACACTAATGAAATATTAATGGAGTTGTAAATTGGTTGAACTATTCTCGAGAAGAATTTGGAACTATGCTAAAAGGTGGATAAAACTATGTATATCCTTTACTGAGCAATGCCACTACTAAGTCTGTATCCCAAAGAGAACAAAGAAAAAAGAACAGGACTTGTATGTACAAAAATATTTATACCAGCACTTTTGTGGTGGCAAAGAATTGGAAACTGAGGGAATGCCGATTAACTGGAGAATGATTGAACAAACTGTAGCATATGGTTGTGATGGAGTACTATTATGCTATAAGAAATGTTGATGGGAAATGTTGCAGAAAAACTTGGAAAGTCCTATTTGAACTGATGCAATGTAAAATGAACAGAACCAAGAGTTTATTGTATATAGTAACAGCAATATTTTAAGCACAGTCAACTGTGAAAGATTTAACTACTGTGATCAATTCAATAATCCAAGACAATTCCAAATGACTTATGATGAAAAAGGTTACACACCTCTGGAGAGAGAAATAATGAACTCTGAGTGCAAACTAAAGTATACCTTTCTCTTTTTTTCTTGCTTTTTTGTGACATGGTTAATATGGAAATAGGTTTCACATGTTTTCACAAGTATAATTGATATCATGTTGCTTGTCTTTTCAGTAAGTGGGTTGGTGATGGTGAGAGTGAGAGAATTTGGAGCTCAATTAAAAATAAACAATATTTAAAGTAAAATAAAATAATTGATTATCCAAACCTTCACAACAATCTAGTGAGTTATGAGGAAAGACTAGCATATTTGAGTTTAATTAAACAGAATAAACATTTTTAAATTTATTTAAGTATGGCCTATTTCATTCTTAATTTTTACATCTTTATGCCTAGCAAAAGTCTTGTGCCCATTGTAGGCACTTGTAAAATACTGATTGGTGATCCAAACCTTCACAACAGTCTAGTAACATATGAATGCATAGAGGCATATTTGAGTTTAACTAAACAGACTTCATATTTGGATTGTAAATGCATTGTTAGGAGGAATTATTTCATTCTCATTACTTCAATCTCAATGGCTAGCACAATTCCCAGAATAGACCAGGTCCTTAATAAATACTGATTGTTGAACTAAACATTCACAACAATCGAATGAGATATGTGGAAACTGAGTCTCAGAGATATGAAATAAATCTCCCAAAGTCAAACCTGGATGATCAGTGTTATGTTTATTATAATGAAAATGTTATTATTTACTTTTCTTATGTGATTTAGCTGAGGCTTGGAGTGGAAAAGTACAGTATCATAGGATTCTAGGATTTGGAGGTGGAAGCATCTTTAATGATCTTGTTGACCAACCCTCTTATGTGGCAGCTAAATCAGATGCAGTTCTGAGAGGGTGAATGAACTTCCCAAAGTAAGAGAATCAGGAAGTGCATTCAGGTCTCCAAGCTCAACTTTAGCTCCTTCATTTCTGTCCCTAAAACCAGCTTTCTCCATCACTATTATGTGACTAAAGCCTGAGACAAGTTATGTGCTGATTACAAATATTGTCTATCTCCTTCCTTAGTTGTCTGAACTACGAACAATCCTTTTGATTCTTGATACCTCTCTAGTGAAAAACAGAAATTTGTGGCTGCTTCTAAAATATTTGACAATGATTCCCTTTCTGCTCTGTCTCTGCAATAGGAATGCTTATATATTGAATCCGTATGTAGTGTGGTTACATGAAGGGATGAAAAAAGAGTCATTTTGATATGAAATGTGAAAGCAGAATTGAAATATTTTTGGTCGTTCAACCTGGCTACTGCGTTTGGTTATACTAATCCCTGATTTCCAGTGCTCTATTCACTCTGTGAAATTAATTTTGCAATATGAAATATATGATATCTTCACATTAATTATCATTGATGATATCACCACTCTTTACAAAATTGTATCTTTCAGATGAAAACTTTCACCTCATCATAATTCACTCATCAGAGTTTTGAATTTGCTCAACTCCTTTGCAATGATACTAGGTCTTCCGAAGTGAAGGAAAGAAAGCAACATTTCTACTGTTATATGGAAGTGTAGTAACCTAAAGGATTCTAAAACTTGTTTGAATCATAGATTCCTTTGACATTTTAGTGAAACTTATAGAATCCTCAGAATAAAATTTCCAGATTATTGGAAAAAAAATAAAAATTTACATTGTCGGACAGTGAAAAGATATGGGATTTTTTTTTTTCCATCCAAGTACATAACTTCTTAATATAGACTTGAAATTTAGCAAGGAGTGTTTTTCTGGACATCAGACTAAGGACCACATTGATGTTGTGGAAAAGGTGTTGGATTTGAATCAAAAGACACAAACTCAAGGCAAGCTAAGTGGTGCAGTGGACAGAGGAGCCATAAAAATGAAGAGGAGCCCAAAGAGGGTTAGGGTTGCCTGAGACCCCAAAATACCAACATGCCAAGTCCTGTGGAAAGAATTCCACTTAAGTCTTCTCAGCCAAGGAAAAAGTAAAGTTTATTGAAAGTTCGCTTGTATTGGACACAGAGCAAGTCTGTGCTAGAAAATTCTATGGTGCTCTCACACAGAGCAAAGTCTGTGCAATCAGGAGGCCCCGAGTTCAAATCTAACCTCAAATACTTACTGTGTGACCCTGGGTAAGAAACTGCTAAGAAGGAGTAGGAGAAGAAGAAACAAGATAGATTTGAGTCTCACTTCTGATATGTACTAGTTGTGTGATCAGGAGAAAACTTCTCTGATTTTCAATTTCTTTATCTGTAATATGAGAATAACAATATTTGTAATAGGTACCTCACAGGGACATCTTAAGAAAATGCCTCTGTGCCTCTTAAAGCACAATACAAATGTGAGTTATTCATAACAATAGGATACCAAAAACATCCATGGAGAAAAAAAGTAGAAAGGACACAGGGAAAATTTTCTGAGACTTTTCTAAGATGTCTGAAATGTGGTGACTTAAAAATCTGCTGGAGTGATAGAAAAAAGAAATTAGAATGATTCTATATTCCCAGGCCCAATCAATTTAGAGACCAAATTCTACTATTTTAGTCCTTTTTTTCTAATCAACTTATAAATGAACAGAAGGATATCTTTCTATTATAAAGAAACAGCTCATTTGAATTCCTGAGTTGCAATGTGCTACCTCTCTGATGACCTATTGAGTTGGAAAGGATGTTATATGAGCAAAAATAATGGGATTCTTTGCAGGGAAATATGCTGAGCCTGTGAAAATACTGACATTTCAAAGAACATATGTTGTAGCCAACAGAGAGAGCCAGAGGTATTTTCATCCCAATATTGTACTGATTACTCTGTGCTCATACACACATCTATGGGCCATCTCTCCTAAGAAAAAGCCGCAACAATAACAATAAGAATGATACTGAAAATACATTTGTAGAATGCTGTGTAACTTACAAAGCATTCTTATATTAGCACATAAACCACCTTCTGCACAGCCTTTCTTACCCACCTCCTGCCCCACCAATGACCAGTGCCCTCCATCCTTGTATTTATTTTGTATGTATGGTTTAAAAGGTTTAGAGCAGTCCGTGGACTCAGGAATATCTTGAGCAAGTCCTGATGGAGGGGGATTAAAGAGGAAACTCCAGTCAAGTCACTTAACCCTACGTCGCCCTCAGTCAGTCGTTTACACTGAAAGGTAGGCATGGGATCTTCCTTGGAACAGGAATATGTACAATCTGCAATTTCATTTGTGTAAAGAAGTCAATTGTGAGACAGACCCTTCTACCAATGTGGGTCAGCACTTTTTCTGCAAACAACAACTGACAAAAACAAGCCTTTCTATATTACTTTAATATTTTGAATCACTTTCCAAATATCTTTTTATTCTCACAATGATCATGAGAGATAAGTGCTGTTATTATCTCCATTTTGCATATGAGGAAACTGAGGCAGATTATATGAATGATCAAAGGTCACAGGGGCCAAATTTGAATTCAGTAATTCCACATTCCAGGTCCAGTGCTCTATAAACTGTTCTATCCAGCTGTAGTAACTTAGGCCATTGAGAGTTTAATTGACTTGACCAGGGTAATACATCCAGTATATGTGCAAGTCACCTTGAATCTAAGTCCTCCTACCTTCAAAGTCAGCTCACTGCCTATTAAACCATACTGCTTTACATATATAGTATAGTGTAACAGATGAATATACTTGTTTATTCTATATATTTATATATTAGACAACTAAGTGGCTCAATGACTAGAATGTGGGGGCTAAAATCAGGTCTCATCTTTGAGAGTTCAAATCCAGCCTCAGACACTTACTAGCAATGTGACCCTGGGCAAGTCACTTAACCCCATCTGCCTCAGTTTCCCCATCTGTAAAATGAGCTGGAAAAGGAAATGGCAAACCATTCCAGTATCTTTGCCAAGAGAACCCCAAATGAGTCACAAAAAGTTGGACCTACCTGGAAAAGGACTACACAACACTAACGTACATAGATATAAAGATGATATTGATACTAGATATACCTACAAATACATACACACATATAAATACACACATGCTATCTCCCTTAATAGAATTTAAATTTCTTGAGAGCAAAAGTTACTTTATGTTACATCGTTATATTGTTGCCTTTCACAAAACCTAACATTTAGGAGATGCTTAAGAAATGTTTATTGATTCATTATCTCATTGCATCATTTAACAATACTATGACAGTACCTTGTGCAGTTCCCAACATATAGTAGATATTTAATAAATGCTTATCAATTCAGTATCTTACTTGATCCTCATAATAATCCAATGATACAGACAGGGCAAATATTAATGTGCCCATTTTACAGATGAGGAAACTGAACCTTCTTAGGATAAATGACTTGTTGAAGGTCTTACAGAAATCTCATAAATAATAGCAGGAAGACTCAAGTCCAGTTTGTTTATTTGCTTTTGACACCAAATCTAATGCAAAGCCAAAGGTAAGTACTTTTGGCAGATCCATAAACAACCTTCAATAGGAAGTTTTCACAGCCAATTTTGTTTCTGGTATTTTTATACATAATGGAGATATTCTATGTAAAATATCCCTGAGGTGTTTCTAACATGTAACATTTTCTCACTCCTCTGACTCTATTCAGGCTTCATTCTCCTACCCGCCCTCTGAATAAAAACTAAACTAAAAATACCTCCATAGAAAAACTATTACTGGACTTCCTTTGAGTCAGAGCATTTGAAATAATTTGCTTGACTACCATATTGTAATTGTGTACCAAGAGGAGTCTTGATGTGTATCTCACACCTGAGTAAGAAAGTTACTGTTAAAAACCTGGATTTCACAAGGACATCCATACAGATCTGGAGGAACCAAAAAGGACTTGAAAGGCTGTTACTATTTGGATTTTTAGCGCTTCGAATTAAAAAATGAAGTAAACACGAACTTACCAAGAGAAAAAAAAGCTGGAGATCTTTGGAGGCAAATTATTGTTATGAGAAGTTATTCTCAGTAAAAAAATAATCATGAGAACCCAGTTTTCTAGGAAATAAAACTTTAGTCCATACTGTATCAAATGTGTTTCCAAATGAATAGCCAAAACCTACATAAATTGCGTTGGGCCAAAGCATTTTCTGCTATGGTTTTTCATTGTTGATGTAGAGTCTAAATTAAGGCCTCAGAAGAAGAGGGAAAGTGCATCTTTCAATCAAGCGGTCCTGGCACCAGAAGAAAGTGCTATATTGTTCTTCCCACAAACCATCCCCATTAGAGCTCAAGATGTTCTTTTCCTTCTAATCCTCATTTGTACCCCTTAGCCATTTGTTTAGAATTAAATTAACTGCAATTTGGAAAATGTGGATGAAAGGTAGTGCATTGAGGAGATATCACATGTTTCCTGAATGGTGCCTGTTCTGCCTCCTTCACAGCCATTCACGGGGCTTGAAAGGGTGTAGTGTGTGAATTGTTGGACTGTCACTCTGCAGTGAAGTCTAGGAGCCAGTATTGCCATGGAAACAGCAGGAAAAAGACAATTAACAAAATGATGGTTTTTTTTTCTTAATTCTTTTTTTTTTTGCACCCTTTAGTTTTGGGGAGTTTTCTTTTTCCCTTTAAAAAACGTATATTCAATACTCACAGGCATGGAGGGAGGAAAATAGTCTAGAACTCAACTCTTTAAATGGGCTTTTACTTTGTAATGGTAGATGTAATTCTCAAAATTATCCTTTTTAAAAAATAAAATATTTCCGAATGGTTGTCTCATCTCACCCCTTTCTTCTTTTCTATCATAGAAAATAGACTTCTCTAGAAATATTCTTAGGTGAAGGACTGTTAATGAGCAGAGCCTGTGATTTTAACCCTCGCACATTCATAGGACTTTTAATTAGTCCCTCTCAGCATCATTCTTGTGACAGAAATACAATGTAGGCCCAAGAGTATAAACCAAAAGGGGGCTCCCTTTAGATATGTCAACCTTAGCTTTAGTGAGAAGCTCAGGAAAGGCTACTTAGGCATGGTCATTATGGGTAGATTTGTGTGACTGAAGGGTTAACTGAGCATAATTGAGTAAATGTTTGATGTCACCATTAATACCAAAAAGCAGTTCAAATCCAAACTTTGCCATGCTTTTATTTCCTTTAAAGAGGCTATTTATAAATAAAGGAAACGATTGTACGTTGTAAGCATCATAATTAAAGCAAAATATGAGTAGGAGACCTATTGAGCCCATGTGTCAAATATTCCTTTGAAATGAAACATTGTGCTTTGCAGATAAGCACTCTATGTACAAAGAGGCACTTGGGAAAAAGAGGACGATGATTCTTTTGCATGTTGTATTTTAAAGCCCTTTCTCCTCATTGTGTCCTTATGTAGAAATGTATTTCTATACCAGTCTCCAAGTCCAATTGTGACCTTGAATGAGCCTCCAATTGTTTTTTCAGTCTACTACCAGAATAAATGTATCTATGGACTAACTAAATAAGAGTACCTGAAATTATTCTAATCATCCTAAAATGTTTAACAACTTTTAAGGAAACATTCCAGAACACGTGGTTAGGACTGGTTTGTTCACTTAGTTCAAATACTTTAATACCATTTTCTTTAATCTATTCAAAGGCTCTGTTTTCCTCTAATTTCTTTTCTCTACTTTGTCTGTTTTCCTCCCCAAAGAGGTGATTGATATCCACTCCCAGGAAAGGTAAGGAAGTCACTCAGTCCTCCTGCTACTCCACCTTTAGCAATTCTCTCAAAGGTGGGGAACTAACATCCTATCAAGACCTACTGAATAATTTGCAGAGACTGAAATAGGACATACATGAAGGCCCTCATAAAGTATAAGGAGTTTCTTAGCCTACATTTTGACAATGTAATCAGTGTGCTAGGCACTCTGCATCATGAATGGTGCTAGAAGCACTGCTGTAGTGGAAAGGTCATCTTTGGCACAATGTCACATGAAATTCTCCCAAATTTGATTGGCAAGACTACTTAAGGTTATTCTTGAAGATTATTTTGCAAACAGGTGACATATAGTCTGAGAAGTATGTCTGGAAAGAAACTAAGTATTTTTGCGTATTATGCTTAGGTTCTGGTGTGAAACCTAGGAGCTCATTGTAATTACGTGTATCTCCATGCCTTCTTGAGCATAGGCTATCTCTGAGTACCTACCCAATAACTAGGTGTTCAAAATACTGAAACGTTTTGGGTTTGAGAGTGAGTGAATACAGTGGTTGTATTTAATTTCATTGGCCTGGGCACCAAGCCACTTTAAGGAATGGGCCTCAATACTACATCACCCTAGGAATTCTTTCTCTTTTGGGGGGAAAATGCTGCTCATACAATTTCTTAGTAACCAATTATGTTAAAAATAACTATAAGAAGCACTCATAGAATTAAACTTGCTGATCTCATATTTGTTGTACTCTTCTTGTCTTTAATTTTAAGACCTGGTACTCTGCTGAGAGCTCTAGCATTCTGATCTGATCCTGGCAAAAAATCACCTGAGACAGTCATTGGATGTGTAAGATTTGAGGACAATAATGCTTTCAGGGACACTGTGCAAACAAAAAAGTGTCAATGGCTTATAAACAATGCTATTAACTTCATTTTAAGTAAGAGGGAATATATTTGCTACTGTCTTGCAGCTAAGTATCAGAGGTGAAAACTGAACTCAGATCTATCTGATGCCAAGTTCAGCAATCAATTTATTTTACCAAGCTGAGCCTCTAGAGAAATGAGAAGTGTAGATCAAGTGTAAAAGCGAGTTGTGTCATTCACCACTAAGTCTCAAAATGAAAAATTCAAAGGGGGAGTATATTTATCTGGTTAGATAATGAAAATTAATATTTTTGTCTACAGGGGGAGGAGTTGAGATGGCAGCATAGAAGCAGGAAAACTCTGCAGCTCTCCCCATAACCACCTCAAATACCTATAAAATGTGACTCTAAACAAATTTTAGAGCTCCAGAACCCACAAAATTACAAAAAACCCCACATCTCCTGCTGAAAGCAGTCTGGCAGGCAGATGGGAAGGACTCATTGCAGAGTGCTGGGAGCCAAAACCAGCCAGGCCTGAAACCACAGCTTAGCCATGGCTAGAGCACTCAGGAGAGTGTATCACCTTCAGCTGTGGCAGTTTCCAGAATTATCAACCCATATCAAGGACAAAGTGAAAGGTCAGTGGAACTTGGATAAATTTTGGTGGGGAGAGAAGCAGGTCTGGCCACCAGCCTCCAGGGCAAGAAAGCAGTGGAAGCATGGAAGCAGCCCCTGCAGCCACCTCCATGTGGCTGCTTCAGAGCTCCTGGCCTGTAGATTGCAGGGGGGCCAAGCAATCATTCAGAGGCTAAGTGTTCTTGCATTAACCTGCCTGGATTGGGATTGTGGTCTTGGATGGTGGTCCTGAGGTGTGTGACCAGTAAGCCAAAGCTGGTGGGTGTTGCAGAGACAGTGGCCTCCTAATAGCTCTGATAGCTGTGAAAACCCTAGTGATTTGGGACAAAGCTCTCCCCCTTGGAAGTACAGATCTGCTGTGGCTCAAAAATCAAGTTAATTGACTGGCAACATGAGCAGGCAAAGGAAGCAAACCAAGTTCATCAGTTTTACTTTAGATTACTTTTTTAGGGGGGACAAAAAGGATCAAAGCATTGAACAGGAAGAAGATAACACAGATAGAACTCCCACACCACAAGCTTCCAAGAAAAATGGAAGCTGGTTACAAATCCTTAAGAAGGATTTTGAAAACCAAATAAGAGAAGTGAAGTGGAGGAAAAATTGGGAAGAGAAACGAAAATGATACAAGAAAATCATGAAAAGAGAGTCAACAACATGAATGAAGAAAACAATACCTTAAAAAATAGACTAACTCAAATGGCAAAAGAGGCCCAAAAAGCCAAAGAGGAGAAGAATGCCTTAAAAAGCCAAATTTTCCAGATAGAAAAACAATCTCAAAAGTTCACTGAAGAGAATAATTCCTTCAGAATTAGAGTGGAGCAAATGGAAGCAAATGACTTTATGAGAAATCAAGATACTATTAAACAGATCCAAACAGATGAAAAAAAAATAGAAACCAATGTGAAATATCTCCTTGAAAAAATCCACTGAACTGGAAAATAAATCCAGGAGAGACAATTTAAAAATTATTAGACTACCTGAAAGCCATGATCAAAAAAAGAACCTGGAAATCATCCTTCAAGAAATTCTGAAGGAAAATTGCCCTGATATTTTAGAACCAACCAGAGAGCAAAATAGAACTTGAAAGAATTCACCAGTCACCTCTTGAAAAAGATACCCAAAAGAAAACACCTAGGAATGTTATAGCCAGGTTCTGGAGTTCCCATTTCAAGGAGGAAATATTACAAGCTTCCAAGAAGAAACAATTTGAATATTGCGGAAACACAATCAGGATAACCGAGGATCTAGCAGCTTCTATATTAAGGGACCTAAAGGGTCTGGAATACAATATTCCAAAGATCAAAGGATCTAGGATTAAAACCAAGAATCATCTACCCAG
>CM053597.1:58694615-58704773 GCA_028646575.1 Pseudocheirus occidentalis
TCCCTGTATGTATTATTTCTCAGTTGCATTTGATTGTATAGCTTTAAATACTGGATTCTAGCAATTCCTCCCCTGTCACCCACTCCCACTGGGAAGAGCAGCAATTCAATATAGGCTGTACCTGTGTAATTACACAGAACAATGAGAGGATATTCTAACGATAGTTTTCTTAAGCTATTTCATTGAATATCTTTGATTTGAATTGATTAGGCCTTCTATCTGATAGCTAGGTGGTGCAGTAAATAAAGTCAGGGAGATATGAGTTCAAATTTGATTTCAGATAATTACTAGCTATATGATCCTGGGCAAGTTCATTTAACTTCTGCCTCAGTTTCTTCAACTGTAAAATGGGGATAATAATAGCCTCTGCCTCGCATGGTGGTTGTGAGGATCAGATGAGATTCAATATTTGTAAAAGCCCTTGGTACCGTGCCTGGAACATGGCTGGTGTTATATAAATGTTTATTCCCTTCCTTAGTAAAAGTAACCACACATTGCTAAAGGTTTGGGAACTATGGTTTTGAATGGATGTGGCCCCACTGAGTACTTTGAGCAAAGACCAGCTTCTCAGGGGGTCTCATGGGTCAGAGAGGGTATCCTAGATTTTACTAAAGAGAAGGGCATGCTTCTGCCCCTTCACTACTCTCAGGCTAATTTGGACAAGAGGAACCCTTCAGGGCCTGACTGCTTCCGTGGCTTTACCAGCACAGGCGCTTGATACAGATGCAGACTGCATCCTCTTTGCCTTTTCGTTCTATGCAATTCTTGGCCAGGCTTCCCCCTGGACCTCCAGGATGTTTTCAATTAGGGAATGGAAGGCCCTGGAAGGCTGGAAGGTCAGGTATGGAATAGTGGAGATTTCTTTTGTGTATGGGTTAGTTTAGAATGCCACAGAGGGCATATCCAACTTCTTAATTCTTTGGAAATTCTTCTTCCAGTTCTGCTTCTGACTCTCTGGACTTCTTTACCATGCCTTAGCATTGGATTGGAGTTCAGGAGGGATTATTTTAGGTGCATAGATATAGACATCACCTGCCAAGAGATTGTAATTAAACCAGTTGGAATTGAGGAGATAACCAAAAGGGTCTGTAGAGAGAGAAGAGATTCTGGCTCAGGACAGAGGCTGGGGCTTGGTTAGAGAACCTTTGACCTCATGGCCATATGTGGCGCACTTGGTCCTCAAGTGTGGTTCTTTGAGAAGTTTGTATTCAGTCAAAGGGCTGCACTTAAGCACCCCTGAGACACCGATGCTTAGGGGATGGGACATGGAGGAAACACATCAGCACCTTGTGGAGTACTTTTTTCCAAGTCTCCTCATGATGATGTAATACATTCCTGAAGGTCAGGGATACAAAGTTCAATGATGTCTGTAAGCACTGCACATCTAGTTATCAGAGAAAGGGAAAAATTGCTCTCCATCAGGACAAGGAGGCATGTCGACTTCCAGAATCTTAGCCCCAGGGGCCACGGTCTTTTGGCCCAGGAAAGATGCAGGCAGCTAAGTAGATCCTCTGGGTACTTGGTCTGTCTTTAAACCAGTTTCCACCTGGTATTGGAAGGCACATCACTATGTCAAACCTGTTTTAAAATTAACAAGGGAAACAGACTGGACCTTTGATTTTATTGGCAGAAGGAGCTCCCAAGTGAGAAATGCAGGTCAGCATCTTCTCTGCAGCTTATATTGGTACCATTCACCAGCTAGTCATCTCTAGACCATGTTGTGTTCATGATGGGAGGTGTAACAGAAAGAAATCACATCACTACCTGTGGGGGCATCTTTAAAGACTGCATGTGATAATCTAGTCTATTACTGAAGCTCATCATCATTTAGCAATATGGGTCGATCTCATCCTGCACAGAGATATAATAGAATGGCCATGCCAGAGTTAGTAATGTCTCTTCTAGTCTTCATGGTCCCCTCAGCAGCCATTCCACAATGGTGGAAAAAAGATCCGAATGCATCTCTTTCAGTACTAACAGAGACGTTTGATTTAGAAATGGCTTTCTCTCTTTTTATCTGAATTCATTATTCTTAGCATCAAAAGGGTCAGGGGCCAACTGACCGAATGTATGGGAGCAGCCACTTTGAAAGATGACAATGGAAAGAGAATGGGCCCAGAATGTAGCTAAGTGGGTTCTCCAGCAGCCATTTATGAATCAATTGTTCATTTTCCCCCAATAGAAAGCAGCTCTGGAATTTTTGAAACCAGCACTATGGCGGCTGAATGCTTCCTTTACCAGCATCTTTGCATCCCAAGCCTATGCCATGAGCATGGACAAAATGTGCTTTGTTTCTGCGCACAATCAGCATTCATCAGCACAAGCTACTTAATGCCGACATTCATGCTGGAAGTCATTGGATGACGGAGAGAGGAGCAGACTGAAGAGTGGTCTCCAAGCAAAACATTTAATCTGCATAAAGGTGCAAAAGCAGATTAATTGGCCAGAGGCACCCTTTGGGGAAAAAAAGGCAGGGTACATGAGTTGAAAGACCTCTGGGATTGGTCTAACTTATACAGCCAGCAGTTAGAAGAGCTGAGAGGGAGGTGTCTCCTCACTTGTTCAAACAGAGATGCTAAAAGTATGTTCTCCCAAGAGAAAACATTTTAAAATGTTTATTGATATATTTTGTCTTTATATCCCCTTTATTCCTAATTATATGCCTCCCCCTTCTTTACCCAGAGAACCAACTCCGTAGATCAAAGAATTTTAAAAAAAAAATAGAGGGGGAAATATCAAATCTGGCAAACTGAATAAGACATCAACCAAGTCTGACAGGATATGCAATGCTCCATAACTACAGCCCCTGCTTCTGCAAAAAAGAGAGGGAAATGAATGGAGAACATGGTTCTGAAACTTCTCCTCCCAATGTCTCTCTCAGGAATACTTGTTATTGTCACTCTTGTCTGTTTCCCTAGTTCCTTGTACCTCAGACTATTCTCTGGAACAATGAGATGAATGATTGAAGCTGAAGGCGGGGAGATTCTTAAAAATATCAGGCTGAGAAACGAGATACAGCTGAACAGCTGGAGGGTCTAGTATTTCCAAACAGCCTCCTGTTCACAATTTGTTCCTCTTCCCGAGTCTCCTCTTCCTCATTTTATTCCCAAGGCTGCCTTAAAGGGCTGTCTTGGTTAATTGTTTTGCATGTTTTGCTTGATGCTTGTGGCACTGTGAATAGAGAGCACCAGACACTTACTAGCTGTGTGACCCTGGGTGAGTCACTTAACCCTGATTACCCCCAGTTTCCAGATCTATAAAATGAGCCAGAGAAGGAAATGGCAAACCCCTCCAGTATTTTTGCCAAGAAAACTCCAAGTGGGGTCATGAAGAGTAAGACGTGACTGAAACAACGCACCGCCAACAGATGAATGTTATCTCTCTTCACCTCTCCATGACTGGGTGGTGACGGAGAAGGAAGGTTGAATCTCAGCCTCTTGCTACCCAAGGCCTCAATAGTGTAGCTGAATCAGTAGCTGAATCTCTGGAATCTGGAGTCATACTGCATTTACCACCTGGCCACTTTCCTGCATGATGTCATCAGGAACTCCTTCCCTCCTCACTTCCACATTGGGACTTCGGTGGCTTCCTTCCTACCTCATCTAGAGTCCTCCCTTCTGCAAGAGGGGAGCCCTTTTTAATCTTAGTGCCGTCCCTCTGAGATTATCACTGATTTATCCTGTGTGTATCTTATTTGTATGGAGTCGTTTGAATGCTTTCTCCTCCATTAGATTGTGAGGTCCTTGAAAGCAGGGGCTGTTTTTTTTTAACCTTTCTCCACATCAATGCTTAGCACAGTGCCTAGCTTATAATAGGCACTTAATAAATGCTTTGTTCACTTGACAACATCAGGCTAATTGGAGTATCACTCAAAAGTCACCAGGGTATAAATAAGATAGAACATAATCCATCAGAAAAGCAGCAAGGTGGTATGGTGGACAAGAGTGCTGGGCCTGGAGTCAGGAAGACCTGAGTTCAAATCCAGTTTCAGACACTCTGAGCAAGCCACTTCACTCTGTTTGCCTCAGTTTCCACATCTGTAAAATGAGTTGGAGAAGGAAAGGGCAAACTACTCCAGTATCTTTGCCAAGAAAATCCCAAATGGGGTCACACCGAGTTGGACAAGACTGAAAAGATGGAACAATCTGTCTGAAATGATTAATTAAAATTTCTAGATATAAAATCTGGTTTATTCTGGCCTCTGATGGTGCCCTATGAAATTAAATCCATAGTAAACACTTTACTTGATTCCAATTAGGTCTGAATGAACCATGAGCCACTCTTTAAAAAAGAAAGGTCTACCAGGAAAAAGAACAATCTCTCCTCTCCATATGATTCTGGGATTTCAGCATTTTATCTTGCTCCCTTGACTTGCAGTGGATTTTCTAGGCACTTGTTAGGGGCAATCATGCATCCAGAAAATGTTTCGTGGAAGTCATTGTGTGAGCTGGAATTCACTGCCTGAAAAGAAGGGTAAGTATAAAGGATCCCCTCCCCCTCCTCCAACTAGTCACCTGACTATTAATGAGCCCAAAGCTGAATACCAATTAAAATATTTTCCAGTCCACTGCCTCATAAGAACTCTCAGCTTATTAATTCATAGTGCCTTCCTCAAATTCCTACCTTCAAGTTGCAATAAATGGGGCTTTGAAAAGGCTCACTAGCTGATATCTAAAGCAAGACATTTTCCACCCCAAATTGTCAATTGGTTCAGAAGTTTTGTGGATGCGTCAAATGTTATGGCTCCAATCCAGACACTTTCTTTTAGGGCCTACTGAGTCAGAACCTGAAATTAGAGGAACTAAATCGTGACGGGCACCCAAATGAACTGGCATCTATTTTTTTCATTGTAAAAGGACTTTTACAAAGTTAAATGCATCTCCTTTATTAATAATATTTTTTCTCTGTAGCAGCATAAAAATAAGGTCTAATAGCAACTGATAGGAGCGTTGTTTTACTATAATGGAAGGCTGAGTGTTCCTAAAACATTTTCTTGGCTTGATTTTTTTTTTCTGTCTACAAAAGTTGTGTGTTTGATGGCCCACATTGTTTGAACCTTTGTATGCTTTTGCTTTACCTTGCTCAACCTCAAATGATATTAGGGAAGCAAGGTGGTCTAGTGGATAGAAAACTGGTCTTAGGAGTCAGGAAGATCTAAATTCAAATCCTGCCTCAGACCAGCAGTGTGGCCCTGGGCAAGTTGTTTAACCTCTCTTTACCTTGGTTTCTCCATTAAGTCTTCCATGTTTGGAATGCTGCACCTCCTCACCTCTTAGAATCCCTGGCTCTTTCAAGATTCAATTGAAACACTCCAGCTGTTACTGCCTTCCCCTCTGTAGTTACTTTCCATCTGCTATGCCATATGTATGTACCTCTTCCTTCCTTCCTTCCTTCCTTCCTTCCTTCCTTCCTTCCTTCCTACCTAACTCCCTCCTTTCCTTCTTTCCTTCCTCTCTTTCTTGTCTTCCTCACTAAACTGTAAGTTTCTTGAAGGCAGGCCCTGTTTCTTCCTTTCTTTATATGCTTAGCCCTTAGCATAGTGTTTGCTATACTCAAAGCACTTTAAGCAGTGTTCATTGACCAATTAACTGTCGTCTACCAGGGCCTAATGAGGAGAACTAGGAAAAATAGGTGAAAGCTGAAATGAGGCAGATTTAGACTGATCTAAGAAAAAGTTTTCCCCAAGTTCAATGGGCTATATCAGGAGGTAGTAAGTTCCCTGTCACTGAAGGTCTCCAAGCAAAAGCTGGATGGCCATTTGGTGAATGGTCATCAAGGGGATTCTTCTTCAAGTACTCCCTGACTGTATTAGCCCAGGAAGGCCCTTCTGCCTTTGAGATTCTGTAATTTTCATTCGCAAAGAATTTTCACTATATTGTCTAAATGGTGAACCAGATAATGGTGGAGTTGATCACAGAGCAGCTTGGAGTTAAGACCAAAGATATTTCTCTCCCTTTGTAATATGTAGGGCTTAACAGCCCCCATTCTAAGCACCTAGAAAGAAGTACACAGTCAGTTAGTTAACCTGGTTATGCATCCCAGTAGTAAGAAGTAATCTACCACAGGAAACACATCAAAACAGGCCATTCCAATGGGATGTATGTGTCTGGTCACTCAGCTTAGTCTCCAACTTTTATATTCCTGTTCCTTCCTGGAACATATACATTTGCAATGTGTTTGTGCTTTAAGGCTCCCAGAGTGCCTGCTGAGCATAGAGCATGGTGCCTAATTCTTAATTTTAAGCTGAGAACTTAAAACTAGCGTGTAATAGGCTCCCTAAATACTTGGGAGTAGATTGAATTATTTTTCTCCCTACAGGTGCCTCTCCAGGCAGGATTCTTACTCATAGTGGCATAGCTGAGCTTATTTAAATTTTGGTTTGCTTTGTGAGCACAGCTTTTCAAGTAGGGGTTCCTTGTGTCTAGAGTATAATATGGTTGACTCTGAGAGACATACCTGTTACATCTCTCCCCAACCCCACTCAGGGTTCTCAGGTACTTTGAGAAGGTTGGGATGTCTCTTTTCTCTGCCATTTGTTCAAACTCTCACTGACTGTGTTTTCTCCCATTTGTTAAGGGACCAGTGACCCCTTGACCCCTATTTCTTTTTAACCATTTATCATTAGGTAGCTCTTACATGGGGAAATTCACCTAAAAGATAGAGCACAAAAAACTAACATTTCTCTTAATACCTCAGGTGCATATTCTCCATCTCCATCTCCATCTCTAGAAGAGTAGACTTCAAACTTAGCTCAGTTCTTACATAGTTTTAGTCCCACCAAGTTCATGTTCAGTTGCTACATGGCAGCCAGATGAATCCTGATAGACTGGAGTCCCAGAGGTTATTCCTTGTTCCTCAGGGCTTCAGTGCTGCCTTAAATAAGAAATTCAGCCTAAGCTCTAACTTCCAATTTCTGTCCCTTGCTCTCTCAGCGTTTTGGATTTCCCAAGAATGGAGACTACACTTCTTTCACCAGATGCCATGATCAAAAGAACCACTGAGATTTCCCCTCCCCAGATAAATGATGCAAAGACAGTCGATGAAATTTCCAAGCTTTTTTTAATGCCTCTATAGTTAATCAGGAGCCTTTTTCTTTTTTAACAAGAGGTTAGTGGATCAGAACCATGTTTAGAAACTCCACATCTGCTCTGATCTTTCCAATTTCCCTTATGTATAATCAAGATTCTCCAGAAAGTACTCTCTGAATTCCTCCTTACTGACAAACACCATCTGAGAAGGTCAGGACATGTTACGGAGCCCCAAGAAATAGAATTTTTATTTTTTTATCAATTAATTTTAAAAAGACAACTTAAAAAAATTAAAATGATGCCACTGACTATTTTTGTAATAATAACCAGACATGAAATCCTGAAACTGGAACAGCTAAAAAGAATATGATTGAAGCTTGTGACTTTAAGGGAAAGAAAACTAAACTGAATAGAACCACCATGGGAGTCTGTTAGCATCTAAATCTTAGGGTGTTGATGTCCTAAGTTTTGGGTTCCAGCACATAAGAAAAGTCATCCTATTTCAGACTTTGATTAAAACATATTCAGGCTATGAGTCACAGCAGAAGAATACCATCCAATCCCCTATATTTGTTATTTGGTTACTTAGCCCTTTCACGGAATAAATTGGTGTGTGCTTGTGTGTGTGTCTCAATGTGCGAACAAACACACAATTTAAAAAAAATTAAAATCCCATTTGTCTATTGGGTAAAACAGTTTTTAATAACTGTAGCTTCAGAAGAGATTTTGTTTCCAAAGAGTCAATCCTGAAATTCAAGAAGATGTCAAAGAATCTATTTTAATCCTACAACTGTTGCTGTTAAGAAAGAGTCAGTAATGTCTTTAGCTCATATATGTATAGTAAGCACTTTAGTGATGAGGCACAGCTTAGTCAGAGATGCCAAAGCAACCTGCTTTGGAAGTCATCATTAACTGGTGAGGTCTCCATTGTATAAACCCAGTCTTCACTTCAGGATTAAGGTCAGCTGTCTTTCATTTAAAGCTTGTCTCTGATTTCCTTTTTTTTCAAATTTTTTATTTAATTTTTTTTATTTAAATATTTTCAATAAAGCAAGATGATTTTTAACTGGTGTCAGGCATATAGATCCTCCTAAGAGAGAGAATGTAATGACATGAAAAGAAAATATTATCCCACTGATCTATTCATCTATATATGAATCCCTATCAATTGTAGCATTTAAATATCATGACAGCTCAACCAATAATGTGTTGATGAAGCACTAAACAAATAACTGAGTCATTTGGATTTGTTTATAGAAAAGGAGAGCTTTATGATACTAATTAAAGACCAGATCATTGCCATAAGAAGTCATAGAAAGTTTATCTTTAAGGAAGCTTGATGTAATGATCAAAGCAGATTATGCAAGGGAACAGGGATTGTGCAAAATATGACTGACAGTAAAGTGTAAAAAATTAGTCAAATATAGAGGCAGGAGTGAGAGAAAGAGAATAAGGGGAAAAGGCATAAACATTTATACAGCATGAATTTTGTGCCAGCACTGTGCGAAATGCTTTATAAAGATGGTCTCATGTGATCCTTACTACAAACCTGTAAGTACTGCTTTATCCACATTTTATAGTTAAGTAAACTGAGGCAAATAGAGATGAATAACTTACCCAGTGTCATAGAGCTAGTAAGTGTCTGAGATCAGGTTTGAATTTACGTCTTCCTAGTTCTATGTCCAGCGTTCTATCCACTGTGCCTCCTACTTGCTTGGTGAATAGCTAGACGACCAAACAAGTAGCCAGAATCATACATCAGAAGGTCCCTTGCTTTTGCAAACCAAACTAACAAAAAACAAATTCCTATATTAAAAATACAGACTTCCATACATTCTTAAGAATTAAATACACAAACTACATTGGAACATCAGCACGATCTCATACACAAAACTGTTGCTCGCCATCACCAAGGCTTAACAATGCTCCATAAAAATTTAAGAACAATGTTTTGAATAAAATATTGCCAAATACTTTTAATATCCAAGTTACACTGAATGACTAGGTCTCAAAATGCAGATATGGTGCCAAAAAATTTCAAAATCTTGTGAGAACAGAATGTAGTGGATCTATCATTCCCTTTGTCTTGTCTGCTTTTGGAGCTGGTCCAACGGTGTTTTCAATGAGCCTTCAGAAGATGATGTTCTGTCTCAGTACTTTTATCCCATTACATAAAATAGTTTTTTTTATCTATCTGCATGATAGTTTGCAGGACAGTAAATATATAACAATAATCTCAGGGCAGTAATTTATTCTAGGACCAATTCTATTTGAAAAAGAAGAAAAGGATATAATAATAACTGACATTTATGTAGTGCTTTAAGAATCCTAAACCAATGGACTTTGGGGCTGGGGTTGCCTATGGGATGACTATTAGACTTAGTTGCTATCACTTGGTTTTGGTTAAGTTTTTTTTTTGTTACAAGTAAGGCTTCAGTGGTAGAGGTATGTCTAAATGGAAATGAGTGTTGTGAAAACAAAAGGCGACAATACAACTTTTTGGAAGTTTTTTTAAAAAGTTTTATAATTGCCATTTTTGATACCTGATCTATGATTTCATTGGTAGAGAGAGCTACTGAAGCTACTCTCTACCAGAGAAAGTCAGTATCTCCTTTGCAATTTATTGTCTTAAGTTGCCTGGGCAACAAGAGGTTAAATTACTTGCCCAGGGTCATAGAGATAGTAGATGCCATACTCTAGAGGCCACACTTGACCTGAATTCTTCTTGACTTTGAGTCCAACTCTCTGTTAACAATTTCATGATGCCTCTCAATCTCTATTTTACATGTGAGTAAACTGAGACCTGGGGAGAGATCAAGGGGAGAGCGTAGCATCCAGATATATGGGGGGGGGAAGCAGGAGCAAGGTGAAGTATAATAGTAATCAGTTTATTAGATACTTAGAACTAAGTAGATCAGATACTTAGGGCTAAGTAGCACCTAGTAACTTAGGGCTAAGTATAGAAGGTATGAACTCTGTCCATTGTTGAGAAGGTGTGAATTCTCCTGTTCACTTGGAAGAAGGCTATTGGCTGAGACAGGAGGCCAGTGCAGTATATAAAGAAGAATTTTAGAGAGAGAGGAGAGAATTTGGAATTGGCTCCTCAGTGAAGGAAGATTCATGGAGACTG
>CM053597.1:58711694-58738062 GCA_028646575.1 Pseudocheirus occidentalis
AGAAAAATGTGAAGAGACATGTATGTATGTGCAGGGGTACAGGGACAAAGACAGAGCCCTGGATTTATGCTCTCCCCATTGGAGAAACTCTTTGCCAATCTTTTTCCACCTGACATTCAAATAACCCAATAGTCATGGCTCACTTTATTAGTTCCCCCTGCCTTGGGAAACTGAAAACGTGAAGTAAAATAAGAGAAAGCAGAGCACATTTAACAAACATTATCTTGACCTTCCCATCATAAGTTACAAGCCTCCTAAGGCAAAACAGGAAAGTTAAAAAAAAATGTCTGGGCCTCAGATTCAGGGCTCACTGAATGTTTAAATTGAATCTGATTTTGTCTTGGGAATTTCCAAACAATAAAAGAATTCCTGCCCTCAATACACTTCCAGTCTGTTGGCAGTGGGGAAGGGAGGGACAAGAACAACCTGTACACAGTCTATTCAAAAGAAACAGAAAATAATTATTTGTTGGGGAGAGCCCTAACAACTAGGGGAATCAAGAAAGGCCTCTTATAGGAGGTGGTGCTTGAGCTGAACCTTGAAGGAAGCTAGAAGGTCCAAGATGAGGTAAGCAAAGAGAATATTCAAAGAAGCAAAAATGGGAGATAGAATATAAGGTATGGAAAACAGCAAGTGGACCAGAAAGACTAGAATGTCGAGTGCAGGAGGGGATATAACATGTAATCAGTATGGAAAAACAGGGAGGAGCCAGAGTCTATGTTTTAAAAAAATGCATTTTAAGTTCTTCCTCAAAATGTTCTTTAAAACAACAACAACAACAACAACAAAGTAGAAACTGTCCCAAAGTTGAGATAGAGGGATCTCTGAGCATTTTAGAGCAAAGTTCAGACAATCCTCTTCACTGAGTTTATTCCTATGAAGGAAATGCTAGAGGTGGTTAAGAACTGTCCAGAGTGGAAGTTATGTATAACAATGGACTATGGATTAGCCCAAATCCTAGAGCTTAAAAAGACTCAAGATGCACAATGAGTCATACATTTTTAGATATGGTCAAAATGGGAATACATTTTGCTTGACTATGCATATTGGTTACAATGGTTTTGTTCTCCTTTTCCTTTTTTCAGTGGGGGGAGAGAAAAATAAATATTTATTAATTTTAAAAAATCGTAAAAAAATTCTAGGAATAACCAGTGTTGGAGGGGCTGTGGAAAGATAGGCACAGTAATATGCTGTTGATGGAGCTGTGAATTGATTCAAACATTCTAGAAAACAATTTGAAATTAGGTACAAAAAAGTGAGCAAAATATCCATACCATTTGACTCAGAGAGTCATCTGCTAGGTATATACCCCCAAGATTTTCTGTCTTTCAAGACAGGAAGAAACATATAAAAATATTTATAGCAGCATTTTTCCTAGAAGCAAAGAACTAGAAAGAAAGATGTTCATTGATGGGAAAAGGTTTAAACAAATTCTATCAAAAAATGGAATGGAAAGACATTTATAAGAAAATTTCAAAGAATTATTGGGAGAATTATGGGAAGTGATGCAGAATGGACAACCCCCCTTCCCCAAACTAATAAACAAGCAACTCTACCCAAGCATTACAACAATGTAAATGGAAAGAACAGTAAAACAGAACTGAATGCCATAACCAAGCTTGGTTTCAAGAATAGTTAATAGAATGCTCCTTGCTTCATTTATTGGAGGGGTGGAAGACTGTGGGTATATAGAGAAGACTTACTAGAAGGGAAGTGTGCAAAGCTATATTTGGAAACAATCATGAAAATAAAAGACATTGGTAAAACAAAGAAAGAAATGAAAACCAAGATGAAAAGTTTGAGGAATACTCATCTAGTGGAGTCAGAAATAGAATAAGGAGCCATCCAAAGGTATAGAAAAGTACTTGTATGGGTAGGAAGAAAACCAAGAGAGTGTGGTATTTCTGAAGTTAATGGAAGAGTTAAATCCAAAGGGCAGAAGGTTGTCAACAATATCAAATGTTGTAGAAAAGTCATGGAGTATGAGGATAGAAAATTATATTAGATTTTGGAATCAGAAAGCCTCAGAGAGAACAATTTACAATAAATGGTGATAGCCAGGGAACCCAGATTTTAAGGGGTTTCAGAAAAAGAGGAAGCAGAGGTATTCGCTATATACATTTTTTAGAAATTCAGCAAAGAAGGAGAGCAGAAAGACAGGTACTCAGTGTAACAAGTCAGTCTTTTAAAATTTTTTCTCTAATTGATTCTCTATGTCAGTCTCCTTAAAATTGACTCCAAACTTTCTCTTACCTCATCAAGCTCTCCCACAGCTCAGAAGGTCATACTTTAGCTGAAGTGGAATGCAATAAAGGAATTCTTCTGGTCTTTGGTTGCTAGGTGGAGCAGTGGATAGATAGAGTGTTAGCCTTGGCTTGTCAAGGTGACCTAAGTGTAAATCCTGCGTTAGGCACTTACAGATTATATGACTCTGGTCAAGTCATTTTACCTCTCAACCTCAGTTACCTTATGTATAAGAAGGACAATAGTAGCACTGGCCTCACAGGTCTGTTTCATGCATCAAACATAGTATACGTAAAGTACTAATAAACACTAGTTATTGTTGTTATTAATTATGATCATACCTTCCTTTTCTAAATATATTCCCAGTCAACATACAAACAGATTAATGAGGGAGTTGTCTTCCTAGTCACTAGCAAGGAGAATCAATTTACCCTTATTCTTGCCAGTTGTGAGGCCTGAGTATAGGGAGGGGGGCACTTTGGGGACTAATGATTAAAGACAGACACAAGTTTAGAACTCCAGGATCAACTGACAATTAAATTTAGTGAGCTGTCTCCCTTGCATTTAGACTTCTGAGTTCTGGTCTTTGTGCATTTCCTCTTTTTCCGTTGAGCTAAAATTTTCCCATCAGTCTGGAATGAAGAATAGATGTGATGCTGGGGCATTTAATTATCTGGATTGCCTAAACTGGGCCCATGGAACAACTACATACCATTGGTGGAATAGGTTATTATTACTTATTTTATTAATAGGGAAAGTGGATTTAAATATGGAAATAGAACCCAAATGTCAGACAAGATTATTATGTTGTGTCTGTACAGCTGCCGAACATTTGTTCTTCTCCATCCAGCATCTTAAAATCTCTTAAAAGTCATCTAAATCTTGAGCAGTGCCAGTAAAACATTCATTTCTCAAATTAGATAATTTAGCAGCTCCTTAAAAAACCCCACACAAACCTAAACAAAAGTCTTAATTACTATGTGCTACAGAACTGTATTATATTTGACTAAGTACAAGTCTTCAATCTGCTGCTAGCTCAGTGTTAGGGAGGCTCTGAAGGAAAGTGTGGGAGAGAAAAGGTATTAAACTGCCTGTCAGACTGAAGGTCTACAGAGTTGTTGTGGTGGCCTCATTGTTATATGCCTGTGCAAACCTAGACAGTCTATCAGTGCTATCTGAGGAAACTAAATCACTTCCATTTGAATTGTCTTAGGAAGATTTGGAAGATCACCTGGCTGGATAAGGTGCTAGGCATTGAGATCCTTTCTCAAGCTAAACTGCCAAGCATTCAAACTCTACCCAATGAGCTGGCCATGTTCAAATGTCAACATACGTTTGCCTAAAAGACTTTTATAGAGAACTAACGGCAGGCAAGCATATGGAGGTCAGAAGAAGTGGTACAAGGATATTCTCAAGGTCTCTCTGAAGAACTTTGGAATCAGCTGTGAAACATGGGAGACACTGGCACAGGACAGCTCAGCATAGCATGCCGTCATCAAAGAAGGCACTGTGCTCTACGAGTATTGTACACATTGCAGCATTTTCTTTAAGTATCTTTAAGTATCTCCTAGTAGATAACTGGAAGAGAAAGAAAAATAGTCATTAATAGAGGTAGCTTGTTTGGATGATGACAAAGAGTGTGTTAGTAAGATAATGGGTAGAGGATTGAAAATGGAATTGAGGGGTCCCTTACTGCCATATAATGATAACTGGGCATTTGAATATATTTCATATTTCCAAAATACTTGCATCAGTTATCTCAATGGACTCAAAAACCACATTGTGAAGTAGGTAGGGTAAACATTCCTTCTGTTGTACAGAAGAGGAAGATTTATTGAAGTTGAGTGACTTGTTTAAGGGCGCTCAGCTCTAATAAAATGACTGCTTGCTTTCGCAATAAAAATTAGTGAGTATGGACAAATAGAATATGTAGATTATGAAGAGCTGGCATTGAAGTCAGAAAGGCCTAGGACTTAAGTTCTGCCTCTGACAAATATTTGCTGTGTTTGACATCATTTTAGTGTTCTAGTTGGTTCTCTAAGGCTAAATTGGAAGGAAATAATTGATAAGTTTAAATAGAGGGGATTCCTCACCAGGGGTAAAATCAAAACAACAAAATTTTATTTTTAAATTAGTAATTAAATTTTCTTGGTTCTAAAGTATCCTTGGCAAGCAAACTTTCCACAGACCTGTTGCATTAGAAGGCAAATAGGTAGTACTTTGTTTTATCCTCAGATCCCAATTACTATTACAGTATTTGTATTTGTTGACCATTTTTCCAAATGTCAATTCTCTTCTTTAGATGCCTAACTAGATCCTGGCAAAGTATATTATTTTCAAGGAAGGAATAATAGTGTGGGCTTGTAGAATAGGAGGAAGTGTTTCTTGGGCAAAGATGAAAAGAAGCTTTGGTGACACTATTCTTCTGGGAAATCTTTCTGAGAAATGGCTACTCATTTCCCCTTTCTGTCTCTTTCCCACAAATAGATTCATCATTGTTGTTAGGTCATGTCTGACTCTTCATGACCCTTTTTGGGGTCTTCTTGGCAGTGATACTAGAGTGGTTCACCATATCCTTCTTCAGCTCATTTTACAGATGAGAAACTGAGGCAAACAGGTTTAAGTGACTTGCCTGGAGTCACACAGCTAGTGAGTGTCTGAGACTGATTTGAACTCCGAAAGATGAGCCTTCTTGATTCTGAGCCCAGTGCTCCATTCGCTGTACCACCTTTAAAGGGAGATACACTCAGAAATAGGTTTTGTTTTGAAAGTTTAGTCAATAAAAATATAGCAAATACAGAAAAATAAAACTTCCTGATTTTAAAACTCAAAAATACCTTTTCAGATACTTACTGGGGGAAAAGGGAGGACTGGTGGAAGTTGCAGAAAAGCAAATTTGTTGTAGAATTGTTTTTCAGTCATGTCTATCTCTTCAGGATCCCATTTGGGGTTTTCTTGGCAATTATACAAGAGTGGTTTGCCATCTCCTTCTCTAGCTCCTTTTACACATAAGGAACTAAGGCAAATAGGGTTAAGTGACTTAGAGAAAGAGGTTGGCAATGGGGGAGGGTTAGGTTGGTAGGCAGGCCAATAGATCATTAAGTTTTCAGAGTGAATGAAAGGAGGCCAGATTTGAACTCAGGAAGATGAATCTTCCTGATTCCAGGCCCAGGATTCTACCTGCAGCACCACCTAGCTACCCCCGACAAATAGGTAGAAATGAGAAGAAAAAACAATAGGGCGTTGGAAAGTCATTATTTTTAGTCTTGGTTTTATATCTCCAGTTATGGAGGGTATTTTCTTATGAATGACGATAAGGGGAATGAGGAGAAGTTGGGAAACAATATGATATGAGTAGGCCCATGTAGTCCCATTCAGACATCCATTTATAGGCATTTGGTAAACAAATACTGTACTAGGTCCTAGAGTGACATATAAAAAGGAGAGTATTCCTCCAAGTTTATTATCTAGTTAGAAAAAAAAAAAAAGAGAAAACCAGAGAACCATATTCCTGAAATAAGGAAGAATAATCATAAAATAGGGCAAAATAATGTATAAATGGCATATATTCTTAAGTATTGTGGGAATTCAAAATAAAGATGATGACCATTGTAGTTTGTGATCATAGAATACTTTGTAGAGGAGATGACTAGGAGAACCAAAAAGAAAACATTGTGAGTCCTCCTAATTAGAACTTGGGGCAGCTAGGTGGTGAAGAGGAGGAGTCAGGAGGACCTGAGTTTAAATCTGACCTCAGGCAGCAGTATGACCCTGGGCAAGTCATTTAACCCTGTTTGCCTCAGTTTCCTCATCTGTAAAAAGAGCTGGAGAAGGAAATGGCAAACCAGTGTAGAATCTTTGCCAAATAAACCTCAAATGGGGTCATGAAGAGTCAGACACAAGTAAAATAACAGAGCAGCAAGAGTCAAAGCATGACTATGGAAATATTTACAAGAAGGGGATAACCAAGAAAGTAGCTCCTTTTGGGAAAGACAAGCTTAAGTGTCCCTCGAACCTTTCGGTTCCTGATCTCTACTATCCTGGGAGTGAGGTAATCGATATTTTTGGACCTCTAATAAAATTGCCTTGCACATATTCTGAAGGCACCTGACTCTCACAACTGAGACACGGGAGCAAGGCCAAGAGGTTGGAATGCCCTGGAGAGGGTAAGAATAACTCACAATGGCTTAGATAACTGCTGTCATTTTTTTGTCTCTTCACAGCTGTCAGGAAATGGGCAGCCTTGGAAGCAATCAGCTCCCCCAAGTTTCAACCTGAGGAAGAAGAAATTGGGTTCCTGTCAATGGACTTGTCACCAATTCTTTTTTTTCTCTTTCACATGTCTAGGCTTAATCGTTGGGCCTCTTTCTAGCTAAAAAACAAACATATCCTGTGGAATTCCCCCATATTCTTTCGATCTGGAAGGCAACACATTCCAAGATCTCTTGCAACTTGGAGTTTGGGGAATTACTAACATATGGAACGTTGGGACCTGCTGGGGTTTCTTATCATCACGTTAAACTGCAATGTGACAATTGTGGGTGAGTGTTTTCTTTTAAAATCTCTCTCCTTTTTCTCTTTGCCAAAAATGGCAGAATTCAATCTCTCTCCTAAAACCTGACTTAGGTTGCAATTTTTAGTTTTGCTGGTTGGGCTTTAAAGAACAAGCTTCTGTGTTTTTGTGAATAAAGGACTAGGAATACGTTCCCTTGCCCTTCCCCAAACCCCTCCCAGGTTCTGGCTTTGCTTCCTTTCTTTCTATTACATTTTGTTCTCATTCCACTATGATTACTTGTGAAGGTCTTAAGTAAAATGCTGTTTGAAACCTAACCAACTCTCCATTCATTGACACAAGTGCTGTTTGAAGGCTAAAGCAGGTGGGAAGGGGTATTTTTATACTGTTATGTCCTTACTCAAATTACCAGGAATGGAGACAATTTTGTGAAAATAAATCATAGTTATTCTTGAAATATATTTTTCTTCCACCATATTTTCCATTTGTTTTTAGGTGTTTTAAATATTTAGTTGATATTCTGCTTTCTTATTCCTTTGAAGAGTTGCAACAATATGAACTTGTATTTTAAAAGATTTTTCATGTGTCTATTTCACCCTTCACCTTTCATGGCATCAACAGGCAATAGTCGAGACGCTCTTTCCTGCCTGTCTCCCCTTCCCCCATTACATGTGACTATCATGGGATCATTGATCTATAGCTAGGAGATTATAATTTGATCCTTAGAAATCACCTAGTCCAACTCTCTCATTTACATATTGGGAAACAGGCTCAGTTGCTAGGTGGTACAATGGACAGAGCGTCAGATCTGTACTCAGGAATACCTGGGTTCAAATCCAGCCTGAGACATTTACTAGCAGGGTGACCCTGAGAAAGTCACTTAACCCTGTTTCCCTCAGTTTCCTCATCTATAAAATGAGCTGAAGAAGGAAATGGAAAATCATTCTAGTATCTTTGCCAAGAAAATCCCAAATGAGGTTATGAAGGGCTAGACAGGACTAGAGACATGGAGTGACTTGTCCAAGTCACAGAGGTAATAGGTGGCAGAGATGGGATTTGAACTTAAGACCTTAAACTCCAAGTACAATGTTCTTTCCACTGCACCAGTGTTTCTACTCTCTAGACACAGAACCCCAAAATTTTAAAAATGGCCTTTGGGGCAGCTAGGTGGCATAATGAATAGAGCACTGGCCCTGTAGTCAGGAGGACTTGAGTTCAAATCCAGATTCAGACACTTAACACACACAAAAAAACCTGGCCTGTTACCTTGGGCAAGTCACTTAACCCCAATGGCCCTACCTTCCCCCCTCCAAAAAGTAAAATAAAAAATAAAAGTAAAAATTGCCTTGGCCTCATGTAATTGATGCAAAATGGTTCTTTGGAGTTAGTCTCCAGGGTAGATTTCGAAAATTTTTGGATTTCCATTCACTGATATGGTAACTTTCATAGACTTGGATCTCACTAAATAGAAGATAGTTTGAATCACTGAACAGTCAAAATTATCACCTTCATTTGAACAAGTTCAATTTGGTTATTTTCAAGCACAACCAGCAATGATAGATACTAAGAGTGTTCCCCTAGAAGAAGTTATGTGGATTGCTCCTATGAACAAGTATTAACCACATCCATTTGTAATACTATGTAGAGTAGAAATGCTTCAAAAATCATTTACTCCCTTAGGTTGGTTATATATGACCTCTATAGTCTTGTTTACACCATTAGTTGGTTTAGGAAACTCTTTTTTTCAGAGACACTATAAAGATAGATTTCTGCTCTATCCAGAAAGAATTAGACTCTTTAAAAGTTCAAATTAGTAGAGGCTGAATTAATGAAGTCTTAATATATGGGTTCTTTTTTGCTTAAGAATCCTGAAGCACTTTAAGAATAAACACAGTTTTGCTTTATAAATAGGAAAATGGAGTCACAAGTTGCTTAAATGCCCTATTCAGAATATCATCCATAGACTTGGGGCTTATAATAAAAAGCAATAAACAAACCAAAAATTGTACTCTCTCTCTCTCTCTCTCTCTCTCTCTCTCTCTCTCTCTCTCTCTTTCTCTCTCTCTCTCTCTCTCTCTCACTATTACATTGGCTCCTCATGTTCAAACAATATTTCTAGAAATTTCTTTAAACTTATTTGGCTATAATCTTTTCCACACCAATTTGCTTTTTTCTAGGAAAGACCTGGCTCATCTTCACAATAATGCTGAGGATGGTGGTAATCATTTTGGCCGGCTACCCAATCTACCAAGATGAACAAGAGAGATTTGTCTGTAATACTTTGCAGCCAGGATGCTCCAATGTATGCTATGACATGTTTTCTCCTGTATCCCACTTCCGCTTTTGGCTGATTCAGAATGTGTCTGTTCTTCTACCGTACGTCATGTTCAGTGTTTATGTCCTTCACCGCGGAGCCCTACACGCTGCACTGAGGGCTCACCAACCAGATTGCTGTAGAGAGAGGCATAGCCTCTCTGCTCAGAGAGCAGTCAAGGGCCTCTACCCAAGGCCTGGCTGTTCTCATCTGAATGTCCCTGACTTTTCCACTGTATACATAATACAGCTTCTCCTGAGGATCCTTACTGAAGCAGCATTTGCTGGTGCCCAATACTATCTCTTTGGATTTTGGGTTCCAAAACGATTCTCCTGCTACCACTCTCCTTGTACAAGTGTAGTAGATTGCTACATCTCCCGGCCCACAGAGAAATCAATCATGATGCTTTTTATTTGGGGAGTCAATGCTCTTTCCTTCCTCCTAAGTTTTGTTGACCTGACTTTTAGCATGCAGAGATGGTTGAGACAGAAGCATCTTGCCAAACAAGTGATAAAAAATGCTTGTGTCAGTGAGGAGCATGGCTCTCCAAACATCTCTCCTGGTGAAGTCATGAACAGTTTGACCTCAGAGGTAGATCAGGAACCTCCCCACCTGGTGAAGAGGTCTAGTCCGACAAGTGAGAATGGTGACTGGCCTGAGTCTAGAGGGGACGATGTATCTCTTTATCCTATGGTGTGGCCTAAAGATGTAGTTTCCAGGTCAAACCTTAACAGCCCAAGCAATAAGTCTTGTTCATCAGGAAGAATGGCTTTTCCAGAAGAAGATGGCAGTGAGATGATGTCCAGTGGCAGTGAACAGCAAGGGCTAGCTCCTAAACAGCTTCAGGGCAGACCTATCAAAGAGATGGCCCAGACTCCCAGGTCCAAAGATAGCACCCAGCTTGGAGAACTTGTCTCTGCCCCACGAAGCAGACTTGGAGGGCATCATTCATCCAACGAGCTGAAACCTTCTCCCTCTCAGCTGAGCTGTGGCAGCCCTAGCTACCCGAGGGCCAAAAAGTCTGAATGGGTATAAAATGATGATTCCCAGATGAATATGAAAATCTGAGAAAGATGGCCTAGCTAAGGCCTCTAGTATCAGCAGCCATAATCATGGCAGATGGAAACTACAAGAAAGATTCAGCCTCATATTTGGCACATGCAAATATCCAGGGAGGAATGATGAGCAGAAAGCAAATTTGGCCAAGGAGAAAGACAGACTATACAGGAAACTCGGACTGGTTCTTTTCACAGATTTAATTTAGATAAGGTCGGTTGCTGGAAAATAAGATTTATTTTATGCTTCTAAAGTTTGGATGCTATCCCAAGGAAAATAATTCTTAGTCCACAATATTACTTAGTTTGATGGCATTTTTTTTGTTCCTATTTCCCCATGGAAGCCTAACTATAGGCAAAAATGATTCAGCTTGGGCACAAAATTGAATTGAAAAACTAATTTTAAGCTTATCTTCAGTAATACACGTGAATGGTTTCCCTGAATACTTTAAAAGGATATCACATGGGACCACTTTGTTTGAAAAGTACAACATATACCTCAAGACTTTGTTAAATGCAAAAGTTTAAAAGGTGAGACTGTATTAGTGCCTACAAAAATATCACTGAATGTCTAGACCCCATTGGCAACATTTATATGCTAACTAGGAAGTTTATAATGAAAAAACTAGAAAGTTTTAGGTCACTGCTAAGCTTATTCTTGTTATGTAGAATTAGAGTCTGGCTAATTATCTTCTAACATGCTCAGTGTGGAGTGTTTTTCTTGTACTAATAGTGCTTTCATGGGTCATGGCGAAGTAGTTCATTGTTTTCTGGATGAGAAAAGACTTATGGCCTACTATGAATCAGAATCATAGAACATTAGATTTAGTAGGAAACTTAGCTACCATCTCATTTGACCTCATTTAAACAGTTTTAATAAGTGGGGACATTTATGCGTAAGGTACTTAACTCTTAAGTGGTACTTTCTCCTAAATGGAAGAGGAAGAGATGAATCTCACATACCCCTGGCCTGCTTCTTCCTGCTGGATCTTGCCCTTCCTACTATGGAGGCTATAAATCCAATCAGCTACACACCATATTATAACTACTAGCTGACTTTCATGGCAGTATAGTGGTCCCCAGTTTATAGCTGCTGACAAGTTATTAATACAATCATAATAGCTCAGAGCTCCCAGTTAGGAAAGTTCCTAACATTCAGGCATAAGTTTTGGGTGTACCTAAATCTTGGCTCCTTTATGTCTGAGGCAACAATAAAGATGCACGAAATATTTAGGATGGGGTCTCAGGGGTGGGGAACCTGTGATTTGGATTGGATTAAGTTAAAGAGACCTAGAGGGCCACATATGGCCTCTAGGTCACAGGTTCCCCACCCCTGGTTTAGGCAGAAGAAGTGAGTAGACTCTATTACACTATTACTGGGCAGGCATAGGAAGGAGAAGTTCAGGAATGAATATCTTTATTTTATGGGGGGAAGATTGGATGAGTTAAGCTCTACTGATAGTTTTAGTCTGAGCCACCTGGTTTGAGGTGCTTGCATGGTCTGGTAGCCCCCCTTCATCTCTCTTTTATTCTGTAAGATCTCAGCTCTCCTTTCAGATTCAGTTTTTCATTTTCTCTGTTGCCCCTGTATTGACCCTACTTTCCAGTTTGGTTCCTTAAATCTCAGTTAAGGGAGGCTGGACTTGTTGCCTCCTCCCTGCTGCTCAGTTCTTGTAGTCATTACTTCTACTCTTTGTCTTTCAAAGGCTACGTATGTCTCCCTTCAAGAACTCCCTGATGTGAGCATGGCTCAAGTGAACCTTCTGGATTAAAAACCAAAATAGCCCCAAATATCTCTCAGGGTGGACGATGAATGGTTCTCACTCTGAAAATACAAACCCAAGGATGCCAGTCAGTTATCAACCACTTGTTACATAGTAGTTAGGAAACTGAGGCACAGAAAAGCCAAGTGACTTACCTAAGGTAACACAGCTAGTCAAAGGCAGACCTTAGAATCACCCTTGGCTCTACTATGGAATCCAACCCAAGAGCTCTTTCTGCTAAACCAAGAGGCTTTCAGAAAACATCAATTGATGTGCTCATGTGCTCATTAATGTCAGTATGTCCACATACCAGTCTCTTACTTAACTTCCTCATCTGTGAAATGGGGCTAAAAACTCTGGCTCTGATACTTTCTATGCTATATGACCATGAGCAAGTCACTTAAATTCCTAACATTGGTTTCTTCTGTAAAATGTGGATAAAGACAGTAGCACTGCCTGCCTTGTGAATAAAGCCTTACAAGCCTTAAAGAGCTATATAAATGTGACCTCCTCCGAAAATTGCCCATTCATATCCTTTGACTACTTATCATTCGGGGAATGGTCTTATGTTTTTAATGGAAAAAATCATTTTGAAGTCCACAAGTCCCTCAAAGCCGCTTGGGCACAGGAGATTCATATTGTGAACCCCTCTAAACACCATAATGGTCTGGAGGGTAAATCAGATTAACAAGACTTTCTTGCGTGCTTATGACATGCCAGGGGACTCTCCAGTTTTATGAATGATTTTTGGTGAGTAATCAGACACATGACAAATGATATATTTGCATGTGTGTGCATCATGTCACTGAGATATCATTTATTCCTCTTCCCCACTATTATGTTGATTATGGTGTCAAGATTATGACATCATAATCTGCTTTAGATATCAAACCTATTTTTGAGAATTTCAAGGGAAAGAAACTCTTCAGTCTTCTTCAAGGTCCTATTCTAAACCAAAACATTCAGCCTGTAAGATCATGCATTTCTTCCTATTTTTCTCTTTTCTCCTTACCTTTCCACAGTCTGTCCCATATACCTGAAATAGATTCCTTATTCACTTTCACTTCTTGGAATTCCTAGTGTTCTTCCACGCACAGCCCTTCTACATTTATGTTCCACCCAAGCTCATGGTACCTTCCAATCAAAATTATCTTGGATATTTTTTTTAATACACCAACACATGTATATGATGTTTCCCCCAGTTATATAGTAAACTTCCTGAGGGTAGAGGCTATCTCCTGTTTTGTCCTTGTATCCCTAGGGCTTAGAACACTAACTGGTACAAAATGGGTGCTTAATAAATGCTCATTGATTAATTGACTTTGAAAACAAGTCTCATTTTTGCTGGCTTAACCTCAACTCCTCATTCTCCAGGTGAAGGTAGAGCCATAATTGGAAATCTTCTGAGCAGGATAAAGACATTTGGGGGTAGAGTGATGGAGGTTGATATAATTAGTAACAGGTGAAAGAACTCTTGCCCCTCTGAGGGTTGGTGGGGAAAAGTAAGCCTAGGAGAGGATACCATAGTGATGGAAAACTGAGAGTGGTGGCTGTGCTGTATGATGACCCAGGTTACAGGACACAGGTAGAGCTTATGCAATGAGACTTTGGAAACGGTGGTTGTGCCATTCAGCAGCATGGACTTGCAGAACTATAGATGTAGAGACAATGGGCACTCCCTGGATGTTGGTACTCTTGGGTAAAGTCCCATTGGTCCCATATTATTACAATTTTGGGTAAAAGATAGTTCAGGGGCACTGAACTTTTTATAGGAGAGAGCAATTAAGTCACCCAAAGGGCATTTTTATAGTCCTTACAGAATAATTTTACTTCTGTTCATATACTGCTATGTAGTGTTCTATTGTTTGATATAAATGTTTTTACTGAATTAGATTTAGAGCTGTTTGAGAGCAGAGATTGCCACCTGACCTTGCTTAGCATCTCCTATCATCCCTTAAATAGGACTGAGTACATAGAAGTGTTTAAAAAATATTTGGCAACTCATTGACTAATATCATAGAAAGAGAAGGCCAAGCATATTTATGTTATCTCATTTGGATGAAGTTAGATTTTTATAGCCTTTAGAAGCATTTCTGCTCAGTAGCCAAACCAAGAGGTCCAACCATGATCCAGAATTAAAGCATTTTCTCCTCGCTACTCTTCACGGAAGGGAGAAAATGATGAGGGGCTGTTTAGTTCAGGTAAATTGAGATCAATGTCCAATCTGTCCTTCCTTCTGTCTCTGGGAACCCCTGTTTCTCTTCAAAGCCCAACTCAAATGCTACGTCACATGAAGAGCTGGGATATATAGGCAGGATTCCAATTGGTAGAGAGGTGGGGCAGAGTATTCCAGGAACAGGGAATGAGTATGAGTAAGGCGGGTGGAAAGGGGAAAGAATAGAAAAAGAACAGAAGGTACTCTCAAATTTTCTCCACAATGCACCAGAAACCTCTTAATTCTGAAAACTCACTTCACCCTTGGACTTCACACTCTGGAAGTACCTTCTGTCTCTGCGGTCCCTCCCTTCAATTGGTTGCTTTCTCTCAGAAGTTCCATTTTAAAGAAGTCCAGGCCAGCCTATATATCCCAGCTTGACTTAAACATCACCCCTTTCATGATCTCTCCTCCCCTTTACTTCCAACAACTCTCATAAAATGTCATACCCTCACCCACTTTTAACATTACACAATGATACTAAACAATCGCCATTGCATTAGGCTTATTGTGTCCATGGATTATTACCCATTACTAACTAAACTGAAAGTTCCTCAAAGACAATGACCATACCGTGTTCACCTTTGCATTCTCCTTGGTGTCTATAGTAGGTCCTCACAAATACATGTTAATTAGAATTGAAGAGCACTTTTTTCCTCAGGAGAGAAAGTTTCACAAGCTCCAGAGTTTACCAAGGATAAAAAAAATATACAAAAGTCATCAAACAATTTACATAGAATCAAAAGTAATCAAATCAATCAGAAAGTATTAAGTTCCTACTAGGTGCCAAACACTAGGCTAGACCCTGGGAATATAAATGTCGGAGTTAGGCCACCCTGGCTCTCAGGGGGCTTCCACTCTACTGGCTGGTATACAACATGTTCACAACTAAGTCACTATGTAAAATATAAATGCCCAGTGGCTAGGGAAGGGGGCACTGCCAACTAGGGGACTCAGGAAAGACCTCCATCTCGATCAATGTCCACCTTTCAGCTTCCTTTTATTTGTTTTCTTCCCCCTCTAGATTATAAGCTCCCTGAGGGCAGGGACTGTCTTTCTTTCTCCTTGTATTGTATTCTCAGCTCTTAGCACAGTTCCTAGAGCATAGTAAAAACTTAATAAATGCTTGTTGACTTGTTCTTGGCATGTAAGCTGGTTTGGTTAAACAATAGGCTTTGTGAAGGAAAGATGTGAAAAAAAATCTATAAAGGAAGGTTGAATCTAGATTGGGGGATATTTAGAGCAGGGATAATTTCGTTTTTGATTTTGTATCCCCAGTCATTAGCATAGCCCCTAACATAAAAGAGATACTTAATAAATGCTTCTTGAATAAATGAATAATTAGAACTATGCATCAAAATAATCAAGATAGCAGTGATGTGTAGTAGAGAGAGTAGAGGCAGAAAGAATGAAAGCCAAGAGAACAGTTAGAAGACTATTATCAATAGTGCAATCAGTGATCCTCTAAACTAGAGACTGGTGATAGGGCATGACATGGGAATGATAGATGAGATAGATGGCACCAAGATTTGGCATTTGTTTGGATATGAAGGAGAAAGGGAAAGAAAAAGAACTCTGAAGTTTTCCACCTGGGTTACCGGAGGAGCAGTGACAGACATAAGAAAGTCAGCGAGGAAAGCAGGTTATGCAGGAAAGAATTGTAAGTTCAGGTTAGAACATACTGAGTTTATGGAGTTATTCAATGGATCATCAGAAATGTCAGCAGTTAGAAATTATTTCCAGAGAGAGGTAAGGGCTACAGATCTGACCGAAGCTTTCACAGCCAGTGTTTTATAATGTTTAGTGGATAAGAGAGGATAGAGAAAGGAGTACAGTTGAACTGATAGTTTAAAAAAAAATACGTGTTGGTTTTGAAAAAGGTTGTGGGCATTAGAGCAAGTGATAAGGGCCCAGGTGGTGCACTGAGATCCTTGAAATGTTAAAAGATCCGAGTAAGGCCAGATGGATCCAGGAGTGCTAGCTGGATCTTCTAATAGAAGTCCTTACCTTGGAGTCCATGAATTTGTTTTTTCAAAAATATTTTTAAAAGTGTCACCATAATTGGTTTCTCTTATTATCATATGTATTTTATTTCATGCATTTTAAAACATTCTTCTGAGATGGGTGGTTGATCCATTGGCTTCACCAGATTGCCAAAGGTTTCTATGACATGAAAAAGGATAAGAACTTCTGCTATATGAAGAATTTGTGGAGGGACATGGAAATAAAGCACGGGTGGCTTGTACAGGAGTCAGTTCCCACATAGATGACATTGTGAGTCTGCTGAAATATTGAGCACATGGACATTCCATCACACATATGCAGCTATTTATGAGTATCTATAATAGGACAAACAACAAATTTGCTATCCCCCTTTTAATTTATACCGCATGGTTCTAGGAGACATACATAGCCAAAAATGGGCATTGCTTTTTTATATCTGGGAAAGATACTTAAATTAACCACTAAAATTTATAAAAGAAAAAAAAACAACATCTCGTCCTCCCATCTCTTGGCTTAAAAATATCCAGTGGATAATAGCCAATTCTTGGCAATATATCTCTGGGATATGTTATTGGAAACTATTGCAGCTGCTCCCCTTTGTGTGCTGTGGTATTAATACAGAGATTATCTTTGTATTCAAGATGAGTGAAGAGGAAATGAGCTGTGAAGTATATTTTAATGCCAGGATTAGCATGAAGCATAGGCTATTTATTATCAGTAGAAGTCAGGTTTTTTTGAGAATTCATGAGTGAAATGCTAATGAATATTTTTTCTTAAGGAGGAAAGCTTCCCCATCTGCTGTTTCCTTCCATTTGTCCCATCTTACCTCATGTTCCTTCTTCTTTTGTAATGGGGGCCATCTCCAATCATCCTGATTGATATCTGGCCACTGGACTCAAATACTCTGGAGGAGAAAGTGAGGCTGGTGTTTTTGCACAGCCCTGCCTCACTTAAATCCAATTTACTTGCATGTCATGGTGTCACCTCTCTGATGTTATGGTCCTCTTCGAGAATGAAGAATGAACAACAATGAAATATGTTCTTTACTTATATAGAGCTGCTAACTTTTCTTTCTTTTCCTCAAATTGTGTATGACTTGCCACAAGTTTTGAGGTGAGTCTGAGATGAAAGGGGTGCAAAAGGAGTCTATTAGATAAAGGATTGGATTAATAATTATCTTTCTAGATCTTTGTGTGGTTTCTTATGTGGTCTTGATGTGTCACAAATTAAAACAAAATTATCCTGCACTTCAGGATTTGCAGAATGCAAATAAGGCATTGACTCTGAAAGAACCAGCTGTGCACAGTTGATAGTGAGCCAGTCTCAGTGCTACGAAAACCTAGCTTCAAATCCAGCTTCTGACATGTACTAGCTGTGTTACCATGGACAGGTAATTTAACCCCTCTGTGCTCTAACCTGGGCTACTCCAAGATTAAGTTGTAGAACATAGGTTGATCTGCATTGGTAGAAGGAGTTTCTTCAATGGAGAATTCCCTTTATCAGCGATTTCATAGATCTAACCCCTGTCCTATCTGCTCTCTAAACATGTAGTATTTTATAAGGAAAAAAAGAAAAAAATTGTATTGAGGTCCTTGGACATAAGTGTTAGATCACCAGATTCAAAGAAGAGTAATTAATGAATAACGAAATTCATTCAACAAATATTCTAATAACTGCTTCTGGAGCAAAATGAGCAGTGGTACTCAGCCAGGCACACGTCCATAATTCCTGCTACTCAAGAGGCTAGTGGATCGCTTGAGATCAAAGGTTCTGAGCTATAGTAGAGTATTCAGTCTGGGACCTATATGGTGAACACCAAGACTGAAAGGACATGAAGCTACCTAAGGAGGGTGAATCATCTCAAATCACAATTGGAACAGGTCGAAGCTTTCTTGCTGATCAGCAGTGAAATTTGGCTCTTCATGGTTCCATAATGAAGAAATATGTGTGTATAATATTATATATTATAAAACATATATATGTATGTGTGTATATATATGAAAGTAAATATGTGCATATATACATATACATATTAGTCTACATATTACATATATTACATACATATTACTCTAATGAACTCATGTTACTTCTGTATACATATACACATATAAAGTCTCACTATTCAGATATTGCACAGAAGAGGATTACACTCATTAGTGTATTGGCCCTCTCTTATATTTCCAAGGCTAAATTCCAGAGATTTCTTATAAATATTGGTCCAACAGCATATTGCAGTATCTGAAGGAGATCTGACTTCTAGACAGAGGCTTTTAAATCTACCAGCAGAAATTTCCACCTGCTGAGGCAAAAATGAGAGAGTGATTACAAGGACTCAGGAAATTGTCTGTCAAAGAGTCTGGGATCAGCCAAGAAAAGTGGCATTTACAGAACTATTCCAAGTGACTTGGAAGAGCTGATATTGCTGCTGTTTGAACATGTCTTGAATGCTAAATCTGCATTTAGTGAAAGGCAGATAGATGATAAAGAGAAAGGCAGTGTTTTCCAACTGAGGAGATGGAATATACGGGATTGTCAGGAGTAGACTTTCAAAAGATATTGAAAATAATGTAAATACTCCTTACTCATCACATGAAGAACAGAAATCGTAGAAGTGAGGTGAACAAGAAATCTTGGTCAAATGCTGTCAGTTTTACTTCTGTACTGCTACTGAGTAATTGTTGCCTGGAAAGAAATGGAAACATATGTTAAATTTCCTACTAATTTGACATAACTTTTGGTCATTCCTATCTATCGCAATTCAAATGCCTTCCTTGGAGAAATCTCTTAAATTGAGTTATTATATTTAGATTAGAACCTTGGACTAAGATTTAAGATGAACCAGATTCAAGCTCCATCTCAAATGACTACTGACTAACTCTGTGACCCTGAGTAAGTTACTATCTCTGTGAACCTCAGTTTATAAAATGGGGATAAAATTAAGCACCAAGTCACAGGATCATTGTGAAAACCAAATGAGACTAGGTATGTAAAGCATCTTGTAATCCTTCGAGCATTGTACAAATGTGAGTTACTGTTTTTGTTTTTGTCATATATTGTCAACAGAGGAAAAATATAGGAATGGCTGAAAACATACATTGTTCTCAGGTGCTATGCTTATAAACAGAACTGGAAGCAAGTACTCAATTTCTCACAAATGACACAAAGATGGGATGACTTTCATAGAGAATTCAGGAAATTAAAAGTAAAAAAAAAAACATGGTTTCAATTAAAGGACTTTTCCCTAGATGAGTGGGCCCATAGAGGTGTGATAAGATTTTTTTTAAGGCAGTAGCTCTCAGGAGTACCTTTGTTATCAGGATATTGACTTTTTCATATGATTAATTTATTTGGCCATTGTAAGACTGAATAGATCCATAATCAATTGCATAAATGTTTAGCTAATCTAATCCAGGCATTAAGATGATTTAAAACTCCATGTTGATTTTTTCAACCCAAACTGTCATTTATCACTTTATAATAATTATGATTGACATGAGAAGCACTGCAGAGTGGTGAACAGAGAACCCATCTTGGATCAGAAAAACTTGGGTCTGGTGCTATGTCTGAAATATATTGGCTGTTCGACGTCAGACAGTGCATTTAACTTCCCTTTGTCCACAAGCAATTTCCGAAGACTATAATAATAATAATGCTGTTGAGTTGTTTCAGTCCTGTCTGACTCTTCACTAGCCCATTTGGGGTTTTCTTGGCAAAAATACTGCAGTGACTTGCCATTTTCTTCTCCAGCTCATTTTACATATAAGGACACTGAAGCAAAAAGGGTTAAATGACTTGCCCAGGGTCACACAACTATTAAGCATCAGGGGTCAGATTTGAATTTAGGAAGATGATTCTTCCTGATTCCAATCCCAGTGCTCTAACCCACTGTGCTATTTAGTTTATATCAAATGATAAGTATTTATTGGAATACTAAGTTCAATTTTGGGTGCCACATTTTAGGAGAGACGTTGAAAACCTAGAGTGTTCCCTGAAGAGCGTGACTGATATGAAGAGAATTAAAATAACGTCCTATGAGGATCGGTGGAAAGAATTCCCCAGGTTAGAAGAAAAGGTTTAGGGAGACATGGTCATTGTCTCACAGATTTGAAAACCTATGAAGTGAAAGATCAGATTCTTTTCAAGTGACCCCAGGGGGAAAAACATATTTCATTTCAATATGATAAAAGAACTTGCTAACATTATAAGCTGTCCCAAACTGGAATGACCTGAGTTGAAAGCTAGTGAGCTCTCAGTCACTGGAGGTATTTGAACAAAAGGTAAACTTTTCAGGGACGTTATAGAGGAGTATACATGCTTCAGGGAGACAGATTAGGTAATTTCTGAATCCCTTTCTAACTTTGAGAGTCTAATAAGCGCCTGCTTATGACCAACAGGTGTTTGGGGGCCTAGAAATATAAGAAAAAGTTGACCCTGTCTTTGAAGGTCTTATCAGTTTGTTCACAAGTCAAAACATAAACATAAGGAATATGTACAAAGAATAATAAAAAGCAACATATAATAAAAAAACTTAATTGTATGGTTCAAATTTTAAATGCCTTGGCCTAAAATTCTATTTTTCTGTGAATAAAAGCTATCATTATGCAGAACTGTGAATTTTTTATTAACAAATCATAAATTGGGACACCATATCTGCAAGGCCAGTCCTTTTGCAAAATTATGAAAGCACTGTACCACCTTTTAGCTGGTTTGCTTATTTTTTGTATACTTCTGTTTCTTCTTGTTACTCTCTCATCTACTTTGACCTCATCTTACTGACACTCATGAGATTGCAGAGCCATAGGCATAATTAAGGATTTGGGGTGGGGGGCACCAAATTCAGGCAAACCATTGCAAATTTGTTGACAGTGAATTAATTGCAAGAAGTTACATTAAATAAAATGACATTCTTATCTCCAGTGTCTGTGATCAGAAGGTTAACACAATCTTGAAGCTGAAATATACATTTATACACACACACATATATTTACGCATACACGCATACACACAACATGCACATATATATATACATACATATATATTTTTTGAAAAATTAAAATATTGTATGAAAAATATTATTGTTACTCATATGCAAAAAATTCTGGACTGGGGCATGTAAATGACTTTTTTCTCTGATGTTTTGGGCCTATTCCACCACCATTGGTTTTATTTAAGTTCCACTTTTGTCTTTTTCTCTTCATGTACTTTTACGAAAAAGAAATCGAATGATTCCTCTGTTGTTATTTGCTATTGTTCTCTCTCTCTCTCTCTCTCTCTCTCTCTCTCTCTCTCTCTCTCTCTTTCTCTCTCTGTCTCTCTCTCTGTCTCCTCTCTCTGTGTCTCTCTGTGTGTCTTTCCCCTCTCCCTCCCTCTCCCTCTCTCTCTCCCTCCCTCCCTCCCACCCTCCCTCTCTCTCTCTGTCTCTTTCTCTCCATCTCTCCCACCCTCTCTCTCTGTCTCTCTCTGTCTCTCTGTCTCTCTCTCTCTTTCTCTCTCAAACCACAGATGTCTTTCTTGTTTTTTCCCCCTTTTATGTTGAGGTAATTTATTTCACCACTTGTATTTTCTTTGATAGTTGCATTTCTTTATTTCTTCATTCATTAATTCTAATCATTCATTCATTAATCTATGTATTCCTTCATTAATTTTTCTATTTATATATCCATTTATGTATCTACTTTTTACTAGGGATTGGGAAGCACTGCTTTAAGTTTCTCTGCTCCCCAGGAACTAGAAAGCAATAAAGGTTGCAAAGACAGAAGTTAAATAAAAGTTTTCTTGGAGCTATTTAGTTATTCTTCCTAAGAGAACTAGTAAAGCAGAGGTGAAATAGATAGCCGAGTACATTATGTGATTTCTGGAGAACTCAAAAATCCTTGGAATTTGAACCCATTTCCCTAAAAGTCCTTAGAGTGGTACCTAGAATTCCCATACTAGGCACTCCTTTGGATTAAAGCATGAAGGCCTTTTTGAAAATACAACTTCAGCCTGGGAAGTGGGACACATTATATACTATTGTTAATCATTAGCAAGATTTCTCCATGTTTCTGCACTGGCATTCTCTACTGGGCAGCTAGGTGGCACAGTGGATAGAGTGGCAGGTCAAGAGTCAGGAAGACTCATCTTCCTGAGTTCAAATCTGGCGCCTGGCACTTACTAGCTGTGAGACCCTGGGCAGACCACTTAATCCTGTTTGCCTCAATTTTCTCATCTGTAAAATGAGCTAGAGAAGGAAATGGTAAACCAGTCTAGTATCTTTGCCAAGAAAATCTCAAATGGGGTCACAGAGAATCAGACGTGACTGAAAACAAAGACAAGCGTTCTCTGCTGGAACTCTAAGCAATAGTTCTTCCACGCACAAATTTTTCTTTTGCATATGTTATGAGTCTCGTGGATTTACCATGTTTTTTTTTTTACCTCTGACAATAGTGGGTTGTCCCCAGCAATTTATAGTCTCATTGGTCTTTTGAAAACAGAACTTTAAACTTATTAAATATATAGAATTAGAATTTACATTGGTCAAATTGGGAACATTTTAGCTCAAAAACATCACACAAGTTATTGTTCGTCAAAATGGGAATATGATCAGTCAGATAACTATTTTACATAAGGAATTTCACTTTGACAACTTCTAATGGGTAACTTAAAACATATTCAGGCAGAGAAAACATGGGAATAACAAAGGTAAATGGGACTAAGCTCTGTGAGCTGGCAAACTCCATGTAGAAGCTGAAACAATGGAAATTGTTACTTTCAAGGAAAATATTTCTAGGTAGAACAGACAGAATAGTCAAAGTCTAGTTGAAGAGACAAAATGAGAGTTTCTCAGCTTCCTGGTGCTCAGAAATAGTGATTTCTGAATGGAGCAAGAATAAAAGAGAGAAAGAGGGAAGGGAAGATGAATGGCATTCTTTAATGTCGTTTCAAATACTGAGTCTCTTTGAAGCCAGTTCCCATCTTCAAGAAGAGAGATGCATCCCATACACTTACCTTGACCAAGATTTGAAAATCAAAACGAACAATATCCCCTAAAATCTAGCTCAACTTAGAAGTTTTCCCCCTGAACGGTGGAATGGAATCAAATGGGCACCAATTTAGAGCTGAAGTGAGCTAAGGCATCAAAAAATTCATTGCCATCCTCTACTTTCCCTTGCTAAAAATATATTAAAAGGACAGGGAGGGGGTGGTTCTAGCACAGTGGTTCTCAACCTTCCTAATGCCGCTACCCTTTAATACTCATATGTGGGTGTATCTGCAGGTGGGGGGACCCACCTGGAGATGGATAGAGGAGTGTTGTCTCGGTTCCTAAGACCATCGGAAATACGTGTTTTCTGATGGTCTTAGGAGATCCCTGTGACCCCTATGAAAGGATCATTTGACCCCCAGGTTGAGAACTGCTGTTCTAGCACATCTCTTTTTGTCTCATTTTAGTCTTGCAAATGTTTATTCCTTTTTCACATTATCAAGTTAGCTAGTTGTTCAAAAATAATAGCAGGGAGACAGAGGCTCTGGAGGAAACTCTTCTGCACTGTGTTCTGTCTGGAAATTGTAGACTATCTTTGTGTAGTTTCTTTTAATCCTGTTTTGACCCTGGGTCCCAGAACTGTTAATTCATAGAATATGTTTTTGGGCTAAATAAGGATTTAGTAGGCCTCTGGTTAGGTTGGAGGTAAAGTCTGTTCCTCTCAAAGAAGGAAAAAAAATGAGGTCTTCAGAGAAATCCTGCCTCTACCTTTCCAAGGTCTTTTCTCTCATTCTTTTCTCTGTTACTAGATAGCCACCTGGAATTAATTCAGATATTAGATGAACCACTCAAGACCATCACTTTGGTTTTTGATGTCTTTTAGGACATCATTATGTCAACAGTCTTAACATCTTAATATGTCAACTAGTTAGTTCCCTACAAAAGTTCTGGAGCACGGGGTACAAAACAAGTAGATTTTGATGGATACAAGAGGAGGTCAGGAAAAATCTAGGACTTGGAAGAATTATGACCTGTTCATTCAAGGGCCAGCATTAGGGTACTGGGTGAAGGCCCTAAAAGGAAAGACGGGTGGAGTGCTAATGTTTGGAGATGAATTGGCTACTGTACTATTTTGCCTCTTATTCATAGTTCACTTGGACCCTTAAGACAGATTATGACCTTGTATTCAACTTCCATAGGAAGCTTTGAAGGCCTAGTGCAGGCCCTGGCTTTTGCATAGAGTAGGTATGGAATTGGATTCTGGTTATTTCTTTAGGTATAATCTATACAAGGAAAACCATACTTTTGATAATCTAAGGAGAATTAATACCTTTTGTTGTTATCCTGGTACTTTCCCCAAATGTTAATGGCCAATTTACAACAAAGCCAAATCAGTACCTTCAGGAGCTCATAGAAGTGGATTGGAATTATCGACCCCACCCTTTCTTTGACTAAACTTGGAAACATCTGCTAGTTATTCATTCTCTCTAAATTTGGCAAAACAAGATTCTGTTTGAAGGTTTCAAGGAATTTGCCATATTCACCCTCTAATTTGATTAAGCTTGGACTTAAAAGCTTCTGTATGATTTATAAAAATCCAAACTTTGTTAAGCCTTTAAAGAATTTTGAAATGCAAAGATACAAAATCATAATAGAGTATAAAGTTCTGTTTATCTGGAGGGCATGTGTTCTTTGCAGCCTAAGAGTTTGTTTTTTTTTTAATTTCCTTCATTCCAGATCTGATCTTCCAGTATGGAAAGCTAAATATTCTTTAATATAAAACTCTATCTCTAAAATACAAAAACTGTATGTGAAAGTATTCTTGCCAATGTGGTTGTAGCATTTCTCTAAAGAGACTCTGTTTTAAATAATAAATTATTTATTTGTTAATAAATAATTAATAAAGACTTAATAATTAAATAATAATTAATAAAGATTTAATAAAGACTCAATTTCCCTGTTTTCTCTAAGCATTCCTCCCCTTCATCCAAGTAATTATTATGGTAATTATAAGTAACAATAATAACAACAAATAGCCAACAGTTCTGGAGTGCTTACTGTGTGCCAGGTGCTGCGCTGAACATTTTACAATTCTTATCTTACATTATTATTATTCCTCACAACAACCCTGGGAGGTAGGTGCTGTTAGCATTTCCCTTTTTCAGTAGAGGAAACTGAGGCAAACAAGGGTTAAGTGATTTACTGAGGGTCACATATCTAGTAAATGCTGGTGGCTGCATTTAAACTCAGGTCTTCCTCATTATATACTACTACTCCTTCTCTTCCCTCCATGGAATCTGTGAAGGGTAGTAAAGTAGAAGCCTGGAAAGGTTGGAAGGGGCGAGGTTATAAAGGACTTTAAAGGCTAAATGGAGAGTTTTATAGGAATAGCAAGGTCATGTAGTCAGGCTTATGCTTTAGGAAGATCAATTTGACCATTGAGTGAAGGACAGACTGGGATGAGGAGAAGCTTGAGGCAGTGAGATTGATGATCAGGCTATTGCAATGGGCCAGGTGGGAGCTGACAGGTAATACATTTTGTAGCAGGGTGGGGGCATGGTCAGAGGCAATGAAGAAGCTTTGACACGCAACGCAGTGTGGGACATGGGAGAGAATGCTGGACCAGGAATCGAGAAAAGGTGGGGTCAACGTCTGCCACAGAAGACACATTAGCTTGTGACCGAGAACAGGTCACTCGGCTGCCCTGGGCCTCTGGGCCCCCATATATAAGTGGGATTATACCTGTAGTACTTTTCTCACAGGGTATTGTGAGACTCAAAGGACATAATGCATGTAAAGTACTTTATACACTTTAAGTGTCCTATGCATTCATTTGTTCAGCAAGTACATGTTAAGCATCAATTTCCTGTCTGGCACGTGCGAAACTAAAATACAAAAATAAGACGATACTCTAAAGGACTTTGCATTTTATTGGGAGTAAATATCTGGTATTATTCTTGAAAAGCAATTACACATGTATAATTGTATTTGATTCTCATAAACCTTATACTACAACAACTACGTCTACTATATTTCTAACACTGCTGCTGCTGTTGCTACTACTACTATTACTTCTACTACTACTGTATTACTCATATTGCTGCTTCTGCTTGTCCTGCTGCTGCTACTACTACCACTACTACTACTACAACTACTACTACTACTACCACTACTACTACTACCACTACCACTACTACTACTACTACTACCACTACTACTACTACTACTACTACTACTACCACTACTACTACTACTACCACTACCACTACTACTACTACTACTACTACCACTACTACTAC
>CM053597.1:58738562-58776251 GCA_028646575.1 Pseudocheirus occidentalis
ACTACTACTACTACCACTACTACTACTACCACTACTACTACAACTACTACAACTACTACTACTACTACCACTACTACTACTACCACTACTACTACTACCACTACTACTACTACTACTACAACTACTACTACTACTACCACTACTACTACTACCACTACTACTACTACCACTACTACTACTACTACTATTGCTGCTTCTGCTTCTCCTGCTGCTATTACTACTGTACTGTTACTGCTGTTACTACTCCTGCTGCTGCTGCCACCACCAGCATTTACAGGTACTTCATCTATGCCAAACACTGTGCTGAGGGCCTTCTAAATATTATCTCCTTTGATCCCCACAACAGCCTTGGAAGGGAGCGACTAAAAAGTAGCTAAGTGACTTGACCAAGGTCACACAAGTCATGGATTCATGCCTTTCTGACTCTAGGTCTGGCACACCAACCACTGTGCTACCTGGTTACCTCTGTGAAGTAATTCCTTACAAGGTCAGTAGCATTTTTAAGGAGAAATAAAGTTATTCCAATAACTTCACTTCTTAAAGTCAGATGTGAATCATCACAGCATCTATTATTATTATGTGGAACTTTTTGTGGAGGCTCCAGGGACCTCAGGTGGCGACCCCGAGGTCATGTTCTATAGGATATGCCAGAATTTGACCTCAAAAAGTTTTTCAGAGGTTTTTTCAAAGTTGCAGTTCTTTCTTATAGAGGCAGGTGGTCGTGTGAAATAAAATATTTTTGAGATTTCAGAAAGAGTTGGAAGCCACTCTGATATCTTGACTAAATTTCCTAAGAATTGAGTAACTCTCAGGAAACTAAGTCTATCTGAGCTTGTTTAGAATGCATATTAATTGGGGCGGCTAGGTGGCGCAGTGAATAGAGCACCGGCCCTGGAGTCAGGAGTGCCTGAGTTCAAATCCGGCCTCAGACACTTCACACACACAAAAAAACTAGCTGTGTGACCTTGGGCAAGTCACTTAACCCCAACTGCCCTCCAAAAAGCAAAAAAAAAAAAAATTCCATCTAGAATGCATATTAATTTCTTTTTATTTGCTGCCAGAACTACATGTTTTTCAAATATGTTTTCAAAATGATGAAACTAAGGACAAAACTCCACTTACGGACAATTCTCTCTGACTTAACCAGCCAAAAGTAACAGAACATGTGAACAAGAAGCATGGACTGGAAGTATTTCATGCAACCCCCCCAAACTGGTTTTACACATCAGAGGTATTCCATAAATATTTGATGAATGAATAAACTTAAGTTAGATAAAAATATTCATTTTTCAATACGCTTATTAAGTCAGGCTGTTAGCCTCTTTTAAATTCCCATTTAATGGAATGTTCTTGAATTCAGGTGAGAATTGTGATCTTGTGTGAGTGTCTTGTCTTGCAGAGTTTGAAATCTGTTTTTAGATTCGACTTGGGAACTCCTACCTCAGTTTCTCTAAATGATGAAGATAGGGTATAGTAATACTTCAGTTCTAAAACAAATTATGCTGGTATTAAGAGTCTTGGAGACTAAGGATCCTTAATTTAACTAACTCAATCTTTCCAGAAAGTTCCTTGGGGAAAGTGCTTATTATTCCTTTTAGGTCAACCCAGGGAATCAGAAATAATCCTTTAAAGACTCCTTTTTATCATATATACTCCATTATATCATAAAAATATCATAAAAACTTTACAATGAGTAAAGCCCAAGACTGGGTAGCTAGCTGGCTCAGTGGATAAGAGTGCTGGGTTAGGAGTCAAGAAGACATCTTCTTGAGTTCAAATCTAGCCTAAGACATTTAGCTGTGTGACCCTGGGCCAGTCACTTAACCCTGCTTGCCTCAGTTCCTCATTTGTAGAATGAGCTGTAGAAGGAAACACTAAACCAGTCCAGTATCCTTGCCAAGAAAACCCCAAAGGGGGTCATGGAGAAAGTCAAACACAACTGAAAAGATGAATCCACACTTAAAAAAAAAAAACAGACAAAAAACCAAAACCAAACCAAACTAAAGGTCAAGATTTCCCTGTGTAAAGGAAAGTGGAAATGGTTCTATTCTGGAGATAAAGAAAAAAAGGCACAGGGGTTAAAGTAACCAATTGAAAACCACAAAGAAAGTCTCAGTAAGAGCATGTCTCAAACTAGGCCTCAGCATCATAAAATCATAGAACTGGAAAAGGCCTCGAAGGTCCTATAGTCCAATCCTTCCCCACAACATAAAGCTTATCTACACTGGGTATCCTGTCTATAATATGATCCCCCTCTGAAAGTTACACCCAGGACCCATCATCTATTCAAGCTCACATCCTGGTGCCATGATTTCCTCTGAAACTTACCAATGCAACCCAGAAGACACACACACACACACACACACACACACACACACGCACACACACACATACACCAAACAGAAAGTATTTAATGAAATATAATTGAGAAACAGCAATGACTCCCAATGGTAATAAACATTTCCACTCCTAGTGTCTCCTGGGAACCTTAGGCTAAGATTCCAGTCAACTACTGTTTCTCTAGAATAGCCTAAGGAAGAATTCACTCTTCACTCACAGGAAGCTTGCCACAACTATGGGGGCTGGGCTTCTTGATGACTATACGTGATCACATAAACTTTGGCCAAACCCGCACCTAACTTCCGTGGTGCTGGTTTGAACTGTGTCTTGTTCAGTGTCTACTTTTTTTTTTTTTGCATTTGGGAATTATATTTTATTACTGAATTTGAATCAACCAATGAGAAGGTAGATCAAATGACAACATATGCAGTTATTAAAAACTTCCCCCCCCATCCTTAAGGTTTTATTTTTCTCCCTAAAATTTAAGGTGAAATTTTTCACTCATAAAAGACAACCTACCTGAGAGAAATAATATCAGCTAACATATTTGTAGTGCTTTGAGGTTTAAATATATATATATATATATATACATATATACATACATAATTTTACATGTATAATCTTCATAATGATCCTGTGAGGTTGGTACTATGACCATCTCAAATAAGAATGAAGGAAAGTGGGTCTGAGAGATTAAGAGATTTGACCAGGGTGTTCATGTGTATTGTTGACCTCTGGCTGTAGAAAACCACCTACATCACAAGTTGGCCCATTCCATTTGGGGACTTCTCTAATTGTTAGGAAGTTTGTTCTTGTATTCAGTCAAAAGACGTCTCCCCAGTAATATTGGGTCTCCCAGTAATTAGTGATTGGTGATCATTTTGTCCTATTCTCCCTCTTATTTCACATGTCAACCTGCAAATATTTGAAAACAGCAGCAACTTTCTGTCTCCTACATTTCCTCTTTTTTAGGTATCTACCAATCTTCACGTGGCATCGAGTTCTTTCATTATTCTGATATCCTTAGCACCGATCCAAACTTGGCAATGTTCCTTCTAAAATGCAGAAAAAGTAGAAACATAACTAAACAGATTTTTAAAAAATATTTCTTTGACATTGAAAAGGTAGCAGGAATAAGATAGTCCTTTTACACCAAAGGGTGAATTTTACCTCTCAGGCCAGATGAGGGCACTCCTGACTTCTCAAAAAAACTGAATGCCAAAATTAAGTAGTTAAAATGGTTAAGAAAAAAAACTCTACAATAATTCCTTGTTATAAGTTTCAAATTTGTAATTTATCTGCCTGATTAGTTTCTATCAATGGGCTCCTCCCCCCTCCGCATTTTCATTTGGGATAATAGCTTGGGTAGAACCTGTAAAGTACAGGGTACAAAGTCATTCATTTAACCTACTTCATTTAACAATCAGGTGAAGTATAGACCAATTTAAATTAAATTTAATTCTGATTTAATGTGCTTTAGTATTCCATAATTAGAAGCAGGTTTATTGAGAAAGAGAATGCAACTTTATTTTCTGATTTAAATTGCTCTGTGGTTCACCTGAGCGTTAAATGAGTTGGTGTAAATGACTGCTCTTGTCGTACAGGATTAACAAGTTATCCCAAAGATTCCATAAGCCCTTGAAAGCTCAGTTGTTTGGTCACAGTTTATCTTAACCTTTGGTCGTCTTTTTTTCCTCCGATCAATGCTCCTTTCAGCTCCAGCCTATTCTGATCTCCATTTGCCCTTTTCAGGTATAATCTATCCCTTTAGGTCATCTCCTTATCCTTGGGCCTAGACTGGAGTCTAAATCACATTTAGCTAATCCCTTAGAATCCCTCTCCTGTTTTGTTCTCCTTGATGAGTGATTTCCCCAACTCCAAGAATTCTCTCCCAGAACTATCTCTGAGATGATTCTCCCTAGCTACTGATTCTAGTATTAACTTTCAGGTAGCCAGTGTAGGACCCCTTTCCCCCACTCCCTCCACTTTGGAGGTTCAGAACATGTTCTTCTGGAACTGATCCTGGACTTGCTTTTCACAGTGGCAGGAGTATTTGTCTTTTGACTCCCCTCCCAACCAATGACATTTTCCCACAGCTCACTACAATTGAACATCAAGAGCACATCAAGAAGCTGGTTTTTCCTTTACTTTGAGTTTCTTGCAGCTTAATTAAGAGAATATTAAATATGCAAAATACTTTAGTATGTGAATGTTGAAGAGCAATTAATCTGGGATCACTGATGCAAAAGTAAATTGATCAGTCATGCCAGTAGTCATACTGTAATCAATTTACTCATCTATAAAATGAGGGAATTGGAGAAAGTAATCTCTAAGGCCCTTTTCAGTTTTAAATCTATGACACTAGGAAACATTTGCCTTTTGTTTCAGCTGATTGGCTATTTGAAACTGTGCTGATTGGCACCAAAACACTGCTGGGAACTGTATGGTGCAGTTGGATTTTGTGATCACACAGACATACCCTTAATAAGGTGCAACTTACTATGCTTCAGTGTGCTAAATTATATCCTGGCAGCTTGAAGAAATTAAATCAGCTTCTGAAGATGACTGTGGAAGAAGGGAACATAGTATAAAAAGGACATTGGATTGGAGTCTGGACACCTGATTTCTAGATTGCTAGTCCTAGCTCTGTCACTCTATGACCTTGGACAAATCATTTAACCTCTCCATCTCAGATTTTTTATCTGAAAAAGAAAAAAAAATCAGTGTGTATCTGGGTGGGGAAAGGACAAGGAAGTTACAAAAAATTTAGTTCTTAACTCTTTTTTGTTTGTTTATAATGGATCTCTTTGGAAATCTGGTGAAGCCTATGAACTCTTCTCAAAATAATGTTTTAAATACACAAAACATAAACATAAATACATAAAACAAAAACATATAACATTACAAAGAAGTCTAATTAGAATGAAATAAAGATGTATTTTTCTCCTTATCCAAGTTGATGGACCCAAGGAAGTCCTCAGACTCCAGATTAAGAACTCTTTTGATGAATGATAATAAGGACCTTGCCATCTACAACATTTTATGACTCTATCTATAATGGTGGCTAAGTCACAACTTCTCTGGGTCTCAGCTCCTACATCCTTAAAAAGAGAGGGATAGGGGCAACTAGATGGCACAGTGAATAGAGCACCGGCCCTGGAGTCAGGAGAACCTGAGTTCAGATCCAACTCAGATACTTGACACTCTTACTAGCTGTGTGACCTTGGGCAAGTCACTCAACCTTCCCCCCTCCAAAAACCAAACCAAACCAAACCAAAAAAGAGGATAGCCTTGGTGATAACATCTCTTCTAGCTCTACAATTTTGGAATTCTAGTAAGTTAAATCTCACTTTGATCCACATTCCCTTGGATAAATACTTGCTGGATCCTTGTTCCCCTCTCAACATTTCAAACCCTTATGTCCAGGATGACCCTTCCTAGCAGTTTGCATGCCACCTTAGTCTTGACTGGCCTTCCCTTTCTCCCTTGGATTTTCTTAGTGTAATGGTGCTGCTTTGTCCTGCATTTATATACTACATGTAAATCTCAGCGTCCATCCTTTAGGTCACCAGTGCCTCCTATTGGAGAAAGTAATCTCTAAGACCCTTTCCAGTTTTCAATTGATGACACTAGGAAACATTTGCCTGCTGCTTCAGCTGATTGGCTGTTTGAAAATGTGGGGACTCTAGGGACCCTATTTGAAACCTAGGGTCCCTATTTCCTTTGGGTGACCCTGTGCTCCATTCTAGTGTTAGTTTCCCAGCCTCTTTTTCCATGAACACATAGACGAAGAGCCTAGGAAGAAGTATTTCCCACTCACTTCAACAAGAGTTATGTCACGAATGAAATTTCCACTAGATAACAAAAACAGATGAACTCCCACAATAGATGCTGTGGAAAAGGACGGACAGTAAAAAAGAATGGGGCAAAGATAATAAAACGCATTTCAAGTAACTTATTCTGCATTAATCCTTATTTCACAATGGAGCAGCATGGTGGAGTAGAAAGCCCTGGGGTGTTGAGTCAGAGGATCAGGGTTTCTATCACACTTCTGTCACTATCGACATTATCTATCACTTGAGTTTTCTGGGTCTTTCGTGAAATGAGGGAGCTAAACTAAATTGTCTCTCTCTATAGCAGTTCTCAACCTGTGGGTTATGTTCAATTTGTAACAATGAAAATACATCCTGCATATCAGATATTTACATTACGATTCATAACAGTAGCAAAATTACAGTTATGAAGTAGCAACGAAAATAATTTTATGGTTGGGGGTTACCACAACATGAGGAACTGTTTTAAAGGGTCCTGGCATTGAGAAGGTTGAGAACCACTGCTCTAGAAGGCAATGGTCCCATGGCTCTTTCTCTTATCAAAAGTTTTAGTGTTTCTTGGGTTTTGGTAGACGCTCTATTAGGTTGCAGTATTTGCTCACAAGTGTCCTGATATCTGATTAAGAACAGACATCACCTTAAGGAAGTACTGAGGTCTCAGTGAAGTCCCAAAACTTGATTATATTCATAACATAACCATTTGGATTATTGCTTAATTCTATTGAGGTTTTTAAAAAATCACTTATGTATGTTTGTATCTTTGATAACCCAAATGCCTTATACATGATGGTAGGCAATGAAATGCATAATGGAAGGCATCTATTTGTCAACTGGATGAATGTATGCAGTAGACATCTAATAAATATTTTTTGGATTGGTTTGGAATGAAAGGGAATCTAATTTTATTTACTTCTTTATTAACAGGTTCTGAGACATGTGCATCTTCTTCTTACCACAAGGTGGCAGTACAACATAACTTTCCGATGTCTAGATTCCATACATACATATGCAAATGATCTCTTATCACTTTTCCAACCTGAGTCATCTGATTGTGGAGATTATTTTTATCTGAGTCATAGTTACATGCATATTGTGCCTTGATGTTTATATTTAACCTCATTTCCTAGTACATTTTACCACAAGTTACTTGTGGTTTTGAGCAAGAATCAGATTTTTCCCCCCAATAAAACTTTTGAAGCATTAAAGGCACTCAGAATGTCCAGCTGTTATTTTATATGGCTTGCCTTTCCCATTTTCATGTAAACTTATTGCTTCCTTTTATGCCATTTTCAAATTGGATTAATGATAAAAAGGAAAGTGTTTCATTGAACTTTTCCCACAACATATTTTAATGAACTTTGGTTTTACTTAGTTTCAACCCCATAAATTGTATTTACATTGATATTATAGCCATGCTGTAACCACAACCCCAGATTTGACAGCATTTCCAAGAACTGATACAGAGTTCATATGTAATAAGTGCATCTCTATACAAAGTATTTTTACAGCTAATTGCATTTTGTGTGATCAGTGTAAGCAGTCAAATTACGAAATACTAATTCAATTCTCTCCTTCCTTATGATTCCCCCACCTCCCCTCCCAAATCCATTTTTGAGATTAGATTCCAGAAATCAATACTGAATAGATCCTGGCAACTTTGTTATCCAAATATCCTAATTTAAAAAGCAAATGAATAATACTTGCATTTAACATCAATTTCCCCTCTCCCAGGTTGGGGTAAAAATATTTACTTCCTAGTAGTATGCATTATGTTACAAGTTTTAAAAAGCTGGTTATATTTTTTATAACACTTTACGGCTATATTAAGTCAATCAAATAAGCTGTTTTATAGGTCATAATTTGTTCCTTAAAAAGCGACAAAAGAAACTTTGGTTGCAGTACTTTGTTGAAAATTTGTTGATGCATTTGTTGTGGTTGAAAGGAATGTCTTACTACAATGGGAAATCAACATGCCAACCACTATCTTCTGGCATCAGTCTTCCCTTTCCCTGAACAGAAAGTAAAAGCCCACTTTGAGCTGTACAAATTTTCTTCAACGCATCACTGACAATGCTTCATAGTTCAGAACTTACTTGTGTAATATACAGTAGATGACAATCACTCCATTGAATATGTTGACCATTTATTGGTACCCAAGTTACAAAATAGCAATTGTTTAATAGAAATGCTGGGCAGGTAAGTATTTTAAAATTTCCCTCAACTTTCAGACAGATGTGGGAGCAATCTACCTAGCTTTGCAGGTTGCATTCTAAACAGAAATTCAGTGAATTGCAAGGATAACTCTGGGAGGATGTTTAGAGAATATTTTTATCAACTGTTATGTTATAGTCCTGAAAGAAAACTAACTTAAAGGGAAATTTACTAACCCAAAGACCTGTGGAAAAAGCTCAGCTTTCTGATTTCATTCCCAACCTGTATTTTAAAAGACTTAAGACAACTGGAAATTCCTATTATGGAAAGTAAAGGGAAAAATATCTTTAGGGGATGCAAGAAACAAGTCTTAGCTCAATGGAGGTTTTTCCCACAAATGATGATTGATGCCTATGTCATTAGCAGGGTAGCTGCCCATCTCTTATCTTGATTGACAGGTTAATAAGGGACCTGGGGCTATCTTTTCAGTGCTAACACACAACCTTACCAATTACTTTTACATTATTGCTAATCTGACAGAAAATAACAAGCATAAGGCATAAAAATATCTGAAATGTCTGATGAAGAAGCTTTTACTTCCGGTGCCTTAAAAGCCCACAGCTCAGAAAATTTGCCAGAATTTAGTCAATAGATTTTAGACACAGGATTTTTTTTTTTAAAGAAAAAACTTCTAGTTTATAATAGTTCATTGGTTCAATTAGGAGTGAAAAAGAAGGGAGTTTTGTAATGCAATTGTCCGGCAAAGGAAAATGCTTTAAATTGGGGGATTATGTGAACAGACCACCTGTAGGGCATTCATAGCTTTTTCTATAATGCTTCAACCCATGCCTTGCTGCCTGTAGTCTGGCTAACAATGCAGGGAAAATCTGTTTAAAAGGCTGCTCTCCCTTTTCCCTCTGGTGTTCACTAACTGTTACAAGTCTTCCTCTCTCTCTCTCCCTCTCCCTCTTTTTTTTTTTAAGCAAAAGTCCCACATGCCCTTAATTGAAGAACTTTAAGGCTCCATGGTGGCCAATTGGTCTGCAACAAGAGGAACCCGGCAGCAGGGAAAGAAACTTCAGACTATACATCACATTTGGAGAGGAGAAAAGATCAAAGTTTTTCAAACTCAAAAGACCAAGTTCCCTACAGATTAACCCTATTCATTTAGCTCCCCTTAAAGGAATGATGTGCTGAGCCACTGGGCAGACAGGTAAAAAGTTCAACAATTGCCAAAGCATTCTTCTGCTAATTCAACAGCCTTCTGCTCAAATAAATTAGCTTAGTCTTGACAGAGGAACAATACCTTTTCTCTTAGAAAAGAACCACATTTGATATACACAAGTATGATAGGTTATTAAGATGTTAACCCGTTAGTTTAATCTATTAAAGAGAGACTTATCTACCTACCACCCGATTTCAAATGACTTATATTGTAAAGTGCCATGATTTGGTTTTTAAAACATTAACCTTCACACTTCAGCAGTGTGTAGTGTCTGGAATGCCAGGGATTTAGAATATCAGACAACAAAAATAAAACTGTAAGGATTTTAAACTTTAGTCATATTTTAGAGGATAAATAGTAAAAGCCTAACGGTAATGACTGCCTTGCATGAATGCAGTTTACCCACATGTAACTACTATCATGATTGTCATTAACCAAGGAACAGGATAGAGCTGTTGCAATAAATGCCGTCCTTTGAATGGTGCAAAGATTCAGCTTGGATTCCAGCTAAACAATATTTTCTTTGCAAACAGTTTAGGAATTCAAGCTTCTTAACAGAGGTAATGCTTCTCCAGGCCTGGGGGCAGTGTATATACAGTATCTTACTATGTAGAAAATGAAGCATGGTGCTTCCTTTACCCTTCAGCAAGTAGTTTAAAGAGTAATAGTTTAGAAAAGGCAGGGGGAGAGGGCAAAGCTGAAATCATTTATCAAAAGTCATTTTATTGACAAAATAGAATAGTCATATTTGTTCTTACAGGGGTAGCCTCTAAACTTTTTACAAAAAATGTACAGACAGTATATCTTTTGATATGTACATATTTTACATATTTTTACAAGTTAACAAATAATTATATAAATACATCCTTTAATGTAAGAAACCCGTATTTACTTGGGGTGTATAATTAAGACATGGTTTTGTTTGTTTGTTTGTTTAAGGCATTTGCCTGGTCATTCAGAAAACCCAAACCTTGCAGTCCCATCAGGTCATGATCATCCCTCCTCTAGGATGTGTTAAGCATAAGAGTTTATGTAAGAGAGTGACTGTATGTATCGGGGGAAGGAAGACAGAGCCCTCAATTGACATGTGCTGCTGCTCTTTGGGTTTCCAGGCGAAGCACAGGACCAGGAGTGAAAGCTTCTTGCCTTCCGTTCCAGAGACAGGGCTGAGTCCATCCTACTTTGCCAACAACAACAAAAAATTAACATTGCCTTGCAGTAAGAGTTTCTTGCATATAAATGGAGGAAAGGGGGGGGAGGGGGACTGGGTCCGCAAGTCTTCAATGCCAGGTACATTGTTCTAAGCAAATCATTTAAGTCCCGGCTAATGGATACCATTAAGACTTCATTATCATGCTAATAGCAATCAACACAGAGAAGGGGGGTGGGGGTGGGAACTTCAGACAGTCAAAGGTCCCTTCTCCCCTCTTCTTCTCACTCCCGCCTAGTCCTTTGCCGGGAAGTCCTCTCTCTCTTTGCCCACTGTCGCCCCCCTTCTAAACCTGGGATAATGGCATTTGTTTGGGATAGGACACGGAGCTGGCGGTGCCCGATCTCCACGTCAAGCCCGTGCTGACATCGCTGTACATGGAGCCCCCTCCTCCCATTCCTCCGCCTCCCACTCCTCCTCCCCCGCCACCACCTCCCCCTACTCCTCCACCTCCTCCCCCCGCCCCTCCTCCCGAGCCCACGGCGGCTGCAGCGGCTCCTCCGCCGGGGCCAGCTCCCTTGCTGGCCCAGCAACAGCGGGTGCATAGGGCCCGCCACGACTCAAGCGTCTTTCCAGACCAGACCCATACGCCAGAGGTGATGCCCACCACGAGGCACATAAAGTACTTGAGCATGAAGACTGCGTAGTCCGGCCGGCGGGCCTGGTCCGGCTGCAGGTCCCGTAGGCAGGGACAGTTGTGGGTGGCCTCCCAGCGGGGGCGGTTGTGCTGCTCGTAAAAGAGGCAAGCTACCACGACAGCGGCGGGCACAGTGTAGAGAACAGTGAAGAGGCCCAGGCGGATCATGAGCTTTTCCAGCTTGTGCGTCTTGGTGGGGCCTCCCTGCTGCTTGATGACCGAACGGATGCGGAAGAGAGACACGAAGCCGGCCAGCAGAAACATGGTGCCGATGAAGAGGTAGATGACCAGCGGAGCCAGCACGAAGCCCCGCAGGTTGTCCAGGCTCTGGTTGCCCACGTAGCAGATGCCGGCCACGGGGTCGCCGTCCACCGAGCTGAGCGCCAGCACCGCGATCGACTTGACACTGGGCACCAGCCAGGCAGCCAGGTGGAAGTACTGCGAGTAGCCGGCGATGGCCTCGTTGCCCCACTTCATGCCCGCCGCCAGGAACCAGGTGAGCGACAGGATCACCCACCAGATGGAGCTGGCCATGCCAAAGAAGTAGACTAGCAGAAAGACCACGGTGCACAGTGCCGGGCCCGTAGTCTCGTAGCGCACGTGCTGCTCCACCGCACCCAGCTCCTCATACTCGCCCCGCCCGCCAGGGCCCCCCGAAGCCCCAGCCGCTGCCCCAGCGGCCCCCGCCCCGCCGCCAGCCCCGCCTGCGCCTCCAGCTCCAGCCGCCCCGCCACTGCACGCCACCTTCTCGTGCCCGGCCACCAGGCGCACCAGGTAGCCAACTGAGACGAAGAGGTAGCAGGCGGAGAGGAAGATGATGGGTCGCTCAGGGTACTTGAAGCGCTCCATGTCTATGAGGAAGGTTGAGACAGTGGCGAAGGTGGAGACGAAGCAGAGCACCGACCAGAGGCCGATCCAAAAAACGGTGAAAGCGCGCTCGTCCTGGCTGAAGAAAGGGTTGTGGCAGGGCAGGGCGCAGTTGGCGATCTGCCCCGTCTTGACCCGGTTGTACAGGGGGTGCCGCTCGCTGGATACCGACACCATGGGCGCACGACACTGGCAGCCCGGCTCGCAGGGGGAGGAGCCGCCGCCAGGGGCCCGGGATTTCCCGCCTCCGCCCCGGGACGGGGGAGCGGGGGCCTCGGAGCTCTTGCCGCCGTTGCCCCGGTGCGGGGGCCGGCCCCCGGGGGGCCGGTGGTGCCCTGAGCCCGGGGGCGGCTGCTCGCCTGGCAGAGGGGGGGGCGGCGGCGGTGGGTGGTGGTGGTGTGGCTGGCTGGGCGAGGCGGTAGTGAGGTCGGTGCGGTTGTAGTCCATGCACAGGGTATCTGGGTTGCCCTGTTCGGGCAGCCGGTCACAGCGCATCCGATCCGGCCAGGCGAAGCCGTACTGGCGCATGAGCGGGGCGCAGCCGGCCTTGGCTCGCTCGCACACTGAGCGGCAGGGCGGCAGCGGCTTCTTGTAGTCCTCCAGGCAGATCGGCGTGTACATGCTGCACAGGAAAAACTTGAGATCAGGCGAACACTGGATCTCCACCAGGGGCCAGAACTGGTGCACCTCCAGGCCCGCTTCGTCCTGCGTGTCGTGGTTGAACTGGTTGGGCATGTAGGTGTAGTTGTAGCCGATGCCCTTGCACAGGGGCACAGTGATCTCTTGGCACGACAGCTCCTTGGCCGAGGCGGCTGCCGCCCCGCTGGAGCGCTGCAGCAGGGAGAAGGCGGCGATCAGGGAGGTGACTTCCAACAGGTAACTCCACTCCATACTTGGCTCCTCGCACACCTCGGAGTCCTCCAAGTGTCCCTTTCACCACGCTTACTAGTCCTCCCCAAATCTCTCCCTGCACCGCGGGAGCTGGTGGAGGGGTGGAGAATGGAGAGAAAGAGGGAGGGAGAGGGGAAAAGAGTAGCCTGGCGAGCAAGCCCTGTAGCGAGCGCCTTCCAAGCTTCCCCCGGGTACCAGCGGGGGCTGCGCTCCTCTTGCTGATCCCTCCCCCTGCCCCTCTTCGAAGGTCTCTGGCTTCTCCAGGGAGAAGTGGGCTGTAAATGGAGCTGCCGATTGCGCCCCCCCCCTTACCTCCCCCGCCAGCCACTAGTCCCAAGTCTCACAGTCCGGGAAGCTGGATGAGGAAATCAATCCAAACCTCCCTCCCTCCCCCCTGCCCCCCACCCTCCTCAAGTCTCAGTAGCGGCTCCTTTCCCCGGGAGCCAGGGGCGGGGGGAGAGAAAGCGCCACCCCCGCACTCTCCCCCCGCTCCAAGTCCCACAGCAGTTCCTCTGCGGCTTGGAAAGGAGTAAATCGAGAGGGAGCGAGAAATGCAGTGCAATCCTTCTCGGGAGGTTCTCGCCACTTCCCCCCCTTAAAAAAATTTTCAGGTCCAATTTCAGTCCGCCCGGAGGAGCGTTTCCAGTCGCAATCTCATCGTTCTCCTGTTATTGAACTTGCTTTTTTTTTTTTTTTCCTCTTCTTTCGGGCCGCAGCCACTTTTTCTCCGGCTGCTTCTGGGCTGCCCCTGACTTTGCTGAGCACAGAAGGTGGTGTGGCCGCAAGTTTTGCCTCCGCTCCCCGTGGTGCAAAGTCAAGATGGCTGAGCAAATATATAGTAAACTCCTTGGGGCCAGATATTAGCCTTTCCAGCTCTCCCTGCCCCTTAAGAACACCCCCAAGACCCGCAAACAAATTTCCCTTCCTAAAAGCTGAGCGGCCAAGCAGGGTTTCTCCGGCCTCTGCTGCGGTTAGTTAGTCTCTTCTGCAGTAGCTGCAGAGCAGCTCTCCGCCGGCCGGGTGCGGAGCAAATGGATCTCCCCTCCAGGTAAAAGTCGTGGCGGTGCTGCCTGGGGACGCGCGGAGTAGTTCTTAGTCTGGCCCCAAGTTAAAAAACAACAAACAAACAAAAAACACCTGAGCTTCAGCTTCTTCTTCTCCTCCTACTCCTCCTTCCGCTGCAGCTCCTCCTGCTGCTGTCTCCTCCGCGGGAGCAGCGCCCTTTGCACAACTTCCCAGTCTCCAGCCCCCTCTTGCTTCTAGCCGAGGCCTCATGAATATTTATACGGAACTGACTCAGTCTCCGCCTCCTGGGCTAAGTCAGCCTATCTTTCGGAAGAGGGGGCGGAGACCAGGGACTCCCAAGTCTCAACCCCACTTAAGGAGGTTCTCCATAATATAGAGTCTATATGCTTCTAAGACGTCCTCGCAGACACTTTTGATAGAGATCTGGGGAGGGTGGAGGAGGGGTAGAAGGTAACCGTGTGTGTGCGCGTCTTTTGCTTGGTGAAGCTGCGGTTTTCCGGAGGAAGCCGAGAATCCTCCTCCTAAATTGCACAGAAAAGGACAACCTCCCCCCTCCCCCCCAACATAACAGCAAACCCAAGTATCCCTCCTTTTTCTTCTGTAGGTATATCACTGGTTTGCACCTTTCTCTTACACTGCATACCTGAGGAGTACTGCCCGTCAGCCCCGGATTCCTAGGGTATGTAGTTTGTGGATGAGCGTGGCTTTGTCCAGCTCCCATCTAACAAGTACCTGGTTAATAAAGTTTCCTTATCCAGACGTGCATGAAGCTGTGTCAGTGGTCCTGACCCAGCTTCGGCTGTTGCTTTGATAGCTTTTGGAGAACGCTACGGAGTTGTCCGTGCGCTTCCCTCACTAGGCACTAAGTGAAACAGCCGTAACAAGTTCTTAGGAAGTTTCTACGGAGTAGGAGGGCCTGTCCAGGTGAGTGCAAGGAAGGCCTTGGGGTGGAAGGGGGCTTACTCTGTACCCCTTCACTTTATGAGAAATCGACCTCTTTTTTGTTTAAACTCTAGGTTCCTACGGAGTTGCCCTTAGGGATCTTAGAAGTAGGTGTGGCGTGGGTCGCCGAGAGAGTGACCCATAAGGTCATAGCGATCTGGGAGAGTTCACTGCATAGGGTTTCTAGCTGTGGAGCTGTGGTCCTTGTCATTAAACTGAACTTGGTCAAGTCACAACCTCTCTGGACCTCGGCTTCCTCCTCACTAAAAAATGAAGGAGTCAAACTAGGTAACTGCCGAATTGCCTTTCAAATCAGACATTTCTTTGGGTCATAGACTACTGAAAATGAGGAATTTAATGGGTGCACTTTCCATTAAGTGCTGGTTATCCAGAGTGAGGAGAGAAGGGCTGGTAGGGGCAGGTGGGACATGTGATTTAGTAGACCAGGGTTCAGCTTTAGCAAACACACTCAACATATGTATATGCACATATATGTACACAGGCATGTACATGTATATTTATATATGACATGATATAAATATATATGTGCAAAACTTAAATCACTGCAAACTATTCTATTCCTTAACCTCCACTTCCCACCACCACTAGTACCGAAAGCACTTTGTTTCATAGATAGATGGAAACCTTTGCCTGGTCCTGGATTCCCTCTGAATCTATGGCACTATTCTTCATTGTGAAACTCCATCCAATTGCTGAAACAAACTTTTGAAAGTATAAATACATTATACACATGCATCATAAACACATGCATAGCATATGTATATATAATATGCACATCTGTGTAACCTATATTCTGAGTTTGTCCCCACCAAAGTGTCCTTTTTCTCCTCACCCCACCATTTATTCAGATAAGCCAGATCAGTGGACAGGTGAGGCTTACTTAGCCTCCAGGGTGAACAGGTTGGGGCTTAATTCGAGATCTTGGTACATGGGGTAATGGGGACCGGGGTTTCTTTTACCTCCCACTTGTTACCATGCCAATTAACCCTTCCCCTTGCTAACTCCTCCAACCCACCTTAAGATAAGAGAGCAGGGAGTGGGGTGGGGGGCCAGGCTGCCTGGCAGGTTCATTTACGCTTGTTAGGACGTCCCAGGGGGTTGTCTTACTCCTAGAATGGAGTGTTTATTTTTTAATTGATGTGCTGTTTCATTTAGCGCTTGTATGGAGCTCATGCTGGGGCTGTAATTACTGTAATCTCAGGAACAAGCATTTCAGTTAGCCAGGAGGGTGGCAAAATACTTTTTTTCTTTTTCTTTCCTTTTTTTTTTTTTGGTTGCTAAATTTTTGCTATTTGTCAGGTTTTGCTAGAAAACAAAAGTTGTTATGTGTGGGGAGAGGGTATGTGGGGATGGAAAGGCAGAATTAAAAGTACATCTGAGGCCAGTGCAGACTTCCCCCCCTTTTTTCAAAAACAACCCCCCCAAAACATCCTGGCACACGTCATAAAACAAACCAAAAAATAATAATTAGCAGCATTTGTATATGACTTGAACCAATGGAATCTTTGCTTTGTACCTCCTGCTTTCAACTGCTTAGTTCAGCTACCTCTTTATGTAGGGCACTCGTAGGTAGAATGCTTTTCTTTTGGTAAAGGTTCTGTGTTTTCTCCAGGAATTACAGTCATAGCCCTATACTTCACCACCTTTTTTACTCAGTTTTTGTTGAAGGATAGTTAGAACATTACTAAACTTCTCAAATGGGGTGGTGAAGGGAGAGGAGGGAGTTCCTTAGGAATTAAAGATTCCAGGTTTTCGGAAACATTAACCAACCATTGCAGCAGGAGCAGATGGACTCAGTCTGCAGAGATACCTTTACTTGCAGTAAGTAGCCATAGATTGGATTTTCTTTCTTTCTTTTAAACTCACAGTCTATATTTCCATTTGTGGAAGGTATTAATTCAGAAAAATCACATACTTGTAAATCATCATTCTGATGAAGATGGAGCCGCACAGGGTGACAGGGATGATTCTGATATCATCTGCAGTGGCAATTATAAAATAACCTTTTACACCCAGCTTGGACACTGCATTGCAGAGACAGCAGATGTGAAGTGCTGGTTTCCAAAAGCAACACAGATGCTGAAAAGTTTCCACTGCTCTATTTCAGCATGGAAATGTCAAATACTAAAGGTTAGAATTACAGTATATGAATCTTCCAGGGTTTTGGAAGAAAAGTCTTGATGTTTTTTCAACCAGGTTGAAAATGGTTGCTTTTAGCTTTAACCATCAGATTTAAACTTTTGCTTTTTTTTAATTTTGGAAAGTAAATCCAATCCCCCAAACCACTAGTGATATTGTTTTTGCAACTTATCTTAAATATGTTGAAAATAGAGAAGCTATAGTATTTTAAAATGTGAGTTTTTTGAGTTTGCTCTAAGCTTTTTAGGTTTCTTATCAATTTGTCAGAGTCAATGTTCAAAGAAAAGTTGGGTTTCAGTTCAGAAGATTTAAAAATACCTTTTTAAATTACTGTTAATTGTTTTAATTCTCATATTTTAAAACTGAAATGAAACAAGGCTATTTTAGAAGCCATCTGTCTGTGAGAAAGTGAAGGATCAACTAAAACAAACCAGAGTAACTTAGGAATGATACAATTCAATATCCTTGTAAGTACAGCAGCTCTATGGGGGAAGCTGGGAAAAAGGAAGAGCTTTGCCTTGCCTAGTGGACTATAAGAGAACAATTCTTATACAGATGTCTGTTGACTCAACTTCATACAAGTATAGAAGCAGCACATGAATGCAAGGGTCTGTTTCAGGGAGTATCATTTTTTTGCAGAAGTATTGATTGTCAAGTCAGATAGGATCCTATTCCACATTTCCAGATGTCACAAATGTTTGAAACTTTTGAAAAAGTATTTTTTTCTTAGTAAGATAGTAAAAATTAGCCATTTAAAATTGTGTCCCAATATTTGAATTCCTTTTCAAGTGATGTCCTGTCATATGTCTTTTTGTGAAACAAGGTAAAATGACATGGCCCTAATACTAAGCAGAAATCTCCTGAGTGCCGTTTCTAGGGTATCTCACATAAAATACCATTTATTTCTTCTAAAGGCAATTTTCCAGGATAATTAATAAATGCTGTATTTTGGGAGAATCAAATAATTTTCTAGTTAATCTTAGCATTTTCAAATCTGAGTTTTGGGAGGTAGAATTTAAGTTTGTTTTACTATTTATTTCAAATTATACAATGAACAAAATGAACCTGGCTTTTTATTTTTTTGCCCTTCTCTACATGGATTTTAAAACCTGTTTCCTTTCTTTTCCTTTTTTTTTTAAGCAATTTCCTCAATACACCAAGAAAAAGATCTCATCACAAGAAGGTTCTCTGTTGCTGTGGCTGCTGATGCCAGGTGAAGTTGAGAACTGAGGAAATAAATAGCTAATTGAGGAACAAAAAAAGGTGGTGAGAATTGAATTGGCAGGATAATTGGCGCATTTATCCTTTCATTCACTTTTAGACTGTTAGTCAAAAGTGAGGTTTTTGGATTCAATTATTTGAATAGTAATTTCAGTTCTTCACATTACATAGGTACATAGATATTTGATTTCAAAACACACATATAGTATATATAAAATAACAAATTTGGGGGAACTTGTTAAAATATATGTTGGGTTCATCAGTTCAACGTAAGTAAACTCTATTCTTGTTTATATGAAATTGTTTCACATAAATTAGTGACTGCCCTGATTGACTCCTTTTGTTTCATGGTGGGTCTAAAATTGTTTTAAACATATTTCTAGAAGCAATAGCCTGCTTCCCATACTTGTCTACACTGTGATGGGGGCCAGTGGCTCAAAATCTTGTAGTAACAATAATACGCAGCTATTTACTAGAAACTGGCTATCAGATGATGTAGTATTGTCAGTTCTATTTATTGTCCAGGTTTGTGAAATGTGGAAAAGTCACACATCTTCAAAGCAGTCTAATTGGAATATTTTTCTTTTCCTTTTTAACTTCCTTCTAATACCCCCCTTTTTTTTTTGCTTTTTTTTTGGAGGCGGCAAGGCAGGGTAATTGGGGTTAAATGACTTGCACAAGGTCACAGGGCTGGATTTGAACCGGGTCCTTGTGACTCGAGGGCCAGTGCTGTATTCACTGAGCCACCTAGCCACCCCCTTCTAATATTATTAACACAATAGATATTCAATAAATACAGATTGATTTATTATTGATATTAATATGACTGGATACAAATTTATCCCAGTTTCTTTTACATATTTTATTTATTTTATTTTTAGGCATCCTTTAAGAGAGTTAAACTACTTTTAGAAAAAGAATGCTATAAATGTACATTTGGTCTGCTTTTTATGAGGAAAAATTTCTGGTGTGATAGAAGGAAAAAAGTTATTACTGATTCTTTCTCAATATCCTATTCCATTTATAGTTTGCAGCAGGAATTTTCAAACTTTTTAAAGTCACAGAACTTTAATATTAAAGAAGTTAATGGATTATAAGATCAGACAATTAATTTTGAATTGCTTATGTCTGTATACATGTCACTAGAAAGTCATAAAATGTACATAGATATATTGACAATCCATTTTAAAGGCAAAATGTAAAAGAATAACAAGAACAAAACCATGATGTAAATATTAGATGGGGATGGAAATTGTGAGGGGTGTAATAAAAAGGTGGTTTTCCCATGGCCCCCACTCACAATCCTGGTAACTTTCCTAATGTTACCTAATGGCTACCATTCACCTACACATGCTAATTCCCCCATTAGAATATAAGCTCCTTGAAGGCAGGACTGTCATTGATTTAGTCTTTGTAGTCTCAGTGCTTGGAACAGGGCTTGGCACATGGTAAGCCTTAACAAGTTGTTTTTTTTTTTAGTTCATTAATTTATTATTCCTTATCAAAGTCATTGTAAAATAAATATAAACATTCTAGCACATGAGTGTCAGTCTTGTATTGTTTGTTTTTTGGTGTGTAACCCTTGTTTACATTTGGGAACCAATGTACTACTTGATACATGCTGAGATTAAGTTAGAGACAGAAGAAGGGAAATATAGTGTAGTGGGCTCCACTCCTGACGTCAGGTTCTTTCCCTCATCATAATACAGGTTCTACCATGATAAAAGGGCCTTGAGTAGAGGTTTCATGAAATGAGACTATCTATCTGCCTTGCAAGAGCTATCTCAGGCTTTTTCAATTCATCCCTATAAGGTTGACTTCCAAGTGAGGAATTTTTTTCCACCCAAAGCAGCTCATGAAATCACCTGCTTGGGTGTAGAGGGCTTCTACTCTCCATTGGTTGAGAAAATGTCATATTAATGACCTACTGATCAATCCCTGGAGTACTTGAGGTCTAAATTATTTGTATATGAGTCACATTCCCCTGCTAGGCTGGTGAGCTTCATGAAGTTTGCATGCATAGCACATTATTCTGCAGACAAGAGATAATCAGAGTACATTTGTTGAATCAATGAATGAATGGAGGACAGGAGACCATGAGGTGACAAAGCAAAGGATGAAGAACAGTCTGCTTCTAATTATCTGCATTAGTAAGGTATCAGATCATAGATTTTGAACTGGAAGGGACTTTAGAAACTACCTTGTTTAACGTCGTTTTGCAAATGAGGAGACCTTTAGAAGCTGTAATTTACCCAATTTGAGCCTACTTAAATAAATAGCAGAGTCAGGTCTTGAACCCAAATCTTTCTACTCCAAAACACTTACACCGAAAACACATTAACTAGTACTCCTTCCCACCCTCTAATTTTCCTGTATATATTTTGTATGTATTTATGTACATGTTAGCTCCCCGAATAGAATGTAAGCTTGAAGACAGGAACTGTTTCTGTTTTTGGCTTTGTATCCCTAGTGCCTAATATTGTGCCTCGCTTGTAGGAAGCACTTAAAAAAATGTTTGGTGATCGATTGGTCAATTGATTGTACCATCATATTTCCCTTTCTCCCATTTTACTGGATGATCAAAGTACATCGACCCCAGGATCATTGTGGTATGGTAGAAAGATTTGGAACGATTTCACTGGTGCTCCATTCTTTTGCCTGGGCAAATGCAATCCCTCTAAACTTAGTGGAGTTTCTGTGGCTGCCCCCTCCTCCCAATTCTTCACCTGGCGGCTCCCCTTTCTGGTCATGAGCCTATCTAAATTCAGATTGGTAGGACAATACATAAAGGCACCTGTCATCCCTGTCCCTTTCACTGTTGATGTTCTGTGCTGCCAGGATGTGCCCTTGTTTTTGATTTGTTCCCCAAATGGTAGCACTCGATGGCTAAGTAGATACATCGCCAAGGTGGAACTTGATGGCAGAAAGGCAAAACCACAGGGGATTCAGGACAGTTGTAAACACTGATTAACTTGAAGCCCCAGATCTTATATTTGCTCTTAGTGGGAATTCGTTGGGTTGGGTAAATCCTGTTGATGTTGTTGCTAGAATGCTGTGACTAGAAGAACTTCACTGCTTACTGCTTGCTGATTGGTAGACTCCACCTGTTGACTGAGAATATAAATCAAGCAGGAGAACAAACACCTTATGAACTGAACAGAAGCATTAGATGAGTCAGTACCCCTCCACACACTTGAAATATGAAAAAGATGGACAATTTCACACACACACACACACACACACACACACACGACACCATTTGTAAGATGGTCCAATTAATTTTTCCCAGACTTCTGTGGGACTCTGGCCTTTTTCAGAGTCTAGTTAGTTTAAGACTGTGTGGTATAGTGGAAATAGCCAAGCATCCAGGGTCAGAAGACCTGGATTCACATTCCATTTCTGTTACTTTCATAGGCTCAGGAACCGGAAAGGACCCTAGAGATAATCCAGTTCAACAACCCCATTATAGATGAGAAAACCAGGCTTGAAAAGTTAAATGACTTGGGGGCGGGCGGCTAGGTGGTGCAGTGAATAGAGCACTGGCCCTGAAGTCAGGGGGACTTGCCTTCAAATCCGGCCTCAGACACTTAACACAAAAAGCTAGCCATGTGACCTTGGGCAAGTCACTTAACCTCAACTGCCCTCCAAAAAAAAAAGCAAAAAAAAAAAAAGCAAAGTTAAATGACTTACGTAAGGTTATAGAAGTATTAAGTGGATCTAGCAGCTTGAAGCTGAAGTGGATAGAATCAGGAAAACTCATCTTCCTGAGTTCAAATCTGGCCTCAGACATTTACTATCTGTGTAATCCTGGGTAAGTCACTTAATCCCATTTGCCTCAGTTCCTCAGTTGTAAAATGAGCTGAAGAAGGGAATGGTAAATCACTAGTATCTTTGCCAAGAAAATCCCAAATTGTGCATGATTGAAATGACTGAACAACAAAATATTCCATATATGGTAAGTATATTCAGAATTCAAACCCAGATCTTCTGACTCCAAATTGAGGGCTCTCTCCACCACACAATAGTTCCCTGATGATTTGTGAGAATTAAATTTCTTAGGCTGCTCTTCTCATCTGTAAAGATGAGATAATTGGACCAAATAGCCTCTAAGGTCCTTTTATAGCTTTTAAGTTCTGTGATCTACTCTGGTCTTCACCATAGCAATTAGTACATGATTAGAAGCCAGTACTGGATTACCCAGTAGAAACATGTTTATGGACTCCTAAAACTGGTTGAAGTGAAACAATTAGTGAGCGGAAGCTGAGATGCATAGTTCAGATTTCTGATATTTATGTGCTGGGCATACCGTTGTGCCTTCCTCTTATTACCCAATGCATACCAACTTACAGCCCTGGCTCTATATTATCTTTTACACTTGAGCTCCTTGCTCCCATGTCCTTTGGCCAATTATACCTTGCCAAGCCCCATTATCTGCTGTCTTTGCTCTTATTCACATGTTGCTGGACAGAGCTGGAGAATATAAAGAAACTATGCTATCTGGGCTTATTATAAATTCGTTACATAGTCTCAACTGGGCTCTCCCTGCAGAAGGGCAAGTTTTTACATTTCTCTAATCCATTAACTAGCCATTCATTACAGTAGTTATTCCAAATCTTTTCATTCCTCCTCACACCTCCATGGCACCCACTGTCACCTCCTCAAATGAGAGCCCTGCCTCACATTTCACTGAAAATAAATGGAGGCCTTTCACCAGAAGTCCTATCTTCTTCCTTAGGCTTATCTCATTGTACACAGATGTCTCCTCACACTACCTCACATGAAGAAGTGACCTTTCTCCATATCAAAGGAAAGCCCTCAACATGTACCCTTGATCCTGGTCCATCCTGTCTTCTCCAGCAGATTTCCCAATCATCCTGTCACTCTCTAATTTTTAGTTTCTTCCTATCTGTTCCTCTGCTTCTGACTGACAAGCTTATCTCTCCTTCATCCTTTTTTTAAAAATTGAACTTCTGTTATGTACAATTTTTTGCCTTTTTCTTTTACTTAGTTATTTTTAGTTTTCAACATTTATTTCCACAAGATTTTGAGTTATGAATTTTCTTTCCATCTTTCCCCTACCCCCACCCCAAGACAGTGAGCCTACTGAATACCACTTCCCCCATTCTGCTCTCTCTTATATCCTCCCTCATTCCCCCTAACTTTCTAGTAGGGCAAGATGCATTTTTATACTCCACTGCTTGTATATTTTATTTCCCAGTTGTATGTAAAAACATTTTTTAAACATTTGTTTTTAAAACTTTGATTTCCAGATTCTTTCCCTTCTTGCCTTCTCACCCACCCCCACTTGAAAGACAAGCAATTCAATATAGGTTGTACATGTGTAGTTACACAAAACATTTCCACAGTAGTTATATTGTGAAAGATTAACTATATTTCCCTTCATCCTACCCTGTCCCCCACTTATTCTATTTTCTCCTTTGACCCTGTCCCTTTTCAAAAATGTTTGCTTCTAGCTACTCTCTCCCCCAATCTTCCCTCCCTTCTGTCCTCCCCCTTCTTATCCCCTTCCCCCCTACTTTCCTGTAGGATAAGATATCAAATTGAGTGTGTATGTTATTCCCTCCTTGAGCCAAATTCAATGAGAGTAAGGCTGACCCATTCCCTTTCACCTTCCTGCTCTTCCTCTCCATTATAAGTTTTCTCTTGTTTCTTTTATTTGAGATAATTTACCCTATTTCTATCTCTCCATTTCTTCTTCTACAATTATATTCCTCTCTCACTTCTTAACTTTATTTTTTAGATGTCACCCCTTCCTGTTCAACTAATCCTATGCCCTCTCTGTATACATGTATACACATATACACACTTACATATATATTTATACACACATATACCTTCCTATACATACATATGCATGTATGTATACACACATACATATATACATGAATACATACAAACATATGAAGTTTTCCAACCTTCCTAATGCCATGACCTTTTAATACTCCTCTATGGGTGTATCTGCATGTGGGCGACCTGTGTGGAGACAGATAGAGGAGAAGTGTCTCTGTTCCTTAGATCATTGGAAATATGTGTTTTCCTATGTTCTTAGGCGACCCCTGTGAAAGGGTCATTTGACCCCCAAAGGGGTTGCAACCCACAGGTTGAGAACCACCGATACACACAGACACACAGACACACACACATATTCCCTTCAACTATGCTCATACTGAGAAAAGTCTCAGGAGTCACAATTATCATCTTTTCATGTAGGAATGTAAATAGTTCAACTTTAATAAGTTCCTCACGATTTCTTTTTCCTGTTTACCTTCTCATGTATCTCTTGCTTCCAAAGTCATATTTTCTGTTCAGCTCTGGTTTTTTCATCAAGAATACTTGAAAGTCCTCTATTTCATTGAAAGATCATATTTTTCCCTGAAGCATTATACTCAGTTTTGCTGGGTAGGTGATTCTTGGTTTTAATTCTAGCTCCTTTGACCTCCAGAATATCATATTCCAAGCCCTTCAATCACTTAATGTAGAAGTTTGCTAGATCTTGGTTATCTTGATTGTGTTTCCACAATACTCAAATAGTTTCTTCTTGACAAAAATTGTAATATTTTCTCCTTGACCTGGCACCTTTAGAATTTATCTATGATATTCATAGGAGTTTTCATTTTGGGATCTTTTTAAAGAGGCAATTGGTGAATTCTTTACTTTTCATTTTGCTCTCTGGTTCTAGAATATCAGGGCAATTTTCCTTGAGAGTTTCTTGAAGGATGATTTCTAGGCTCTTTTTTTGATCATGGCTTTCAGTAGTCCAATCATTTTTCAATTCACTCTCCTGGATCTATTTTCTAGGTCAGTGCTTTTTCCAATGAGATATTTCACATTGCCTTCTATTTTTTATTTGTTTGGATCTGTTTTATAGTATCTTGATTTCTCATAATGTCATTAGCTTCCTTTTGCTGTAGTCTAATTTTGAAGGAATTATTCTCTTCAGTGAGTTTTTGAAATTTCTTTTCCATCTGGGCAATTTGGCTTTTTAAGGCATTCTTCTTCTCATTGGCTTTTTGGACCTCTTTTGCCATTAGTCTATTTTTAAGGTGTTATTTTCTTCAGCATTTTTTGGATATCCTTTAGCAGGCTGTTGACTCAGTTTTCATGATTTTCTTGCATCATTCTCATTTCTCTTCCCAATTTTTCCTCCACTTCTCTTACTTGATTTTTACAATTCTTCTTGAGCTCCTCCATGGCCTGTAACCAATTCATATTTTTCTTGGAAGCTTTTGATGCAGGAGTTTTGGCTTTGTCATCTTCTGGCTCCATTTTTGATCCTTTTTGAACCCCAAAAAGATTCTATGGTCTGATTTTGCTCCTTCTGCTTGCTCATCTTGCCAGCTAATAACTTGAGTTTTGAACTCTTTGCCATGGTAGAACTCTGTTTCCAGAGTGGAGAGAGCTGTGTCTGAAATCACTGAGGTTTTTGCAGTTGCCATAGTTATGAGGGTGGATGCCCTCTAGCCACCACAAGCTCTGACAGCTAGAATTCCTCATCCCAGGACCACCACCCAAGACTGATCCAGATGCAAGCAGGTCACATCAAGAGAGATTACCCTCTGAATGGTCACTTGGTCCCCCTATGATCTGCAGACCAAGAGCTCTGGAGGCAGCCATGTGTCAGCAGTTGCAGTTGCCATACCGCCACCAGGTAGAAGAAGGGGCCAGACCATGCTTTTCTGTCATGTAGCTCCAACAGAGTTCTCTACTGACCTTTTACTTTCTCTTTGGCATTTATGGCTTGAGAAGACTGGAAAACTCGACAGCTTTCTGAAGTTTTCCCTGGCCAGTCTATGTTTAGAGTCATATTTTACAAGTATTGGAAGTGGTTGGTGCTGGAGCTTAAGCAAGTTCCTACTTTTACTCCCCCATCTTGGTTCTGCCTTCCTCTCCTTCATTCTTAAAAATCCCTTACTTGATCCTTTCTTTCTTTCTTTCTTTCTTTCTTTCTTTCTTTCTTTCTTTCTTTCTTTCTTTCTTTCTTTCTTTCTTTCTTTCTTTCTTTCTTTCTTTCTTTCTTTCTTTCTTTCTTTTTCTATTTTGGAGGGGGGGAAGGCAGGAAAGTTAGGGTTAAGTGACTGTAAAGCCTGCATGAGCAGCTTTCCAGAGGTCTGCTGCGGTGAACAGCTTTCAATATTCTGATTACATAGATGCAGACTATCTATTCAAGAACAAATCAGAGCAAAATATTCACAGAAAATCAAGGTACAGCATTCACAATGTTACAATTTATCAAAGAGAATCAAAATAAAGCATTCACCATATCACAACTCAACAACTTATCACTAAAATGGCCACATAGTTTTCACCAAAGTGGTCAACAAAGTACAATCATTTTGTAACTCAATCATTCAATCATCCTTAAGAAGACTTTCCTCCTTAAGGGATACACAGTACAAAAGTCAAAGTTCTTCACCCCTATGTCACAGTAAATCATAATCTTCTCAGTCAGTATACAGTATCCAAGTAAGATCTTCTTTCAGTTTGATTGAAGGCTGTCTCTCAGCTTCCATGGTTCCTCTTTCATGGTCCCAACTTTCACCTGGGTTCAGGCAGCTCCCAGTTCCTTGTCCAGCTCCTTGTCCAGTTCTTCATCCAGTTCCCATTCCATATTGAAGTTCACAGTGTCCAGTCCACCTCAAGTCTTTCACAGTTCCTGTTTCTGTGGAGATAAAGCTTGACAGAGCCACAATAGTATTCATACAGATTGCTGGCACCATCATCAATTCACTATCTGCCTGTGAAATAAACTGAGATCCACCAACAAGGTCTGAGAACTCAACACAAATCATCAACATAGAAATCAACACAGACCCACAAATAAAGTAAAAGAGGTCAGCACAAATCATCAGTAAAGTCCCAGTACCTCCAAAACCCTACTCCAGGACTTCTGTAAATATACAACCAGAAAATCCTCTTTCAGGGCTTCCAGTAGGGTCCCAGGGTTTCTGTGCAAAGTATCACAAACAAACATCAACACAGACAGAGCAGAGTGCAGTGATACCACGAGTTTTTTCCTTCTTGACTCTGCCACCACAAGAGTCTTCTTTTTCAATTCTGCTATCTTAAGCCCTGGGGCTCTCCTTATATACGGTCATTAGCTCCTTCCCAGGAGTTCACAAGTTCTAGGGTTCACAAGTTGTGGAGTTCACTTGTTCTGTTTCTTAAGAGAATTGCTATAAGTCTCAAAAGAAACTTGAACTGAAACAAGATGTTAATTCCATCACAAAACAAGATGTGAACTTCTTCTGTGCTTGCCATTACAGTGATTTCCCCAAGATCACATAGCTAGTAAAGTGTTAAGTGTCTGAGGCAGCATTTGAACTTCGGTTCCCCTGACTCCACAGCCCTGGTGCTCTATTCACTGCACCACCTAGCTGTCCCTGACTATCATTTCTAGCTCATGCTGTTTGTCTCTCCTTCCTTTCATGACTATACTCTTTGAGAAAGCCATTTATAATTGTTACCTCCACTCTATCTCTTCTCATTCTTTTCTAGTTCCTCTGCATTCTAGTTAGCATCATTATCTTTCAACTAAAACTGCTCTCCCCAAATTACTGCTGATCTTAATCTCCAAGTCTAATGTCCTCTTCTCAGAACTCATCCTTCTTGACCTCTCAGCAACATCTTACACTGTCAGTCACTTTCTTTTCTTGGATACTCCCTCCTTTCTAAGTTTTTTGGACACAGTTTTCTCCTGGTTCTCCTCTGACTTCTTTACTTCTTCCTTCATTAGACTCTGTTGCTGGCTCTTCATCCAGGTCATGTCTGCTGAGTGTGGATATGTATTCTTCACACTTTGAACCAATTCCAATGATAGTAGGTTCAAGCATTTTCCAACATTCGCCCTTCTTTCACCATTTCCCCTTCCGTTGTAAAAGCCCTTCATTGTGGATCTCTTTTATGTGAGAAAATTTTCTCCATCCTACCTCTCCCTTCCTCATTTTCCCAATGCATCCCTCTTTCTCACTCCTTAATATTTTTTGGAGATAATTTCAAAATAATTGAGTCACACTCATGCCTTCTGTCTATGTAAACTCCTTTTAAGTGTCCCAGTAATGATAAAATTCTTAGGAGTTACATATATTATCTTTAACTTGTTGATTCCCTTATGCTTACTCTTTCATGTTTACCTTTTTATGCTTCTCCTGAATTTTGTGTTTGAAAATCAGATTTTTAAATTCAGTTCTAGTCTTTTCATCAGGAAAAGTTCTCAATTTCATTAAATACCTATTTCCTCCTCTGAAGGATTATACTTAATTTTTTTCTTTGGTAAGTTATTCTTGGTTGTAATCTTGGCTCTTTTTTGCCTTCTGGAATATCATATTCCAAGCCCTCCCCTCCTTTAATGTGAAAACCACTAAATATTATGTGATTTTTGACTGTGGCTCCATGAAATTTGAATTCTTTCTTTATGGTTCCTTGAATTACTTTTTCCTTGACTTGGTAGGTCTGGAATTTGGCTATAATATTCCTAGGAGCTTTCTTTTCAGGAGGTGATTGGTGGATTCCTTCCATCTCTATTGTATCCTCTTGATCTAAGATATAAGGGCTATTTTCCTTGATAATTTTTTGAAATATACTCTTTCCTTGATCATTGCTTTCAGGTAGTCTATCAATTCTTAAATCGTTTCTCTTGGGTCCAAGTGAGTTGTTTTTTGCAGTGAGATAGTTCTCATTTTCTTCCTTTTGAAAATTTTTCCTGCCTTTGTTTTTGTTTGTCTCATGGAGTCCTCAGCTTCCAGTTGCTTAATTCTAATTTTAAAGGAATTATTTTCTTCAGTGAGATTTTGTATTTCTTTTCCCATTTGGCCAGTTCTGCTTTTTAAAGGAGTTCTCTTCAGTAAATTCTTTTCTTTTTGTCTTCAGATTTGACAATCAAATCAATTCCTGATTCTGCTACTCTGTATAATATTGATAAGGATACTTAATTTTTCAACCTCACTTTACTCCCCTTTGAAAGGAAATAACAAGACTAGTTGATTTCCATGGCCTCTTTGAGCTCAAAATTTATACTCCTATGATATGTTTTGTCTTTTCAGAATATTTTACTCAGTGTAACTTTACATAACCTTATCCCATCCTAGAAATAAAAGCGGTGGCTTATATGTATATTTCAATATTAAAATGTAAAGTGATGGAACAACTTGTAAAGATAATAAAAAAGTCTACTTTCTATTTTAATAGTCATATTTAAAGCACATTTTCTGGCATTCTTTTCCACTCTCTGCCATTCTTTTTCTTTAAAAAAAATTATAAATTAAAAAGAAAGTCCTTCTTCAGTCATGAATCCTTAGGATTACACAATCTACCAATGTAAGAGATGTCTTGTTTCATAGCAAAGAGTGCTTTGGACTTAGAGTCAGAAGCTCTGAGTTCAAGAGCAGAGTCTTAGTTTTATGTCTTACAACATATCTTTAATTGACAGTCAGCTGGCTGTAGCTCATGAGTAGAACTCACTGTGGAGTAAACATTTTAATGCCAATTATACTCACTCTTAAGCAGGAATGATAAGATTTTGGTTTTTTAACTCCCATTGTCCCAGGCTAGCAACTTGTAAGTCTCCTTCCCTTACTACTTTGATTTGGGACAACTCATTTAACCTCTCTTTGCCTTAGTGTAACATTCTGGCTTACTCTAACATCCCTCAACCCATGGAAGTCCTGGTTGCTTGAGTCCCTAGAAGAGTTGGACTACTATTTTCAGGGTTCTAGGGCTAATTCAGTGAGTGAGTGACTGTCCTCCTATCACCATCTTCTCAATAGTAATCTGTGTTCTTCAGCTGAAGCATTTATTCAAATGGAATAGTATGAATAGATGTCACAAAACATTCTCAACCAGACCTGGGATACACTTTCTCACAAATATACATCATCCATAGGGGAGAAGAATGAGCATGGACCTAAAGAGTCCCTGCCCATGAACAAGGTATGTGACCAAGGCAACTCACAACTCCAGAAGTTCAGTACTCAATGTCCTGTCTTGTTCCAGAGGGTCCTAACTAAGTTCATTTCAGGGCATAGCACCAGTGATGGATAAGTTTTTCCACTGGTAAGCTGGACATAGAATTTCTGCTCAGTGAATAGCTCTGCTGACATCCCTCTTTGTAGGGAGTTCTGTTTTGGCTGCGTGGTCAGTCTTCCCCTAAAATGAGTCCAACAGATTGTTCAGTTGTTCTCCTAACTTCTCATTGAGCTTGAATACTGCTGGGCTTGATCAGGCAGGTAACTTGGCATTGGGCAAGGCTGCCTGAGCTAAGCCAAACAGGTCACTCAGATGCTAGACTATTGCCAGACGAGACTGAACAGGTCACTCACCTGCTGGGCATCTGCTGCTGAACTGGCTGAGCAGGCTGCTCTGTTGCTTAGCTCTTCTTTGGACTAGCATCTTTGCCGGTAAGGCAAATCTACTGGGTTCACTCTTCATTGGGTAGCTGCAGTTTTTTTAAACCACCTTCATCCATTGGCTTAGGGGGGCGTTACTTGTCTCTTCCAGAGTATTACCGTACTCTTTTTAGCTGGAATGCTATCACCATCCAATTTATTCAGCAATTTTTTTTTAAAAATAGGGAGTTCTGAGACTTTGGACAAGGAGGGGAGAAATAAAAAAAAAAGAAGGTAGTAGTCAAAGCCTATGGAGTTTGAGATGGAAGAGTAATATCATGAGTGCCAAAAATCTACCTGGGCCTGGTGGTCATTTTCATACAAGTCTGTCCCTGCTTATTGACCATGACGCTAGTGGACCTAGTAGAATATGCACCTTGGAAAAATGAATAAAACGAAATCATTTAGACAGAATTTGATCAGAGAAATCTGAGGTCATCAAGTGGAAGGTATCTTGGTTTTTAGTGAAAGTGTTTTTATATAACTACTTTTATATAAAGTTGAAAAACAAATTTTTAATTGACAGCTGGCTGTGGCTCACAGGCAGAACTCACTGTGGAGTAAACAGTTTAATGCCAATTATACTCACTCTTAAGCAGGAATGATAAAACTTTGGTTTTTAACTCCCATTGTCCCAGGCTAGCAACTTGTAGGTCTCTTTCCCTTATATCAGGTTTCTTTGCTCTTCTCTTTTGCCCTGTTTTTATCGCCTTCTCCCTTCACTCAGTCTCGACATAGACACAACAGTTGGGTTCTGTTAGTAAAGTCATTGTTCGTTTCACCAGAGCAACCTGCTTTGCCTGATGTCAGGTATAACTGATCTATTCCCCACATAAGAACACTATTTGCCTTTGGGCTCTTTGTGCAAGAACAGGTTAAATGACTGGGCCAACATTGGAAGGATTCTGCTATGCCTAGGCAAAAACAAGCTGGGTGGTTTGTGGGATATTTGTGCATGTCATTGTCTCACCACAAATTACCCCAGGGCTAATCAGTTGGAAACAAGAATTTACTCAACAGCTAAGTAGCAAAACTATTAAGTAAACCAGAGATCAGAATTTATTCCTTACCTATGTGGTTTCTAGAACTGTGTAGAAATAGTCTCAAAGAGCTTTCAACTAAAAAAAGAACATATACTGGAGGTGAATTGTCCCAATGCCATGAGAGAATATTGATTTCAATCGAGTTAATCTCCACCAGCACCAGGGTTTTATGCTACTCTACCCCCTATTATTCGATTTCTTACCCAGCGCTGATCTTTTCTTTTTTCATTGCCTTCACTCTTCATGTTTGTAAATAAATGTAGACCATTTCCTCCCACCCCCAATATTTATTAAGATTCAACACAAATATTTGATTTCCTTTCCTGTACACATATCAGTTCCCTCATTTTTACTGTATCTTATGATTTCTTTTAGCAGATAGTGGTATTCAGATATTTTAAGATCTGAATAAGATGTTATTATTTTATGCAACACTTTCTCAGGCTCTAAAAAAATATTTACCTATTTGTTTAACACCTATTATACCTATAGTATAGGGGTCCATGGATGGATTTCAGGGGAATGATCCATGAACTTGGATGGCAAAAAAATTGCAGCTTACTTAAAATTGCACTGATTCTAACTAGAACTGAGCATTTCCTTTGATTGTGAACTTAGGCAACAAACCACAGTAGTATTTGGCTTTACTTGACAGCTAATGGAGTTCATCCTTCCCCACCCCCCAAAAAAAGGGAAAAGGAAAGAAAAAAGGTTAAGGACCCCTGTTCTAGGTAACTGTCTAGTAAAATGGAAAATGGAGACTATTTCTTCAATGGCACTCATTCAATTCAATCATTCCTTGTTTCTTCCCTACTCTATGAACTAAACATTCTTCTACAGCTTAAAAAACTTGGTGACTTTAGTGAAGGTATAAATGTCATGCTTTATCCAATTTGTAGATGACACAGAGCTGGGAGGGGCAGAGAATAAACTGAATGACAGAATGAGGATCCAAAAAGATCTTCACAGATTAGAACAATGGGCTGACTCTGATAAGAGGAAATTTAATAGGGATAAATGAACGCTTGAGTTCAAAAAAATCCATACAAAGACAGGATGGGGAAGATGTGGCTTGACAACAGTTGCTATAAAAATACCTGGGGGGTTTAATGGAATGTAAGCTCCATACAAGTAAACATTGCAACATAGCATCCGAAAAAGTTAATGTGATCTTAAGCTGCTTTCTCCAGAAGGAGGCTGTTCGTTGCCCTCGTTAGACCACAGTTAGAGAATGATGCTTAGCTTAGCCTCTGCCAGACTACTGGAGTCTGTATGCCCACTGGCATTATCTATAGCTATTGGAAGTCTTTGTTCTGGTTCTACATCCTTGGCTGTGACAATCTAGAGTGGAGAGGGTGGCATGATTTCAAGTTTTTTCTCTATTCAACTGGAAAGGAAGTCAGTCTGCATTAAGATTCTATTAGACTTCTGGGTGCCTTCTAGAAAGAAAATCCATGGTTTGGGCTAGGTGAATCAGTGAAATTACACATCCTTATTCTTTTTGATCAGACTCTAAAAAGTGTAGGTATACCTAAATGTAGTATATGGGACCTATAGGCAGTAATTACATATTAGAGAATCTGAGTTGAATCCTTAAAGCAGGCAATAAAAAAGTGAATTGGAGAAGCAGTTTTGTTTCTGAGCTAATAGTTACTATAGGGAATACTTATTCTGCTCTATAATTAAGAGTTCAGAGTGAGGGTAGAAGGTGTTATAAAGTCAGCTAGATGTTAGACTGAGTAGAGCATTGAGATGGTAGTCAGGGAGACTTGAGTTCAAATTTGACCTCAGACACTTACTAGCTGTGTGACCCTGGGCAAGTCACTCTACCCTGTTTGCCTCAATTTCCTAATCTGTAAAATAAACTGGAGAAGGAAATGGGCAAACCATTCATGTATCTTTGTCAAGAAAACCCAGAATGGGGTCATGAAAAGTCAGACAGGACAGAAATGACTGAACAACAACAACAACAACAAAGTCAACAAAGTGTTATAAGGGGGGGGAGGGCGGCTAGGTGACACAGGGAATAGAACACTGGCCCTGGAGTCAGGAGGGCCTGAGTTCAAATCCGGACTCAGACACTTAACACAAAACTAGCCTGGTGACCTCGGGCAAGTCACTTAACCCCAATTGTCCTACCTTCCCTTCTCCAAAAAAAAAAGTGTTGGAGTAGGTGATAGGAGGAGAATGGTAGCAGCCTGAGGGCATGCATGCCTTAGGAGCCCAGACAGCCACACCAGGGACAGACTGCTTACTAGCAGAGGTTGTTGAAAGCCCTGCATGGTTTGATTACCAAAGGACAAGTAGAGGTGTGGGGTAGTTTGTTAATTCCATACAAAACTGGCAGTATTCTTTTGACTAAAGGATGCCCATCCCTCACTCAAGGGTGGGAAAGGCATCAGAGTTTTTGTTTACCCACATGGAAACTGGGCTGGTTTTGATGGACTATCATGAAACCGGATTATAATAGGATCTCTTACTTCAATGTCTCCATGTGTCTAGAGAATAGTGGCAGAAAAGGTAAAGGAAGGGCCTGGGTAAGATGGAATCCCAGGCCTGGAAGTGCATCATTAGAATTTGGATGCACTTCAGGGGAAGTTGTAACTTTCCCAGACAAAGAGAATTGTTGACTGTGGAGACTGAGCCAAGAGACGAAGCCCTTGAGGCTTTTTCCTCACCTTGCCCACACAGACTGTGCCAAAAGACAACCAACACAGCTGTGCTGCATAGCTACAGGTCAGTGCCAAGGGAGCGTTATGTCTGATCCAGTAGGTGAGAGGGAAGAAGAGTCCAGAAGCCAGTTTGGTACAAAAAACCTTACACTTAGCTCCCAAGGAGAGCTTCTGTTTTGCAGATCAAATACTCTTAAGCAAGTTGCCTCAAATGTTGAGAGAAAAAAGTGGGGAAAGAGCTGAATGAGCTGGAAAGCCTCTTACAAATACAACTTGGCCTTCAATATCAATAAGGACAGAAGACACAGAGACCAGAAGCAAGTGAAAAATGACTCATGTTTGTAGTGTTGGCTCAGCTATAAGAGGAGAGAGAGTGGAAAGGGCAGGAAGCTGAAATATACTTTAAAAAAAATTTTTTTTTGTCTTTAATTTATGGAAGAGAACAAGCATTTCCATAATGTGGCATGACAAAAAGGACTATTACATATGAAACTGCAAATCAATTATGTACAACTTGGTATTCCTTTTAAATATAGAATAAATAAATATAAAATAGGTATAAGTATATTATATATAAAATATATATACCCTATGAAATAAATTGATGTAATAAACATACGGTATTAAATATAGTAAGTATAAATATATAATTTTATAATAAATATTTAAGTATAAATTTAAATAAATATATTAAATCAATAATATATAAATAGATATAAATATGGGGATTGCATCAGCCAAGCACTCTGCATGGTCATAACATAAGGAGGAGGCTTATTAGTCAGTTTTCTGAATTGTACTACTCATTAGCTTTATTGTACCAGAGCTAAACAATCACTGCTTCTTCCAAAAAATAAAATCTTTTGACCTGAGCCTCCCAAAGATTTGAACCCTGAACAGCTACTATGACTATACCCATTCTGTTAAGTTTACAGCTTTACCATTATCTCTGTTAATTATATTTATATAATATGTAATGATAATGATAATAATAATAATGTATCAAAATAAATATAAAATAAACATAGAAAAATGGATTTCTGTAAAATATTGCCTGGATAACATATATATATATATATATATATATATATATATCTATATATCACCTAGATAATATATATGTTTGCCTTAGGTCATTGGCAGAAATCTGCTTATTACAAGGCAAGGGTGCAAGAGAAAATTCTATCAGATAATTTAAGGAATAGAAAGCCTCAGAAGAAGCCAGTAGCTTCATAAATAGCTGGACCTAAATGGAGTGTTGTCAATAAGACCTTCCCACTCTTCTCTCTTCACACACAAAGTGAAATGGTACTTAACTGGGAAAATTAGGAACTAAAACAGGAGAAAAGACTTTAGCAAAACTGGAGGCCTAAGAGAATATTCTAGTGACCAACAGAGTACATAGTTTATCTTTCTGTTTGTGCACAAAATTCAGGTTCTATTCCGTACTAGAGAAGGCAAGAGAGTTGGGAGAGTATCTCTTTAATCTTTGTATTACTGAGGAAAATGAAATGCTCTTTAAAAGACAAGATAAGTGATCTGGTGCCTGCATGTTTTCATGAGAAGAAAGGAGGTCAAGTGATGCTTCTATTAAGCACTTGCTCTGTGTTAGCCGCTATCCTAAAGCTGGGGATACAGAGAAGGTCAAAACACATAAACAACAAACCAGGCCCCAGTCTCAAGGAGTGAACTTGGAGCAAGAATCTATCAGGAGTGTGCTCAGCCTTTTTGTAGGTGATATTGTGCTGACTGCATCAAGTCCCAGAACATTACAGAACCTCCTAAATGAGGCCACATCTCCCAATTTGAAATGAGTCAAGGAGCCAAGAAGTCAAAGAAGCTAAGAAGCTAATTTGATCTTAGGCCGTAGACTGTTTATAAGGGGCTATAGATAGTTCCACCCTTCTCTGCCATGGTCAGATCTTACCTGGAACACACACAGTATAGGGATTTTGTGGGTAGGTGTATGTAAGCCAAAGAAAGGGGGGAGTTCCCACAAATGTAGTGGTGATCTTAGCGCCATGTGAGTTTCTGACTCAAGGGCTCTAGTAGTTTGAAATGTTGTATTTTAAATGTATTGGGATTGGGAGAAAGTGAGCAAAGTTGGAATGGTTGATCAGATGAGATAATGTATGTAAAGAGCTTTGTAAGCCATGAGACATTATGCAATTGTCAGCTCTTAATAGCATCATGTGTCTTAGAAAATAATACTTAAGTGATTTCTAGGGAGCAGTAATAACAGTAAAGCTTGGAACGTAACAGCACAGCCGTAGTCATAGCAGCTGCCCAGGGTTCTAATCTTTGGTAGGCTCAGGTCAAGGGATTTTATTTTTTTTGGAAGGGGCAGTTATTCTTTAGCTCTGGTGGAATAAAGCTAATGAGTAGTACAATTCAGAAAACTAGCCAATAAGCCTCCTCCTTCTGTTATGCATGCAGAGTGCTTGGCTGATGCAATCCCCATGCGGACTTTTGGGCAGGCTTGTAAGGATTAATTGGCCAATCCCTCATTATAGTAGGACAACCCAGTTTTCTGTGCTGTTGTACTTTCACTGTGGTTTGATGCTTTAGATAGGTGAGTCAGTGTAATGGGAATATGAAGATCTTCCCTGCCCTTTGGCCCCTTGATAGGCTTAAGTGAATTTGAGAACCTGTCCTGATTTGAAAATATACCCTGCCCCCTAATAGTCTGGATGTGGTCACATGGAACCTGTGGCAAGAGGCTGGTTTTTCAGGAATGCCCATACCTTATTACTTTGTGATTGGGCAGTAGGTCAAGAGGATTGTGACCTTCTCTGACCCAGGAGAAGGCTATATATACCCTGACATGAGTTTTTGCTTTGGAGATCACTCATGGGAAGAGAGTTGTGGGATTTGGCCAGATGAGGCTCTAGGCAGCCATTGAACCCCGCTTGGCTTTGAAAACCCAGATGTTGGTGCTTCTCTCTCTGGTAACTAACTAGGTATGGATGTAATGGTCAGACAGCTGGAAGCCCTGTCTGCTGGTCTGTTTCTCTGTCTGTATTTTTTGTCTGTTGTAACTTCTGTTTGTATTCTCTGAAGTTCAGGGTGC
>CM053597.1:58776751-58800796 GCA_028646575.1 Pseudocheirus occidentalis
TTTCTGTAATAAGATATAACATAGAGACTTTCCTTGTTCTGAAGACTGTATATAATATTATGAATTGCAGAAACTGTGAACATTGTACTGAATAAAGATTTGTAACGGAACAGAGTGTTCACTAATACTGTGTAATCCGAATCTTAAAAGCTCCTCACAGTAGCATTCTCTCAGAAATCTACTGCTGATTGGCTTTACAGGGACACCCAAAAAGGTCATTTGCAGAAGATGGGATCTGAGTTGAACTGAACCCAGAAGGTGATCTGAAAAGCCAGGAGGCAGAAAAAAGGAGGAAGAACATTCCAGGCTCAGGAGACAGATGCCAAAAACTCACACTCAGGAGAGTGTCTGTGGGAGAAAAGCAAGGACAATTTTGCTGGATTGCTAAGTAGAGGGGAGTAAAGTGTAAGAAGTCTGGAAAGCAGGAGGTGGCCAGGCTGTGAAGGGCTTTAGAAGTCAAAGAGAGGATTTTATATTTGATGCTAAAAGGAACAGGGAGACACGGGAATTTATTGAGTAGGGGAGCAACACAGTTGGACCTACATTTTAGTAAGAACACTCTGACAGCTGAAGACCAGCCTGGAATGGGGAGAGCCTTCAGTCAGGGAGACCAACCAGAATGCTATTTCAACTGTTCTGTCATGAAATGAGGAGGGTCTACACTAGAGTGTTAACATTGTCAAAGGAGAGAAGGTGCCATATATGAGAAATGTTGCTAAGGTAGAATTCACAGAATTTGGCAACAGAGGGGGAAGGGATTAGAAAGTAAGGAATTGAGGATGACACCCAGATTATGAGCTTTAATAACTAGGAAGACAGTGGTATCTTCAACAGTATTACGGAAGTTAGGGAAAAGGGAAGGCTTTGAGGAAAAGATAGTAAATTCAGTTTTGGACATTTTGAGGTTAAAGATGTCTATAGGACATCAAGTTCAAAATGTCCCATAAGCTATTGGAGACAGGTGAGACTAGTGATCAGGAAAGAAGTCAGGGCTAGATGCATAAATGTGAGAATATTTATTTATAATTTTTTGCTATTAGAAAGAATATTGGGGAAGAGTCTGTCTTTGGTTTAGTTTCATTTTGTTTTGATAGCTAGGTTTTATTCCCCCTGTTAGTAACCTCCATGGGACATAGTACCAATCATTGGATTAAAAGGTATACACATTATGGAAATTCTTTCTGTGTAATTTAATTTTGCTTTCAAAAAAGGATGAACCAAATTGTGGTTCGCTAGCTTTTTAATAGTATCCCTGTTTTGCCACAACCATGCCAGCATTTAGTTTTTCGTTTGTTTGCTTTTCCCACATCAAACAGAATATCCAGAATTGTTTTAATTAACATTCCTCTAATTATGAAAGATAGAACATTTTCATGCAGTTGCTCATAATTTAATTATTTTTCTTCCAAGAACTCTTTTCACAATGGAGCCACAACTGCTGGGGTAACACCCCATACACACACACACACACACACACACACACACACACACACATACACATTAAGTATAAGATAAAGGAAAATGTGTAGTAGCAAAGGATAGATACAAAATACATGAGAAAATCTGAGCAGAAGGAAAAATGTTTTCAGTTCAGACAAAGAAAGTTTCATGGAGGAATTGGTACCTAATCTGACTCTGAAGAGGATTCCTAAAGTCAGAGATGAGAAAGAGATATGTTCTGGGTACAAGTGCCAATATGAATGCAGAGGCAAGATGAGATCAGAAAAAGGCAAGAAATCCACTTTGGTGGAAGGTCAAATGTGCCAACAAGAAGCTTAAAGGCACCTATTAGGACCTGGAGTCAGGAAGGCTTGGGTTTAAAATTCAGCCTTAAACTCTTACTACTAGTGGTAGTACTCCAGGCAAGTCACTCAAACTCTCCCTGCCTTGGTTTTCTATCTGTACAATAAGGATAATAATAGCACCTACCTCCCAGCTGGAGAGGATAAAATGAGGTATCCATAAAGCTCTTTGCTGACCCTAAAGCAGTATGTAAATGCTATTTAAAGAAAGTAATGGAAAATCAAGTCAAAAAGGTTAACTGGATCAGTCTCATAGAGGGTCTTGAATGCTAGGTAAAGAATTTGTATTTTAGTTAGTCCAGAGGCAGTAAGGGGAAGCACTAAAGGTTTTTCAAGAGGTAAGTAGCATAATCAGGCCTTTACATTAAGATGGCTATTTTGGCAGATTGAAGAGGGGAGAAGCTGTTGGAATCAAATATCCAGTTTGACTTGGTAAGATTATAGCTTTATTTCAGGACAATTAAATACAAAGCTCATTTCAAAGATAGGTTACTTTATACAGAAATAGACTATATTTCAGAGTTGGAAGATAGGCCACCAGGTGAATTTTTTTTTTACTATATCAAGTCATAAAGGCCATTTACTAAGATGTGGAAGCATAATATTTGGTATACCTAAAGAGAAGATCCATGCTGATGAAAATGAGGGTCTTGTTCAAATAGAAATTTGAACTTATTTTTTAATATGCTAGCTCAGCATAAATCAGCCTTGACTGTCATAAATAGCCAATTAGTTATCAATAAAACTCAATTCAACCAAAATTTGTTAAGTGTCTATAGCAGGCCTGCACAATTTGAAAACTTCTTCAGGTTGCAGGTAGGTTAGACTAGAGACAGAATGATGATGGGTTGGTTGCTGCAGGTCACTTGGCAAACAGGAAAGTGGGCAGTAACAACCATACATTTTTCACTTGTAGCCAGAAATCCCAGGCTGTACATTGTTCAGTCCTAATCTATAGTATGAAAAACATTCAAACTCAGAATTTCACAGATGGAAGAGATCTCAGAGGCCACCACAACCTATACCCATTACCACATACCAAAAAGGATGGCCGGCCATCCTTTGCTCAAAGACCTTCAGTGAGGGGAGCCCTCCACCTCTTAAAACAGCCTGTTCTACTTCCCAAGAGTTCCAATCATTAGGAAATTGTTCCTAACCTCGAGCCTAAATTCAGTCTCTTTGCAACCCGTTGCTACTTGTTCTGACCTCTAGTTCCAAACAAAATAAATCTAACTTCTCTTCCACATAACAGGCTTTCAAATATTTGATGACTGCTACCATAACCTGCAAGACCTTTCCTTCCTCCAAGCTAAACATCACCAGTTCATTCAACCAATTCTCATGTCATGAACTCAGGGCCCTTCACTCTCCTGGTTGCCCTCCTCTTGACAGACCCTAGCTTATCAAAGTCCCTCCTAAAACTGTGGTGGCCAGAAACAAACATAATACTCCAGATGTGTTCTGTCTAGGACAGAACACAGAGGATATAACACTTTCCTATTCTTGGAATGCACTTCTCTTAAAGCAGTCCAAAATCACATCAGTATGTTTTGCTACCATATCACCCCTGATGACTCATAATTGAGCTTGCATTCCACATAACCCCCAAACTTTGTTCATATGAATTGCTATCTAGTCTAATGAAAGCAAACTGCTTCATACTGCGGGTTTGGGTCTTCCTCTCCTGTGAGAACAATTTTGTTCTTGGGCAAGAATTATATAAGTATCTCTGACTCATAAATAGCTCTGTCCCCCATCTTAGAAATGATAACGCTGATTTCCTGCCCAAGTGCAAGATTTTACATTTATCCCTATTAACTCTCAATTTATTCTATTCAACCCAGTTTTCTAGTCCATCAAGATTGTTTTGGATCCAGTGTATTAGCTGTCCCTTCTTGCCTTTTGTCTCTTATAAATATTATAAGAATACTTTCTACACTTTTATCCAAGTCATTGAAAAATATGTTTCAGGGTCACATTGCTAGACTGGGAAAAGAAGGACAAAAAAGAAAGAAAGAGTTCATGCCCACAATGGGCTTATACTCTACTGAGGGATGAATTCATTAATTGAGCTTGCATTCCATATAACCCCCAAACTTTGCTCATATGAATTGCTATCTAGCAATTCTCTGAATTCTGAAAAGAATGTATTCTATACCAAACTAGGTGGATATGATTCATTTTCTTAAAATATAATTAATACTTCTAAAACAATACTTTCAAATTTGCAAAACACATTCCTAACAATAACTATGGTAGCAAGCAGTATTTCATTTCATACACAAGGAGACCGAGGCTGTGAAAGTTTCACTGATTTTCTCCTGATTGCATACCTAGTAAGTGATCTGGGAGGGATTCTAAGCCAGGTCTCCTTCCTCCAACTCTGGCTCTCTACTGCAATAATATGGGCTATCTTCTCATATCCCCTATTCACTATGAAAGGAAATAAATCCTAGAGTTTACCATACATGTGTACATAAAGAACAAAATAGAGATTAATTTCAATAGGATAGTATTACTTACCAAAAATTCCATGTCTCCCTTGACAAGTTTCTTATACTCCCCGTGTGTGTGTGTGTGTGTGTGTGTGTGTGTGTGTGTGAACCCCCAGGTTGAAGATTCCTGCACTGCACCATTTTGCCTTAAACCAGGACTAGGCAGAGCAATTTAAGGAAAAATGAGCCCAGGTGAAAAGCTTTCTAATCATGTTTTGACTAAAATTAGGATTTCTACAGCTCCTAACAATGCCAAGAGAGAATGTGTCAGAAGAATCAAGATGCTTGGCATTTTTCAATTGACATTCATTACAGTGTTATAAATGTCAACATTTTAAAATCAAGTCATAAACTATATTTTAAATACTTCTATCTTCTTCATTTAGTCCTAGAATAGTAGAGCTGATAAAGGTGTTAGAAATCACCTGCTCCAATACCTTCATTTTTACAGATGAAAAATCTAAAGCTCAGAAAAGTTAAATAATTACCCAGGGTCGCACAAGTAATCCTCAGTGTCAGAGGTGAGGGAGGACCTGGGTCTCTGACTGGTAGTTCAGTTTGCTTTCTAACTAATACATGTATATTTGGTCTTTCAGCACTTCAAAGAAATTAAGTATCTGCAATACACTGAGCAAAAACCAGCTATTTCCTGTGGGAATGCACCCTAAACAAAAGACTGCAAGTGGCCACGTGGGCTTAATCTTCCTGATTATTTGATAAGGCTGCTTCTACAACCCAGGTGCTCAGCACTCAGCCCTGCCACTCTTTACCTCAAAGAACAAAAATCTTTCAAATATTTAACAAATGAAGCTAATTATTTATAAATAACTGAATTCCTGATAATAAAAAAGCCTGGGAGAATTTATTTTTCCAACCTTTATTTTTGACAGGAATCCTAAGAAACCAAAGCAACAGCAACAGACAGGTTCTGAGAGAGACAACAGGAAAAAAAAAAAAACTACCTTTATTTGGAGCCCTTCACCTGACTTGGGGAAATAAGTTAATTATTAAATGAGCTTCACTTTTTAAAGGAAAGTTTAATCAGTCTTTTCTACCAAATGTATGCTTTCTTGAGGAGCAGAAATGTCATTCTATTTGAAGAATTGTTTGCTTGAGCAGTGAATAACCCCCAGGGTGATGTATTATTGATAAACCATTTTCTTCTGTAATCATCACTTCACATTTACAACATTTTACATGATTCCCATTATCACCATTACATGGTTTTCCAGGGCAGAGTACACATTCTTTGGCAAAAAAAAAAAATAGGAACTTTACAAGAAAGGGGTTTGGAAATGAAATTTAAGCTAAGAGTTTCTCATAAAACCCCATGAGGCAAGGGTTCTAAAACTGTGGTCCCTGAACTTGATTTTAAAACTCTATTTTAATAACTACATATCAGTATAATTGGTTTTCATTTTATTATAATCAGTCTATATAATTTTGATAATTATTTTAATATAATTGGTAAAAAAAAATACAATTGTATTTCATGTTTTTAAAAAAGGTTTTGAGAAGCCAAGATTACCAAACTGCCAAAGGGGTTGATGACATATTTTCTTAAAAGGTCAAAAACCCTACTATCAAGGTTGAAATGTTTTAAAAATCATATGTTTTGCCTACCATTCATACACATTGAATGTATGTGATTTCCTAAAGAGAGATACTCAGACTGTGACTGAATGATGACGTGATGCTGGTTTTAACCGCCCTAATCTCTTCCATTCTTTTGCTACTTTCAGAAAAGAGAGAATCCATAAAGACTTTTATCTTTAATATGATTCTATTAAACAGTGATGTTGGGTTTTAATTGGTTTTTAAATTTTGTTTCACAGTCTATTCAGGGTGTGAGGGTTTTATTTATTTATTTATTTGTTTGGGGGGGTAGGAAGAGTTTTGTTTTGTTATTTTTTTTTCTCTTCCCAAATAAAGCCCAAGGGCAGTAGCACTGGGTGAGAAAACTCATGGTGTATCCTAGTGAGATACTCATCTCCTGATTCTTAAAAACCATTACTTCAAGGAACCCTCTGAAGTATCTGAATAAACACATACAAAAACCAAAAAAACTGGTTTAGCAAAAAGACAAACATAGCTCTCTTCACCCGTTCAACATTAAGGCATGCCTGCATGCATTCCTAGGACCTGTGACAATAGCAACACTTCCTTTCAGACTAATAGGTCCTGAGCCCCATCCTTTGTCTGCTTATTAACTGTTCTGTTCACTGACCAGACCACTAATTGCCTGCTTCTTATAGTTATCCTACATTACTGTAAGAATTAATGAGACACAATTACAGCTCCCAGAAATCTCAAGACTAGCCAACTGCAAAACACTCCATCTGAATGAGAACTTCCTGAGAATAAAAGGGGGTGTGTGGGGGAGAAATCAGGCCATTGTTCATAGGGAACAGAATGTTTTTATGGATTTTTAAAATTGTATTTATTTGAAGATGTTTCATAATTAGTAAGGAGGAGGAGGGAAAGGAAAAATATTGAAAGGAACTGAGAAGTAGTATTCACTGGAAAATCACAGTAGATGCAACAGAGAGATGGACAATTCCTGGAGGAGACAAACATGGGAAAAGAGTATGTGAAAACTGCATGTACAAAACCAATTAGCTGTTTAAATTGAACATGCATTACATTGAATGGTATGTAAGAGTTCCATTTTTGTCATACTGGTGCCCCATATAGGCTGAATTTTACAGGAGGTAAGCTAAATAATAGAGGCAGTGTGGTACCGTGGGAAAGAACGCTGGATAGGGAGTCAAAAGATGGGCATTCAAATCCTGCTTCTGTCACTTATTACTTTTGTGAATTCAGGCAAGATATTAAACTTCTTTGGGCTTCCATTTCTTTGTCAATAAAATGAAGGGGTTCAGCTAGGTAAATAAAGGCATGCATGCATGAATGATTTAATAAACATTTATTAAGTGCTTGCTTGCTACATGCCAAACACTGAGCTAAGCATGGTAATACAATAGAAAAACCATAGACTCCCTACTCTCAAGAAGCCTAAACTCTAATGGAAAAAATGCACACAAAGAGGAGGAACGCTTTGTCCAGAAAGTTAGAGGGATGGAGAATAGAATTACAGGGGAGTATAATACACAGTATACAATTTTAATGGGAGACTTGATTTGAACATGGTTCATGACCCCAGAACTGGAAGGGGGAGAAGGGCAGGAAAGGGTACAAAAATCACATTAAGGCAATTGTTGAGGATGTTGAAGAAATAGCCAGAGAATAGGGGATGGAGTAAATCGTGGTAGCTTGGACTTTCCTCAAAGAACAATCTAGAAGAAGGAATAATTCATCAGGATAGCAGAGCACTAAGGTTATCTTCCTACTCATCTGGATGTGTCTTCTACATACCATTAGAATGTAAGTTCCTTGAGGGTAGGAATTATTTTTGCTTTCTCTTTTTGTATTCTCAGTGCTTAGCATACTACCTGGCAAGTAGTAAGTACTCGTTGATCTGATAAATACAAATAATATCTTAGAGGGGTATTTAGTAGAGGCTTGCAGTTATAATACAAAGTACGTTACTTATAGGTAAGAGGCAGAACTAGTCTTGTCTTTGGATCCAGTTTATCAGGAGAGACCCCAGGGGTTGGGGAGAGCTATGGAGAAGAGGAGGAGAAGGAGAAGGAGAGAGGGGGAGAAGGGCAGGAGAGATGGAAGAGGAGAAGGAAGAGAAGGAGAAAAGGAAGAGGAGGAAGAGGAGGAAGAGAAGGAGGGGAGGAGGAGGAAGAAGTAGAGGAGGAGGTAGAGGAGGAGGAAGAGGAGGAGGAGGAGGAATAAGAGGAAGAGGAGGAGGAGGAGATGAAGAGATTAATATAGATGGAGTAAAGGGCAACAGGAAGGACAGCAGAAGGGCAAGGTACTTACTTGTCAAGTAGTGGGGATATTTACAGACATAGGTAGAAGCTTAGTTTTGATGTGGACGCTGATAGGGGGTCAAATGTAGGTTTTGAATGAGATGTTTGAAGGGGCAGCAGAGTTCAGAGGTAATATGATGAACAGTTGGTCAGAGAGAGATAGTGCTGAAGGCAAGAAGGTATGTCAGGATGATCCATATTTTCAGCCACAACAAGAAAAAGAATAGGATGAGGGGTATTATTATGGGTACAAAGAAGAAAAGACGGCAATGTTGGGAGGGAGAAATGGCAATTTGCGGGTGGGAAGGGGAGAAGAAGAGGTCAAAGTTGACCAAGATTGCTACTTGTAGTTCTTCTGGGCAATGAGGACAGGAAACCTGTGTCTGCTGGAATTTGTAACTGATTCAATGAGTTTTCAAACAGCTGCCACCTAAGGTAGCTATGACAGTTATTAGTGCTATAACTATATTAAGACTATAGAACAGACTAGCTAGGGGGATAGCCTACAGCAGTGTTCTCTCAGAACTGTCTTCTATAAGAGTTATGCTGTCTGGACAGGGAATAACTATCTTATATAAACCTGAAGCTTAAGGAGTCGGCTGGGAAGGGAAAGGAGAGAAACCCCTTCTTCCTTGCAAAGCAGAGAAGGAAGATACAATGGGAAGGAGGTGAGTAGAATAGAGCAAAGGCACAGACGTTGGGTATTAAAGTTTCTGAAGCTGAGAGAAGACATCCTCTAAGAGGACCCCATATAGGGTTGCGACCCACGGTTTTAGAAGCACTGAAGAAATCATGAGTGGAAAAATTGTAAGAGTCCCTGCTCTACCTGATACCAAAATGCAGGAGGTTTAGTTTGGTTGGGGGGAGGGGGGGTGCAGGTTTGTTTTTATATTACTTTTTATTTAGATGTTCGGCATCTTGTAAATACAATCAGAGTTTTATAGACTTGTGGCTTCCAGAGTTTCAAGGAAACCTCCACTGGTAAAATCACATTTGAAATTAAGATTTGTCTCCCAAATATATTTGACAAGGAGCACTTTGGGGTTTGAAATTTTCATGGAACCAACAAATATTGGTCCAGGGGTCTGGAAGTATAGAAAAGGGAGGGGAATCAAGGGAGATATTTTAGCAAAATACAGGCAATGAAGCTTATTTTTTACGCAGGAAAGAAATGTACCTTGTAAACTTTCTATACTTATAGTTTATATTTATTATTTTATAAGAAAAATATCACTAACATAAAAATTTTCTCATTCTATAGTGAGACATTATGGCCTGAATACTTATCTTAGGATGACCTAGATTTAAATTCTACTTCTGATGTTTACTAGACTATAAACAAATACAGAGTGCACACTCTGGCCCCATTCTCTCAGGGACAGGCCTACTGCAGCCCCTCCTCGGGGGATTAGGTTACTCTAAGAGACTAGGGTATCTCTCTTCTCTACTGGCATCAGCTCAAGGCCCCGCTAGCTGTGTTTCCCTTCTCTACCTCCATTTGTCAGGGGCCTGGGATTAGAAGTCCAGTTCCATTTAACCACTTAATATCAATTGACTTTAATAAAAGAATATTTACTTCAAAGATATAATATGAACAAACACACAAATATTCCTTTCCTTCCAGAATGTTGGGTATGTCTACACCCCCTTGGCCCCTGAAGGCATAGGCTCAAAACTTAGCTCAGTTTGCACCCAGCACAGATCCCACTGAGTCCACATCCAGATGAGGCATTAATATTAGCAACTCAGTCACTATTGGGTTCAGGGTCACTCCTTACACCTTGGGGCACTGATGCTGTGCTAGCTGTGAAACCCAGCCTTGACCTGAGTCCCAGATTTCTGTGGTTTCCTCTCCCAACCTTCCAAACTCCTGAGATCAGCATGGTATGTCAACGGGTGTCCAAGCCACCAAGTAAAGCAAAAAATAGAATGAAGCAAAAGACATAACTGAATCTGACGGGTCTTTTCTAATGCTTTTGAAAACAATCAGAGCACCTCTCCTTCACTCTGTGCTTAGCCAACCAAGACTAGTTGCTGAATTTCTACACATGCTCTGGAGCAGGGGTCCACAAACCAAAGAACAAAGGTCAAATGTGGAGTGCCATGTGCTTTGGTATTCCCCATGAACTAAGCATGGTTTTAGCATCTTAATTGGTTGACTCCTACAGAAAACAGAATTGTTTCATTCATACATTTCAGAGAAACCCATCAGTTTCTACATCCTCAGTCTAGATCAACAGGGCTGCTTCTCTAAGCTGGGACATCAACAGCTTCACTTCATTCACAGTTAAAATAATAATAGTACCACTGTTCCAACTGCCCCTATGGGTAGCTGTGACCATCTTCTGCTTTCCCTCTTTTAACCAATTAACAAACTCATAAATCCCTATGACTGATGCAACAGAAATTTATAGTCAGAACTAAGATGAAATGGTTTAGCTGGAAAGCATAAAGACCCAATATTAGAATAAAACTGTAAAAATAGTTTTAATGCAATGAAGTTGCATTGGAGCCTCATTAGCAATAAAATTATCAGTTACTGAGCAATTGAAAACAAGTTAATTGGTTTCATAGTGGAGCCTCTCCCTTTTTTAAGTAACTACGGTCAGTAGAAAGACAATCAGTGGTTCAGTTATGCTAACAAAAGTAAAATTTATTTTTCAGATTAAATACATATATGAATTTTAATGAGTACATATACTTTCAACTAGTCAAAATTTATTCACTTCCAAAACTGATCAAATAAACTGAGTCTATATTGTTATTTGAGGCAGGTAGGTAGCACAGCAGATAGAGAACAGGGCCTGGAGTCAGGAAGACCTAAGTTCAAATTTGACCTCAGACACCTATTAGCTGTGTGACCCTGGATAAGTCACATAACCTTATTTGCCTCAGTTTCCTCATCTATAAAATGAGCTGGAGAAGGAAATGGCAAACCACTCTAGTATCTTTGCCAAGAAAAGTCCAAATGGTGTCACGAACAGTCACACGTAACTAAAACAAGTGAACAAAAACATTGCTATTTACTGGATCAAAGTAATCTCCTCATCCAAAAACATAGTATTTTAAAAATGAGTTTTCATACTATTAATTCCTATCACTCCCTCTTGATTTCCTTTGCCATGTATTAACTCATTATGTATATGGTATATATACCACTTATATACACAGCATACACACATATATATGTGTAAGCTGTGAGTCTACTTTTTCAACTGCTTTTTCTCACAAATACAAATTAATGAACTATTTCTATTCTCCTCTCTGGAAACTCCCCAAATACTTTGTGTGCTGTTGTGATCATTGTGGGAATTTAATAATATTTGTTGATGATGAAATAATTGCAATTTGGCTACAAATAATCAAAATCTTATCATAAATTCAAGTTTAATTTTATATGAGGAAATTCAGATTTTAAAATATATGGACATAATCTGCATACCTTTAGACAAGTTATGGAAATTCTTTGGGACTCAGTTTCTTTATCCGTAAAAAGAGAAGGTTAGAAAAAATGTCCTTCTTCTGAAGTCATTCTGTGTCTATGATCCCAGATATACTATGAAGGAGAAATTTTTTAAAACCCTCAATATTTTGGCATTCAGACAATGGGTGAGATTTAGTGGCCTCAGAGGTCCTTTCCAAATCTGAAAGTTTGTGATCTTTGGAAAAACTGAATAAGTCACAGATGCCCATATTCACCAACATCACATGAGATTCAATTAGCTATTGTCACCTTTTTTTGAAGCCAAGGTAAACCTTTTTTTTCCCCTAGAAACTGAAGAGACCTATTAGGTTTATTGTTCATGTAAACTTTTTAATGGTATGAGGAATGAGTTTTGAATTAGGCTAATTTTGCACGTTAATGATTTAAAAGGATTTGCTTATTAAAAACACAGCTGTTTTTAAGGAGTGCAATTTAGGAAATTGTGTGTAGCCTGGGAGCACACAGGCCCTGATCTTTACAGGGCTGGGATCAATTTATGACAGATTTGGACAAAAGTGAATTAGACTCACTGAATGCTCCTCTCAAGTCCAGGCTAATGTCTACACATGCAAAGCAAAGTGGGCAATTACTTGACTACTTGCACAAAAACAAACACATTTGCGTCATCTGTCACCATATTTCAGGCAAATATGTTTTGGTGCCTGAATTATTCTGATAATTACCCAATTTTCACTGCAGTTTTGTGAGGGCGGACAAAAGCTTAGCCCCATGTGTACAGCTCTACTTCAGAGACAGCCTAACACAGAGGTCCAGAGTTCATCTCCTATGACTATGTCTATATGAGCACAAAGTGAAGTGGTTAGTTGACAATGAACTAGCTAATTGATATCCACTAAGCCAGAGAGCTCTTCAGAAATTTTAGGCTGATAAATGGACTTAGAGTTTGTTTGGTGGTTTACATCAATGAAATTAACTAGTGTGTGTTCAATGAAATAATAACAGTATAATATAATAAATAAAATACCAGGAACACTGGAGTCAAGAATCACTGGTCAAGTCAAGTCATAGAATCAACTCTTGGTTCCAATTAGTTGTATGACCATGGGCAAATCACTTGACTTCTCTGGCTCTCAGTTTGAGCAATTCTAAAATGGGAATATTAATATTTAAACTACCAACCTCACAGCATTGTTGTAAGGCAAAGGCTTTGGAAACCTTAAAACTCTATATAAATGGGGGGGGTTTTAATTCTTATCAAGATATATCTGCAGATAGGACCGTAGGATTATAATTGGAAGTGAATTTAGAGAACATATTTGTATCCTCAAAACTTAGCACTTCTAGTGCCCAGAATCTAATAAGTGCTTAATAAATATTGGTTTACAAATTGAGGAACAAGGTCCTTCTATTACAAAGCATCATTTCTTTCTGGAATAAGGATGAAGATAAGTGACTTACCAAGGCCATGCAGGTAGTTCATGGCAAAGTCAAGATTTAAACTCTGGTTCTCTGACTCCAAACCAGCTGTCTTTCTATTGTACCATATTAATAGCCAAGTCAAAGATAGCCAAAAAGGAATTCCACTATTCCAGAATCTAGTTGTTTCATTTCATAAAGACCCAGCTGCCATATAACCCCTGGGTTCTTAATAAAATTTCTCTGGAAAGATAAAAAGGCACGACCTTTTACAAACCAAAATATTATTTAGAATTAGAGAAAATAGAACCACAAAATTTTAACAATCTTGTTGGAGGAGGGAGGGTTACAACTATTCAGAGATATTCTTGGTCAGGAAAATAGAAATGACTAAGGCTACATCTATCCACTAACACAGCAGAGAATAGTGGTAAGATTTACCTGTTGATTTCTTTTTATCCTTATAATGAATAATTGAAAAGGACAAGGAAAATACATGGGGGTTCTGAATCCGAGGATGATGATTTTTTTTCTTTTTCTATTTTAATTTCTATATGTCAATAGTATCAGCCTTCTTTGTAATCCTATGTATTTTACTTTATGTATTTTTAAATCTTTTTTTCTGAGGAGGATTTCATAGATTTAATCGGTCAAAGAGGACCATGACTCAAAAAGGTTAAGAACTCCTGTTCTTAACAGAAGTCTGCATTAATTATTCAAATAACTATATCTGCATCATCATCATCAAACAGCAATAAAATATCCAAAAAGTAAATTACATTAAAATACCATTTCGTTGCCTTTCAGGGGCAAGCATTTATCATATACGGTATGTACAAACTTTTTTTTAAAAGTATGAAATATTGTTATCTGTTCATCATCACTGCCTTCTAAAGAAAGGCAACATGATCAGCACAGTGTTTCTGGTGAAGAAATTAAGGAACAGAGAGGTTTAGTCATTAGCACAAGATCACCCAGCAAAGTCTGTCAGAATTAAACTTTTCAGCCACTCAGTCCCAGTGTCTATTTCTTAGTTTACTAAATCAAGTGCTTATTTCTCTCGTGGAAAAATTAAAAATTAATAGAGTCTATATACAAGGTGGTGAACTTGATGATTAGCTGAGGACTTTTCCCTTATTTATATTTCTTAAAATCAGCTACAAATCAAATGAGGTGAAAATGTTTAAAAAAAAAACCTTCTGTTATTGTCATAGTAATACCATTGTAAACAGTACAGGGGAGAGGCTTTCAATTGGCTTAATCTAAAAAGAAAAAAAATTAAGACTTTTACCTTATTTTACTTTTCTCCCAGAAGATAGACTCATAATTAAACTTTTCACCTTTCCAAGTTGCTAACTATGTACTCTACACAGTGGGTGGTTTTTTGCCTTGGAACAATGTACAAAGCCAAATCCCTGAATGGAATTTCTAGCAGAATTTAACTAGGCATACTTTTAATAAGAAGATTTGCATATCTTTGTCTTTCAACACTTAAATAACTCATAATTAACTGAATTTGGGCAGCATATTGTTTCATCAAAAGTAAGAGATTTGAAGCTATAATTTCCATATTTATTGATGTTGTATGTGAAAGGAAGTCAGAGGACCAACGTCTTTTGTCTGCTTTGAAGAGATTTCAGGAATAAGAGTGTATTAACCTTTCCCAGAATGATCACATAGAGAAAGAGTTGTTTCTCCTGTTCAGTGATGACGTCGAGAGCAACTCACTATGTCTTCTGCTAGGGAAAAAAAAAAAGATGAATTCCAGGAGAATCCAGAGACTTTCTAGTTGTTGGAACTCTGTGTTCAGGCTAGTATTCAAAAGAGGCTAATTAGAACCACCATTAGGTGGGCACTGCCCTGTCATTTTTTTAACCAATTCATAAGAATGAGAAAAAAGGCTTGGGCACTTTGAATCTGTAGAATACATTTAGAATCTACCATTTGCTGCTCACTCATGTCACTGGACACATTCGTGTAATTCTCCAGGTTATATAAATCAATTTGTTTTCCCTAAGGGAATTGAATATACCCAAAGCTCTTTTAAAATAATTTCTACTCTTTTTTTATTGCCAAGACTTGGGATTTTATTTTGGGTAGGAAACTCCTGGGAAGGAAACTCCCATCTACCAAAGCAGATTAGTTCCAACTATGCAATTTATAATCTTAGAGACTGGCCTGGAGCTCAGAAAGGTTAAGTAATTTGCTCAGTTACACAGCCTTTTATGTCAGAAGTGGAATATGAGCCTGTCTTTCAACTTAGAGGCTCTCTACCCACTACACCATGCTACCATCCTATGCAATCATATGGCATTATTCTGAATGTTATTTTTTTAAAGCAGTCACTGAATCACAAAAGTTCAACAATTAATAATTAAGGGAGGGAGGAGTTAGTATCATCTATTTTTATATCATCTACATTTGCAAATACATTCTTCCTTCTCCCTTTCCCACAATGCTATCCCTTATGAGAAAGAATAAGAACTGGGATTAGGGATCAGCAAAACTAACCAACCCATCAATCCTCAAGTCTTACATTATATGTACTATGTCATAACCACAGTCCTCCATTTTGTCAACAAAAGTAGGGCAATACATTCTTGTATCTCTTCTTTGGACTTAAGATTTGTTGTTATTATTACACAACATTCCAGTTTTTTTTCTTTGTTCTTATATCAGAAACATATACTAATGAATCCCTTTCTTCCACTCTTCCTTGAGAGCTATCCTTTACAGTAAAGACCCCACCCCCACCCCTTAAAAAAACAGGGGGAAAAAGGTTTGCAAAATTAACAAACATAAAGAAAAAGTAACATAAAATGCAGTATTCTATACCAATAGTCAGTTGCCCCCTTCTACAAAGAAGAAAGGAAGGTACCTTCTCATATCTCTTCTTTTGGGACAAGATTGTTCTTTATAATTTGGGGGCATTCAAATTTCTATCATTTCTTGTTATTGTTCTTTTGTTGTTAATATTTGTATTGATGGAGGCATTATGTGTGTTTTCCTGTTTCTGCTTACTTTTCTTTGCATCAGTTCACATATGTCTTCCCAATCTTATTTCTATTCATCATTACTTATAACATGGTAACATTCCATTATAATCAGAAATACATCTTCTTCACCCATTTTCTAGTCAATGAGCATCTGTTTTGCTTTCAGTTCTTTGTTACTCCACCAAGAACTGCTATAAGTGTTTTGGAGTTCTTAGGACATTTCTTTTTATTATTGATATCCTTGGAGTATGTGACTAGCAGTGGGCTTTCTGGGTCAGAGGGTATATGAAGGACATTTTGCTCACTTTCTTAGAGCCATTTTAAATTGCTTTTCAGGATTTTTGGACCAGTTCACAGCTTTACAACAATCTGGTGGTGCATCTGTCTTCCCACAACCTCTTTAATGCTGCTTATTCCCATCTTCCACCATCTTTGCCAGTTTAAGAGGTATAAGACAAAACCTCAGAGTCGTTTTTTTTTAAATTTTCATTTCTCTTATATTTAAGGATTTGGAACCATCACATGGAGAAATTATCCTTTTAAATCACCAAGAAAAATAAAATTTGCATGGTGGGAGGAACCCTGGCCAAATAAAATCTTTAATAAGTCTGTTAACTACCTTAAAGGAAAAAATTAATCTTGGCAGCACTAAACTTTGTAGAGGCTCACTGAAGAGGGAGGCTCTGTTTGCTGAAGGCAATGAATCAAAGGTGGACAGCTCTCTAGGCATGTGAACCATATTCATGGTGCCACCACCGAGGAATTTCACTCCACCTGGAGCTAATTAACAAAGTAACAAATGCTGTATATAAATAAAAGCAGGAGGAGATAACTAGAAAGAGGGAAGGACATGAGAGAGTGCTTCAGGATAGTGGACAGATAGAATGTTATATGAACAGTACAATATTGAAGAGAGGGGATGAGATATTACTCCTAATACAGATAGCCATTAGTGGAGACATGTGATTTCACTTCTGTGGGAACCTCCCAGTGAGTAGATGCCATCCATCAAAATAGATGAGTACCTGCTCTGAAACCTAATGTGTTGCCTGGGACATTCAAAGGTTAAGTGACTTGCCTAGGTTCACACAGCCAGATGTGTCTTAAATCAAGAATCAAATGTTGCCACCAAGAACACATAATACTTAAAAACGACTTTTTCAATGGTGGGGAAAAAAAGACAAAAATTAACAAATTCAAATAAAAATAATTTCAAGGGAATACATAGAAACACCCCCTCTCTCCTTAAAACAACAACTTCTATGGAAAGACAATATGGTACAGTGAAAAGCATGTTAATTTTATAGTGCCCCAAGACTCTCACCTTAGAGGTCGACTATATGTAATGGTGATGTAATTTGAATTTGAAGATCCCTTTGTTTTGGCAAAGGTAACAGGTACTTAGTACTTAGTAATTAATCAAGCCTCTGTTAAAGAAACAGAAGTATGAATCCCTGTTGCTGACATAACAGGAAAGGGGTTGGCTGAAACAAGAAGCTAATTATGTGTGTATATAAAAGGAAAAGCCCCAGAGATGGAGAGTCAGACCTTCTTAGAGCAGGCTACTTGGAGGCAGAAGCTGCTGTCACTGGAGAGGCTGAAGAGGCAAGCCCAAGCTCTCCCCCCCCCCCACTCACAAGGCTGGAGGGAATGATTTTGATTTGAAGAACCTGAATGAAGTGATTTTGATTCTGGGGACCAGCTGAAACTTCTGCTGGGTCCGAGGGCCGCCAGAGCTACTAAGGATTTCCTAGGGCCAGTCAGAGCTGAGGGCCAGCCAGAGCTGCTGAGGCTGTTGAGGATTTCCTAGGGCCAGTCAAAGCTGCTAAAGACTGAGGAAGCATGACTGTGATGCTGGTACTTTGCATGAACTTGTTAGTGGCTTTGTGAAGCCTTGACTTCCTGGGAACAGAGACCATGAAGGATTTGAGGTGGCCTGGACCCTGTGAGCTTCAGTTTGGAACAGAGACTGCACAGAGAGCTGGACAAGGACCTGGGAGCTGTCTGCCTTTGAACCCAGGTGACAGTTTGATGAATCCAAGTAGGATCTGGAACCATGTAAGGGGATCTAGGGAATCTGAAGGAACACCCTGAGCCAAGCTGAAAGAAGACTTTACTTGGATACTGTATACTGACTGAAAAATTGTAATTTATTAGTGACCTAGGTGTGGAGGGTTTGTGTGTTTTCTGATGATTTGAATAGTGAATGATGAAGGATGATTGAATGATTGAGTTGATTGAATGATTGATTGGCTAAATGATTGATGACTGAATAGATGACTGATTTGTAACTTAGTGTACCCCATGAGTGGAAAACTTTGACTGTTGTACTTTGTATCCCTTAAGGAGGCAAACCTCCTTAAGGATTATTGAATGATTGAGATGATTGAATGATTGAGTTACTAAATGATTGTTCTTTGTTCAAAACTCTGTGACCACTGTGGTGGAAACTGTGTGACCATATTAGTGATAAATTGTAACATTGTGAATGCTATACCTTGATTTACTGTCAATGTTTCGCTGTGTTTTGTTATGGAATAAATAGAATGTCCATTATACTGTGTAATCAGAACCTTAAAAGCTGTCCACAATAGCATTCTTCTGGAAAGCCGCTTGTGCATGGCTTTACACTATATCTCCCCCTCAGTTCTAGGTATAAGTTAAGTCTTTCTCTAATGGCAATGGTTCTAGTCCCAGTTCCCTAATTAGATGTGTTCCCTCCCTTCTTAATTTCTCGAGAAATTACAATCCAGTTCCATTTAACCAATTAACACTGACTAGCTTTTATAAAGGCACTTTTACTTCCTTATGCCTCCTCACTCCCTGGAGAAGGTAGATAGAAATTTAAAGTCATTTCTAGGTAGTGTTGATCCTGCCAAGTTCACTTCCAAAGTCACAGCCTCTGGATAAGGCTATCAGCTATCACTGGACTAGATCCCTCTATCATTCATCAGCACTTCACTACTAAACTGGGTTCTTAACAAGCTACAACATATGGCATGGCCTTTATCTCCTCTTTGTCCTCATCCCAGATGATTTATCATTCTGACTTCTCCAAGCTCACAAGGTCAATAACTGTCTCCATTTCTCCTTCACCTAAAAATAAAAGAATTGCAAAAAGGCAAAGAAAATGAGCTACATGTCAGTGTTAAATGTGTAGGCCTGATGGCCTTTCCTCTTAGAACACTGTTTGTGTCTCTTTTGAGAATAGTAACCAGGAAGGAAAAAAAAAATTGGAGGCTTCCTTTGGCTAGCTAGTCCCTTCCCAATGTAGCCCATTTCTTGCTCCAAAGTTCTTGCCTTGAGACCAGGGACTGAGTTTTTTCTTTGTTTATTTTGCCTTTCTTTGTATCCCCAGTTTTAGTAAAGTAGCTAGCACAGAGTAGGTGCTTAATAAAAGAATGATTTAATTTGACCTCATTTCTCCTAAAAAACAAAACAAAACAAAACAAATATGTGGGTATCAGAGCACCACAAATGATTGTGAGGTGGCCAAAAAAGGAAGATGCTGGATGTCCTTTTCTCTTAAAGAAGACGATGCTCCCAAGATTATTACTAAGACCACTGATTACTGTTTGTGACCACTGTACAAACTGTACTTTTCCTTGTGTGCTTTTACTTTATTTATTGTTTTAATTGAATCTAATTTTCTTAAATTAAGATCTTTATTAGAAACTTGAAGGTAAGTAGCCTTCATATTTAAATGAAATTAACTTGCAATTTTCATAGCCTTTTGACATGTTTTAGTTTAACTTGAAACAAAAAATCCAAAATTTTTTTTAAAGTTCCCTCAATCCTTATAGATTGCACTTTTTCCCCTCCAAAGACAACACATTAACTTAAGCAAACATTTTATTGAAGAGATTCAAAGCAGCAATCAAGGAAATAAAGTATTATAATATTATTATTTCTCACATGGAGAGTCTCCCAGAATAAGTAGCTAAAAACATAACAATTTGAAATTGTTTTATCCTTTGTTTGCATTTTAATCTGTTAGAAAAATTGGGCATTCCTTGCTCAGCTTTCTATGGGTGTGTAGCATAAAGACAACTGTAGTGCTTGGTATTTGGTCTGGCTTCCACCTTTCCCTAGAGACTATAAAAATGGCAGCATAGGAAAGAGAGTAATGAAATGGTCAACCAATCCCAGTGGACTGTGAAAAAAAAGCCCACATTATGTTTCACAGACGCTAGAAAGTCTACAGCAGAGCATTCTAAACAGTACAGGAAATGGGGCTAGCTCAATCCATGCTTACTGTAACCTTAAAATTATAATTTAGTGGTTTCTGGATATTTCATAGAAGGGTAATTACCCACCAAATTCATCCAAGACTTAGTTTATTAGTGGGGAAAAAAAGGAATCACAAAACTTGCACGGTATTTCTACATAGGCCCTTGCAGCTATGCAAACAGGAACCTAAAGCTAATAGTCCCAAGGATACTATAATCACCAGACTGGACATCATATTAGCAAAAATATGTATCCCAAACGTAAGTTCATCTTTTCAGAGGACTATTTACTAGACCAGATTTTTTTTTTTGCTTTTTAGAAGGGGAAAAGTGACTTGCCCAAGTTCACATGGTTAGTTTTTTGTGTTAAGTGTCTGAGGCTGGATTTGAATTCAGGTCCTCCTCACTCCAGGGCCAGTGCTCAATTCGCTGTGCCACCTAGCTGCCCTGGCTTCAAGTATTTTCTTTTGTGTGTGTGTGTGTTTGTGTGTGTGTGTGTGTGTGTGTGATTAAGCTTTTATTTATTTATTTTTAGTTTTCAACATTCATTTCCACAAAATTTTGAGTTACAAATTTTCTCCCAATCTTTCCCCTATCCCATAACCCAAGAAAGTCAACTTACTACTGAATACCCCTTCCCCCATTCTGTTCTCTCTTATATCCTCCCCCATCCCTCCCAAGTCTCTAGCAGGGCAAGATGGATTTCTATACCCCAGTGCCTGTATATCTTATTTCCTAGTTGCATATAAAAAGCATTTTTTAACATTGGTTTTTAAAACTTTGATTTCTAAATTCTTTCCCTTCTTCCTTCCTTTCCCACCCCCAATGGGAAGACAAGCAATTCAATATAGGTTATACATGTGTAGTTACACAAAATGTTTCCATAATACTTATATTGTGAAAGACTAACTATATTTCTCTCCATCCTATCCTGCCCCGGCTTATTCTATCTTCTCCTTTGAACCTTTTCAAAAGTGTTTGCTTCTAACTACCCTTTCCCCCAATCTGCCCTACCTTCTATCATTCCCCCTCTTATCCACTTCACCCCCATACTTTTCTGTAGGGTAAGATATTAATGTAGTGTGTATGTTATTCCCTCCTTAATCCAAATGCAACGAGAGTAAGGTAGACCCATTCCCTTTCACCTTCCTGCTCTTCCTCTCCATTGTAAGTTTTCTCTTGCCTCTTTTATATGAGATAATTTACCCTATTCTATCTCTCCCTTTCTCCTCTCATTATATTCTTCTCTCACCTCTTAATTTTATTTTTTAGATATCATCCCTTCCTATTCAACTAATCCTGTGCCCTCTGTCTATGTATACATGTACACAACATACATACACTCACACATGTATTTATATACACATATACCCTCCTATACATACATATATATGTATACATACACATATATAAATATATATTCCCTTCAACTGTCCTCATACTGAGAAAAGTTTCATGAGTTACAATTATTTTTTTTCCATGTAGAAATGTAAATAGTTCAACTTTAATAAGTTCCTTATGATTTCTTTTTCCTGTTTATTTTCTCATGCTTCTCTTGCTTCTTATATTTGAAAGTCAAATTTCTGTTCAGCTCTGGTTTTCTCACCAAGAATATTTAGAACTCCTCTGTTTCACTGATTGGTCATATTTTCCCCCTGAAGCATTATACTCAGTTTTGCTGAGCAGGTAATTCTTGGTTTTAGTCCTAGCTCCTTTGACCTCCAGGATATCATACTCCAAGCCTTTTGATCCCTTAATGATCTTGTGTTATCCTGATTGTGTTTCCACAATACTCAAATTGTTCTCCTGACAGCATTTAATATTTTCTCCTTCACCTGGGAACTCTGGAATTTGGCTATGACATTCCTAGGAGTTTTCATTTTGGGATCTTTTTCAAGAGGTGATCAGTCAATTCTTTCAATTTCTATTTTGCCCTCTAGAATATCAAGGCAATTTTCCTTGAGAATTTCTTGAAGGATGATTTCTAAGCTCTTTTTTTGATTATGGCTTTCAGGTAGCCCAACCACTTTAAAATTTGCTCTCCTGGATCTATTTTCCAGGTCAGTGCTTTTTCCAATGAGATATTTCCCATTGCCTTCTTTTTTTTTTCATTTGTTTGGATCTGTTTTATAGTATCTTGATTTCTCATAATGTCATTAGCTTCCATTTGTTCCTATCTAATTTTGAAGGAATTATTCTCTTCAGTGAATTTTTGAAATTCCTTTTCCATCTGGGCAATTCAGTTTTTGAAGGCATTCTTCTCCTCACTCTTTTGCCATTTGAGTTAGGGTTTTTTTTTTGCTTTTTGGGGGGGAGGGCAATTGGGGTTAACTGACTTGCCCAAAGTCACACGGCTAGTTTTTTGTGTGTATGTGTCAAGTGTCCAAGGCCGGATTTGAACTCAGTTCCTCCTGACTCCAGGGCCAGTGCTCTATTCACTGTACCACCTGGCTGCCCCAAGTTAGTTTATTTTTTAAGGTGTTATTTTCTTCAGTATTTTTGGGTCTCCTTTAGTAGGCTGTTGACTCACTTCATGATTTTCTTGCATCATTTTCAGTCCTCTTCCCAATTATTCCTCCACTTCTCTTACTTGATTTTCAAAATTCTTCTTGAGCTCCTTCATGGCCTGTAAGCAGTTCATATTTTTCTTGGAAGTTTTTGATGCAGGAGTTTTGACTTTGTTATATTCTTCTGGTTCCATGTTTTGATCCTTTTTGTCGCCAAAAAAGGATTCTATGGTATAATATTGCTTCCTTTGCTTACTTGTCTTGCCAGTCAATTTACTTTTGAGCTCTTTGCCATGGTAGAACTCTGTTTCCAGAGTGGAGAGAGCTGTGTCCCAGATTGCTGGGTTTATTGCAGTTGCCAGAGCTATGAGGGTGGGTTCCCTCTCTACAGCCACCACAAGCTCTGGCAGCTAGCATTCCTTACCCCAGGACTACCACCCAAGACTGAGACCCAGATGCAAGCAGGTCAAAGCAAGAAAGATTAACCTCTGAATGGTCACTTGGTCCCCCTGTGATCTGTAGGCCAGGAGCTCTGGAGCTGCAGCCACCGTGCCTTCACCTCATCTCACCCTGTAGGCACAGGCCAGACCATGCTCTTCTATTCTGCCCTCCCCTTTCCCCATTCCAACAGAGTTCCCTACTGACATTTTACTTTCTATTTGATGAGAATTCTGGAAACCACCACAGCTGCTGATGATTCTCCTAAAGTCTGCTCTGGCCAGTCTGTCACTGGTTGGAGCTGCTCCAGGTCTGGGCCCATGCAGCTCACACAAGACCACGCTCCACTCCCAGCCTATTGCAATAGTCCCTTCCTGTTGGCCTGCCAGGTTGTCTTCAGTGGGAGATTTGTTTCTCTCTGTCACTTTATGGATTCTGTAGCTCTAAAATTTGTTTAGAGTCATATTTTACAGGTATTAGAGGTGGTTGGTGTGGGAGCTTCAGCAGATTCCTGCTTTTACTCCACCATCTTGGCTCTCTAGATATATTTTCAACCAAGTGATACACATAACTGGGCAGCTAGGTGGCATAACAGATAGAGTACTGGAACTGAAGTTAGGAAGATTCATCTTCCTGAGTTCAAATCCAGCCTCTGACACTTACTAGCTCTGTGACCTTGGGCAAGTTACTTAACCCTGTTTGCCTCAGTTTCTCTATAAAATTAACTGGAAAAGAAAATCACAAACCACTTCAGTATCTTTGCCAAGAAAACCCCAAATGGGGTCATGAAAGGTTAGACAAGACTGAAACAGCTGAACAAAACAAAACAAAAAAAA
>CM053597.1:58801296-58816466 GCA_028646575.1 Pseudocheirus occidentalis
CAACTCTAGGAGCTGAACACAGTCCAGCATGAGCCATACAGGCCCAGATCCAGGTTTGCACAGACCAGCCAGAGCAGACTTCAGGATAGTGAAGTGAAGTGAAACAGCTATGGCAGTTTCCAGACTTCTTAAGCCATAAGCACCAAAGAGAAAGTAAAAGGCCATGAGGGAACTCTGATGGAACCAGGGGAAGAGAAGAGCACAGTCTGTCCCCAAACCCTGGTACAGAAGATGTGGCCTTCAGGACTATGGCTGTAGCTGTTGCCACATGGCTAGTTCCTGGCCTGAAGATAGTAGGGGGAACAAGCAACTATTCTGAGGGTAATCACTTTTGCTTTGACAAGCTTGGATCTGGGTCACAGTCTTGCGTGATGGTAATGCGGTGAGAAAAGCTAGTGTGAAAGTTTTTGTGGTGCCTGTAGAGGCGGCACCCTCCTCACAGCTCTGACAACAGTTCTGAAAACAACTGTGAAAACCCAAATCAATTTGGGACACAGCTCTCTCTACTCTGGAAGTAGAGTTCTACCTTGGCAAAGAGCTCAAAAGTCAAGTAACTGACTTGCAAGATGAGCAAACTGAGGAAGTGCAATCAAACTACAGCATCCTTTTTGGGGGGAAAAAGAGTATCAGAACATGGAACCAAAAGAAGATCACAGAGTTAAAACTCCTGCATCAAAAGCTTCCAAGAAAAATATGAACTGGTTGCAGGCCATGGAGGAGCTCAAGGAGGTTTTTAAAAATCAAGTGAGAGAAGTGGAGGAAAAATTGGGAAGAGAAATGAGAATGATGCAAGAAAATCATGAAAAATAAGTCAACAGGCTGACTGAAGAAAATAACACCTTAAAAATAGACTAAACTCAAATGACAAAAGAGGTCCAAAAAGCCAATAAGGAGAATGACTTAAAAAGTCAAATTGGTCATATGGAAGAGGAATTTCAAAAGTTCACTGAAGAAAAGAATTCCTTCAAAATTAGATTCGAGAAAATGAAAGGTAATGACTTTATGAGAAATCAAGATGCTATAAAACAAATCCAAACAAATGAAAAAATAGAAGGCAATATGAAATATCTCATTGGAAAAAACCACTGACCTGGAAAATAGACCCAGGAGAGATAATTTAAAAATTATTGGAGTACCTGAAAGTCATGGTCAAAATAAAAGCCTAGACATCATCTTTCAAAGAATTGCCCTGATACTCTAGAAACAGAGGGAAAAATAGAAATTGAAAGAATTCACCAATCACCTCTTGAAAAAGATCCACAAAATTAAAGTACAAGGAAAACTATAGCTAAATTCCAGAGTTCCCAGGTCAAGGAGAAAATATTACAAGAAGTTAGGAAGAAACAATTTGAGTGCTGTGGAAATGCAATCAGGATAACAAAAGATCTAGTGGCTTCTACACTAAGGGACAAATGGGCTTGGAATATGATATTTCAGAGGTCAAAGGAGCTAGGATTAAAACCAAGAATCACCTGCCCAGCAAAATTGACAGAGGGCACAGGATAAGTTGAATATCAGTTGAAAATTAAGAGGTGAGAGAGTAATATATTGGGAAGAGAAAGGGAGAGATATAATAGGGTAAATTATTTCATATAAAAGAGGCAAGAGGAAACTGTTAAATGGAGTGGAAGACTACAAAGGTGAAAGGGAATGGGTCAACCTTACTCTTATTGAAGTTGGCTGAAGAAGGGAATAGCATACACACTCAGTTGGGTATTTTACCCTACAGGAAAATGGGGGGGGAGGGGAAATGAGAGGGGATGATAGAAGGGAGGACAGATTGGGGGAGAGGCTGGTTAGAAGCAATCACTTTTAAAAAGGGACAGGGTCAAAGGATAATAGAAGAAGTGGGGGACAGGATTGGATGGAGGGACATATAGCTAATCTTTCACAATATAACTTCTATGGAAACATTTTGCGTAACTACAGAAACACAACCTATACTGAATTGCTTGTCTTTCAAGTGAGGGTGGGTGAGGAAGGAAGAAGGCAAAGAATCTTGAAATCAAAGTTTTAAACACAAATGTTTAAAAAAATGTTTTGGTTTTTTTGCATGCAACTGGTATAGAAATCCATCTTGCCCTACTAGAAAGTTGGGGGTGAGGGAGGGTGAAGATATAATAGAGAACAGATTGGGGTAAGGGGTATTCAGTAGGCTCACTATCTTGGGGTGTTTGGTAGGGGAAAGATAAGGAGAAAATTTGTAGATCAAAATCTTGTGCAAATTAATGTTGAAAACTTAAAATAAATATTTATTTTAAAAATCTTTAAAAAATATTACAAGTTTACTATTTTAAATAAAATGAATGATAATAATTTTCCCAGAATTTTAAAATCATTTTTCTCCTTCATTTTTAAACTTTCAGGGTTATTTTTAAAGATCACTTTTTAAAACATTCTTCTTTTTTAAAATAGCATTTCAAGTTCTCTCCCATCAAACTCTTCCCCACTCAATATAAAGGCAAGAAATGCTATCATATTGTTTATAAAATGAAAGCTTTGCTTCCTCTTTGTCTATTCTAATTCCTTAATTTTCTTTTTTCTTGTCTAATTGTTATAAGCTAGCATTTCTAGTACAATATAGAATAACAGCTGTGCTAATGGGCATGCTCCCTTCACTCTGATCTTATTGGAAGGCTTTAAGTCTGATCCCAATTCAGATATTGCTCAGTTTTGGTTTTAGATAGATACTGCATATCTTTTTGAGGACAATTCCACTTACTCCTCTGCTTTTTAGTGTTTTTAATAGGAACAACAGTTGCATTTTGTTTCAAAAGTTATTTTCTGTATTTAGTGAGAAACAGATTTTTATTCTTTGTGTTATTGATATGTTCAATTATACTGGCAGTTTTCCTAATATTTAACCAGCCCTATTATTCTAATATAAATACCACCTGGGATATAGCCAAGAAGTCAGAGTGATGGCAATAACTTGACTTACCTCCCCCAAATTACCCTCCAAAGAACTGAAAAATAACACCTCAGAACAAATACTGGACAAAAGTATGGGATGAAACAACTTTCTTTCCACCTTAGAAGATCAGCATGAAAGGTTTGTCTCAGTATGTTGAGAATAGAGTGCAATCTACTGCAGGCCACAGTTGGCAAGCAAGTAGCGGGAGGTGGGGGGTGACTGAATTTGCAACATGACCATCAAGATTTTGCAGCCCACAGATGGTAAAGTGGTCATACAACTCCTTAGAAGGAGATTATGAGGAATACTTTGGTGGCACTGGGACTGGAACTCTGTTGCGTTGTTGACATCCAATTCTGGGTCTCAGTCCCAGGGCGAAAGTAGTATCATCACACTGAAACATGTGGCACTTTTCCAGGTTGGAAAAGTGTGTTTCTGTTCATTCACAGACCAAAGCACAGTAATAAATACATTTCTCCTTATATTATAGCACCTTAGATGCATTGAAAACTTAGAGATCCCTAGAAGTACCTCCAAAAAACCCTAAAGTTTTGGACAGTGCCCCCTATGTCATAGGAGCAGAGTCTAACTTTAACATAAAGTTAAAAGTCAATAAATATTATGGACAAATGAACAAATAACAAAAATAAAATAATCACATAAAGATACTATGGTGACAGGGAAGATCAAAATGCAAACTCAGAAGAAGACAATAAAGTCAAAATAGCTACATCCAAAGCCTCAAAGAAAAATATGGATTGGTCTCAGGAACAAAAAAATTGCTAAAAAAGATTATAAAGTTTTTAAAAGTCACATAAGAGATGTAGAGAAAAAACTGGAAAGAGAAATGAGAATGATGCAAGACAATCACAAAAAAGAGTTGATGGCATGGCAAAGGACACACACACACACACACACACACAATCCTGAAGAAAATAACACCTTAAAAACAGAATAGGACAAATGATAAAAAAAAAAACAAAAAAATTCTAATAAAGAAAATAACTCCTTAAAAAGCAAATTGAACAAATGGAAAAATACATACAAAAATTCACTGAAGAAAGAACCCCTTAAAAAGTAGAATTGGCCAAATGGTGGAGAAAAGGGTTAAAAAGCTCCCTTTAGAAAATAATTCCTTAAAAAATAGAATTGTACAGTTGGAAGTTAATGACAACATGATCCATGAAGTAATAATAAAATGAAATCAAAAGAATGAAAACACAGAAGAAAATGTGAAATATCCCATTGTAAAAATAATTCACTTGCAATAGACAGATAATTTAAGAATTATTGGACAATCTGAAAGCCATGATCAAAGAAATTAAGACTAGATATCATATTTCAAGAAAATATCTATAAAAAGTCCTGATTTCCTAGCACCAGAGGATAAAATAGAAATTGAAGGAATCCCTTGATCACCTCCTGAAGGGTATCCCAAAATGAAATAATTCCCACCAAATGTTATAGCCAAATCCTATAGCTTGAAGTTTAAGGAGAAAATTTATCTACTTCCCAGAAAGAAACGATTTGACTATCATGAAGCCACAGTCAGGATCACAAAAGATTTATCAGCTTCCACATCAAAAAAACGGGGGTGGGGGGGAGAATTGCTTTGAAAGTGATCTGGAAGCTAAAGAAGTCTGTGATTCAACCAAGAATAACCCACCCAGGAAACTGAGTGCAATCCTTTGGATAGGGAGGAGAAAGGCATATTTGAGGGAATAGAAGACTTTCAAGCATTCCTGATCAGAAGACTAGACCCAACTAGAATGTATTTCTTTCAAATAAATAACTCAAGAGAAGCATATGTAGGTAAAATGAAAGAGAAAACATAAGGAATTTAATAAAGTTGAACTGCTTATATTTCTATATGTGAAGATGATATTTATGACTCCTAGTAATTTTATCAGTATTAGGGCATTTAAATGAAATATACACATAGAGAGGGCACAGATATGTGTTCACTATGGTGGGATGTTCTCAAAAAAATAGGAGATGAGAAAAAGGGATTCACTACAGGAAAGGAGAGTAGAGAGGAAGTAGGGGAAGTTATCTCACATAAAAGATTCATGCAGGGAAGAGCTTTTACAGTGAAGGGGAAAATGGAGTTGTGCTAGGCAGTACTGGAACCTTAATCTCATCAGAATTGGCTTAAAGAGAGAATGACATATATATTCAGTTGGGTATAGAGATCTTTCTTACATAATTTGAAAGCAGGAGGGAATGGATTTAAGAGAAGGAAGTAGGGGAGAGCCTAATAGAAGGGAGGGTGATTTAAGGGAATGTAATCGAATGGAAATCTGAAGATCTTCCCTGCCCCTGGTTAGGCTTAAGTGAATCTGGCAACCTTCCCTGATTTGAAAATATACTCTGCACTCCAATAGGCTGAATGTGGTCACATGGAGCCTGTGACAGGAGGCTTGTTTCTTTTTCTCAGGAATGCCCACATTGGACACTTGGAATCACTTTGTGATTGGGCAGTGGTTCAAGAAGATTGTGACATTCTCTGATGTAGGGGAAGGCTATATATACCCTGATATGAGGTTTTGCTTTGGGGCTTACTTTGGGAAGAGTTTTGTTATTTGGCCAGATGAGACTCTGGGCAGCTGCTGAGGTCCTGGTTTTGAAAATCCAGATCTTGGCGTTTCCCTCTCTGGTAACTAACTAGGTATGGACATAATAGTAAGATAGCTGGAAGTCCTGTCTGCTGGTCTATTTCTCTGTATTTTTTCAGCTTGCAACTTCTGTTTGTATTCTCTGAAGTTCAGGGTGATCATTTTTTTCCCTGAACTAGGTAAATGTTATTTGTTTGATTAAAGTAAGATTGTTAACCCATTTTGAGTTGCTTTCCTTTAGAAAAGCAGATCTAAGAACCTGTGCTAGCAGCTATTCTGGGTATGCGAGGGTGCTTGCTGCTATGGGGATGCAGGGTTCAAAAGAAAAACAGATATTTAAGGACAGACAGGGTAAAAAGAGAGAAAGAGGAGGATATATGAGAAAAATAGGTTGAGGTAGAATACAGAGTTAGCAATCAAAATTGTGAATGTGAATGGGATGAACTCACCCATTAAATGGAAGTGGATAGCAGAATGGAGTAGAAACCAGAATCCAATAATATGTTGTTTATAAGAAACATACTTGAAACAGAGATACATAAGGGTAAAAATAAGGGGCTAGCACAGAATCAATTATGCTTCAGTTGAGGTAGAAAGAAAAACAGGGGAAGCAGTCATGATCTCAGATGAAGCAAAAGTAAAAAAAAAAATAGGCACAATTAAAAGAGATAATCAAGGCGCAATAGAAATGAAGTGATAGCAATTTTAAATACTGTACACCAAATGGCATAACATGCAAATCCTTAAGGGAAATGTTAAATGAGTTACAGGAGGAAATGCAAAGTAAAGCAATATCAAGCAGGGAAACCTCCATTTTCCCCTCTCAGAATTAGACAAATCTAAGCATAAAATAAATTTTAAAAATTAAGGCAAAGTTTAGAATTTTAGAAAAGTTAGATATAATAGATCTCTGAAGGAAAAGTGAATGGATATATAATATACCTTTTATCAGTTATATATAACACCTTTGCAAAAACTATCCACATGTCAGGGCATGAAAAACCCATAATTAAATACAGAAAGACAGACATATTAAATGCATCCCTTTCAGATCATGAAACAATAACATTACATTTCATAAAGATAGATTGAAAATTAATCAGAAAAGTAATCAAATTTTGCTTTTTATTTTTGAGGGGGGAGGACAGGGCAATTGAGGTTAAGCGACTTGCCCAAGGTCACACAGTTTGTCAGTGTTAAGTGTCTGAGGTCAAATTTGAACTCAGGTCCTCTTGACTCCAGGGTCATTGCTCTATTCACTGTGCCACCTACCCCCCCCCCTCAAGTAATCTAAGTCTTAAGAATGAGTGGGTGAAAGAACAAATCATAGAAGCAATAAATAATTTCATTAAAGAGAATGACAATACAGCAACATACCAACATTTAGAATATGCAGACAAAGTAGGAGAGCAATCTTTTTTTCTAAATGCTTACATGGGAGGGGGGAGACAGAGAGAGAGAGAGAGAGAGAGAGAGAGAGAGAGAGAGAGAGAGAGAGAGAGAGAGAGAGAGAGAGAGAGAGAGAGAAAGAGAAAGAAAGAATTTGGAGTGGAATTTTTAAAAAAATAGAAAAACAACACATGAAACATTTTAAATTAAACACCATATTGGAAATCCTGAAAACCAAAGGAGAGATGAACAAAATTTAAAGTATTTTTCTCATTAATTTCTTAAAATATGACACCTGGGCTCTTTTAAAATCATTGTTTCATCTATTCTTGATTCGTTTTGCAGGTCAGTTGTTTTTTTCCAGTGAGATAGCTCATATTTTCTTTTCTTTTTAAATTTTTTTGACTTTGCTTTATTGTTTATTAAAGTCTCATGAAGTCATTAGCTTCCATTTACCCTGTTTTAAATTTTATAGAGGCAATTGGGGCTAAATGACTTGCCCAGGGTCACACAACTATTAAGTGTCAGTGGCTAGATTTGAACTCAGGTTCCCTTGACTCTGGGGCTGGTTTTATCCAGTGCACCACTTAACTGCCTTGCCTCCATTTTAATTTTTTTAAGAATTTTTTTCTTCAGCAAGTTTTTGTGTTTCTTTTTCTATTTGGCCAATTCTAACTATTGAGGAGTGAGTCATCAGTGAATTTGTGTATGTCTTTTTGCATTTTTTTGTTGTTTTTAAGGAGCTGTTTTCTTTAGTATTTTTGTGCCCCTTTTATCTAGGTGTTGACTATTTTCATAATTTTATTGTATGGCTCTCATTTCCTTTCTCAGTTTTGCCTCTATCTCTCTTATGTGATTTTGAAAATCCTGCTTGAGCTTTCCCAGAAATTCTTATTGAACTTTATCCAATTCACTATTTTTTCTTTGAAGCTTTACCTGTTGATGTTTTGACATTGTATTCTTCTTATGAGTTTGTCTTGCTCTTCCTTGTCACCACAATATTTTTTTTCAGCTTCCTTCCTTTGGTTTTCTCAGTTCCCCAGTCTATATGTTGATTTTTTTAACTTTATATTAAAGTTGAGCTCTGCTACTGAGGTGGAGAAGAAACTGTGTCCCAAACTACAGGTTTTATTATGTTACTATTTTTCAGAGCTAGTTTCAGAGGTCTTTGAGTAAACCATGTTCCTAAGGGGCTAACATCCAAGGAGACGTGTAGCCACTGCTCTCCTGACCTGTACTCTAGTTTTTACCCAGGAATGGACCTTGTCCTCCTGCAGCCAAAGGTGCTAGTGCTCCTGCTGACCCTGAAATACCCCCTGAAGGTAAGGTTTGACACTGAAATATCCCCTGCAAATGTAAGCATTAATATTCTTTTCTGCCGTGGAACTGAGACCAGCACCCCAACTCCTTTGTGAATGACCTCTCTGCTGTGCCACCTTTAATATCAATATAAAAACAATTTATCAATTGAACTAATAAATATTAAAATGATTCTGATTTTGAAGGTTCTAGAAAATGCCTATAAATTAGAGTAGCAAAAATTATTCTGTTAGAGTATGGCTAGAACAAAAATATACAATGGATTAATTTTGACAGAGTCGATGAAGAAAATCACTGCTTTATTTGTATCAGGAAATAGTAGAAGCCATGTATAATACCAGTCAAATGTTTAGGCATATAGCATTAGGGTGAATTGGAATGAAGACGCATTGACAAGATTTCAGCTTCCTGAAATGTCACTTCCTCTGCTTTTTATTCCCTGAGTACCTCTCCTTTTTGTGGCTCAGAACTCTATTGCTTGGCACATATTTTGCGTATGAATATTGTGCCTAAGAAATAAAGCAAATGATCTTCACAGGGTTACCTGGTATCATATAACAAGAGATGACTTCTTGCTTTCATTCTTTCCTTCTTTCATTAATAGTCTGTTGATGTGTCCAACTATCAATCTCATTTTCTGCATATTTAAATAACACGTCTCACAGATATAGCTTGAACTGAGTAGTCAATAAATAAATCATTCATGTCTTACATCCTCCTTCGCATTCAGTCAACACAGGAGAAAAAAAGGAAAACAGAATTATATGAAAGCCAAATGTTAAAATAAGCCTCTAAATAAAAGAATATTACCTTTGCCAAAATTATGATAATCCATTATTAGACATGTAGGGTGAACAAATTTTTCCTATAATTACATTCAGCTCTTCATTTTGCCTGGGCATACAAAGATCATCAATCACCATTCTCATAATTGTCTTCTGTGTTGAAGTGTGAAAACTCAAGTTCTCACCTTAATTTGGTGTGGCTAATTCTGAAATTTGCTAACAAACAATTTTATTTAGAACATTGTTTGCTTCCTGAAATAAATTACCTTTTCAGAAAGAAAAATGACTATGGTATTCAAGAGTTAAATAGAATCAAAGGAGTATAGATTACAGCTAACGGTTTGGTTCAAATTAAATTATTGAAAGAACCTTACCTTCAGCCAAAATCAACCTTTTTTTTGTTTCTTTTTGCTTACCAGAAATGGGGACTTTTTTACAATTACTTTTTCTTAAATAACAAAGAAAAACAAATGAGATATGTTTTTACAGAATCCTAAAAGTCAAGACTGTAAAAAATAAGCTTTTCTTTTGGTCTACCTCTACTAGTCAGAGACTGCCATCATATAAAATTTACATGTTCTTGACTACAGTTTTATATGAACAGTAAGCAATGGAAGTGAGCTGCTAGTTGGCACAGTGGGTAGAGCACTATGCTTGGAATCAAGAAGTGTCATCCCTATGAAATCAGGCTTCAGACACTTACTAGTGGGATGATCCTGGGCAAATCACTTAATAATTCTGTTTTACCTCAGTTCTTCATCTCTAAAATGACTTAGAGAAGGAAATGGCAAACCACTCCAGTATTCTAATCCTGCTTCCTTCAAAAAAAAGCTGCCTATGACTAGGCCCCAAACAATATCTCTTTTATCCAAATTCTATTGTCTATTTGTGCCTCTTACTGGCCACTTGGCCTACATTTTCTTCCATTTAGTTATATTCTAATGTGTTGTCTCCCCAACTACTTATTAAGTTTTAATGGAGTCAGAGGCAGTGACTTTTTATTTTCCCCATCAACTTGGATCAAAACTGTGATATTATTGGTAAAGGAAACACTGAGGGAGGAAATTCTCTTTACCAGTTATAGGTCAATACCTACTCTGCAAGCTATAGTCTTAGAGCTAGCTGGGGAAAGTGAGAGGTTAAATGATCTGCTCAGGATGACACAGTTGAGTATGCTGGGGAGAAGCTTGGACTTAGCCAATTGTTAAATGTTCAGTGTGAGCATTTCTACTTTTGATATTAGCAAATACTGCACTTCAGGGCTTGATTTATTGTTTTGTTGTCTATATAGACCAAAGGTCAACAATCTTTTTTCCTGTAAATGGCAAGATAGTAAATATTGTAGCTTTTACATGGTGAGGGGCAAAATTGACAATATCATTCAGGTACTTAAAAACCAGAGAGAACTTCCCCCAAATATGTGATTTGGTGAAATTAAAACAAAGTAATATATGAGTACTTCTTGAGGGGATAATACAAGCCAAAAAATGAGAGGAATGGTACTATTTTTGGAGAATAGATAACATTTCAGTGAATCAAAATTCAAAGTTAGTGTTTTCTGCTATCAAAATCATTTGCAACAATCAATCTGTTAGTCCTGATCTGCCATGAGATTTTATGTATTTGATCTTTGAAAATGCCTTTTTACAGAGATAGGTACTACCAGATATTGATATTGATCCACAAACTTATGATTTTTAACTGAGCATATTCATCACTTGGAAGGCATTTATAGAATTCTTTTAGATTACTCTCTTGATGTTTAATTTTTAGCATATCATTAAAGTGAAGATTAATCACTTCCTATTGGGAATTAGGAGAAATTATTCGATTACATAGTTATATAGATTTTGAAATATGGAAATTTATTTTGCATTTGTACTGAGTCCAAAAAAATTCTTCTGGAAATATAGTTATAACCTGAAAAAAATGTATCCACAACAAATGGAGATCCTGCTTCTTGTTTTAAGTTTTTGTTTTCTTTTGTTTTGTTCCCAGCATGCATAGACTATAAAATAACTTGAAATTACTTGTGATTCAACATTACTTTCATAGAATTGACTCTACCACAATATAAATTTCAAACATAAATACTGTTTTGTCTTGTAATTTTAGGCTGAATTCATTAAGAAACAAAATCTGTAGCTAAAATTAATTCTCAAAGCCATTCAAGGTTAGATAAAACTGGTTAAAGATGGTTCTTCTCATAATGAAAAATTTAAATCTCTGCCCTTACCTCAAGAAATTGCGGGGGGACATTTTCTCATTTTGACTTGATGGGTATGCATTGGTAATCACATTGTGTGGAGATACGGGAAGCAATTAAAATGTTGTCAAATTGTAGTCACTGTGATTTGTGATGCCCCAAGCAGCAGTGCTGGGCCTAATAGCCAAGCAATAAGAGGAACACAGTCTCTGCTGTTTTGGCACAAAAGCACTCATAGACATTACGTACATGAATCAGTTTAAAAATGTTCTAATAAAACTCTGCTTTGTACACTGAAATTTGAATTTCATATATTTTGACTTGTAAAAAACATTATTTTTATTTTTTTTAACCATTTAAAATATAGCAACTTTGCTTGTAAGCTGTATAAAAATGTGTGACTGGCAGATTTAACCCATGGGCTCTGTTACAAAAACCATTGGCTCTTTTTTGTCAACCCATGGTCTATACTTAAGACAGTGATGGAGAAAATGTTATTAATGCTTTTCATTTTGAAACGTCACTTGCTAAACATTTAACCACCATAATCCTGGACACAGGGACTATATTTTTGAAATAAGACTCAAGCCCAGATCTTTTTGACTCAGTTCATTTTTCTATCTCTCACTCCATTACACTTCTTAAACAGGAGACACTCAAAAAAGTCTAATTAAAAAACATGATAAACATTCTTTTTGAAAATTTTGAAACAACAGTGGTTTTTTTGCTATTTGGGGGTTAAATTAAATGTTTGGAATTCTAAGCCCTTCATCCCCTCAGATTATTATTTTTTTTCTCTAAATCACAAATAAACAGTACCCTTTCATTTAATCACACATTCCAGAATGTTAGGTTTTGAGGAGAAAGGTACTTTGTAAAGCTGTTGTAGAATCCTTTGACTCTGTTTGTCTTAACCATTAAATGATTGCTTTTCTCCAGGTTATCCCTCTCCATGACCCCCTACTTCCCTTCCCCCAAGTAGCAGCTTGTCGTTTTCTTTTTTACAAGCTGAGTTCTTTATAAACCCATGCTGCTCACTCTTAGTGACTCCATTGTTCTCAGGATGTTTACAGGGTTTTTTTGCATAATATGCTTTCTATTATTTCACAAAGTATTGATGTCACACTTGCAAGACAGTAATTTACAAGTTTACTATTCATTCCTATTTTGAAGCTTTAGATAGTATTTTATTTTTTCCCAACTATTTCTCTTAACATTTCCAAAGAAAATGGTTTTAGGGTACAAATAATTGTGATCATTTTGTACATATTCATACTTTCTCAAATTTGTTACCTGCTTTTTCTCAATCAACAATTTTTCAATACCTCCTTTTTTTGTTTGCTCTCCTTAGATTATATTTCAGTAAATAAATTTAGGAGCTAAGTACTTTCATATCCCTCCATGGTTTTAAAGTACCCTGTTCAGCCAACATTATAATCAAACCACATCCATTCAAAATAAAACACTGTTAGTTCATAATACAATTACTTTCTTTCCTTTTTCTCTTACATACTTAAATTCCTATTTTTTTTATTATGGTCATGGGAATGCTTTTATTAGGAACTTGAGTATAAACCTGCAGGGCAAAACCTTCTCTGTAAGGGAGATGATTTTCCAGTAAAAACCAGCATATCTCAATAATCCCAGGTTCCAACAATCATATTTTATTGTTTTGTTTTCTAAAGGATTTTTATTTTGTTAGAATTACTTAGATGCTTCCTCCAACTGTACACTTTTTCCAAATGTACAGAAACCATGACTATGTCAATAACTTACAAATCTGTTTTCACAGGTGTAGTAGCTCTCTCCAGTTACATATTAAAGTCTTATAGTCACCAGTGGCAGGCAGACAAGTTAAGAGACTTATCCAGGATCATGTAGCAATGACCCGATTGCTTCTTTTCCCAACTCTTAGTCAGGTCTAATACTTTACCCACTGTGCCATTTAGCTTTGTAGGAGACGCTCTACTAATATTTCTTGAATTTAACTGAATTTCTGTTCAATATAAGAAGTTCAGTCTAGGTTTTCCATGTTGATTATAAAAAAGCATTCAGCAGGGTAATTTTGGCACTACTGTGTTTCCTCTAACTTGTAGTTGAAAAAAAATGTATGTAAGTTCAAAATTTTATATATTACAATTTTTTGCTCTTTGTATACTAGGAATTTCCTGTCTCTTGAAGATTATTATACTTCCAAAAAACAAAAAAAATGTTTTAAAATTCTCCTTAGATTCTGCATAATTTATTGTCAGCTTTAAAAAAATGAATATTCTAATATGATAGAAAAAGAAATTTGCCTAGTCAAGTCCTACAGCTGGTAAAGAAGAAGCAAAAATTAACCTATTTACATGTTTTAATTATTGACTATAAGTCTTTGATTAGTCTTGAAATTGCTGTAAGACCTAGAACAGTTTTCTCAATAATTTAAAATTAATCCCCAGTTTTATCTATGATTTGAAAATTTAAGGAAACTTAGCAGATCTCCTTCTGATTATGTCATCATTGTGACATTTTCTTGAATTTTGAGCTTTTCTAAAATGATTACTGACATGTACTATAAACAGCAGCAATGACATCTAGCTAGTTGACTGTAGAAAATTGGAGGAGAAAAGAATAAATTACACACCAAATATTTTCAACATTTTAAAAAGCAGTGCAGCTCTTCTTTTGTTACTTAATTCAGCATTTAATGTTGGGTTCTTTAAACACAGAGGGAAATAATGATGACCTTTTAAAACTTCTCCCTGTCCTTTCTGTTCTTAGCTTATGGTCCCATTTGCTATGTCTGTCATGATGAGGGAGCAGTGTGAGGGAGAAAGAAAGGTCATGGGTTTGTAAGCTGAAGAAAGCAAAGAAAAATGACTCCTCAAATACAAACAAATCACTAAAATATATGACATCTTTTCAGTTAGTTAGTGCTTTCTTAGGAACAAACTCAAAGGCCATGGGCTATTTATTTGGAAGTCTTCTCAAGTGATAAACAGAATGTGGATTGTTATTTGCAGAGGGGGGAGTACTGTCAAAAGTAATAAATGAGTCAGGGAATTGAGCAAGCCAAGAAATAGCAAGACTCTCCCCTTCTGACCCTGGAAGTCTTTTTAAAAAGCATGCATCATTGTTCTTTATACAGATTTATCTTTATTTCACCAGGTTGCCCTATCTATATTTAAGTAGCTAACCATCATCTCCGTTAAACTCAATTCACCACAAGAAGTCTGAATCTTCAGGGGGAGGAGGGACTTTGAAAATGGGCTTATTGCATTTAGTTATCAATGACCATGGTGGGAAAGGGGAAAAGGGAGAAAACTGATATAAAATCGCAGGTGATTTGGAAGGAAAAAACAACAACAACAACAAAAAAACAATTAGGCAAACATCACAGGAGTTAAAAACAATGAATACAGATCCATGTATGTATATTTAGCTATTAGCCTACAGAGATACTAAATTAAGGCAAATTGGGTTGGAAGGCATAACACAGGGACTTGCTACTGGTAATCTCTATTTTAAACTCATCATGCAATGATTTTTATAAATGAAAAGGTTGCTATAAATATACATTAAAATTGTATCTTATTTTTTCTAGCTTGAGAAGTACTTTTCAAAAGTAAATTCAAAAGTAAATTTCAAAAGTAAAAAGTAAAATCTATCTATCCTTCTAGATATGCTCAGGTGTGTTTTGATCCACAGAGCTAGATTTACATGCATGACAAAGGTGAATGTCTGTCAGCTATGGATTTACTGCCTGTCATCAACTAAACTCTTTTCCTACAAATAACCCAAGGTTTAGTCCATTGCTCTCCCTATTAAATTCTTCCTTACTACTTCCTTTGGCCATAGATCCTATGAGCTTTACACATGAACATTTTAAAGAGTCATAGAATCTCAGCATTGGTAGAAACCTGTGTGTGTGTGTGCCTGTGTGTGTGTGTGTGTGTGTG
>CM053597.1:58816966-58834277 GCA_028646575.1 Pseudocheirus occidentalis
GTGAATTCTTTCAAGTTCTATTTTGCCCTCTGATTCTAAAACATCAGGGCAATTTTCTTTGAGGATTTCTTGAAGGATGCTTTCCAAGTTCTTTTTTTGGTCATTGGTTTCAGGTAGACCAATAATTTTCAAATTGTCTCTCCTAGATTTGTTTTCCAGGTCAGTGTTTTTTTCAAGGAGATATTTCATATTGCTTCCTATTTTTTCATTTCTTTGTAACTGTTTAATAGTATCTTGGATTCTCATAAAGTCATTAGCTTCTACTTGCTCCACTTTAATTCTGAAGGAGTTATTCTCTTCAGAATGCTTTTGAGATTCTTTTTTCCATCTGGGAAATTTGGCTTTTTAAGGCATTCTTCTCCTCATTGGCTTTCTGGGCCTCTTTTGCCAATTAAGTTCATCTGTTCTTTAAAGGGTTCAGTCAGGTTGTAGACTCTCTTTTCATGACTTTCTCGCATCATTCTCATTTCTCTTCCCAATTTTTCTTCCACTTCTCTCATTTGATTTTCAAAGTCCTTTTTCAGTTGATGTATAGCTTTTAGGCATTCTTCAAATGTCTTGTTAGCATTTGGTGTGGGAATTCTGACTGGGTTGTCTTCCTCCTGTTCCATGCTTTGATCGTTTTTGTCCACAAAAAAAGGATTCTTGAGTTTTATTGCTGTTCTTATTTTGCTTCCTTTTCCTCATGTTGGCCAGTCAACTAATTGGTTGGGTTTTTTTAGCTCTGTGAAACTCTGCTTCCAGGGGGGAAGGTCTGTTCCAAATTGCTGGGGTTTTCCCAGCTGCTGGAGCTATTAGGGGAGTGTTGCAAGTTCCCCCAGCTTTGGCTTGCTGAAAGTGAACCCCAGGACCACCACCCAAGACCACAATCTGGATCCAGGATGCTCAACACAAGAGTGCTTGGCACTGATAAATCCATTCAGCTGCCCTGCAGGATGCACAGGCCAGGGACTCTGAAGCAGCCCATTGTGGCCCTCCGGTTCCAGCAGTTCCCTTCCCCCACTGCTTTCTTGCCCCGGGGACAGATTGACCAAACTGCTTTTGCTCTCCCAAATTAAGTTTCAAAGTTTCACTTTCACTATCCGTCTCTGATCCTGGTTTGCTTGATTTGAAGACCCCCTCAGGTGCTTTAGATCTTGTCTGAAGCATACTCACACTGTGGTTTGGGAGGCTTGGCTGTTCCTGGCCACCCTGGGGCCTGGCCTGGCCGTGGCTACGATTTGGGGCTGCACTGGTCTTTGCTCCTGGCCTGCTGGCCTGCTGGATGAGCCCCTCCTGCCGCTGCCCCTCTTCAATCCCTGTTTTCATGCCTTGGTAGATGTGGAGGTGCTGGCAGATGTAGATCTTCTCTCCTGCAGACTGGCTGCTGCGGCTCAGCTCAGCTCAGCTCAGCTCAGCTCCTTCCTACCACCCCCAGCCTGCCCATGGTCTTGGCTTCAGGCTGGGCAGGTCTCCACTCCTGGCCTGCCGTGATGAGCCCCTGCTGCTAAGTTATCTTCAGCAAGAGATGTGTTTTCTGTATTTTTGTGAGTCTGAGAGTCCTAGATTTTGTCTGGGGTCATATTTTATGGGTGTTTAGGGTGGTTGTGTGGGAGCTGCGAAGCCTTGCTGCTTCTACGCTGCCATCTTGGCTCTGCCCCCTCAATAAGCTATTCAAGTCTTTACAGGGCTTTTTTAAAGGCTTCCTGCTCATCATTTGTTATGGAATAAAAGTATTTCATTAAACTCACAACTTGTTCAGACATTCCCCAATTGATTGGCATCCCCTCAATTTCCAATTCTTTGCTACCACAAAAAGAGCTGCTATAAATTTTTTGCACAGTGCATGCTTTTCCTTTTTTATGATCCGTTTGGCATACAGATGTAGTGGTAGTATTGCTGAGTTAAAGAGTATGCTGTTTTATACCCTTTAGGGCACAGTTCCAAATTGTTTTCCAAAATGGATAGAGCAGTTCACAACTTCAACAATGCATTAATATTCCAATTTTCCCATAGCTTCTCTAATACTTATCATTTTCTTATTTTGTCATGTTAGCTAATCTGATAAGTGTGATGTGGTACCTCAGAGTTGTTTTAATTTGCATTTTTCCAATCAATAGTGATTTAAAGCTTTTTTTCATATTGTTATAAATAGCATTAATTTCTTCATTGGAAAACTGCCTGTTCATATCATTTGACCATTTATCAATTGAGGAATGACTTGTTATTCTTGTATATTTGACTCAGTTCTCTACATATTTCAGAAATGAGGCCTCTACAAGACACTGGATATAAAAATTGTTCATTAGCTTTTTGCTTTCCTTCTAATCTTGGTTATATGAGTTAACCTGGTTAATTCATACTTTTGTAAGTTTTCATCCATTTCATTTAGATTGAGATACACTGGCATGCAATTGGGAAAAATAGCTCCTAATTATTATTTTAATTTCCTCTTATTTGATATCAAATTTTTCCTTTTTGATACTCATAATTTAGTTTTCTTTTTTAAATCAAATTTACAATTGTATATTTTCATAAATTGAATCTCTTAGCTTTAATTATTAGTTCAGTATTTTTATATTTCAGTTTTATTAACCTCTCCTTTGATTTTCAGAAATTCTAATTTAATTTTTAATTGGAGAGATTTCATTTGTTCTTGTTCTAGTTTTTATTTTATTTGCATGCCCAATTCATTGATCTCCCCTTTTTCTATTTTATTAATGTAATTGCTTAGAGATATAAAATTTCCTCTAAGAAATGCTTTGGCTTGCATCCCATATGTTTTGGTATAGTATCATTCCCTTGGATGAAGTCATTGATTGTTGCTATGATATATTGTTTGACCCACTCATTCTTTAGGTTACATCACCTTTTATTACATGTAATTTTTATTGCATCATGATCTAAAAAAGGGATATTTTTATTCTATGTGTATCTATGTGCTTTAAATGTATTTATTGTAAACAACATATTGTAGGATACTTGAGTTTAATCCACTCTTCTTATCCACTTCTGTTTTATGGGAGAATTCATCCCATTCACATTCATAGTTATGATTACTAACTGTGTCTTTCTCTCCATCCTATCCCCCCCCACATACACCTTTTTATACTTTTTCTCTCTCCTTTCACACTTTCATTCCTTGCCAATATTCTGCTTCTTACTGCCACCCCACTTAATTTCCCCTTCCTAATATCAGCTTCCTTCCCTTTTCTTTCCTCTTTCCCTTACCACTTCTCCTTTCTTTCCTACATTCTCTCCACTCTAGTCTTTTCCTTTCTCTTTCCCCTCCTACTTTCCTATTGAGTGGGATAGACTTCCATAACCAGCTGAATGTATAAATTATTTGCTCTTTGGGCCAGATCTGATGAAAGTAAGGTTCAAACAATGCTTGCCCCTTCCCTTCTTTCCCTCAACTATTATAGGTCTTTTAGTCTCTCCCTGTGATATAATTTACCCTATTCTGCCTTCCCCTTTCCTTTTCTCTCAGTACAGTCATTTCCATCCCTTAGTTAGTTAATCATTGTCATCATTACATAAAATTCAACTTATTCCCACACCCTCTGTCTTTGTATATACCCTCTAAATTCCACAAAAGATACACTTCTCAAGATTCACAAGCATCATCTTCTTGTGTGAAGATGTACACAGTCAAACTTTATTGAATAACATTTTTTCTTTCCTGTTTACCTTTTTATACTTCTCTTGAGCTTTGTATTTGAAGATCAAATTTTCTGTTCAGTTCTGTTTTTTTTTAATCAAGAATGATTGAAAGTCCTCTATACCACCAAATGACCATCTTTTCCCCTGAAATATTATATTCAATTTTGCTTGATAGTTGATTTTTGACTGTAAGTCAGGCTCCTTTTTCTTCTGGAATATAATATTCCAAGCCCTGTGATCTTTTCATGTAGATGCTAATGAGTCCTGTGTAATCTTCACTGTGGTTCTGTGATATTTAAATTATTTCTCTCTGGTTGCTTGCAGTATTTTCTACTTGATATGATTATTCTTAAATTTGTCTGATATTCCTTGAAGGTTTCCTTTTGGGGTCTCTTTCATGAGGTTATTGGTGAATTCTTTAAATGACTCTTTTACCCTTTGGTTCTAGGATGCCAGAGCAGTTTTTCTTGATAATTTCTTGAAAGATAATGTCCAGAAAGGATCCTAGGAAAGTGGTAGAGAAGGTCAGAATATTCTACACTCTCAAAATTTTCCTTCACAAAAGAGTTAAAATGACACCTTAGGGCAAACAAAGTGTGGGTGGAGATAAATAAGAATAGGGACACAACTGGTGTCTTCCTGGAACAATTTCATAAGATCAGAGGAAAAATCCCAGGACAATGATAGGTCCCTGTGAAGAGTAAACACCTCCAGGATAGGTTCCACTTGGTTGGTTGGTTTGAAAGGCTTCCTCAGGTCCCAGCCACAAAGAACTTTTATTCCCAAATAGTGAGCAGAGTTGGGCATTTGAGCCTGGGAAGATGGAGGGAATCTCTGATGATAAGTCAGACCCAGCTGTGCTGCAAAGAGTGGCAGGGGTGAGAAGGAACCAGAGAACACCTGGTTAGTGCAGAAGCAGTGGGGCAGACAGTCCCTGGCTGTGGGGACTTACAGAAGGCTGGAGGTTGGACTTGGTTCCAGGTTTGAGGGGAGAACTGAAGATCTGGGACAAGAGGCACCATTTCCCATACTGCAGGGCTAGAGGCAGTTACAAAAATAAAACTATTACCACAAAAAATGCACAAGCAAGGGAGAAAGAATCCAATCATAGAAAGCTATTATGGGAGTGGAGATAATAGGGGTTCACCTTCTGAGGAGGATCTTGAAGTAAAGAAACTCCCACAAAGAGTAACATCAAACATCAAATATCATACCCTGAAAAGTTAAGTATTATCTTGAAGGGGAAAAATGGATATTTGATAAACCCTCAGATTTTCAAGACTTTGTTTAAAATAATCCTAAATTTAATAGAAGATTTGACATTCTACAACCAAGATGTATAAGGCACATACCAAAGGTACAGCCCTGATTATCTGGGATTTGTAAGGACGGACTGTTTATTTTTTATATATGTGAAATGTATATCTAAGATACTTAGTAATGATTGGGTAGCTTAAAGATTTGGGAAATCCTGAGTATAATATGAATTTTAAAAAGTAAGACCATTTAGGAACAGCTAAAAAGAGTAATTAATTTATATAAATGTGACACAAGAGTAAGAATTGATACAGGAGAATTAGATGGGGAAGAAGGTTGGTAGTTCTAGTAACTTGCTTTTATTGGGAATGAGTTTAAGAGGCAACAATGCACATATATTTATTTTTTTCTCTTCATTCTTTTTTTAAATTTATTGATTTGTTTATTACTTTTAGTTTATAAGAGTCAGTTCCAGAATCACTTGAGTTTCAGATTTTCTCCCCTCCATTCTCCCCTCGCCGCCATGGTGGCATGCAATCATGTATAGGATCTGCAAACGCTTTCACATTGTACAACAGTATGGTTGTATAGAAACGTTGTAACCAATGGAGCAAACAATGGGAAAAAATAAACAAAAGAAACAAAACCAAACATGGAAAAGAACAAAAGCATGTGTTGCTTCAGTCTCCATTTAAACTCTGGTCTTTCTAGATCTTTCTCAGAGTGTAGATATTTCCTCCCATTCTGAGACCTGTAGAGCTGTCTGTCTTTTAACTGTGCGTTGCTGAGAAGAGTCCAGTTTATCAAGGTTGGTCATCTCACATATGATGTATCTGTGACTGTGCACAAATTTTTCCTGGTTCTGCTCTTCTCACTTAGCATCAATTCATATACGCCTCTCCAGATAATTATGAACTCCATCTCCTTCCCATTTCTTATACCACAATAGTATTCCATTACATTCATATACCATAACTCATTCAACTATTCCTCAATTGATGGGCATGCCCTAAGTTTCCAGTTTTTTGCCACCACAAAGAGAGCTGCAATAAATATTTTTGTACATATGGGTCCTTTTCCCACTTCTGTGATCTCTTTGGGATACAACCCCAAAAGTGGTATTACTAGGTCAAACGGTATACAATTATTTATAGCCCTTTGGGCATAGTTCCAGATTGTCCTCCAGAATGGTTGTATCAGTTCACAGCTCCAACAGCAATGCATTAAAGCTCCAGTTTTTCCACATCCTCTCCAGAACTTGTCATTTTCCTGTTTTGTCATCTTAGCCAATCTGTCTGTGAGATGTGGTACCTCAAAGTTGTTTTGATTTGCATTTCTCAAATCAATAGTGATTTAGAGCATTTTCCCATATGTTTATAGATATCTTTAATTTCTACCTCTGAAAATTGCCTGTTCATTTCCTTTGACCATTTGTAATGACTTGTATTCTTATAGATTTTACTTAATTCCCTGTATATTTTTGAAATGAGGCCTTTAGAACCAGAGACACTGGTTGTAAAGATTCTTTCCTATTTTCCTACTTCCCTCTTAATCTTTGTTACATTGGCTTTGTAGAGAAACTTTTCAATTTGATATAATCAAGATTATCCATTTTGCATTTTATAATGCCTTCCAATTCTTCTTTGGTCATAAAGTCTTCCCTACTCCATAAATCTGAAAGGTAAACTATTCCTTGCATCCCCAGATTATTTATAATATCAGCCTTTTTACCTAGCTTGTGCACCCATTTAGACTTGACTTTAGTATAAGGCATTAGATGATGGTCTCTGCCCATTTTCTGCCATACTATATTCCAATTTTTTCTGGAATTTTTATCCCAGAAACTGGTATCTTTGGGATTATCAAACAGTATATTACTATAATCATTGACTACTGAGTCTTTTGTACCCAATCTATTCCATTGATCCACTAGTCTCTTCCTTAGCTAGTACCAAGCAGTTTTGATGACTGCTGCTTTATAATACAGATTAAAATCCGGTATGGCTAGGCCACCTTCCCTAGCATTTATTTCCATTAATTGCCTTGATATTCTGGACTTTTTGTTCTTCCAAATGAATTTTGTCTCTATTTTTCTAGTTTTATAAAGTAATTTTTGGTAGATTGATTGGTATTGCACTAAATATGTAATTTAATTTAGGGAAAATTTTCATTTTATTAGCTTGACCCAGCCATCAACAAGTGATGTTTTTCCAGTTAGTTATATCTGATTTTATTTGTGTGAAAACTGTTTTATAGTTCTGTTCATAAAGGTACTGGGTTTGTTTTAGCAGATGGATTCTCAAATATTTTATAATGTCTACAGTAACTTTAAATGGGGTTTCTCTTACTTTAGATCTTTAGAGGGATCTTTAGAGAAGATAATGAGAGAATATATAATAAGGGGGCATAGAAGTTCAAATTATGGGAATGGGAGGATAGAGGAGAGATTCTTGGAAGGGGTAGGCAAGTAATAGGAGGGCAATGTAGTGGATAAAAGTAAAGCAGAGGAGGCAGGAAGGCATAATAAACAAGATATATCAACAAATATAAAAGCAAAGATTAGGAGTAAAATATGTTTGTGAAAGTACACCTATGTATGTATGTATGTATGTATGTATGTGTATGTAGATATTTATAGCTATTGAGAAACTTATGTAAACTTTATTGTACACTTATGCATGGTGGGAGGGGGAAAACGTACAACGTAAAAAAGTGTACAGCTGAAGAACAAAAGAAAACTCAAGAGGAAGCAAAAAAAAGATGGACTATTCTCTAAACAATGTGTGTTATTTATCATATAGGCTTTCTTGTGGTGAAAATTCATTGTCAAATATTTTTAATCCCCCTTATGTTCTGCTATGCATATGACATGTTTTTTTTTCTTTCATACTTTGTATTTAAATTCCAATATTTAAGTTTATGGTATGTTTTTGTTTCTTTTCTCTTTTCTGTATTTGTGTTCCAGCGTTTGAGTCTTACATAAAATAAAAAGTAACTTTGCAAAGTAAAAAAAAAAATGCTGTCCAGGATCTTTTTTATTTTTATTGTGACTTTCAATCATTCTTAAATAATCTCTCCTGTACCTCTCCTGTAATTTCCAGGTAAATTGTTTCTCCAATGAGGAATTTTATATATTCTTCTATTTTTTCATTCTTTGGATTTTGTTTATTTATTCTTTTTTTTAAAAGAGCTCTTTCTAATTGGGTTTGCCATTTTATTTTATTTTTTGGAGGGCAGTTGGGTTTAAGTGACTTGCCCAAGGTCACATGGCTAGTTTTGTGTATGTGTGTGTTAAGTGTCTGAGGCCGGATTTGAACTCAGGTACTCCTGACTCCAGGGCCGGTGCTCTATTCACTGCGCCACCTAGCCGCCCCTTGTTTATTTATTCTTGATATCTCAAAGAGTCATTAGCTTCTACTTACCCACTTCTAATTTTTAATGAAATATTTTCTTCAGTTAGCTTTTGAAACTTCTTTTCCATTTGTCCAATTCTACTTTTCAAAAAGTTGTTTTCTTCAGTGGATTTTTATCCTCATTTGGCCAACTATATTTTTTATGCAATAATTTTCTACAATCAGTTTTTGTCCTTCATTTTCCAAGCTGTTGACTGTCTCTTGCATACCTCTTATTTCCTGTCTCAATTTTCCTTCTACCTGCTTTATTTGACTTTTAAAATCCTTTTTGAGCTCTTTCAACAAGATTTTTTGGGCTTGAGATCATTTTATATTCTCCTTAGAGGTTTTGCATTTGTTTATATTGACAATGTTGTCCTCTTCTGAGTTTTTGATCTTCCCTGTCACTATAATAGTTTTCTATAGTTAGTGTTCTTTTTTACTTGTTGCTCATTTTGTTTGCCTATTTAATGGCTTTTAATATTTAACTCTCCTGCTGGAGCACACATTACACTGTTCCAAGCTTCTTTTGCTGGGGTTCAGTGGCCTGGTCACTAGCTTTGTGCCCTGGGATCTGAAGTACTGGCTGTTAGAGACTATATGTGTCTAGTATCTTACCTGGTGCTGAACTAGGATACTAAGGGTGGTGTCAGGCATGTGCTGATGTCAGTAGGGGGTTATCTGAATTTCCTCCAGGCTGAGGTGAAGCATGGGGAGATCTGGTTACTGGAAGACACGTGTCCATCTGGAGCTGCACTGAAGCACTGGGAGGCTCAGCTCCTGGAAGATTCCTGCCCACCTGGGGCTGCATTGAAGGACAGGGAGGTCTTCTGCTGGAGGATGTCTGCCTGTTCCTGGTGCATGTGATATTTCTCTGAGTTATATTTTTCCAGTTCACTTAAATATGCTAAGGCCCCTGAGGTGGGGTAAGGGGTCCTGGTGTTAGCATTTGCCTGCTGTATTGCACTGAGGCTGAGAATCTTCTGTTGTCTTGTTGATGTGGATCCTGATACTTGGTGGCTGAGTTGCTTTCTGTCTTCTACTGTGCTCCACTTTTACACAAGTGATATGGACCTTATATTTTGTTCCTCTAAGTATTCCTCTAGTCCAGGATCTATTTTCTGTGTAGCTGTTTCCTGCTTGTTTCAGGGAGAGGAATGGCAATCTCCTGCTTACTCTGCCATCTTGGTCAATATAGTTATAATTCTTGCATATCTGATTATCTCTTTAGGGGAATTTTGCCTATGGTTTTAAATTGGTTTAAATGGTTTTAAAGTTAATGGGAATATGGTTAGTGTTTAAGCAACAATTTATAAATTTGGTGCCAGAAAGCACTTAAGAGTTCAGCAATTCCAGTTCCTTGCATTACAGATGAAGAAATGAGACCCAGAGATTTAAATAATTTGCCTGTGGTCATGAAATATTAATTGACAACTTTGGAATTTGAACATCTTCCTCTGCAATTCCTCTACTCTTTCCACAGTATCAACTTGTGGTTTTCTTTTATGATAAAAGAGAATTACAACCAAAACAATATGCTTATTTCATTTTTCATCAAGAAAAATAACTGAATAGAAATATAGACTTTGGATAAAAATTATATTATACTTATTCTAACACACATAATAGAACTTTCATTTCTTCTTCAAATTACTCTCCATGAGGGTTATATACTTGTTCAAATGGTTGTTCATTGCTTAGAGCATTTTGGACTTCCTCTTTAGCATTTGTTTTTAGGCCCCAGTAGTGAGAGTAACTCAGATCTTGCAACATCTTGATTAATGATTACAACATTTTATCTCTATGTCTAGGAAGGGTGTGTCTACCTATCCTATGACAGTGGTTCATAAATTCAAGAGACCATTCCTTTTGATTTAAAACTGTAATTACTGACAAATCATATCGAGTGGATTGAGGGGACTTCTTTCTGTTCATAAATGGGGTGAGAGCCCCTTAAAATTAACTCCACTAGAAGGGCTTATAATGTGGAACGTAGACTTGCTTAACTTTGGAGGAAAGAGATGAAAATAACGCTAGGAAGAGGGCTCTTGATTGGGAGAATGCTGTCTCCCTGAAAAAGAGGTAGTAGTTAGGGTTTCAGAGAAATCTTCTGGAATTTTTTTTCTTGACACTGCTTCCTCTATTCTCTTTCAGTTGATGAAGAGTTGAATCTTTCAACTTTGATCAAAACTTTCTTTCCAGTCTGGATGTAATGTCTAGGAGACAACAGATTATTGGGCAGTATAGAAACTTCTCTACTTCTTTTCTTGCATCAGCACTCTCTTTCTTCCATTTTTGCTTTCTCATGGTGAAGGAATTCACAATTAAGAAGGGAACTATTATATAATTTCTAAGTTAGAATGAAACCTCTGATGGAAACACTGTTTTTGGTGACCAGTAATTTGAAAGTTAAAAAGTAATCCTTACTCTAAAGGCATTAGTTAATTGGGGCCCCTGTGGCATGTCTTATGTTCTAAGGAACTTACCCTTGGGGGAGATGAGTTGTCTTTTTGAGAAAAAGAATTTATGTTTGCTAAGATTCATAAACAGAGAGATCTTTCTTATGCCAAACTTTCTTTGTCAAATAATAAGGTATTATTGCTTCTGTTTATTCCTCTAGTTTGATAATTATGTATGTGTGAACTCGATTTCTAGAATAATTATACCAAAAAAGTCTCCAGATTTAAAACTAAAAGCAAAACAAAACAAAAACAGTGGTGGAGCCCAGTTCTCCTTTTACAAAAAATACCTCCAATGAAAGCGCCAGAAGAAAGCCAAAACTGAACATTTCAACCTTACATCCAGTGCAACTGAACCTAGTAGTAACCACAAGGCAGACTAGGAAATCAACAAAAACCTAGCAGCAACTAGGAAAGAAATCTTCAATGTGGAATGGGCCTGGAGGTAACAGCATGACAACATCATCAGGACACATGGATGGCACTGAAGTACTGTAGACATTACTTGTCCTTCTATGTAGAAACCGTGGCTGCAGGTGTTCACTATATATGAGTATTTTCAGGTGTGTGCCTTAGTCACATAAATTCCTTACACATGTACAATCCTAATCCCATACATTTGATCCCTTCATATATGCTCCTAAACATGTTCCTTAGGTGTGTGTGTGTGTATATCTATATCTATATCCATATCTATATCTATATCTATATCTATATATGTATACACATATTCTTCCTGCTACTTCCTGATTCTATGTGTATTACTTCCTACTTTGTGATCAAAGGATGCTGTGGTTTTATGGTAGAAACACATTTTTTTTGCTTCCTATATCATTTTATTAAATGTTTTTTGCTAATAAGTTAAAATCACATGTCTGGGGGCTTTAAAAGTATTGGTTTTTAATGGAGGAAGATTCATGGAGGTCTTCGAACTCAGAATAACTTTTTTGAGAGATCAACTTGCAAGTCAGGGAGAGGTTGACCCCATGTTATATATTACAATAAAACTCGCATACTTTTCCAAGTATTTACTGAACGAGGGCTCTTGTCATTAAAGACAAACTGGAAGCTGTAATTTGACTTCCAAAGGGGTCTGGATTTTAACCTCTGTCAATGAGCTGTAGCATGATGGATCATAACCACACAATTAATGTAACTCACATTCTTTCCCAGATTTTCAAGTTGTTTTGATATTTTACTTAAAAAGAGAATTTAAAGTATTGAAAATGCTTTACAATCTGTCAACATTTTGAAGCTGGTTAAGTTTTCCTCCTTCTTTGCAGAGGCAACAACCACCACCACAACAACAGAAAAATAGACTTGGCAGTCTAGAGACTGGAAACAGCCCAGTAGGTTAATGTAATAACTGCTCACCTTGGAATATGTGGCCTCAAATTCTGTGTTAGTCACCAGGGGGAAATGAATTTAGCGATCTCATCTGTATGTTATTCTAACACATCACCAACCTACTTCGTTTGACATGATGGCTGGTGTTTGTAGTCTAGCTTGTTAGAGTATGAAGCTACCAAGGGTCAGACCCAAAATTCACAAAGGAGAAAGTTCTTGAGCTATGAATCATACTTCCTCCACAATAAGCTTCAACATTTTAGCTATGTCTATTAATAGTGTGCCCGTACATCATCTTATGACAATGCATAGATTAGATTTACTGGAAAGAGCTGGTGGAAAGAAAGAAAGTGAATACGATATTGCATTTTGGAGCAGTATGGCAAATTTTAAACCAGGAAGGTAACTCAAAGATCTTATTCTGAATAGAGGAAACTGATGCCTGGACATCTTATTCTCTATCACATGGTTAGTTACTGGCAGAACCAGGAGTAGAATCAAGGTAATTCTTTCTGTTGAATGCAATCTTGTTGAGGTGAGAGATATTTCTTTTCATATGCTCCAGACCCAGTACAGTGCCTACCACATCATAGGTGCTTCATAGGTACTTTATTTGTTGACTCTTATTCCTGCTTACAATGCCACACTGTATTTCAAAAGCTGGTCATCATTAGATAAGTCCATTCAATTCCATAAATCTTTTATTCTGTAGATAGTATGTTTTTACTCACATTTTTGGGGGGAAAAACCATTCAACCTATTTGGACTTCAGGTTCTTCAATTGAATGAGAGGGTCTATGAGGTCCTGTAAAGTTTTTTTTTAATATAATACTATTTATAGAGACCACAGGGCTAAACATCTTGTTAGCTACCATGAGAAAACACAAAATATGTTTATAAAGGAAGCAAATGAACCGGACAACTTGTGATCAAAATGCAGAAAATATCTAGAAAGAGGCTTTTGAATCTATTTTATTGGGTATTCAAGTATGTCTGGGTTTGTGACCTGAGGAGAGCTCTTTTTTTAACAGAGTAGAGGTTAAGCTATTTCTTATCCAGTGTAATTTATGTTTAGTGATCTCTATGTTCAAGTGATATTTCAGGCCCTGGTTTCATCACAAAGCCTCTCTAAAGACAACCCAGGAGACTTAAATGAGAATAGCTTATCCTCTCCCCACCCCCAATCTAATAGATGAAAAACAAGACAAAACAAAAAATAAAATAAAATATATTTCCCAGATGCAGCTGGACAATCAATCTATTGGGCTATTCTATCAGTATCTTGCATAGGTGTTACAGAGGGATAATAAATGGGTCCCTCCCCTAATGAGAATCAATAAGATTTGGATAATTGCACTCTAGTCTACTCTATGCCATAAAACACATCTTAAAAATAAATACTCTTATAATGATGTCATGTGATATTGGCTTATTGAGCAATACAATCTTAGAAGAATCAAAATTGCATGTAATGTTCAATATCTATAGTGAGTTTGAATAATCAGTATTGTATGTATAACTAATAACTAACACACGAGAAGCACCATCAATACAGCCCACATCATCAAATACATGGAAAAGAAAAGGAGGTGAGCTGTTCACATAGCAAAGATGTAATAGATGAATGTTGTGTCAGAACAGTCTATATCAAAACCTTCAGTATGTTTAATTGTCAAGTGGTTGGAGACTCATGGAAAGACATAAAATCATCATGCTTTTGTATCTTCTATTTCCTTTTTATCTTTGCATTCTTCAAGAATAACACAATTCCTTACTCAAGGGAGGGGCTTAATACATGATTTTCAATTGAATTGACAGATAAATATATAGATCTATGTCCTTTGCTTATTTCCAAAAATATGCTATTTTGCTTCACTAATTAAATACATAAAATTGAATATGTGCTCATGCATTTTATCTCGTGGAGAAGGTTTCTTCATTCATTCATTCTAATTTTTATTGACATGTCACGTGACATTTTAAAATGATTTTATAATTACTTTTATTATTCAGTCAGTTTCAGATAAAAAAGTAAAACTACCCAAACACCATCAAGAAAGATGTTTTGGGGGTGGCTAGGTGGTGCAGTGAATAGAGCAGTGGCCCTGGAGTCAGGAGGACCTGACTTCAAATCCAGCCTTGGACACTTGACACAAAAACTAGCCATGTGACTTCGGGCAAGTCACTTAACTCCAATTGCCCTCCAAAAAGAAAAAAAAATGTTGTGTAGACTGTTTTTCTGAGAAATAAGAAGTTTTTTTCTTCCCTTCCAGAGGTTAATTGGTTTTAAATTTTACTTTTTTCCCTGTTTTATTGGGTTCCCAAATATTTTCTCTGTGACTTAAGTCATTTACTTTTACTATGCCATTCTATTCACCAGCTACTTACTCTACAGCTAAACTCTTATCATCAGCATACTTCACTGGTGAAAGTGATAAATTTACAGTTAGAGGACCTGACTTAAAAACTTGACTCTGACCCCTTGCTCTCATTATAACTTAGAGAAACCCTTTAATATCACTGGAGTTTTCCTATTGTTCAGTTTCTATTGTTTACTCATAATTAATTAATTGGAATAGATGACATTGAAGTCCCTTTCCATCTCTGAATCTCCATTATTATTCTGTACATTCACAATAACACCTAAACATAACTGCCACAAGTGAAATTACCTTCATGTAACCATCTTTTCACTTTGTAGTTTTTCCAATACTTAACTTCTAGCTACTTTGTTCTTTTTTAGCCTAGCAGAAACTTGCTGAAAAATATGAACTTCAGATAGCTCTGCTATCAAGACCACTGGGTTTGAGAACTAACTGAATCATACCCTGAACATTTATGGTATGAAATTTAGCATTGTAATCAGCTAAAATAGGATTAGCACAAAGATACCACATTCATTCCTTTGTGACTAAAATAGAATTTGAAGTCTGATGTCCAAAAGGCAACAGATAATATGTTAACCTACTGAGTTTCTTCAAATTGGTAGCTAAAGAAAGAAAAAAAAAGAAGTTAGGCTACTTCTGAGGGAAATGAACAGTGAGTTCAGTTCAATGAGTAGCACTTATCTCAGGATGTGTGGAGATAGGAAGATATTATAGATTATTTGAAGAAGTGTGAACGGAAAGAAACTCACGTTCTAGATGGCATAGTAGGAGGCATAAATGATTGCTGAATTTGGAATCAGAGTACCTGACTTCAGATTTACAGTCTGATGCATAAAGCTTTGTGAACTTAGGCAAATGGGTTGCAGTTTCTTGGTGTTGGTATCTGTGATCCTTTCTGGCTCCAGGCCTAAGATCCTATTATCTACTCAGGATATGAAATATAAGAGGAAGCATGGTATCCTGGAAAAAGTGCTAGATTTGGAGACAGGAAGACTTAGCTTCATTCCCCATGCCTGGTACTAGCCACATGAACTCAGACAAGGTGCTTAATCTCTCTGGTCAGTTTCCTTATTTCTGTGTGGCCCATATAGGTTTTATACATATTCATGTGGGTTTCTCTAAATGAGATAAATACCCTTGCAGGGACACTTTGAGAGAGATCTCAGTAATCTCACCCATTTTTCTCCAAGGGAAATATCGATTTTTGCCTGGAGTGGAACAGATGGAGCCATGATCCTGGACACCCTTCACTCTTTAGAGAGGGTATGCTGGATTCAAAATGAATCTGTCTGAACCTATAAATGTTGCTAGTCAGGGGAAATCATTTTTCCTTGGGTTCAAGCCACTTAAAAGAGAAAGGGGTGCCTCAAACCCCTAAAGGCTTTACTCCTTCCCATTCATGCCCCCAAACCACCTCAAATAGTGAATAGTGAATAAGCCCATTTATTGAAGAGTATAGCAAAAATAAATCAGAGGAATGATGCACATTATAATATGCAGACAATATAATACAAATAAACTCTTCCACTAAGAATGATACCTCACTTTAACCAAGGGAGAGTCTCTGATCTTACTGAAGGAAAAAAGCCCTTGAAGACTATGAAGGAGAGTTATCAGGGATAAATTAGGGAGGCAGCTTTCCCTTACATGTCTGTCTTCCAAAGTCTTTATCTCTCCTTGAAGTCTTGACCCACATGTCTCCTCTCTATTAAATTGTAAGTTTCTTGAGAGCAGCAACTGTCTTTTGATGCTTTTTGTATTGCTAGTCCTTAAAAGAATGCCTAATAGATGATTACTAATTGTTTCTTAACAGACTTACTCTAGAAAAAGGAAGGAATAAAAAGGTCTCTCTTCTTTAGCTCTTGTGTTGACCCTACCCCTCATGAAGACAGCAGGTAATTAGCAGAGTGATCATTCCCACTAACCATGAGGGTAATTTTAAACAAACACCTTTGTTTCGAGCCCAGAACCACATGTAAAATGAAAAATTTATCTCTACAGTTCTCTGTAGTTCTAGATCTATGATGTTGTGGTTTCGTGAAAGAACCAGTAAAATTGAATGTAGCTGATAACCACACATTGTTTTTTCCTTCATTCATTCAGCAAGAATTTATTACATGCCTATGATGCATAAAATACTGTGTTACATTAGAAAGACAAAAAAATGAAAATGTTCCTCTCCTCAATGATCTTAAATTCTATTGAAAGAGACACTGAGGAGGGCAGAGCCAAGATGGCAGCATAGAAGCAACATAGCCACCTTAAATACTCATAATATATGACTCTAAACAAATTTTAGGGCTCTAAAACTCACAAAAATAAGAGAAAACATATCTCCTACAGAAGGCATCTCACCAGGAAGGGCTCATCACAGCACTCTGGGAGCAGAAACCAGCCCAGCCTGAAACTGCTTTGAACCGCAGCTGGAGCCTTCAGGAGAATGGATCAGCATCAGCTGTGACAGTTCCCAGAAATATCAAGCCATAAGAAATGAGGACAAAGGGAAAGGTCAGTGGAACTCAGCTAAATTTTGGGGAGAAAAGCGGTCAGACTGAACTGCCTCCAGGGCAAGGAAGTGGCAGAAGTGGTGGCCTGGCAGCCACCTCCATGTGGCTGATTCAGAACTACTGGCCTGCAGACTGCAGGGGGGCCAAGCAATTGTTCAGAGTCTAAACGCTTTTGCATTGAACAGCCTGGATATGGATCGTGGTTTTAGGTGGTGGTCCTGGGGTACGTTTTCAGTGAGCCAAAGCTGGTGGGGGCAGCAGCAGGCTTCTAATAGCTCAGGTGGCTGAGGAAACCCCAGTGATTTGATACAGATATTTCC
>CM053597.1:58834777-58853113 GCA_028646575.1 Pseudocheirus occidentalis
TATTGTGAACTGTTGAAACTGTGAACATTGTACTGAATAAAGATTTGTAATGGAATAGAGTGTTCACGAATACTGTGTAATCCGAATCTTAAAAGCTCCTCACAGTAGCATTCTCTCAGAAATCTACTGCTGATTGGCTTTACAGGGGTGAGGTTATGCAAAGACTTCAACATTTTGCTTTGCAGTTCAGACTGGAAATGTGAGTTTACTATTTTCACTTTTAATCAGCGTTTGGACTTACACAGCTTGAAGAAACACACATAAACATGTTCTTTTTTGTTTTAAAGAAAAAAAGCCAGATAAATTGCATCCCAAACCTTCCAGAATACCAATTAGGCTTGAATAATGGAACTGTTCTCATTTGGGCCAGTGCCTTCCCACCAAGGCACCAAACTGCAAACATATGTGGAGATCTCTTCATAGAACCACAGACAAAACAGCCTTGGTAACTGCTTAAGTAAGAGCTGTTGACTCATGATATACACTTGAATCCAGCTTGAACAGACTGGATTTTGAGTTGAGTGTGAGTTGCCTCCCTGAAGGCACCTGCTTTGTATATTGTCATGTGAGATGCTTTGCAAGCTACTGATCTGGCAACTGTTGATGCCACTGCACATTCACAGCTGATGGGTTGATGGGAAAACTCACATTTTTCTTGAAGTAGCCAAATATTAAAATGCTTATGAATGATGTGTAAGGTTTGTTTGTGATCTGTGTGAATGCTTAAGAAGATGAAATATTTGTAGGCTCAGGAAGATTTGGCTCTACCTTCAACCTTTCCCCACATAAGACTATTGCAAAGTACTCTACTGAAAAGTTCAACGTGGAATTCAATAGTTGAATAATAAAATTATTTTACAAGAATTTAATTGATATGTAGGATGAGATTTCCAGTGTCCATTTAATTGAACATATGCTACACCCCTGGGATATCAGTTATCTGGATGGTTACAAAAATGTTTGGAAGTATGGAGAGGTAGAACATCTGGATTAAGGGAGTTTTTATTTTCCATGTTTCAGCTCGATTCTTTAGTGTCTCATAACTGACTATAAAATGGTGAAATGAAGATTGGTGTCCAATTGAAATCTGCTACCACAGTTCTTGAAATATTTTAAAATTTGTGATAATGATGCCCATATTTCAAGAGATAAGGACAGGTCTGTAATTTTATTCCCATATGTAAAGCCAAAAACAAACAGCTTTCCAGAGGACTGTTACTGTGAACAGCTTTTAAGGTCCTGATTACATAGTATGGTGAACTAGATAACAAACATTAGATAACAAACTAGATAGCAAAACATTCATAGAAAATCAAGGTACAGCAGTCACAATGTTACGACTTATCACAGAAAATCAAAACGCACCATTCACCATGTCACAGCTCAGCAACTTATCACTAAAATGGCCACAGTTTTCACCAAAGTGGTCACATAGTTTTGAACAAAGTATAATTGTTTAGTAACTCAGTCATTTGATCTTCCTTAAGGGACACAAAGTACAAAAGATCAAAGTGCTCCACCCATGGGGCACAGTAAGTTACAAATCAGTCAGTACTCTATCAGCAGTCACTACTCAGTACCTTCTTAAGGGGTAGTGGAAAATAAACAGGCCATCCACCTCTCAGTCACAAGTAAGTTACAATTTCATCAGTCACTACTCATTATCCATAGAGAGGTCTTTTCATCTTGACTCAAGGCAGATAGTTCCTACCTGAATTCACCAAACTATCACCTGGATTCTAAGGGAGGCAACTCCCCATTCCCTGTCCAGCTCTCTGTGCTGTTCCTGCTCCACATTGAAGCTCACAGTGTCCAGTCCATCTCAAATCCTTCGCAGTCTCTGTTCCTGGGAAGACAAGGCTTAATGAGGCCACAATAACATTCACACACATTAACAAAGCCACAACAACATTTGTACAAGACACCAGCACCACAGTCATGCTTTCTCAGTCTTCAGCAGCTCCAGCTGGCCCTCAGAGATCCTCAGCAGCCTCAGCAGCTCCAGCTGGCCCTCAGAGATCCTCAGCACCATAAGCTCTGTTCTCAAAATGAAAATCACTTTATCCAGCCTCCATGTACCTTGCTCCAAGAAATTCTGTCTCAGTTCTCAATTGTCATTCCTCTTCTCAGTTCAGTCTTCAATCCAGCAGCAGCTGCCTTGCCTCTATGATGCTTACCCAGGAAATTCTGACTGTCCAGCTTGTGCTCTTCCTTAAATATGGTATAACTCTTCCCTCTTCAGCCCTTTCCTGTTACATCAGCAACAGGAGATCAAACCTTCTGTTTCTTTAACAGAGGCTCTATTTGAAATTAGATGCTAAATACCCATCAGCTCTACAATACATAAGGATCTTCAAATTTCATTACCATTACACCACAGAAAACTAAAAGATGGGGGAAGCCCTCTACACCAATGGGGGTGTGAACTTTTCTATAATGTATAGTCTCAGAGGACTATTGAATGGGGAGCACTAACCTGTACATAAGGATCCCCTGAAGGGGACATACTTAGTTCTAAAATTAATACTACATGTATTCTATTCTATTTTTATTTTGTTACATTTTTCTCAATTACATTTTGATTGGGTTAGGGCCATTCTTGGGAGTGTTGGGGGCTGTGTGTTTGACATTTCTGGTTTAGAACATTGAGTGGGTAGGTGACTCACCCAACTGTACCCTATTTGTGCCAGAGGACTTCCTGGTTCTAAGGCCATCTCTAACCACTACACCATGGCTACATGGACCAAGGACTAAGTGTTTATGAACAAAATACTTCAATAGTTTTAGGCACTCATCATTAAGATATCATTTAATTTAAATTAAATTAAATTTGAAATGAAAATGCTATTTCCCTGGCTGTCCATTTGGTGAATTTGACCTCAAGCTGACTAAGCTAGATGTATATAAAATCATTTCTGCTCTTATGATGTAGATGAATATATATACTGAGACTCCACAGGACTATTGGTTGAAGTTGCAGAATGAATACAAATGCTTTTGAAAATAGGGTGGTACCTCATTTTTTTTTCTCTTCCAGAAATTGGTTTTAAATGATTTTGCTTGAATGGATCTGCTCAGAAATAGTGTCATGCCCCATGCCCTTAAGTATTCTTCAGGAAAACTCTCCCATACTTTGAGGATTTTAGCATACGATTGAAAAGAGCAGTTGGTATACAATAGAGTCCACATCTAACATATTTACTATACAATAATATTCTACTCATGGGAAGGTATAATGTCATTTTCTGCTTCAGCATGTACTCAGAAATGTGACCACCACAAAGGCAAGATATCTGACCTCTATGGCCTACTAGCCAAGGCTAGAGATTAATTTTGGTTGTCATTTGACCCCTAGTGGATTAGTTGACAGTGACCAGCCTTGGAACCAAGAAGACCTAAGCTGAAGTCTAGGAAATTAGCACATATTAGCTTTGTTACCAAGGGTAGCCACTTAACCTCTCAGTGCTCCTAGGTTTATTTTCAAGACTATATGTTATAGAATGTTCAGTGGAAGAAGTTTCCACACTGGAAATTCTCCAGGATGAGATCACATATCTAGACAAAGAAAAAATGAGTTTAGTATTTTTAGATCACATAGCGTAGGATTTAAAAATATGTTGTTATTTAAAATATATTTCATTTCAACTAATCAGAATATATTTTATATTCCTTCTATAATATCTATTTTTCCCAATATACCAAAACAATACAAAACATTTGTAACAAATATGCATAGTAAAGCAAAATAAATTCCTAATTTGGCCCTATTCAAAAAATGTCGTATTCTGTACAGAAAGCATAAGTTTTTTCAAGGCAAGGGGTTTTAGGAATCATTTAGTCCAACCTCCTCATTTGACAGATGAGAAAACTGAGGGTCAGATGGCTGAAGTGATTTGCCTAATGCGTATTTATTTGAATTTTCTTTAAGATTATTGGTGATTGATTGGAATTAGAAATTGATAAAGAAAAAAAACAGTTGTGCTTGGCGTTGTTTTGGTCAAGTTGAAGTCAACCAATTTATGCTCTGGATAGGTCACTGCTCAGGCAAATGGTAAAGACTTGTCACTAGAATCCCAGATATAACTTCACAGAACTGTTTTGGGAATGTGGGCTGCCTGGTAACCTTGACCTATCTTTAATTTCTTTTGAAAGTCAAGAATTTTGGGGCATTGGGGCGTCATTGGAAATCTAAGTACCTCTGCATCTATGAACTGCCTTACATTGGCTTGTACCCTTTAATGTGGTGTCCCAGAGGATTTCCCAAGGTGATAGGATATAAGAGAACTCTATGCTAGGGTATTGTGAATCCAGAGTGCTTGTCCATAATTCAATATACTGTAATACTATGTTGAGGGGCTTATGTGCCAGTTAGCCTCAGAAAACCTTCTTTTTTTATTTTTATTTTTTGGAGGGGAAAGGTAGGGCAATTGAGGTTAAATGACTTGCCCAAGGTCGCATGGCTAGTTTTTTGTGTTAACTGTTTGAGGTCAGATTTGAACTCAGGTGCTCCTGACTCCAGGGCCAGCGCTCCATTCACTGCGCCACCTAGCCATCCCCCTCAGAAAACTTTAATAATAAGATTTTGTATGTGTTAAAATGGATTTTTCTTTTTAGTTTATTGTATATACTGGAAAAATAAGAAAATAAAAAGAGACTTAGACAATCTAGCAGCAGAACAGTGATTCTGGGAGGTAGCAGCCAGTGGGGAAGTTAGAAATAGCCTGTGCTATTAAAAAAAACAAAATAACAAACCAAACCAAACAAGAAAAATGCAAGGAAAAGACAGACATGAGGAGACCATTCATTGTCCTTCATTCCCCCATCCTTCACTTATTACCAAGGCAAAAATGTGTAGAACTCTACTCTTTCTGCCACAAACGTATCCTTGGCTGTCCTTTTGTGACTTATTTTCCTTTTGGAGGTCATATTTGATGTTCATTTGTATTGATTCTATTTGTATAAAGCTGTAGGAAAATGAAATAAGCCCAAAGTACGATTTACCTTGAGTTCTATCCTTCTTAGAATGCCTTTAAAGCTAGGGATACCCTAGTACCAGAAGCACCTCTGCTCTAGAGGTGGATTTTACTTGGACAAGATCTAAGATTTCTTGAGCAAGCTCAACATTTTCCTGGCCTCCCTGCATACATCTCATCAACAGAAGGAATGGTACCCATGTACATTAAATATGCAGAAGACAGAAATGTATAAGCTAGTCTATCATCTCTTGTTGCTATGCATAATTTCTAGATGGTGTTACCAGCTCCTGAAACTCTCTCTACTGAAATGGAGTTCAATCCCCTTAAGAACTGGATTATTTGGTCATTTGCACATAGATAAATGACCAAAGCTAGTGGTGTCATGGCCCCTTGGATAACATTTTCTCCTTTGGAGATCTCACTTATTCTCTTAAGTCTACACTGACCTATGTGCTTGGTTCCTAAAACTGTATGTTGAACCTTGATCCAAACTTCATAGCATGCTTCTAACTTCCTTCCAGGACAGCTCCACCCAGATTTTTCACTGGTACCTCTTCTGACATTGATAAATCTAAAATTCGGCTTGTCTTCTGACAATAGCGGATAAGGCACTAGACTTTGAGTCAGAAAGACCTGAGTTCAAGTCCTACCTCAGAGCTAGCTGTATACACTTGTTCAAATACCATAGCTTTCTGTGAGTCTGTTTCCTTACTACAAAATTAGGACTTTGGATTTGAGGACATTGACCTTTGAGGTTCATTTGAGCTCTAAATCTCTCTATGACTTCCATCTCAGTTTGAAACTAAAGTGTTATATTTTGCTCCTCCCCATCCTTCTCTCTTCCAATCTAATCATTTGGCATGTCTTAGTTTTGTTTCTAAAATCTTTTCATCTTCTTTCCATTCCCATTGTTGCAAACTTGCTTTAGGCCCTTGTTATTAGCCTTCTCACTGTTCTGTCTTGTTCTGATCTCCCACCTGCTCAATCTATTCTGCACAGAGATACCAGAATCATCTTCATAAACCTCAATTCTGATCATATTACATCTTTAATGGCTTAAAAACCTTAAATTATTCCCCATTGCCTATAGAATTAAAACTCAAGTCCTCACCCTACCATTCAAAGTTCTTAACATTTTGCATCGAACCTTTCTTTTTAAGCCTCATTCTCTTACTTCTTCACCATATCTCTTGATGCTGCAGTCCTAGTGGCTTTTCTCCCGTTCAAATTTGCTAACGCTATTTCTTCTTCCTAGAATGTTTCTCTGTTGCATCTCTGCCCATTGAAATCCTCTAGAGCTTTTCTCAGATGGTGTTTACTCCATGAAGCTTCCTTTATTCTTGGTTATAAACTCCACTGAGGCTGTCTCTCTTTAATGGCATGTATTTTTTGTCTCTATTTTCCCCCAATCCCCCAAAAATAAGAAAAGGAAAAAAATCAGAATGTTTTAGTGACTAGGTAGCCAGCTTTGGAGCCAGGAAGAATTAATTTCAAATCTTGCTTCTCATATACATAGGTTGTGACCTTGGGCGAGTCATTTATTATCTCAATGCTCAAGGTAACTCCCTGAGACTAGAGAATTGCAGGGAAGAAGCTGACCTGCACTGGTAAAGGGAGTTTCCTTATCCGATGTTTTCCTTTAGCAATGAAACACCAAGGCCATCCACTTTCTCCTGTGTCATCACCAATCCTCCTGACTTTTATCCTGCCACCGGACTTTGTTGACTCTGGAAGAGAGAGGGCTGATGATTTTGTGCAACTCTGCTTCACTTACATCCAATTCATGAGCAGGTCAAGACATAACCAGGTGATGTTATTGATCCTTCTTGAAAATGAAGGATGAACACAAACCACGATAACAATGGAAATCATAAATCTAGTCTCTATCTGATTCCCTGTCCTTTTGTATCCTCTATTAAACTGCAGTGCTAATAATAATAATAGTCCTTACTAAGCACCAGGCACTATGCTAGGCACTTCACAATGATTATTTCTTTTTTAATGATTACATTACAAGTATTATTTATTATTATTTTGCAACAACCCTAGGAATAATGAGGTGCTATTGTTATCTCCATCTTGCAGGTGAAGAAACCAAAGGAAACAGAGGTTAAGTGACTTGTCAAGAGTCACACACCTAGTGCATGTCTGAGGCCAGATTTGAACTCAGATCTTCCTGATTTGGGGGCCAGTACTCTAACTAGAGTATCCCAGACAGTGCTGACTTATTCATCTTTTCCCTTATTTCCTCTACTTGTACAGTTTATTGTAAATAACAAGTGCTCAGCAAATATTAATTGACATGAAAAATGCAAGATGAATATTCGTGGCATGTAGCCATTGTGAGTATATACAGCAAATGATTGACAATTGTAGGATGTCTGCTTGACACATGGAAATATATGACTACAAGTTCCATTTGCACCTAAGCCTGGGCACATTGCATGCAAAATGAAAGGGGAGGAGAGGGAGGGAGAGGAGGGAGAGAGGGAGGAAGGAACGTTAAAAACAACCTTTGGAAGGGTTAATAGACAATATCGCCACCTTGACCTTGACCTTGCCAAAACCAGGCATAATGTTTTAAGCTAATTGGCCATACAGATCTCACAGAAAATTTGCTAGTTCAACTTTTGTTCTTTTGCCCAGAGTCTGAAGAAAGACTCCAAATCCTTCCCATTTCCTAGGTCATCCATTTGGCTGAGCCAACACCGAGTACTCCTAACTGAGGCTAGATCTTTATACCTTGGGGAGAATAGTGCAATAAAGTAAATATCGTACATCTGGATCATTTAATGAGCTTTAGAGCCATAAAGTCTGGCAGTGCATCTGACTATGAACACTTAGAAGGAAGCCTCACAGTGATCCAGATGTGCTTAACTGGCAGCACTCATCCTGTTTTTCTCCTATCACATAGACGCATCCAAGTCCTAGGCGAGATTTCAGGGAAACCACCGGTTCCTCTCTTTCCCTAGAGTGACTATGTTGTTAGCAATCCCTCACCTGGGATCCTAAGATGCTGGGAAATTAAAATCCTGCTTGCAAAAGTCTGGGGATCTCTAAACCTTGCCTTTCATGAGACAATGCTAGATACATTTATTTGTGTTTGTCTTGCAACTATCTTGAATGCCTATTTCAAACTTTCTTGACTTAGTTGTGTAGAAAAACAAATGAAGAATGCATCTAAAAGCTAGTTTAGCCTCCTTAGTGACTATGCCTTGGAATGTTTAGGATCTTATCACACTGAGGTAGTCAGGTTTGGTATCTCAGTGAACAGAGACACAGCCACACCCACCTCTATCTTCATGGTTTATTGAATCATATATAAACCATGTGGACTCGTGCTTTAGTCATACAAAAAGGATATAAGACAGTGTGCATGTTGACTTGCTTGTCTGCCATCTTCCCAGCCTCCATTTTAGTTTGGTTCAGGGAAATGAGATTGCATACATAGTAACTTCCAGCAGGTTGATTCTATAGCCCAGTCTTTGTTGGTCCACAGATGGTAAAGACTGCATAAAAGTATACAAAGGGGGGGGCCTATAAGCAACATGCTCATCTTAAGTTAAATAGACACAAGGGTTACTGAAATTTCTTCAAAGTCATGGCCTGCATTCATACACATTTATTAGTTCATTCATGCTCTCTGCATTCCCTGTCTCTCCACTCTATTATGGCCCTATTCTCTAGGGTCGAGTCTTACCAGCTGGTATCACAGGCTAACTTAAAAACCTTCAGTGTCTTCCCAGGATGGAACATATCCTTCTTACCCTTGCCTTCAAAGCTCTCCATAGATAGCCTCCAGTGTACCTTCTCGGTTAAGCTTCATACTACTTGTGCAACAAATTGTAGTCATTCCTTGATCTTGTTCTGTTTTCTCTTGCTTGTAGGCATTGAAGTAGAATAACTCCCATGCTTGGAACATACTGTTTCCCCATGAAATTTTATTGAAATCCTTCTCTTCCAAGGTACAACTTAGGTTCTACTTCTTTCATAAAACTTTCCCTAGACATTCCAATTAGAAATGATTTTCTACCCCACTTTAGTCTATTATTATTTCAGTTTGACCTTTCCCATTTGACCTTTGCCCTTCCTCTATGCATTATTCTATTTTATCAGAGTCATTTGTGTACATATCTCACCACATACTAGATTGTCAGCTCTCTGAGGGCAGATTCTGTGCAATTTGGTATACTTGAGAAAGCAACATGATAGGTTGTGAACAATGTTAATCAACTATCCATCAATCAAGGCATATTAATTAAGGGGCAAATATGAACACAGCACTGTGGGAGAAAGGGAAAGAAACAGTTTCTTTCCTCTTGGAACTTAATACCTAATACCTAATAGTGTACTTGACAAAGTAGGTGCTTAATATTGGTCAGGTTGACTGTACTGAAGCTAGGAAATATGTTCAAGTCAACAAGGCGCAATAGGTAGAATGTTGGACTTGGAGGTAGGAAGACTGGGATTCCAATCTATTTCTAATACACAGCTTTATATATATGAGACTGGACAAATCACTCATTATTCTCCCTATGCCTCAGGCAACTCCCTACGACTCATCTACTTAATTAGAGATAGTTTAGATTTTAGATCTGTAGTTTTGGAGGGAAATTCCACTCTGGTAAAATTCCAGATCATCTACACACAAAAAAAATACTATAAGATCTATTGAGGAACAAAGAAACCCTTCTTAATGTCATGTTGAAATCCAAAATTATTTAATACTTACTGAGTTCCCTTTGTATCATACTTATCAATGTGGAGTGTATAGGATAGTTAGGGAGAATTAGCACCTCTGGTATGAGGTCTTGCTGAGCTCTTCTCAGGGCTGCTCATCAACTTTTGTTATATACCTTTTACTCAAATCTAACATGTGCCTCCAAGAAGATGCGGCATGTGCAGCAGCTACACCCTGGTAAAACTGTCTCAACAGACAGACTTAAGTATATTGAGGGTAACCAACAGGCCTCAAACCCATTGGTGAGTTAGGGGAATGCCTACCCCAAGCATGTGAAGACTTTCCCTGGTGGAATGGGCTTGGTCAGACATTGAAAATGCCAGAGTCATCCATTGCATTCCAGGTCATCACCAATATTCCTGATTTTTGTCTTACCACTGTATTTTAGTGACTCTGGAAGAGAGAGTGAGGCTGATGATTTTGTGCAACACTGTTTCACTTAAATCCAATCAATCCACAAATCAAGACATCACTCAGTTGATGTCATTGGTCTTTTTCAAAAATGTAGGATGAACAACTTATTTGTATATGTGTTTCAGTCTCCTTACTAGAGTGAAAGCTTCTTGAGAGAAAGGACTATGGCATTTTTTTCCGTCTTTGATTCCCCAGCACTTAGAACATGGTGGAATTTAGTAAGCATTTTTTGAACTGAGTTGGTGTTGATACACTGCATATGACATAGAATTATATAGTATACATTCAAAGTGATATGAACGTTGAAAGTCTGTGGAAATCAACATTCTTTGTTCTCTGATATAGTTTCAAATTCTGTCCTCCTCTCAAGTTTCAGCATGATGCTGTAATTTCTCATTGCTTCCATTAAGTAACAGACACCCTGTTTCTTTCACCAAACAGAAACTATCACTGAACTATTGAGAAAGACTGAACAATTACTTAGACAGAGGACATGCTGAAGAAATTGACAGGTAGCATGTTTTTTTTTTTACAGAAGTCTCAAAAATAACAAAGACTTACAAAAATACCAGCAAGTAACATTTTGATCAGAAAGGACTGTGAAATGAATGATCACATACACCTACTGAAAAAAAATGCACATAATGGTAAAACGCTAATTTCTCTAGGAGCTAGAACAACATTAGAGTATGAACATTCTGCCCCACCATGGGAGATTCTAGTTTCACCCAAGACTAGTTGGGCATTGAGGTGCCTTCCAATCCTGAAGTTTTGTGAGTCTATAACAAAGGAATGTGATAGGTTGTGAATAATGTTAATCAACTATCCATCAATCATGGCATATTTGTTGAGTGGCAAATATGAGCAAAGTACTGTGGGAAAAATGGAAAGAACCAGTTTTTTTCCTCTTGGAACCTAAGCAATCTAGTTGGGGATGGAAAGTGTAGATGTGAAAAAGAAAGGGGTTAAATAACAATATAAGACAGCAATAGCAGAGTTGTCACAGTGATTAATTGTCAAATGAGTGGTCGAGACAATGAGGGTTGTGAGTTCACGGGAGGGTGAGATCACTTGGCTGAAGAAGCCTGGGAAGGCTATATTGGTCTGGAAGGCTGGGAGGAATAGATTAGTCATTTTAAATAAGTACTTTGAAAAACATTCTGGGAGGACAAGGCAGGTACAAGAAGTATTTTTCTTACAAATGAGGGGTAAAAATGTATGTAGTAGAGAAAAATATGCCTTATTCAGGCTGGATAAGTGGTAAAAAGAGAGAATATCCTGAAAAACCCAGTCTTTGTCCTCTGAGATCTCTAATGTGTTTCTGGACTCCCTTAAGAATCTGGAATAAGCAATTCCTCACTGAAAATTCTCCTCTTTAGCAGAAAGGAGGATATGTTTGATAGGGAGTCTGTCCCCAAAGATGTTTCCTTGGGCTAAGTTATAGAACTCACACCACAAGGACGACTCGAGAACTTATAGCTCCTTAATCCTCCATACTGTCCACTCAATGATCCTTCTTCTTCAGGATCTTTAAGCAGGATAATTGTGAATTCATGTAGGATGATTGAAAATGGAGGATTGGAATTTGCTCTCCAAAATTTTGATTACAAAACTTTCCTCTCTTGGCGTCCTGGCTTCACTGCAAACTTTGGCTTTTGTTCCATGGTGGTAATGTTCTCTCCAGTTGTATGTGTCCTTGCCGAGGGAAAAATACTTTTAAAAATGTATTTTTAAGTTTTACATATTGAGTGTTATGGTTTTAAAGAGTCACTTGGAGTGATGAGAGATTGTGAGTTGCTTGGGGTGGTAGAGCCAGGCAGGAAGTGTCAGAGGTTGGACTCATTCTCAGCTCGCTCCGAGACCAGCTTAATATTCACTTTGCTAGATTTGTCTTAGCTTTCTAAGCTGCAGAGCAGCTGCTTACTCACACTGGTAGAGGGACATTCCCAATTTCAATGAAATCATGGGTCTGGGAGAAAAGAAACATTGTGTCGATAGTGTTAACATATACTTAGGTCCCACAACGTCAGTGGTTGGCTTACAAGTTATTTTAAATACAGTTTCCCCCACATAATAAACATGTTGGAAGACAGACAGCATAAGTAATAATTAGAAAGCTGGCATAGCGAAGAACTAAGTTCAAATTCTGCCGCTGACTTGTATCTGGCATGTGACTGAAAAAGACAATCTCTCAGTGCCCTGAGCAACTTTCCTTTCTTTTCATTTCATTTCATTTCATTTCTTTCTTTTTGGAAGGGGGAAGGCAGGACAGTTGGGGTTAAGTGACTTTGCCCAAGGTCACTCGGCTAGTATGTGTTAAGTGTCTGAGGTCACATTTGAACTCAGGTCCTCCTGACTCCAGGGCTGGTGCTCTATTCACTGTGCCACCTAGCTACCCCATCTGAGCAACTTTCAAGGACTATAAGAAACTGCAGAATATGTGGTGCTTCATATTGACAAGAGGAATTTCTTTACTGAGAGACAATTATGACAATGGAATCACAGTTCAGAAGTAATGGGAACTCATTTCTTTTTCTATAAAGGCTCAAGCTTTTCATAATTAGACATGCCTGATATTGTTTCTCATGATCACTCCAAATAAACTCCGTTGTTGGCCTCCCTAGTTTTACTTTATGTTACTTCCCTACTAGCTCTCTATTTTCTAGAAAAGGATTTTTTTTTAGAATATTAGCTGTTCTTTGGGTCTCACATTCCATCTTTTATCTCTGTCCCTTCCCACAAACTATCTCCCTCATTCTTGGAATGCACTGTATCTTTAATATCACCTCTCCATGTCCTTATCTTCCCCCAATGTTTGGGTAACCCCTTCATTGTGAAGCTTTCCCTAATCTCCCTTCTTCTCATTAATGTTATTTCCTTCCTCACAATTGCATAATATTTGTCATTTCTCTCTATATTGAATCCCTCAGTAGAACACACACACACACACACACACACACACACACACACACACACACACGGAAGGTATTTATTAAGCCCTTATAGTTCACCAGGTCCTGTGCTAAGAACCGTGAAAACAAGTATGTGCAAAAATAACAATAATACCCTCATGGAGCTTACGTTTATGGCTGGTGAGAGTGCTTCCTCAAATGGAGGAGTCTGGGGATGAACTCCCCTATCAGAGAAGAAGACCTTAGAAGTGGAAGCTTTGCCAGTGTGTGATAGAGAAACAGTCTAGTCGGTCATGGGTTCAGATCTAAAGTGTGGAGAAACAGAACATCTCAAACCATTCTTATTCTAAGGCCAGGAGAATGAGCAGAAGGGTGATAAAAAGAGTGATGGAGTTAGCAGTTATTTTCTCCAGAGGTAATGGGTTCCTCCTCAGTTGTTGTGTTGAAGCAAAGGCTAGATGACCACTTGCTAGCTATGTGGTAGCAGAGCTAAATCATCAATTGGCAATAGGCCACTTGAAGCAGGCTTGAAGTCAGGACATAGATCTGAATTCTGACTTTTCTACTTACTACTTATGTGGCCTTGGACAAATTACTTAAACTCTCTGGATCTTAGTTGCCTCATCTGTAAAGGGAAGGAGATGGCTTATAAAGCTTGTGAAGATGATTGCTATTCTAAATCTATGCTCCTATGATGTCTGGGAAGAGACTGGGGGTAGAGAGGTAAATGGGAATCTTCTTCATTGAGATGAAAACTTAAGACATAAATAAAGGAGGTTTTCAAGGGAAGAGAAGGGGAAAGAGTGACTGAGTGAGAGAAACAGAGAGAGAGAGAGAGAGAAAGAGAGAGGGAGAGAGAGAGAAGGAGGGAGAAAAAAGAAGAGAGATAAAATTAATCAAGGTCTTAACTTTTAGGATTGCTCACATTTAAAGAATGGGAGCAAAATGAAGAAACAGCAAAGGAGAAAGAAGGATAATCAGATAAGTGGTAGGAGAATCATGAGAAGATTATGTCAAGAGTACAGGGAAAAAGGATCTTATAAAAGTGACAATGGTATCAATTACTTCAGACAAGCAGAGAGGTTTAAAAAAGGTCATTAAATTCAGTGACAAGGTCATTGGTGATCTAGTGGTGAGATTTCTTAGCAGAGTGGTGAGGATATAAGCCATATTAATAATCAATAGATTACAAAGGAGTAAGGAAGAGATGGCAATGAGTACATTTGTTGTTCTCCAGTCCTTCATTTTTTCATTTGTGTCTGACTCTTCATGACCACATTATGGGTTTTTTGGTTTTGGGCAAAGATACTGAAATGGTTTGTCATTTACTTCTCCAATGGATTAAGATAAACAGAGGTCAAATGACTTGCCCAGGGTCAACATGTAGTAGTAATTAGTGTCTGAGGCTACATTTGAACTCAGGTTTTTCTGACTCCATGCCCAGCTCCCTATCCACTGAGCCATGTAGCTGCCTCAATAGGTACAGTAGCCTACCATTTCTAGAATTATCAAGGAGATGATAAAGTAGGGAGAGGGAGAAAGGGAGCATTTACGTAGCTTCTACTATGTACTTCTACTTGTACTACTACTATTAACCTCTGCAAATATCTTATCTGATTCTCACAACCACCCCATGAAGTAGATGCACAAAGTACAATACTTGCAAGGGGCAGCAGGACCAGGGAAAGATATTTAGGCTTTTTTGTTTTGTTTTGTTCTTAGAATAAGAGAGATCTGAATATATTTGTGAGAGTGAAAAAAGTAACAGAGGGAAAGATCAAAAGGGATGTATTTGAAAGAATTCTAGAATTGGAATAAGGGAGACCATGGTTTGAATTCTCCTTCAGACATTTATTAGCTGTGTGACTCTGGGCAAGTAACTTAATCTTTCTGGGACTCTGCTTCCTTATGTGTAAAATGAGGTGGTTGAACTTGATGTCCTCTAAGATCTCTTGCAGTTTTAAGTTTGAATTTCTATGGTCCTATGGAGGATGCAGGAAAGACTGGATGGGGATGAGGTGAAGAAAGGAGCAAAGACAGAGACAAGAGAAGCAAAGCACTATGGATCTCAGGAGAGGTGGTGGAAAATGTCAGGTCCTTTAAAAGGTTTGAGTAATGAGTAGGTACCAATTCACTGCACTGTTCAGGAAAGAATTACTCAAATGAGAGTAAAAAAATTGACCCTGGAGCAATTGGCTAAAAACAAGGGAAAAAACAAGCCAGAGGTGGGAAGAGTAGATACCTGCAAAGTAATGTCATACTGGCATGAAATCTGTCTGTCTGCTCTTAGGTAAGTGTATAGCCAAGTACAAGCAACTCTCCAGAGGACTGCTGCTGTGAATAACATTAAGATTCTGATCACATAGAAATCTCTATTTATAACTGAGGCAAAACATTCACAGAAACCAAAGTACAGCATTCACGATTGATATAGCATAACAACTTATCACTAAAGTGGCCACATAGTTTTAAACAAAAGATATCATTCACTAAGTCCTTAACTCAATTGTCTTAAGGAGCAATCCTCCATAAGGGACACAAAATACAAAGGTCAAAGTTTTCCCACCCTTAGGCCACATTGTCTTAATCTCTCAGTCAAAAAGTCTTTTTCTTCATTGGAGATTAGTTTCCAATTATCCTTAACTCAATCATTCTTAAGGGATACAAAGTACAAAGTACACAGTTCTCCCACCCCTAGGCCAGAGTAAATCATGATCTCAGTCAGCACTAAGTACCCAAGGAGAGGTCTTTTCATCTTGACTTGAGCCTGGCTCCCAGATTCCATGGTTCTTCTTCCATGGGTGCAGTTGCTTCCCTGAATCTACCCAACTGTCACCTTGTTTCCCAGGCAGGCAGCTCAGTTCCTTGTCCAACTCCTTGTCTAGCTCCTCGTCCAGTTCCTGTTCCATATTGAAACTCACAGTGTCCAGTCCACCTCAAGTTCTTCACGGTTTTTGGGAAGACAGTTTAACAGAGCCAAAACAACATTCATGCACCTTGATGGCAACATCATCAATTCACTTTATGCCTGTGAAATCAACCCTGACTGACAAACAAGGTCTGAAAACTCAACACAAAGCCACAAACAAGATCTGAGTACTTACCACAAATTATCAATATAGTCCCAGGACCTCCAAAACTCTCCTCCAGGACTTCTGTAAACAGACAACAAGAAAATCCTTTTCCAGTAAGGTGCCAGGGCTGTTGTACAAAGTATCACAAACACAACTCTACATAAGCAGAACAGACAAACAGAGTACTGGACACCACAAGTTTTCCTCCTTTTAGCTCTGCTCTGTCCCAGCGGTCCTCAGCTTTTTATCTGTCATTAACTCCTCCCTATTCTGCTTACCTCTTACATCCTTCCTGTTCCTGTCTTTGATAAGTCCCTCCCACTATGGGATTTACAGGTCCTGTTTCTTAACAAAGACTGATAGAATCAGAGCAAGGCTCAAAGACACTTAAATTGAAACAAGGTGCTAAGTGCTTCTTTGCTTGCCATTACAGTAAGACATGATGACCAAACACCCATGGATCAAAGTAAGTCAAACAGGAAGGTCTCTAAGGCCATTGAAAAAACCCACTATTAGGCACCATGCAAGATAATCTCTGTTTTTGTTCTTCAAGGGAGCTGATTTAGTACTTCTTATTGAGATACTTACCTTGAAATGAAGTGGGTGATATATTTGGGTTTTAATCCTGATTTTCAAGTCCCTTCTTGGGGGGAGAAGGGAGAAATTACAGATGATTGAGGTATCTACTTTACCCTCAGAACTGGGCCCACTAGATCAGAATTGGAGAAGCATTGTATCTAATAAGAAGCATTTAATAGAGCCCCACTGAATTGATTAATCATTTATGTTAGTATTCTGTGGCATTTTCAAAGCATTTTCACAGTGATTAACTCCTTTGACCCTCTGAACATTTTTGTGAAGTAGGCGGGTCATTTATTAACTCTGCTTCTAAAATTTCATTCAATTTTTCCTATTACAAAGCATTTATTTTTCTCCTTTCTACTACTTCACCCCCCAAAGCCCTTATAACAAATATACACTGTCAATCAAAACAAATATCCACATTGGTTTAGTCCCAAACTCTATTTCCCACCCTGAATTTTTAGCCTATCATTTCTCTGATAGGAAACAAGCAACATGTTTCATTTTTCATACTCTGAGATCAAGGTTTCTCATTGTACAGATCAGAGTTCCAAAGTCTTTCAATTTTATTGCCATTGCATAAAATATTTTAATTCTGCTCATGGCACTCTATATATCAGTTTTATAGATATCTTCCTAGTGTTCTCTGAAATGGTCTTTTTTTGGTGGTAATTTCTTATATCACAATTAGAGTATAAGCTCCTTGAGAGCAGGGAGTGTCTTTTTCTTCTCTTTGTGTCCCTTGCATTTAGCAGAGTACTTGTAGCAGGCACTTAATAAATATTTAATAATTGGTTGATCATAATGATATTCTATTACATTCACATAACAATGTATTTGATCATTCACCAATAGATGGTCCTTCCTTAGTTTTCTTTTTCTTTTCCCTCCCTCCCTCCCTTCCTTCCTCTCTCCCTCCCTTCCTTCCTTCCTTCCTTTTTCCACTATTGCATAAAGAGCAGAAAAATATTTCTGTTCACATAGTCCTTTTACTTTGATCCTTTTTTTGGGTGTATATCTACTAGTGGTATCTCTGGGTCAAAATCATAGATTAGTGACATTTTTGATACAGTTGGATACAGTTTTGGATACAGAATGGCTGAAATAGTTTATAACTTGAAAAAGAGCATATTTATTTGCCCATCTTTTTAAAATTTTTAACTTTTATTTTTTTGGTCTGTGTTTTCTTTCTTTCCATAAGATTTTGAGTTACATATTTTCTGCCTATCTTTCCCCTATCTACTACCCCAAAACAGCGATCCCACTGTATACCCCCTCCCCCAGTCTGCTCTCTTCTATATCCTTCTGCATCACCCCTCTGACTTTCTGGTGGGACAAGATTTATATCCCTACCCCAGTACCTGAATATCTTATTTCCCAGTTGCATGCAAATAATAATAATGATAATAATATACATATATTCATATAATGTATTTATATAAATATGTACACACATATATTTTTAACATTTGATTTTAGAACTTTAAATTCTAGATTAAATAATCTAGATTAAAATGAAAGAATTCCTTCTTCCCTCATCACTCACACCCTCTGGAGAGACAAGCAATTCAATACAGGCTGTACATGTGTAGTTACACAGAACATCTCCACAATGGACATATTGTGAAAGACTGACT
>CM053597.1:58853613-58880676 GCA_028646575.1 Pseudocheirus occidentalis
AGCTAGCTGGGGTAAAAAAAACAAAACCAAAAACCAAAAAACAAAACATAAGGCAGACAGGATAAATTTTACATTTAATCTATATTAGTAACATTTTCTCCAACACTTTAAAAAGTCTAAATAATCAACGAAACAATAAATCAAGCCCTAATTTGTAGTATTTGCTGATTTCTGAGATAGAAATGCTCAGAGTGAACATATTATAAATGGTGATTGAGAGCAGGGCTGAGCTGGCTTCAGCACACCCCTAGAAGCTGCAGAGACAAATAGGGGCTTGCTGCAAGGAAAAATACTGTTAATAATCAGTTATTCAAAATTGTAATGGGCTCCTTTTTGGGGGCAGAGGGCTCTCCCTCACTGGAGGTCTTCAAGCCAAAGCTCCATGACTACTTGTTAGATATTTGTAGTGGAGACTCTTGTTCAAGTATAGTTGGGATTAGACATGCTCCAACGTTCTTTCCAACTTTAAGATTCTCCAATTCTGTGCACTTTTGAGATAACAATCTCTTAAAATACCCACAACTTAAATTTTTCTTAGTCATTTTTCATGGGGATCATTCAAAATGCTTTCATGTTATGTGACTTCTTAGGAAGAGGATGTGTAACATAATTTAAACTTTTGCTGGTCACTCAGGGCCCTTGTTATCAATATTAGCTACACTTACTATTATACATAGTGATTTATTAAGATGTAGGGGGATATTTGTCTGTATGCTAAATGGCTCCAGACTGATACTCTGATATTCATATTCTCTCTCTCTCTCTCTCTCTCTCTCTTTCTCCCTCCCTCCCTCTTTATATCTTTCTATAGTTATATCTCTCTATCTATAGATCTTTCTATATCTATATTTATATATATATTATCTATAGATAGATGCATTTTGTATCTCTATATTCTTCTGTCTTTTAAAAAATGATGTGTTTCTTCTCTCAACACTGGGCGGTCATCTTTCATTTTTTCCCCTGCTTTTTGTGTTATTGCCTCTAGTCATGTCCATCATTCTTCTTAGATTTTTCTGCTTCTAACTTGCTATTGTCTATAAAAACTATTAGATGGTGTTTAAGAGTTAATGAACTTCAAACTAGGACCCAAGGTAATTCTTTGTGAATAAAATTCATGGGCTTTACTCCCCATACTTTGTGACATCCATTTTAGCTACAAAAGGGTTGTTTTTTTTGCTTATTTGGTTTGTTACAGATAAGTGAGGTTGCCTAATCAATTACAATGAATATCATCAAGCTAGTAATCAATCAGTTTCTGAGCCAATATTTATTGATCACCTAATATGTATATTCCAAACCAGACTAGGTAAATTCCCATGATATCAAGGATAAAGTAGAGTTTCCATTGGGCCTCTTTCTCTCATTATGCAGCCTATCCTGACAAATCCACTAGTCCAATGCCGGATTAAGCCTTGAATCTCAGTCTATAGTATGTTGGTGTATGTGTGTGCGTGTGTGTAGGGGTATCTAGATAACATACTTTTCCCTTGAAAAATTGTTTATGAGCTCATGATTTTATTTTAGGCTAAGGACACGTTTCTCTTCTCAAATCTTAATAAAATATCATTTAAATGACATCTTTATGAAAGTAACTTGCTGTCATCCATGAGTAAGAAGGAAAATTGGAGATGAGAAGCTTATTTCAGAACAGTAGGCTATCATTTAACAAATCATTATTCTAGTGCACAGCCTACTACTTTTGTGGCTAGAGTTAACTTACCTCTGAAGAATTTTCTTCCTGACTGTTATATCTATCTATAAATGTCCCTGAGAAGATAACATTGTACCATTATTTCTATTTTGCAATTGAAGACATTGAAAGCAAAGTTTAATTTGCTCAAGGTTATCTGGATAGTGAAGGACTGGGAACTGACCTGAGTTTCCACTGTTCTGTCTAGGTCTTAATCAACAGAGACATGTTGGAACAAGTTGGTCTTGACATTTTGTTTGCTGGGAAATAAGTGCAATGCTTTGTTTAAGACCAAACAAAGAATCCTCTCTAGCAAGGCCCTCACCCCTCCTCTAGTCAGTAGGACAAATACAACTTTATTTGGTGAAATAAAAATAAAACAAAAGAGCAAAATCTATGCGGAAAATTACTGTCAAAGGGAATTAGCATAGGAGAGTGGATAACCAATGTTTATCAGCCAACTCAGAAAACCAGAAATAAAATGGATATCTTTTACTCATCTAGATGCTGTCATGTTATTCCCACTCCAAGTCAAAGCCCTATTTCAGATTCATTTGACTATCAGAGTTCCAAGGCTAAGTATTTATAAGATTTTATCATGTTTAATTTAAATTATTAGCTTGAATTTGCTGTCATTTCCTTCGCCAAGGATAGTGGTCATTTTATCTAAGTGTAACAATGAAATCTACATTTTCTGGTCTTGAATCTGTGATATAATAGACAGGATAAATGTCATGCTTTTGTATTTGAGAAATTGGGACCATGTCCACTTGTTTAATATTTCTGGGAGCATTGGAGGGGGGAAAACTACATTAACAATTCATGGCATTGGTAGTGGTGCATACTTAGATTGTGTTTAAGAGTTACTAGGCTTCGGATTAGGACCCACGTTTATATCTTCACATAGAATTTCCACAGCAGGTCTGTTCAATATATCATATGATATTGTGTGGATTCCAATGGCATATGGAGGGTTCTCCAGTGGCTATCCCTTCCTCTTGTAATCTCGCTCTTTCTCTTGCTCTCTCTCTCTGGAGTCATAAACTTTTCTGAGGACATCCTTTTTGCAGCTTCTCTTGTGCAATTATTCAGTGATAATGTACTTACTCTCACCATGCACCTCTCTATTTTCCTATGAGTGACCCTCAACTTTAATTCTTTAAAGACTTTGATATTCCATAACTCCCAACCATACAGCATCACCTGCAAAATTGAAACAATCGACTGCTTTATGGGAAATGAATGAATTCATATGCTTATCTAAGAGACTGGGTCATACAGAGTTGTTGCTTATCTTAAGGCTTCTTTTCATAGTGGAAAATAATAATGTGAAATTTTGTTGATTAAAACAGACTGTTTATAGTTCTTAGAAATAAAAAAGTAGTTTTCCCAGATAAGCCACTCAGCCCTAACTTTTCTAGAAAAATAATCCTTACTTTAACCCACTTATCTAATGGTCAATTAAAAAATGACATAAAAAAACAGTATTTTTTTGAAGAACTTATAGCAATCCTATCTAGACAAGAGCAATTTTGTTTAAAATGATTCACCCATTTCTTTGCTTTCGCCCAGTCTGTCTTTGAATGATTTTTTTTTGTCAGATATGTCTATAGTCTAGTAGATTTTGCCATGAGGAGAGGAATGGCAAATACTGAATTGGGCCAAGAATTGTTCAGATGTTTCCGTCATTGAGGACAGCAGGGCCAAGACTTGTTCATTTATTTTTTTTGCTGAGAACAGTGATTGAGAATGATGATAGAAATAGATGAATAGTTTTGGCTCAGTTGAATGTTAAGTGACTAAGGAATGTTCTGTAATTGGATGCCACTTTATAGAGTTACACATATTCACTTTTCTCTCCTTTCTTAATCACTATGACCCAAGGGGCAAAAGATTTAACCCAGCATCCAAATTGCAAAAAAAAGAAAAAAAAAGCCCAAACCAGAAGGCACCCACCTATCTCTTTACATATAATAGGTATCCAGAAATCTCTTAGTCAGATATTATAAAAGTCACAGCTGACAGCATGTCATTAAGACAAGATTATGATTTCATAACTATGAAGTACTTTTTTCTCCTGATAGCTGACTTTGGGATTTTTGCTCTAAGTTCATACATAGTCATATTTCACAGCAGGGAAATCAGAGTAAGATATGATTCTTTTAAAAAGGCCAGAAAAAACTCCACATGACTTTTATATGAGCCCCATGATACTGTCTGCATAAGGTTCTCTGTGGAGGGTTGGAAGGGAAAAATATGCATACCCAGATCAAATACCCTGAGAAGATGGGCAAGGCCACCAGTTTCTCAATGTTGAATGAAGCAGGAGTAGAATTATGTCTTGCTTCCCTGCCCTTGGCCATGATGATTTCAGTCAGTGCACAGAACTTCAAATCAGTGACTCTCCCAGGCAGAAAAAAAGAATATTGCAGAATACTAATTTCCCCTCTACCAGGACAACCTTACATTTACTCCCATTTACCTTCTAGCTTAGGGTGTAGCTTTACCTATGGTTTAAACTATAAATAAATAAGCCAAACCAAAATTCTCTTGGCATAAATTAAGCATATTCAATCCCCAGTTGCTAAACATTGCCTTGGCAAGGAGATAAATAAAAATTTTTTTTTTTTTGAAAAAGTAAAAAAAAAAAATCCAACCAACTCCAGAATTAGTATTACTGTTTTAAAATTCAGGAAAATTTGGTATGAATACTATTAGCATAGTAGGGAGAATGAGACATTTTAGGAATTGGTGATCGGCAATGTTTCATGTGATGTCTTACGGAAACCATGTGACATTTCCAGGGATATGCCCTTGGCACCAGATCTGCAGGAACTGGTTGAATGTAGATGAAGCTAATTGTATCAGCACTTCCTCTGTGGCAGAAGTTCTGGAGCTTTCTTGGGTCTTGGGCTCTTTTGGCATTCTGCTGAAGTGTATGAACCTTCTCTCAGAATCATTTTTTAAATATGTAAAATAAAATTAAAAGAACGACAAAGGAAAGCAATCCTAATGAAATATAGTTATCAGAATAGTAAGCGAAACAAGTTCATAGCCCCTTCTCCCTACCCCAGGTTAAGAAGCCTGCATTTTGGGTGTTTAGAGGAATAAGATAATAAGAATTCTAGAATGATCATAGGATTAGTTATATGTAAAAGACCTAAAAGCTGATTCAGTTCAACCCCCTCAATTTTGCAATGAGAAAACTCAAGGTTGCATAAGTAGTGAGCAGTAATTTGACTCTCTCCTCTTTATCATTCTGTCTCATTGTTAAGACAGCCCCAGGTCTTAGAGCATCTGTCACATAGTAGGCACTTTAAAATATTGACTGACTAGTAAATGGGATTTATAGTAAAAATAGTTGGCAAGCTTATAGGCATAGAGGCAAGACTAGTTGAGACTGGGAGAAGCTTATAGGACTACCGCACACCTGGTATTAGAATCTGAGTCTTTGTTCTCCTTTTTAAATCGAGGTTAATGGGGGATGCTGATGGGCATCTGTTTTAGGTTATTGTTATTTGGTCAGTTTCAGTTGTGTTTGACTTTGTGACCCCATTTGGGGTTTTCTTGACAAGATGCTGGAGTGGTTTATAATTTCCTACTGCAGCTCATTTGACAGATGAGGAAATTGAGGCAAAGGGGCTTAAGTGAGGTATCCAGGATCGCATAGCTAGTACGGGTCTGAAGCTGGATCTGAACTCAAGTCTTCCCCATTTTAGGCCCAGGGCTCTATCCACTTTGTCACCTAACTGCCGTTGTATTAGGTAAGGGCTAAAGCTTATGATGCTCCTGATTTTGTATACTGTGTAACAAAATTGGAGGAATAAACCTGGAGCTGCCTGTGTGAATTATACTGGCTGTGTAGACTTCTGAGAGAAGGTATCTCTAGGGGTGGGCACTGAATAAATGAAAACTGGAAACGTGTTCAATGGTTGAGTGTGTACCTTAATCCACTTTGGGGGTACATGAACCTAGAAATGTTTCTACATTGTCCTAAACTATTGTTGCTGTTGTAATTGTTGCTAATTCTCTTGTGGTTTCAGAGATTGGTTCCTGTAACAGGTGGTTAGAATGTTTCTTTGCTGGAATGATTAATGTAAGATGAGAAATGCATTGTGATGCCCTAAGAAAATCATCCCTGAATAAATTGCAATCAGCACAGTGTCTTGTGCATGCAAGGGGCTTGATACACATTTAATGAACCTCTAGATGCCACAAGGGATAAAGGGCTGGTCTAGGAGTCGGTAAGACCTGTGTTCCAGTCCTGATGGTTTTTTTACTTGTGTGTCCTTAGGAAAATCACTTGACTTTTCCACCTTGCTTTTTTCATTGTAAAATCGGGCCAATAGAACCTACTTCATAGAGAATTTTGAGGATCAAATGAGATTGTAGATGTATATGAATATATATGTGTATAAATATTAGCTACTTTTGTTATTGGCATCATCATTATTAGTTGTAGTTGAATTGTCTTTGTGTTTCATAGCACAATTATGGTTAATTCAACTCCAACTAGTATTCTTTATGTACTGTGTTCTTAGCAAATGGCTCTTTGAGCCACATCTTAGCCACCCTTTCTATTAGAGAATACCTATTGGATGCCATGCTGTTATATTCAGAAGATGTTTGCAGCTGTGGATTACTAAGATTCTTAGAGAGGGGCTGGAGGCAGTGCAAGGTTTGTGCGTGAAGAAACATCATTAGGAAGAGTTTTGTTTTGTAGAGCATGAATTTTAAACAGGAGCTTAGGGAAAAGTCAAAGTAATAGCTGGTGGCTGCAAATCATTCTAAGGGTCTTTGTATTTTGATTCTAAAACATCAAGAAAGCAGCAAATGGTGGTTAAATCCTGACTGAGTCAGATATATCCAGAGCTGTTAATGCTACCTCCTGGGGAAGTATTATGGGTGGTTGCATGGTGCTAAACTCCCAGGGGAGTCAAATTAACAGGTACTACCACGGTGTGGTGGAGTGGATGATTGGGTTTGGCTGAGTACAGACCGGAGTGACAGGCTGTGTAAAATATTATCCACTGGTAGAGCACAACAATTTTCATAAGTGATGACTAATGAATGAGGCAGAAGAAAAGGGATACTGGGGTCTTAGGGGACTGTGGGTTGGATTGATGATACACTTAGAGGGAAACCCAATGAAATGAATGGTTGAGCCATTTAGAGATTCCCTTAATGAAGGGCACATCTCAGACATCTTAAAGGTCTGTGACTGAGTTTTTGAATCATGACAATTTGTGTCATTTAATCTGAGCATTCAAGTTTTTATGTAAGAAGTATATTAAAATATTCTATGAATAAATAACTATAATAATAAATATAAATAAAATAAAATTTCTTTTATGTAGTTTTTTATGCACCATAGAAATTATATTTATTCAATGCCTTGATGGCTGTTTGGAAAGTTATGTACTTAGAACACAGGTTTTGGAATTAGAAGACCTTGGATTGAATCTTGGCTTAGATATTTACTATTTGTGGTATTCTGGACATACTACTTAATTCCTCCTCAGCAAATAAGAAGGCTGCAGGATGTATATGAGAAGTGGAAAGTGTAGACCAAAAAAATATGCTTGACTGAATGATGTCAACATCTATTTCACAGGATAATAAGAGAGATGAATTTTATCTGGATAAAGAATTGGGTAGAATATATAAACCAAGTCAACATATCTTGGTACTCAGTGACTTCAGTGCAAAATTTAGGAAAAGAATTGAGTGCAAATCCTGGCTCCAATGATTTCTGGTTGAGTGAATATGGATAAGTGCCTCTCTGAGTCTCAGATTCCTCATATGTAAAATAGAACTGATAATATGTATAGCATCTACCCAATTTGGTTGTTGTAATTGTCACATGAGATAAGATGTAAATTTAAAGTGCTATATGATTTATAGTTATTAATTAACATGAGAACAGTAGAAGAGGCAAAAAAAATCAGAAAATGTAGTTTGGGATTAAGTCATAAAAGGCCAAAAACTTAAGATGTACTCAGAAGCCCATGCTTGTTTGTTTTGAATACTTACCTTCCTCAAGAAGAGAGTTAAAAGGTAACAGATGTGGTAGTGGCAAATCATATCACAAAAAGTGGAACTGAGTATATCTTAACAAACAGGAAACAATTATTTATGGACATAGGAGTAATTTCTGAGTCTTCAATCAGACCATTGCCCAGGTAAAGTAAAAAATCAACACCACAATAGAAGAAAGCACAAAGATGAGAAGACTAGTGTGTAACTTACAACATCCCTAAAGTGACTTTTTCCAGCATCCTCTTAATGCTGAACTATTGGAAATGAATAGTAAAGGCAAAGACATTGCCTTGGGTTATGATAGTGACTTCCTATATAACTGTTGTGAAGTTATCATACACTGAGAAGTTTGAAAAAGCCCAGAAACTGCTTCATTCATTGGATCTAGAGCTGGAAGGTATTTCAGAGGCTATCTGGTTCAGCTCTCTGATTTTACAAATAAGTAATTTGTCTGGGGTCACATAGGTGGTAAGCATTAGTGGTGGGATATGAACCAGGATTTTAATTTCTTTGTTAAGTGGAAATACAGGGTAGTTAAAAAACATCAGCATACTGTTCTGCAAAGAACAATGAAAGAAGACAGTAGTAACTGAAAGCAAGAGGAAAAAAAACCACATCTGTATAAAGTTTGTATTCAATTAAGATAAATGATCCCAAGAGAACAGGATCATAGATTGAGAGGGGAAGGGGCCTTGGAGGACATCTAGTCCAAACACTTTATTTTTATAGATGAGGGAACTGAGGTCTAGAGGGGAGAGTGATATTCCCAATGTCACATAGTAGTGACACATTAGTGGTAGAGTCTGGATTGAATCCAGGCTGTTTCCAAATATAGTGTTGTTTCCAATGTACCAACTCTTATAGATGAAATTGAAAAAAAGAGTAACACATAAACAGAAAAATTGAACAGATGTGCCAGTGTTTTTAGAGCAAATCTGTACATGCAGCTAAGAAGTATGTGGTTCTACTATTATCAGTAATGAAAATCTATAAATGTCCAAAGAATTAAAATTGTAGGCGACACAATGGGCAATGGAGAAATACATATGTGAGTCAATATGTTTTAGTAGCAAGAGCACCAGATTTTGGGTCAAAAAAGACCTCAACATCCACATACTTCCTAGCTGCATGTATAGGGATAAGTCTCTTACACTGTTGGTCTCATTTTCTCATCTGTAAAGTGGGTATAGTAATACATGTAGCACCTAAAACACAGATTTGTTGAGAGGATTAAGTGAGACAAGGTAAATAAAGTCATCTGTCCAACTTTAAATGCTATGTGTCAGTTATTATGATTTTTGATATTATTGTCACATGTAACCTGGGTTAAATTACCCATGATGAATTGATCATAACAAATGATGTGAAAGGATATAATTGAGGAAACATATCATTGGAAAGAAAATGGAATCCCGAAAGTGGAGTTCCAAAGAGTCAGACACAACTGAAAAAGAACTGAACAATAGCAAAATTATAGATGTAGAGCTGGAAGGGATTTCTGGGAGCATATAGTTCAACCCTCTTATGGATGAGAAGTTTCTTCTCTAAGCTCTGAAGCTTCAAGTGGCTAAATGACTTGCTCAAAGTCACATAATAAGAACTTTAAGATAGGTTTTTCTGACTTCAAATCAACCTACCAAGTGAAATTGTCTCCGCTCTTGATCACCAGGTCTTTGTAGAGCTTTGAAAGATTATCAGAATATTGAATGAGCATCTTCTAATTCAGCAAGTATTTATAGAGGTCCTTATTGTATTCCCAGTCCTGTGCTAAAGGCTTCCACGTGAAAGATACAGAGAATCATAAGATATGGTTTTGGCCTTCAAGAACGTTGTAGTCAGTTGGGGAGAAAAGATATAAATGTGTGGAAGGTTAAATCATGTGAGAGTAAAAAAAAAACATGAACAACAGTTCACTAGATTGTTACATAATTAAATTCCATGCAAATAATGCATATTACATTTTAAAAGGACACCAGGGCTATTGAGTAAGTCAGGATTTATGAAGAGGTGGCATTTTGTTGACTTTTAAAAGCTAGATGGAATTGGGAAAAGAGAGGTAATGGTCTGATTACAGAGCTTCAAAAAGTACAAGGACATACAGGTGATGATGAACAGAGTAGTTCGATGGGAACAGAAGGAGATAATAGATAAGGCTCAATGCTAATTTAATACCCTGTTGTGGAGATGTAATTAGATTATATGTCTCCTTTTTGATGTGTTCCTTAGAGATGGGGCTGTTTATGGATGTTACTGTGCTGATGGTATCAAGCTCCAGAATATTACAGGGTGTTCTGGGTATGGCCTGGCTCAGGTCAGTTCTTGGCAGTTAATGTTTGATATTGGTGCTAAATGAGCCACTCATGGAACACTCAAAAATGCTCAGTATGAGATATAACCATAGCAGAAGGATATGCAACAACAATAATGCAATGAAGAAGGGGAAGGGGAAAGAAACGGGTATTTATTAAGGGCCTATTATATGGTGCCTATGATAAACTCTTTAAAAATATTTCACAACAACCCTGTGAGGCAGGTGTGGCTGTTCTTCACATTTTTAATTATTTGTTAATATCTACGGTTGAAGAAACTGAGGAAGACAGAAGTTTAAAGGCTTGCCCACAGTCACTCAACTTGGAAGTATTTGAGGCTGGATTTAAACTCATATCTTCTTGACTGCCTAACTTGTACTTTTAGTCATTGCACAGAGTTGATTCAGCTGAGTGAAGCTGCATTCTCAATTGTGTTCCACCAGTCATGGATCAGATTGACCCGAGATGTCCTTTTGACATTTTTGTAGTCAAGTGACTAGAAAATGATTTTTAGTGGCAGCTAGGTGGCATAGTGAATAGAGCACTGGCCCTGGAGTCAGGAGGACTTGAGTTCAAATCCTGCCTCAGACACTTAACACAAAAAACTAGCCATGTGACCTTGGGCAAGTCACTTAACCCCAACTGCCCTACCTTCCCCCCTCCAAAAAGCAAAAAAAGAAAAAGAAAAAAAAAGGAAAATTTTTTTTTTTAACAGCTTGAGCTTTCAGTCCAAGTCTAAGGGGGATAGTTTTAATATCCTGTAAGGAAAAATTATTCTAACTTGCTTGGGAATAGGAGTTAAGATATTGTTCCTACAACACAAAACTTCCTCTGTGAGATACAGAGCTGTAACTCATAAAGGAAAATTAAATGAATGTAGAGAATCTATTGCCTAAACAGTGCTAATCCATTAAGTTAGTTTGTTACAATAAGAATACATCTTGGTGAGGTGCTGCAGATTGACAATAAGAGCCCAGAATTGAAGTAAGAAAGTGGGTTAGATCTCATTTGGGAAATTACATACTATTTTCAGTAATTTAAAGTTGCTCCCTGACACAAACATCCATGATCTCTGAATAATCAAAACTGTGAGTGATTCAAAATGTAATGGAAATTTACATAGTGGATTTAAGCAAGCTGTACCACATTACTCACAATGACATGTGTGCTAGTCATATATGGCATCATCCCGAAAATGTATTATTGGAAAAAGGAGGTTGGTCAGTTCATGTCGTGTGAGATTTAAGCTAGTACTCATGCAATGCTTTAAGGTTGCAAAGTGCTTTACATGTTGTATAATTTCATCTTCACAACAACACTGTAAAACAAGTGTTTATTATTATTATTGTTGTTGTTGTTATTGTAGATTTTGCAAATGTGGAAACTGAGACTGGAAGGTTAAGTGACTTGTCCAAAGTCATAAGTGTCCAAAGTCATAATATACAGATCAGCAGATGCATAAGTGTCTACTGAGTGTCCGTAGGACACTTCAGATTTCCACCTCAGATCTTCCTGATTTCCAAGTCCAACACTCTGTGATACTTGGCTGCCTAGATGCTCTAGGCAGATACTTAGATACCTAGATACCTCCTTAGTGCTATATTAGCACCCATATAATATTAAAAACTTAGAGGAAGACCCTTCCATGATGCATTGGATTGATATATTTTATGAAAGGGTGTAGACAAAGAATCACACAGTTTGGGAAGATATCAATGAGATGGGATCTACATCATTAGTAGTAATACTTGCATTGAGGAGATGGTGGATCTTTTGACATATTGAAAAGACACAAGTTAAAAAAGAAAGTGAATTTATTCACCTCTACAGCTATTTAATTCTTTTGAAATACTAGGAGTCAACCAAAGGCAAGAAACTTGGCTCTCTCACTAAGTTGGGGTCCCACCTTGGGACACTGGCAATTCATTGAACTTTCCAATAGATGATTCTTAAAATCTCTCATAGAATTAAATTGTAGCTTGAGTCTCATTCATACCTAGCATTCCTACTATATTATATGTAGCATTTTTACTGAATTTATTAAAAAGTATGACTTAAAGTCTCTTCTCTGAATATAAGCATTGAACCATAATTTAGAGAAATTGCAGGGAAAATTCTGAGATCTAGTAGTTTCTATACTTTAAAAATGTTTTGCCCCAACTAAGATTTGATTTGGTAAAGAGCAGACATGAACACAAACAGGAAAAGGCTCCTTACAAATATTTTATTAACTCACTTACTGTTGAAAAAAGGTATTCTTTTTCCCCTCCACTGATGGCTGGTAAGGAGAACTCAGAGGAAGAATTCCATTCACCCAAAACCCCCAATCAATGACCACATTTTGTTTGGCATCATTCAGATGCTACAGACTGGGGCAACAAAGGGGGCTTTCATTTTGCATTACTGTAGAGACCTACTAAAAACTGAGAGTGGGGCTGGAAGAACTGTTTTGGCAAGGTCCTGGGAGGCAAGTGATGTGCTCTATGCTCCTTTGCAAATGAAGGCATCAGCGATTTTGAAAATTGGGCCTACTTAGCATCCTATACCTTTCCAGAGTAAGCCAGTCATTCCCTCTGCTCAAAGGGAGAAAACTAGATCTCAGACTTTTAGAAAGGAAGAAAGCAATGCCCCTACCATCATAGTGACTCCTTTCCTCCAAAAAAAAATATACAGATCAGCAGATGCAATCACTGAAGAAGGAAAATGGCACTCCTAGATGATTCTGGATGAATGATGAATGTTGAACTTTGGCTAAGGTTGGATATCCAATGTAAAATTAGACTTAGACCTTGTGATTTGAAAATGCTGTATTAAAAACTGGAAACTCTACAAGCCAGATGAATATAATTTATTGAACAGGCTATTTCCTTTTTTGTACAATTGGTTGGTTGTCCATCAATTGTGGGTTTTGCAGCTGTTTTCTCCCTTATGGTATGGACAGGATTAATTTCCTCCAAGCTGCGCACTAGGTAGTCTCTGTGGATTCTGGGAATGCTGTGTTTGGATTGAATCCAAAAGGACAGAGCCATACATAGGACAAAGTGTTTGGAGCCACTGGATAATGAGCATAGTTCTGGTGTTTTCATTAAAGAAAAATCATGTATGTTAGTAACAAGATTTTTTTTTGGTTGCAGCACAATTTGTTCCAAACACTCTTGTAATAGCAAAAGCAATCAGAAATTAAAAACCACATTCATTAAAGTTGGCAAGAAATGTGTATGTACATTTTTTTTTGTTCTCCTTCCTTGGATTATTTTTCAAGAGAAGAATGATTACTTACATACTTAAATATAGAGAATTATGCTTCTTCCCCTTCCCCTCCTCCCCCCAACCCAGATTGTTAAGTTGCAAAACTTTGGAGAAAAGACTTTGACTTAAAGATGAGTATTAACCTTGACTGTTAATTCCTGGATATTCAATTTTTGAATGCAGAATCTCACAACTTTTGCTTACTCTTTTTAAAAATTCATGTTTTTCATTTAAAGAGGTTAGAGTACAGAATCATAGATAGATCTTTAGCTAGAAGGGTTCAAAAACTCAAAGTCTACTTCAACCTCCTCATTTTGTAGATGAAGTAGTAACAGAGTAGTCTTATTTCTATTCCTATGAGATAGTGTTTACTAAAAGCTATTTTGAACATACTGACTTTATTAAAGAAGTCAGATATTGGTAACTTATTACATTTAAAAATAATTATTAATTTAGTTGTCAATGAACATGAACCTTTCGGTATACAGAGACATGAAAAGCAGATTGTATTTGAAATCAGGCCATTTGATTGTGTACAGTTCAAGAAAAAGTAAATTAAATTTAATTCAGTAGTAAAAAGGTGGCCTGTTTGTTGGTGTTTCCTTATGAATTTATCTTATTGTCAGTGATCAAGAACATTTTCTCATAAGGTTATTCAAAGCCTTAATTCCTTTATTTGAAAACTTCCTAGTCATATTAATTGGCCATTTATCCCTTGGGGACATGCCTGTTGTTAGAGAATAATATCAATTCTCTATTAATCTCGGCTATCAGAAATTTATCATAGAAATGTTCTATAAAGATTTTTGCCTATTTAAATATTTTCTTTCCGATTGCATTGATTTTGTTTATGCAAGCCTTTCAGTTTTATATGATTTAAATTGTTCATCTTTTAAGATAATTTCTAATCTTTGTTTTGTTAAGAATTTTCTCCCTAGCCACAGCTATGAAATGTGAACTTTTCCTTCTCCTCTAATTTATTTGTGGTATGTCATTTTATATTAAGTCATGTATTATTTTGTTGTAAGACATTGATCTAAACCTAATTTTTGTCAGACTGACTTTTACTTTCTCCATCAGTTTTTGTTGAGTATAGGGTCCTTACCTCTGTAATTGATGTTGAATTTTTAAAAACCACTATTCTGTTATGTTTGATTGCCTCTTGGTTTTGTGGACATAAATTGTTCCCTCAATGAACTCCCCCCCCCAACAAATAGTTTTGAAGCTTACTGTTTTATAGTTTAATTTGGAATCTGGCACTCCAAGACTTACTTTATTCCTCCATGTTATCATTTACTTTGAGATTCTTGACATTTTGTTTTTCCAGAAGAATTTTGTTATTTCTATCTAATTCTATTAAAATAACCCTTTTGCAGTTGATTAGCATAGCACTAAATTTTTAAATTAGTATAGGTATTATGCCAAGCAACATTGTCAGCTATTTATCTTCCTTTATTTTGTGTTTAATTTATCTAAGTTCTGAGTTTGTTTTGGTAGGTCATTTTATAGGTATTTTATACATTTACTTATTATCTTGAATGGGATTCTCTTCCCGCACTCCCACCCTCTTGCCCATCCATCTTTCTTCCTGCTGAATTTTCTTAGTAGTACAAAGAGAATCTGGTCATTTTGTGAGTTTATTTTACTGAAGTTAATCATTATTTTAGTTTTTTAGTTGTTTCTCTAAAGAAACTACCATATTACCTGAAAATAGCAACGTTTTTCTTTTTTCTTGCCTAGATTTGCTTCCTTAATTTCTTTATCTTGTCTTGTTGTAATAATGAGTACTTCTGTGAGTTGTACTCACATAATGAGTACAGCAACATCAAACGATGGCATTGATATTGGACATTCTTATTTTAACCACAATCTAATTGAAAAGGCCTTTAGTAGTTCTCCCTTATGGGTAATGCTGGCTCTTTGTTTTATAGATTATTTATTATTGGGAGGGAACTTAAAAGTCATCATATAAGCATAGACCCGAAAGACAAAAAATTCCCTCCTCCAGTCTTTGCCAATAGATTCATATTGAATTAAATAGGAAAGAGCTTTTCTATATTCCCAAACCTAACAAGATGTGAATAGGATTGGGTGGTCTATCCTGGTCACTTCACTCAATTTCTCCAGACCTGCCATAGCTTATGAAACTTGTTGTCAATCTCAATCAAGTATAGAATGTCCAATATACTGCCATATTGAAAGATTCTCCCGACCTCTGTGCAATTTGTTCAACTTGCAGAGCAACAATTTAAGTGAAGGTTTTTTTTTTCAACAGAAAGATCAGAAGCAGTGAATTTTATTATTTCTTTCAGAATATCAGGTAGCATCTCATTTAGGAAATAGTGAATACAGCTTCTGAAATTACTCCCTTGAAGTCACTTACTCATTTGGATTTTCTCACACTTACAAGAATGTTCAGAAATGCACTCTAACTAGAGAGGTTTATCCATTTACATCCATTGATATCTTTTATCTTTATGTCACCTACATTTTCCAGTATATCCCTTGCGTCATGCCCTCAGAGAGCCATCACTTATAAAAAAGAAGAGAGGGGAGAATAAAAGCCAGCTCAGCAAAAACAAAGCAAAACCAGAAAACCAACATAAGAAATCTGATATTATATGCAATGCCCCATAGTCACAGCATCCTACCTCTGCAAAGAAGTAGGTGAAGTCTTATCTGTTTTTAAGACTGCTCTGTTTTTTATAGTAAGATATTAGGTGGCAAGGCCGTAATGATTTTGTACTGATGTAGATGTAAATTTTGATCTATGGGATTGGTTCTCCTCATATGAAAAATGACCAGATCTACAAGTATTCCCCATATCTTTCAATTCAAGACATATTCATTAGGTCTTTTTGATGTGTATCCCATTGATAGCCAAATTCTGGCCATTTTGAACTTTGTTACATCTCTTACACAGGCCCCTTTTTCTCTTCCAACACACTGCCACCACTCTGGTGTAGGTGCTCTTCACCTTGCTGATGGGCTATTGCAATAACCTGTTGGTGTCTTCCTGACTTAAGTCTCTCCTCACTCCAATCTTCCTTCCACTCACCTTCCAAAGGGATCTTTCTAAAGCACAAATCTGACCATATCTCCTCCCTTTTCAATAAACTGCAGTGGCTCCTTGTGCCTCCAGAATCAAGAACAAATTCCTCTGCTTGGTATTCAAAGCCCTTTATAACCTGATCTTTTCCAGTCTTCTTCCACCTTCCTCCCTTCCACATACTCTGTGACCCAGTGACATTGGCCTTCTTGCTTGTACTTGAGTATGTCACCCTACCTCTGGACTCTGGGCATTTTAACTCACTGTCCCCCTGTTTGGAACACTCTTGCCATCTCTGCCTCCTGGCTTCTTTGTCTTCTTTCAATTCTCAGTTAAAGTCTCACCTTCAAGAGGTCTTTCCCAGTCTTCCCTAATCTTTGCACCTCCCTTCTGAGACTATTCCCTAGCAATTCTGCACATATCCTGTTTGTACATAGTCAGTTGCATGTTATCTGCTCTATCAGACTAATTCACTGATAAACTGTAGACCACTGTTTTAGGCATCTTTGGTGGCGGGAGTGATAAACTGGGAGGGGGGAGGACAAAAGTCATTAAGACCTGTTCTCTGCCCTTGTGGAGCATACCATCTATCAGAAAGCTACAACATACAAGTGAAATAGAGCATGGTAAAAAGATGAAATATGAAAAAAAATTCCAAAAGAGTTTGAGGAAGGAGGGACCATTTGAACTCATTATGTTCCAAACGGAAATCATTTTTCTTCAGCTTGGTGATTAACATCCCTTTTCTACCCCCTTAATCTCAGTCAGTAAGGAAAGTAAACAATTACTCAGTTATACCTAGTGATTCCAGAGTCCTGAATGAGTGGGCCAGGCCTCATTCCCAGGATGTGAAGTAACCTGAAACTTTTCTTCAGTCACAGCTCTCTTTTAAATTGAGAAAGTCAATTTAAGGTCTACGTGAGGAAACACTTCCTAACAATTAGCTATCCCAAAGCAGACTATGACGCCTTAGGAGAGTTGTGGGTTCTTGCTCGTTGAAAGTCTTTTAGCAGGAGCTGGCTGACAACTTGTTACGACTGTTGTGTCTGTGTGCAGGTTGGATTGGATGACCTCTGAAGTCTATTCCAAGTGGGAGATAGTTTGATTTCTTCAGTTTTATCCCAGAGAGAAATTACTTGACAAGTTTTCCTGCTGACACAGTCCCTTCTTGTCTAAACTATGTACATTTGGGAATTTGCTGAACTGATTGAACATATGGTTTGGAAGTTGGAAAAACTGAAGAGTAAAGTTATGTGAACAATTAAACAAAAGATTTTTTCCCCCAAGTATATGAAAACATTTCAGAAATAATCCAGGACCTTGCTTGGATTTCAGCTATCTTTTCCAGCTAACGAATGCATCTTATTAAAATGAGAATGAAATGAACGATTTACAATATCCATAGCATAAGAGATTTAGAACTGGAACAGTCCATAGAAACCATCAGATCCAAGCCCCTTACCCCTCATTTTTCAGAAGAAGATACAGATCCAGAGAAATCAAGTGACTCATTTTATTTATTTATCTTATTTACATTATTCAGATAGTAAATGATAGATCTGGGATTTGAACAAAGGTCCTCCTAACATTCTTCCCACCAACTTTCTTCTCATCGTAGCATGAAGTTCTCTCACCAAGCTTCCTATTTACTATAGGTTGTAGAGGAGGTGTAATTCATTTCCAAGCTAGCCTTTTGCCTACTATTTTTTTGGGGGGTGGGAGGTTCTTGTATGAATGCCTCATGTAACAGAAGGTGAACTCTTCCTTCTCTGTCACCTTTTGGCACCCTTAACTGATGAATCATGAAAGAAAATCTTGGAGAGGATACCCAAAGATTGAGATATTTTGCCTATTTCCTTGGTCTCAGTGGCTGATGGTTAAGCCTTGCTTTTTCATACTTATCTTCTAAAAGAAAAAGAAACATACAATAACAGAAGTTACATTAAGGAAGGAAAGTTCTATTTGACACTCCACCACTGTTTTGAATGCCCTGGCAGCAAAGCTAAGTCTGATTTGGAGTTGATTTTATAGTATGAGTTAATGTTCCTTACTGAGATTTATCTGGAATCCTTCTCAATTACCTCCCTCCTCAATTTTGGAATCTTTCTTTAATGCATGTAATTTATTTCCTCAAGCTCTGGAGTCTAGTGACAGATGTGATTCCATATAACTGATGACCCCTATAAATTCACAGCTGCTTCTGTTCTCCATAAAGCAGCTTTGAGACATAAGGGCATATTGGTGGGTCTCAGACTCAGAGACCAAGGAAAGGACCTTTTGTATTTTCTTTCTTAAGAAGGCTACAGGAACTTGAATTACTTGTTTAGCGTAACTCTGTAAGATGAAACCACATTGGCTTTTGGGAAACCAGGGCCTTCTTGAATCCCACTTCTTTCTGAAAGCACTGATCCCATACTGCTTCTGATCCCTCTGTAATGTGGTCTGCAGAGGTGAGAAGATGTACCTTTAAGATTATGGCATTTTAACCAGCACTGCTCAATTAACCTCTGACCTTTCCCAGCTTAATCAGGAAATAGACTTTAGTACTCAATGCTTTATGTTAGACCTGTGGTTAAAGTTAAACATCACTAATAGGAAATCTAGTAACAGGAAATGTGTGAAAGCTAATCCATAGGAAAAAAAACAAACCTTTGGCTTACCTACAATTTTATTGGAATTTTCCTCTTGACTCCATTTCCCTGTAAGTCAATAAAAAAACTACAACTGCTTGTTAAAATCTCTCAAAGACTTCAGACTTTCTTTGGTGACTTTTGGGGACTAGAGTACGTTTCTTTGGAGTACAATGCATGCACAAAGTGGGACTATTTTGAGATTCTCCATACCTGCCAAACCTTGGGAAGGACTTCTGTAACTTGCCTAATTTAACGGTGTCTTCCCTAACTGGTGTTCAATAAATACGTATGCCCAAAGTCGGAGTGAGCTGGGTTGAATTGTGGGGTATGGGATCAGCAGTATTTCCCATAAATTTTCATTTTTATCTGTGTACTTAAAAATGATTGCTGTTATTAAAGAAGGCAAAGAAATGCCTGGGATCTAGTGGGAAATGATCCTAGGCTGCAAAGTTGGAGACATGGATTGCAGCCTTGGCTTTGCAAGGACTCATTTTGTGGCTGTAGGTACATTATGTAAGACTTGGTCTCCTTCCACTTCCCCATCCAATCTTCTATATCTTACTTTTTCTCTCTGTAAGATAAAGCTGATGATGATCATAGCTGTTATATATAACACTAACATTTTCCAAAGACACACACACATCCACACACACACACACAGACACACACACACATCTACACACAGGTCCATAATCTCATTTGGTCTGAAATACCTTCCACTCCACTTCTATCTCCATTTTACCTGAAGCTCAGAGCTAAATGCTCTGTAAGTGATTTATCTGTCCACATCACACAAGAAACTAGTAATATTGGAGGTAGGATTGGAACCACAGTCTATTAAGAAGGTTCTTAGTCCAGGGTTCTATCCACTACTGTATTTTGTTAAAATACTGTAAGATAATATTAAATAACAGCCCCTAAAGCACTTTAGTGCTTACAATTTTCTTCAAAGGCAAATTATTTTTTTAAAATTGATTTGTTTATTTACTTTTAGTTTGCAAGATTCAGTTCCACAGTCCCTTGAGTTTCAAATTTTTTCTTCTCTTTCTCCCCCACCCCTCCCATGGCAGCGTGCAATCAAGAATAGGATCTGCAAATACTTTCACATTGGACATTAGTCTGGTGTATAGAAGGGTTGTAACCAATGGAGCGAATAATGGGACAAAAGAAAGAATCAAACATGGAAAAGAACAATAGCATGTAGATTGCTTCAGTCTCCATTTAAGCTCTGTTCTTTCTAGATCTTTCTCTGAATGTAGGTATCTCCTTCCATCCTGAGACTTGTAGAGTTGTCTTATAACTTTGTGTTGCTGAGAAGAGTCCAGTTTATAAAAGTTGGTCATTACACAAACAATGTGTCTGTGATTGTATACAAATTTTTCCTGGTTCTGCTTTTCTCACTTATCATCAGTTTGTATAAGCCTCTCCAAGTGAATATGAAGACTGTCTCCTCTCCATTTTTTATAGCACAATAGTATTCCATTACATTCATATACCACAACTTGTTTAGCCATTCCCCAATTGATGGGCATCCCCTTAATTTCCAGTTTTTTGCCACCACAAAGAGAGCTGCAGTAAATATTTTTGTACATATAGGTCTTCCTCCCACTTCTACAATCTCTTTGGGATACAACCTCAGAAGTGGTATTACTGGATCAAAGGGTATGCAGTTATTTATAGCCCTTTGGGCATAGTTCCAAATTGCTCTCCAGAATGGTTGTATCAATTCACAGCTCCACCAACAATGCATTAGTGTTCAAGTTTTTCCACATCCTCTCCAGCATTTGTCATTTTCCTGTTTTGTCATCTTAGTCAATCTGACTGGTGAGATGTGGTACCTCAAAGTTGTTTTGATTTGCATTTCTCAAATCAGTAGTGATTTAGAGCATTTTTTCATATGCTTGTAGATATCTTTAACTTCTACCTCTGAAAGGCAAATTATTTTTGCCTCACTGTGTGTGTGGGGGTGATGACCTTGGGTTCTCAGAGGTTCACGGACATTCACAGATTATGGCAGGGGCCACCATGATGTGAAGGTTTCAAGCACTGATCCAGTGACTGTCAGGTCTACTTAACTGTCTTGAAGTAGTTGGCATCCCTAAGCCTGGTAAGTACTTATCTTCCAAGGATTGGTTACTTGGTAATGATTTTTTTTGCCTACCATAGACCTAGTGGGGCTGTGACATGGGAAGAGGGAGTTTAAAGGTCCAAAATTTGAATATTATTGCCACTTAATAAGCATATAGGGGTTGTATATCTGTTATTAAAATCATGAGTATTATTAATTAAGAATATATACTGATATCATGCTTATCAGAGTAGTTAGGTAGCACAGTGACTTGGAGTCAGGAAGACCTGAGTGTAAATCCAGCCTTACTAGCTGTGTGACCCTGGACAAGTCACTCAACCCTGTTTACTTCAGTTTCCCCCTGTATAAAATGAACTGGAGAAGGAAATGGCAAACCACTCTAATATCTTTGCCAAGAAAACCCCAAATGGGGTCACAAAGAGTCAGACATAATTCAAAATGACTGAAAAACAACAAATGTGCTTATCATTGTTGATAATATGGGCATAAGGACATATGAAAACATATATAATATTATTCATCTAAAAATGATTAGGCAGCATGGAGTAGTGAGAAAACTGGCTTCAAAGTCAGGAGAACCTGATTTCAAGTCTTTCTCCTAACTATACTGACTGTGTGACTCTGGGAAAGTCACTTAACCTTAGTAGGCTATTAGACTACAAGTTACAGAGATAGTGTTGATGCATAGGTGGAGGACATTTCTCACATGGGAGTTCCCTTTTCCACTGAAATCACAGGTTTAGTCCCTATCTCTATTTTTTAAAAGAGAAATTAAAAGATCATGAACTAATGACTGAATGATTGACCTCTACTTCTATTAAATACATCTGACTGTAGTAGGTAATGGAGGATGGTAGCTGTAAGGCTTTTTTCCTAAAAAAGTTCAGGACATGTTAGTGCTGCCTTTGGAACCAAAAGGAGATAACTGAGCAGATCATGGCTAGCAACAGTATATTGACCCTTAGCAAAACTGTTATTTTGACAAAATTTGCCAAAAATGATTTCTTGTTTCCATCAGAATTGCTCTTTCCCACCTATTAGAATACTGCTCTGCTCTACATTACTCAAAGAAGGAAACAGGTTATGTGTGTGTGTTGATATTTGTGAGGAAGGAGAGTCCCTTAGCATCCTGTGAAATAGCACCGCATATGCTGGGTGTGTGTGGGGGTGTTGGTGCTGGTGCTGTAGGTACACATAGATCTATCTGGATGTGGGAAGCATAAATAGCCTCTTTCATTTAACCTTTCCAGAGAGAGACATTGATTCGTGCCAGGAGGGGAGCAGGAGATTGATCCATAGGGCTAATTACAGAGAAGGGGGGGACAGGACATACGCCAAGCTTATTATTATTGCAATAATATCTATCCTTCCTCCTAATATTAGTCTAGGAGAAATACTTTTAGGTTCAGATTTTATATCCAAGGCTGGATTTCCTTTACATCAAATACCATTTATATGAAAGACTATGTAAAATTAGTAGCAAATAAACCCATTTATCCAAGCTGATAGCAAAGAGAAACCAGATGAATTATTCAGATGAAAACACACCAGACAATACCAGAGTGAATGAGCTTTCCTATTGGGAGTGAGATGTCTCAGCTTAATGAAAAAAGAGAGATTGCTAATCTCATCCAAGGGAAAATTACCTCAAAGTTTCTAGCGTGATATGTTGGGGATAGGGACATAATCAAGTTGTTGACTTTTCTACATGTCAGTTTCTTCTCAGAGTCTTTCTCTACCTTCAGGGATCTCTACCTGAGGAGAATTCAGAATCTTATCTTTCTTTTCTAGAAGCTAGAAGTCCCAAGATCTCTATTCTCCCAATCTCTCTTCCTCTTAAGCAGACATGGAACAGAGAGTAATTAAACTCTATTAATAAAGAGTCTTATGTAAATGGCCTTTGAGCCCTTGGTTATATGTAGGTTACTCTGTATATATTTTCTACCTATAGTATAATGTAAGCTGCATGAAGGCAAGGATTGTCTTATTTCTTGAATCTCCAGCAATTAATGCAGTTCTTTGGACATAGGAAATGTTTAATAAATGCTTGAATGATGAAAGAAAGAAAGCAGCTCTGTCAATATGGCCTGAGTAACAATAATTCATCCAGCAGAAAAGAATTCTGTTTGGATTACTAATCTAATTGAAGACTCATTAATTTTCTGAGAGAGTTAAATCAGTTGCCTCTCCCTTCCAGAAACCTTAGAACAGAACTATAATGAAAATACAACTAATTAAAATGTTTAAATATTTATACATTTTTCTCCCAGTGATCAAGTAGGAGGAAAAATTCGCCCAACAGGAAGGACTGGAATTGTCACAAAACCCCTTAAGAATAATATATACTTAATAGAAATGCTGTGCACTTAGAATTCTATGCACTTCAAGTGAGAGATTTTTTTTTTAAGCCAAGCCAAGGACAAATACAAGAAGGAAAGGGTTCACATTACTTCCTTAACTGCGATTTCATCTCTTTCTCTCCATATGCATACCAAATTGTCTCAGAAGTAATGACCATAGCATGCTATGAGCTAAACCATTCTCTGGAGATTTGAAGCTCCCAGACAGAAATTGTTTCATTAGAAGTCTGGGGGAAAATGTAGTCCTTCAGGGAACACTTTAAACCAGAATTCTCAAATATTCAATTAATTCTGAGTCAATAATGCAGTTACTGAACATTAGATAATAATTTGCTGGTTCCCTACAACATAACCAAGGACCAGTGTGGTTAGAACAAACATGCTTATCCTACTGAGTGAACAGTTAATTAATTTTCTAAAAGTAAAATGTGCAAAATGGGGCCACCAGTCCTGGAGGAAATACATCATGGAGTACATTGCACAACTACTCTTGCTTTCAACTGATATTCATACAATGCTTTAAGATTTGTAAAACACTTTACATACTTGATGACATTTGGTCCTCCTAAAACCATTGAGATGGGTGCTCCCAACTCCAGTTTTTAGTTGAGAAAAGTGAAACAGTCTAAGTGACTTACACTGGGTCATGCAGCTAGTAAATATCAGAGTAGAAATTTGATCCCACTGCTTTCTGGACTTGAACTCAGTACTTAGATTTTTCACAAGAAAAAGGCAAGCTTTGTGGTTAAAGTTCAGAGTAAGATTTATCAAGAAAAGATGCCTTCTTGTGAGCCACTAGGTAATGGATCCAAGGGTCCTAATATTTCCCCTGTCTAGGGACTAGAGTGTTCCCTGGGCCTCGACCTCAATTAAGATTGCAGGTGGGGGCTTAACAGGCCCCAGCTGGAGGGGAAGAGGGCCCTCGGGGCCAGGTTGGTCATTACATTTTCACCAGAGGCCAAGTTTAAATAATGCATTTGGTCCAAACTTCAGGGAATGTGAGATTCTCTGACCAGCTGTGACAGGCTACGATTATGTTTTTGTCTTTACTAACACCCATTTAGAACTTACACTGGAAAATTATGTGCAGTTTCTAGAGAACAGACAAGTACATGCCTGCAAAAGGGAGCTGTTGAAAACTTGATTTTCCCCTAAACAGACTTTCCTAGGTCTAAAGACTAGTCTGAATATTTATGCAAGAGCACTATAATTTCCATTAGGAAACTGGTATATACTTAGAGTAGCATTTCCAAAACTATTCTGTGCAGCCCTGCCATTTCGTGGGATATGATGGTGGCTTTGTGAGAAAATGTCTTATGATAGCGATACCTCCCCCCCTCTGAAATATTAAATATAAAGCTATGTATGTGTTACTACTACTTATGAAAGGCAATTATTTGGTATAAAAATAGGCTTCTACTTTGCTCCAAAGCAGTTCTAACATCCCTTTCTCCCTGGGCTACCATATTCCCCCAGGCTTTTCAACTCCAACTTAAAATCTAAGAGAGATATTTGTCACCCTGAAATATTAAATGACTTTTGGCTCTGTTTCTGTGTATTTGTGTCTCATAAATGGTAGGTCGGTGGCACAGTAGATAGGGAGGAAGAGAGAGGAATAAGGTCTGTTGTGCTTACTATGAGCCAGGAACTATGGCTAAGCTCTTTCCAATTCCCTTCTCATTTCATCCTCACAATAACCCTGGGAGGTAGGTAGTATTTTTAGACTGATTTTATAGTTGAGGCAAATAGAGGTAATGTGACTTGTCCAGGGTCACACAGATTTTAAGTGTCTGAAGCCAAATTTGAACTTATCTTCCAGACTCTAGGCCCAGTGGCTCTCTCTACAGTACCACCTAGCTGATAGAGGCATAGATAGAGGACAGAGTAGTGGACTTGGAGTTAGGAAGAGCTAGGTTCAAATCCCGCCCCAGGCACCACCTAGGCACCCCCTGATCAATTTATTTTTAATTAATAAGAATTTATTTTTTCCCTCCTACCCCTTACTCAATTTAAAAGAAAAAAAAACCTTGTTAAAATATGCATATTCAAGTAAAACAAATACCCAGAACCCCAATGTCCAAAAACTCATGTTTTATTTCGTGTCTTGAATCCATCACTTTTTGTCAGGAGAACTTTTTCTTCCTTGGTCCTCTGAATCATGGTTGGTCATTTAATTCATGGGAATTCTTAAAGTTTTCAAAATTATTTTCCCCCTCAGTATTGGTTGTTACTATATGTGTTTTCCTCCTGGTTTGGGGCCCATCCCTTCAATTATTTCTTACGGGCCAATAGTATTCCATTACATTCATGAAACAGAATTTGCCTGGCCCTTCCTCATTTGATTTTTCCACAGCTAGTATGTGTTAGAGGAAGGACATGAACCCTGGTCTTCCTGATTCCAAGGTGGGCTCTCTGTCCATTGAACCATGCTTACTCTTACTTATGAAGATAAGATGGCAAAAAGCAAAAATCACTGAACTTGTGATTTAATTTGTATAGAGAATCCTTGGCTGAGGAAATTCCCTCTACGAATGCAAGTCAGCACCTTCCTTGCAATTATAGTCTTAGAAAGCTGCCTAGAAGAGCACCAAGAGATTAAAAGCCTTGCCCAGGATCTTTACATGCAACTGGGAAATACATTCCTGTGTTCAAGGCCAGTGCTTAACTATCATTCCACATTACCTCTCTCATTTGTAGGTATGCTTAGATTAAAACATGAAAGCATTTGAGAGGCAAACGACATACTCTTTCCTCTTTTCATGAATTGGTTATATATACTACTGTTGTTTTTCACAATAATTATTTTGGGCAATTGAGACTCAGATTCTAAAAGCTCCTTGAGCTATTGATATGTCTCAGGCAAATGCTTTGGTTGAAATATATATTTTTCTGTTCTTTAAAAATGACTCTTGGATCATATAATCAGTATATTCAAACAAAGATTGTCATTTTTCTCTTTTTCATTTGAAATTGGAACTGAGATCATGACACAATAACTGATGGCTTTGCCATTTTATTTTCTCTTCCGGTGTTCAAAGATCGTGTATACGTAGAGGAGTCAGGCAATGAAATTAAAAAACCCAATGGGCCACCCAAAAGGAAGACCTGGATGGTGCTTATGGTCAAGTTTGTAGTAAGGAGGCTCTTTTTTTTGTATTTAAAAGCTCTTGTCCATGGTCCCAGCTTCAACTGTCACATGGGTTCAAAGGTAGGCAGTTCCCAGTTCCTTGTCCAATTCTTTTTTTTTCTTAATTAACTTTTGTTTATTTTTAGTTTACATCATTGATTTCCACAAGATTTTGAGTTACAAACTTTTTCCCCATCTTTCCCCTACCCAGCCCCCCAAAACAGCAATCCCACTGTATGCCCCCTCCCCCAATCTGCTCTCTCCTATATCCTCCCCCATCACCCTCTGACTTTCTGGTAGAGCAAGATGGATCTCCCTATCCCAGTGCCTATATATCTTATTTCCCAGTTGTATGTAAATAATAATAATAATGAAAATTTTTTTAACATATGATTTTAGAACTTTAAATTTTACATTTTTTCCCTTCCTCCCTTGTTACCTACCCCCAATGGAAATACAAGAAATTCAATACAGGCCATATATGTGTAGTTATGCAGAACATCTCCACAATGGAC
>CM053597.1:58881176-58891874 GCA_028646575.1 Pseudocheirus occidentalis
TTCTGCCTCTGAAACTTGATTTTTGTGGACAAGTAATTTAGTACTTCTGAGACTCCGTTTGCTTCATGTATAAAATGAAGGGGTTGGGTTAGAGATCCTCTGAGGTCCCTTCCAATAAACTCCATTATTCCTATGTCAACTTCAGTAATTTCCTATTACTTCTAGGATTAAATATAAACACTATTTGTCCTTCAAAGTCCTTATGACCTGCCCCCAACCTTCCTATCTAGTCTTAACAATAAACAGACACTTATTATATACCTACCATGTACCAGGGACCTGAGTTCAAATCCAGCCTTAAATAGACATTGTGTGACTATGGGCAAGTCACATAATTTCTGTCTACCTCAGTTTCCTTCTCTGTAAGATGGTTTTAATAAAGGCACCTACCAATCTTCATTGTTGCGAGGATCGGATGAGATAATATTAGTAAACTACTTGGCAAACAATGCTATGTGATTGCTGGCTACTATTATTGTTTTTGTTGTTGTTTTTGTTCTGTATTTTCCCCTTAGGAATTTATGCTGCTTGAGAGAAAAGACTTTCGTTTTTGACCTTGTGCCTGACTTATAGTATAATCTTAATAAATGTTTGGTGATTGATTCCATTTGTAGAACTCTGCTCCTAAGCTGGGAGATCTCTGTATTAGCCCCGAGGATATGTAGTAGGCCCCAAATTCCTTGGTCTAAAAATTCCTTATTTATTTGTGTGTGTGTGTGTTTGCACGTGCATGTGTGTATGTATGCAGGTATGTGTGTGTAAGAATTTTAAGGCCCTTCAATTTACTTGGCAATTTAGGATTCATTGTTTTTAACTAAACTTCCCAATGGAAGGGAGAAGCCCACATTCCACGTGAGTTTGGGGAGGCAGGGCTGCTGGGTTGCCTGGGGTTGCCTCTTGGGTTCTTTTCACCTAAGTCTGGGCCTGGCCTGGTCTCTGGGTGCCTCCCGCTTCCTTTCCCTCCTTTTTCTGGGGGTGGCTGCAGCCCAAGTGAGCCCCAGTGCAGATATATAATGAAACTCAGCTGCATGTGTTTTATTAGGCTTCAGAGTTTGTAAATCCATGATTGAGGCTGGAGGCTTTCAGGAAATACTGGCCTAATAAAATCGAGAAGGTAAATTGATATCGCACTGTGCGTCTGACTGAAACAGCTTGGACAGAGAAGCTAGTTGCTAAACAATTTATTTTTCAGATAATAACCTAGGACTGCCTGGCAGGACATTCAGAAGGAAAACACAGTAATTAATTTGTCACTGAAACCTGAGGGGTCCCTTTCCACTTATAGGTGATAATGAATGTTTTGCATGTAATTAGCAAGAATAATTAGCACATCCCCAGTAACAAACAGACTGACTGGTGCTCTGCAAACACAATTAATTGTTGTGTTAACAGAGGCAATTGTGTCTCTTTATTGTGCCACACAACTCTCTCCTTGGGCCCCCCTCCCCTCCACACCCTCTCTCCCACTTTGCATATGCTAGGCCTATTCTGGAGCTCAGTTCTTTCTGCAGATAAGAAGGAGAATCCATAAAACTGTACCTCTTCCATCTGCTGCACAGAAATTTCAAGACCACCAGGGGACTTGTTTGTCAAAACTTGTTAAACAATTTGTAATCTTCAACATGTGTTTTACTGTATTAACGGATGAACTGTTCAAATCAACTGACTGGGCAAGCCAGGAAAGCAACTCGAATCAATCACGGGCTGACATTTGTAACCCTGAGAACTTGGTCCCCCCCTCCCCTTCCCTTTCCTTTCTCTGAAAAAGGGATACATAAAAATATTGAGCCCCAGAAGGGGAGGGGGAGGGCAGAGAAAAAACCCAAAGGTAAGTTTTTACTAATGCTCTTTCAAATGACTTATTCCATAAGCTGTCATCTTAGATTTATACTGGGTGATGCTGGGTGGCTTGTGTGCGTGTGCGTGTGCGTGTGTGGATGTTTCTGCATGTAAAAGTGTGTGGTGTGGGGGAAGAAGGAGGCCGAGATGGTCAGGTCCATTTTGAACAGAAAGTAAATGGATACCTTAACTAGTTAAACAATTTATTTGACTCCATTCAACAAGCATTTATTACAGGCCTACTGGGGGCAAGGTAACCCTGCTGGGCATTTGGGGCTGAGAGGGAGAAAGCAAAATGAAACTATGCCTGCCCTCAAGCAGTTTACATTCTACTGCTTCTAGAAGAGTCCCTCAAGCAAATGGGACACTATATATAGCACTTTGCAAACCTTAAAATGGGGTATGAATATTATCTGTTAAGTTATTGTTACAGAAAGGTTCCTTTCCTAGTTTTGGAGAACATTTTAAGCAATGACAAATAAGCCTATAGTATGAATAGTTTAAATTACATGAATATTGATGTCTTTCCAGTAATTCTTAAGATATTCTGTGTAGCTCAAGGTGCAATGATAAATTTTTAAGGACAGATTCTGAGTGGCTTATATACTATGGGTTTTTAATGAATCATTAATTGAATTAAATTGAGGAATAACCTTTCAACCAAACTATGACTTTTCTTTTCAAACAACCACTAAAAAGGCCTTGTCTCAGGAAAAGACTTGGACCGGCAATTTGGTTATTAACTTTCCCTTCTGGAGTTTTTAGCTTCTTTTAAAGGCTCAGGATAGGTGTTAATTCCTGCTCCTTTATTCACTCATTCATTTACTCACCCGCTCCCTTCACTGATTCACTCATTTTTTCATTCCATAAGCATTTATTAAGCCTATTGCATTCTTAACTTTATACCTTCCCATGCCATTTCCTTGGCTTGTGGTGCTTTGCTCATCTACTGAAATCCAATCCTCTCTTCAAGCTACAGCTTAGATTCTCCTGGAAATCTTCCCTGCTTACTACAGCTCACAGTGATTTTTCTCCTCTGATTACATTTTCATTTGGAACATATTAAATATTGCTTTCTATTGCTACTTTAGTTTTTAAATGTGCGTATTTTAATCTGTGCAGATATACTGCAAGCCCTTCAGGATAGGGGAGGGCCTATATACTTTACTTTTACATCTTTCTGGGGCCATCTAGCAAGTGTTTGCTAACTTTAGGTATATGGCTGTTGGCACTTTTAAAGGTAGTTTGAATCCGCAGGTTTTAGGTTAAAAGGTAGCATAATGTCACAATTGAAATTTACATGCATATCACTTGTGACCTCTGCAACCCGCTTGTGAAGTAAGCCCTGAAATGACTATTATTAGTATTATCCCCATTTTACGGAAGAAGAGATTGAAGCTTGGAGAGGTCATTTGTCCATGGTCACTCCAACTAGAAAGTATCAGAGGCTGGCTTTGAATTTAGGTCTGCTGGGACTTCGAGGTCTGCTCTCTTCCCATTATATCCTCCTGCCTTTCTCAAATTTTTGCTGTGTCTGTGATCTCAGTGTGGAGTAGCATTGTAGTATGAAAACAATCCTGTCCTGATGACAAAATGGAAGATCTTAGAGGTTAAGTCCTAAGTGTCCAATAAATGTTTGTTGATTCATTGATTCAGTTTTTCATTAGCGATCTTTTTATTTTTAGTGTATTTGAGGTAAGAGCAATGGATTGGCTCTCAGGAGATGGGTTTGTATCCTAGCTTTGTTACTGAGTATTCTTAGGTGAATCACTTTCTCTGTATTGGTTTCCTCACCTGTTAAGGCAAATACCAATCTAATGGGTTCTTTATTTAGCAGAAGAAGGCTGGAAGAACTTTTCAAATGCATCAACGTAGTTATCACTAGGACTAACATTTTGTCAGTGTGGTTATCTCTTCCGTGGACGCAGACCACAGCTCACTCATGACTTCTCATGTTTATACTTTTTTATGTACTTTGTTTTTGTTCAGTCGGATCTGACTTTTTGTGACCTTATTTGAGGTTTTCTTGGCAAAGATAATGGAGTGGTTTGCCCTTTCCTTCTCCAGCTCACTTTACAGCTCAGAGGAAACTGAGGCGGGCAGGGTTAAGTGATTTCCCCGGGGTCACATAGTGTCTGAGGGTGGATTTGAACTCAGGAAGATGAGTCTTCCTGGCCTCAGGTTTGGCACTTTATCCACTGTGCTACCCAGCTGCTCTACAGGCTATGTAAATTTGGGGGGGAAATCATTTAACCTCTGTCAGCCTCACATTTTTCAGCTGTAAAATGGGGGGCAGTAATAGCACCTAGAACCTACCTCATGAGTTGTTGTGATGACCTGAATGTGCTTCTCCATAGTCACCAAAAGCAGGCTTTAACATCTTTAGCCAATCAGTGAATCCATTGACGAAATAGGGTTTTATTGCCTAGTTTGGCCACACAATATTGTTATTGTAATAAATTAATCTGCTGATTCTGTTCAATTCACTCTGCATCAATTCATACAGGTCATTTCAGGTTTCTCGAAAAACAATCCTTTTATCATTTTTTGAAGCATTCACATTTACATTCACATACTATACCACAATTTGTTCGCTCGTTCTCCAGGTGAAGGGGATGCCTTTAGTTTCCAGTTCTTTGCCACTATAAGCGATACAAATATTTTTGCACGCATGGATGCTTTTACCTCTTTGTTCCATCTCTTTAGAGACAGACCTGGTAGTAGTATAACTTGGCTTTATTGCTTAATTTGGAGTGTTAAGTTTTGTTTTTGTTACTATACTTTTATTTGTATGTAAAGAACAACGTCCTACATATATCCCCAATCTAAGTCTCTCATTCTCTGTGAAACTATGATAAGGAACAACATATGCTTCTTGATTTTTCTGCCAGGTAGCCAGGGTAGCCCCTTAAAACCTAAGGCCTTTGGAGAAGGTGCGGTGTTATCTTCCCTCTCCCCTACCTTCTTTGAAGGGAAAGAGGAGGAACTTTCACAAGTTAATTGCTGGAGGGAAGATGGCAGCCCCATAGCCTGCCAGAGGAACAGTGGGAAGCTTGTGAAAGTCGTTCAGAAGACCTGTCTAGGTTCAGCAGGTAGGGTGACTGTGGGCCAAGGCACTTAGTTCTCTATTAGATGAGGGTGTTGGATTAGATGATTCTTTACTTCAGCTAAGAATTTCCATGATAATGGGCAGAGGTCCCTATAAGAAAAGTCCTAGGACACTGAGACTTTGGAAGTATTCAGAAAGACATTGAAAGCATTCCTAAAGAATCCGAAAACCTTGTGTTAGCACAAGTTAATTAACATTTACAACAGGTACTAGGAATAGCTTTACAAAGGTGGTCTGTCTTCTTCTTTGCTTCTTTGTTGTAAGAAAATGAATTGTGTACTCACTTTAGGAGGTGGCCCAGATGGACAGAGGCTAACAAACTCCCTTACCCTTTAATTAGCTGGGCCAGAATGAAGGTGTGTGAGAAATAATTTTTATTTTTGCCCCAGATCTTCACACCCTTTAACTTTTTCCTGGATATAACACCAAAGAAAACACAATTCCATGCATTTTGTAATTAGACTGTTGGTTAGTTATGGACCAGTTTTTAGGCAGACATTACAAGCTCATAGGCCTTCCAGGAATCAAGTTCCAATGGTCACATGTAGGTTCTAATGCAAACAGACTGAGATGAGGTTAGGATCACTTGCTTCAGCTGTGGTTCAGAAGGAACAAGACCGATCAAAAGAAGAGAAAATCTCCAGAATCAGAATTTCAACAAATGGAAAGATTAACATAAGATCCACTTTTAATTGTAGACAAGCTGGGTTTAGTTTCCTACTGAGGCATTAAGATTCAGGAATGGAGGTGACTCCCTTTCTAGCCTGGTTGGAATTTGCATTTTCTCCCTTTGGACATCCTGACTTGCATTCCTTAATAGCTGGGAATGTGGGATTAGCTCAGTCCCTTGAAGAATTTTGGAAATTTTCTTAGGCTTAATTTTTTTTCCCAATTACTTTTAATCCTTGTATTTTGGCCTAATGTTCAGTAAGGTGACTGATTGGAAGAAAGAAAATACTCTTTCTTTCCTGGTGGAGCAAGGTGAGGCTGTTCAGAGAAATGGAAGACATGAGTGGCGGTTCTTTTTAGACCTAGGGTATTTGTAATGTTGCTTTTTTTTTTTTTGGTGGTAGTGGAGCATATGATGAATCAACTCAGATTTATTAGGACACTGCCATGTGACAAGCAAACAGCTATGTGTGGACAACTGAGACAAGATCCCAATAGTCTCTGCCCTTATGGGCCTGATATAGTAAGGATGGGGCTGAGGGGAAGGAAAACAACGTGGATACATGGAGAAGAATGCACAAGCACAGCACGTAGAAGGTCACTTTAGGGGAGGCGCTCACAGCTGGGGGAATGTATAAGAATATGACTTTCATTGGACTTAGGTGGGGCGGATGGGAAGACAATATTGGGTTTGACCCACGACTCTCACTGTTCTGGGTCAGTGGAGAACTTCAGTCCCATTCACATTGGCCACGTTACCTGAAGGGGAAGGAGATTTGGGCAAGCCTCTAGTGTAGGCCTTTACTTTTAGGCTGTTATATTGTATAAGCCTTTGTGAAAGTCAGAAATGGAAGAATTTTTGAAAATGGAAAGAAAGTATAAATGACTTATTTTATGACATAGGTGCTGTGTGTTGTGTCTGGAATCCCGGCCAGCTGAGAATAAGTTCAGTGAAGGGACTATGTGATTCCTACTTCTCAAAGCACTGGAAATTCTGTAAATCAGGAATTCTTGGAAATCTCTGACATTGATTAGACTATACTAAATCTGAATGCTAAATTTATCATCTCTCCCTGCTTTTTTCTTTCCTCTTTCTCTCTTTTCTTTCTACCTCCCTCTCTTCTCCTTCCTTCTTCCCCTTCACTCTTTCCAGTCTTGCCCTTAACTCCTTACCCTCTACTCTTTTTGTCTCTGCCTGCCCCTCCAACTTTTCCTTCTCCCTTCCTACTCCTCTTTCTTTTTTTCTTCTCTGTACCTTTTTCTTTTTTCCCTCCTCCTTCTCTTCTTCCTCCCCTCTCTCTTTTCTTCTTTATTCTTTTTCCTCCTCCTCCTCCTCCTCCTTCTCCTTCTTCTTCTTTTCTCTCTCTCTCTCTCTCCTCTTCTTTCTCCCCCTTCTCTCTCTTTCTCTGTCTCTCCTCCCTAGATTTGGATATTTAGTAGATGAAGAATAGAGGAAAATCAGTGACTGGAGGAGAAAGAAAGAACAGGATGGGGAATAGAAAGATTTCTTAAAGGTATCTGGAATAAAGAACAATAACTGATTCCAGTCATTTGTTGATACCATAAGTGGCCTTTAAGTACAAGCAGGAAGTGAGAAGCTGATTAAAGCTGAAAAAGGGGAAGACTTTCATTTTAATATGTAGCTCTAATATTCTAAGCAAGTTTTTACTTTCAGTACATGCTTTTTTAATTGCTATCCGTTTGATTCCACTAACACATAGGGAATTCTCCATTCATCGAGTCCTACAAATATTAACACAGTTTGTCAGTATGTGAACTCCTGCCTCAGGTTAATGGAGCAAGTCAGTATTTGGGTTAAGTATTTAATCCAGCGGACACCTCCCTTTCACTTGTTTCTGCCTCCCCTCTCCCTCCCTCCCCCCCCAATCCAACAAACCAAACCTTTAAGAATCTTGAACAATGCCATGAACTTTAACTTAGTTTAACTTTCAGTATAGCCAAACACTGAATTCACAGACTAGGTGTTTGACATCTGCTCCTCAAAGCTGATTCAGGGGTTTGGTCTATTTCCCTTTATTAATTTACAATAAATGTCCTTGAAATTTTCTATTGAAATGCTCTGCTGAGCCTAGTTATGGTTTATAATTCAGCTTCACATTATAGTAATACTGAGAAGATGGAAAGGAGAAGCTCTTTTAATTCACTGTCAGTAAAGGCACCTGTCCCTTGACTGGGAAAGAGAGGTTTGTCATTTCCCCTTTCCTTCCCTCATGTTCTCTCCCCTATCTTCTAGGAGTGAAGAGAAATCATAGCCATGGCAAATTTTCTTTGTCTGACTTGTCCACAGCTGCTCTAAAGTCATAGATATTTCTCTGCTGTAATTTTAGGTAACTTTCAAAGAGCTAGTAGAGCCTTTCTTATGTACCTTCCTATTCTAAAGTGGGTAAATTCAGTTTCCTGTAGTCTTATAGGAAAATCATTCTCATGCTAATTGAAAATTTCCAGTAATCACAGTAAATAGCTTAAGAAACTGAATACTGGTGGTGGTTTCCTTTTCTTTCAATATCCTCAAAGGCATGGTTAGCTGTTCCTACCCTAGGGTGCAACTTGCTGGTGAGCTAGAAAAATGCTCCCACTGGGCATTCCTTAATGGCATATTTAGCCTTCTCTCAGAGCTGAAGTGTCCTTTTCTTAGAGATTGTAAAGTATGTTTTACATCTGTTTTCCATGTAGAAATGCTGCATAGATGTTTATATATGTTAGACTGTAAATTTGTCACCCATTAGGAGCTATTTTTTTTTTCCTAATGCACAGGCAGAGGCAAGGGGGATGGGGGGGGGAGGGAATTACACTGAAGTAATGGACATGGAATAACAAGGATGAAAAATAGTAAGTATTGTCTCAGAAAAGGTTTTCACCAGAGCTAGTGACCTTCCCCCCTGCCCCCGAAAACAAAACAAAATAAAACAAAACTCTGAAGCAAAAATCTCCAATCTTTCCGTTGTTCTATTTACTTTAAGCTCATCTATATGTCTTCTAACCTCTTAGTAGAATCTAAAGTCCTTGAAGAAAGGAACTGTTTAATTTTTCAGTGATTGAAGCTGGAGTTAGGAAGACTGGAGTTCAAATCCAGCCTTAGACACTTCTGAGCTTTGTGACTGAAGGCAAGTCACTTAATTTTCCTTCCTTGGTTTTCTCAACTATAAAGTGGATATCGTAATAATAGACTGGGCCTCTGACATGTGAGGATCAAATGAAATGATATTTTTGTAAAGTGCCTGGCCCATAGTCCACATTTAAATAAATGTTCTCTTCATATTTCTTTTTCTTTATAGCCCTAGTGTTTAGCCAGATTCCTTGTAGATTGTGTTGTTAAGTGATTTTCAGTCCTGTCTGACTCTCCGTGACCACTTTTGGAGTTTTCTTGGCAAAGATAATGGAATGATTTACCATTTCCTTCTCCAGCTCATTTTACAGATAAGGAAACTGAGGCAAACAGGGTTAAGTGACTTGACCAGGGTCACACTGCCAGTAAGTGTCCAAAACTGGATTTGAACTCAAATCTTTCTGACTCCAGGCCGAGGAGTCTATTCCCCTGTGCCACCTAGCTGCTTTTCCTTGTAAATATCAGGTGTTTAATAAACATAATTGAGTTGTTGAATGTTTTGGAGGTAATATCTAGCATGAGACAGTCTGCATTTTTGTTGTGACAAAAACTCACCAACACTGAACCTTAGAAACATGGGTAATTTTATAGTTGCCAGCGCTTTTTTGTCCACCACCTCCAAAGCTGCAGTTATTTTGTTAGTGTTCTCTCTTCTGATTACTATATATAAAATCATCTCTGTGAGACACAGCATGGTCTCCTAGAGCAGTGGTGACAAACTCAAATAGAAAAAGGTTCAGAAGACCTCCTCGGGGCCATGCGTTGACTTAGTTTTAAAATGCGCTATCTGTGTTTTATTTTATTTTTATTAATTTTGTTAAATACTTTTCAATTGCATTTTTATCTGGTTCTGGTAGACCTCAGGAGTGCTGTAGACCCAAGGTTACCTGCAGGCTGGGTGCTTAATATAGGTGGCATAGAGGAGAGTGGGCCTTGTTTGGAGGCAGCTGGGCCTCTGACACCCACTGGTCATAGTCACTCAGCCTCTCCACTAACTCTCTAAGATTCTGAACTAAATATGGCTTGTGGCCCTATACCTGTGAAACACGGGGGATTCTTTACAATAGTGAAATCAGATCTGCTCCATATTTAACTGCGTGCAAGTTGTATTCATCAGTTGAATGTAAGCTTCTTAAGGGGACTACCCTAATTTTTATTTATTTTTTTCTCACCAGTGGAAGGCAGCATGACCCTGTGGAAATTATCCTGGTTCTGGAGTCAGAGAACCTCAGTTTCTCCATCTCTAAAATGAAGGGGTTGGATTAGATGGCCTCTGAGTACCCTTCTGGTTCTGGAGCCCTAATCTGAAATGATGGTATGTCTAGAATAATGCCTCCAACATAGTAGGCCCTTAATCAATGTTCATTGAATCAAATTCTAAGGTCAATGCTTTGTTCTTTTGAACCAGCAGCAGTTTTTGGTCATTGAATTGAACAAAATTCCTCTTTTCCTGATGACCAAATTGAGTCTTTGAAAAGTTGAAAAGTCATACAGGAATTTATGAGAAAAATCCCTCAAATTTTCTTTTTACATCAACAGACAATGACTATGTCTATGTTTACAAGAAAATTTGAACAATGATGGGAGGTCTATGAATTTTAGGTAAGATGGTGCCCCAACATTATTTCATAGCCACCTGAACATTGATTCTTTGAGTTGGAGGCGGTGAGAGACACCTTAGGAATTTGCCTTGTTCAGCTCCTTGTCTTCAGGTCCTACTACAGTGTAACTATTTAAAACAGAGGGTTAATTGTATGTTATTTTAAAAAGTGGCTAGGTATGGTCATTTCTGAATTTTCTTAGAGTAGGGTGATATTTTGTATTTTGTCACCTCTATAGTTAGGAAGTACTTTCCCTACCTCTGACCTAAATCTCTCTTTTGAAATTCCAACTCTTTTCTAGTGCTCCACTTTCTTTGCAGATGGAAGACAGAAGGACAATGCTTTCCTTGTAC
>CM053597.1:58901761-58928299 GCA_028646575.1 Pseudocheirus occidentalis
AAGTATGAGAAGGTAAACATGGAAAAGAAATCATAAGGAACTTATCAAAGTTGAACTATTTACATGCCAACATGGAAAAATGATAACTGTAACTTATGAAACTTTCCCCAGTATGAGACCAGGTGAAGGGAATATAAATGTATATATACTTATACATCCACATATGTCTGTATAGGAGGATTTATATATGCATAAGGGCACAGGATCAATAGAATAAGAAGGGACAATACTCTAAAAAGTAAAATTCTGAGGTAGGAGAAGATTAGAATGAGAGGAGACAGAGAAAGACAGAAGGGGGTTAATCATCTCATATAGAAGGGGCAAGAGATAATTGTTACAATGGAGGGGAAGGACAGGAAGGCAAAAGGGAAAGAGTCAACCTTACTCTCATTGAATTTGATTTAGGGAAGGAATGACATAAACTCTAAACTGGGTATCTTACCACACAGGAGAGTGGGGGGAGTGGGGAGAAGAGGTGGGATGATGGAGGGGAGGGCTGAGGGGGGTGGGGAAGGAAGGTTGCTGGAACTACACACTTCTGTAAAGGGACAGGGACAGGGTAGAGAATAGAACAAGGTGTGAGCCTGATAGGAAGGAGGGACATATAATCAGTCTCTCACAATATGCCCACTGTGGAGATGTTCCACATAAATACACACATACAGCCTGTATTTAATTGCTTGTCCTTCCAGTGGGGGGGGGGAAGGGTGACAAGGGAAGAAGGGAAAGAATCTAGAATTTAAAGTTCTATAATCAAATGTTAAAAATATCTATACATATATTATTATTTTTATTATTATTAACCACATCCAAATAGGAATTAAGATATACAGGCACTGTGGTAGGGAGATCCATCATGCCCTACCAGAAAGTCAGAGGGGTGAGGAGGAGGACATAGGAGGCCATAGATTGGAAGAGGGGTTATGCAGTGGGATGGCTGTTTTGAGGTGGTGAGTAGGGGAAAGATGGGGAGAAAATTTGTAACCCAAAATCTTGTGGAAATGAATGATGTAAACAAGAAAATAAGTTAATTTATTTATTTAAAAAATTTTTTAAATAAAATAATGTGTCTAAAACAAGAAAATCCATGAAATTATTCAAGCCCTTTGACCCAGAGATATCATCAGTGGGCTTATTTCTGCCAAAGACAAAAAAGTTCTCATAGATACCAAACTACTCATAGTAGCATGTTTTGATAGCAAAATAAATAAATAACAAAATAGATGGCCACCAATTGGAGAATGACTAAATTACTATAATTTGAAAATAATAAAATATGGCACCACATGAATTTTTAAAAACAACATGAAATGATTAAGAATCAAGTAAGCTTACTTAATAAAATATTATACATAATTACTGCAATAATATGAATCAAAATAAAACTAAAATAGATTATAACATTGTGGGAAGGATGAAGAAATACACCAACATCCTTGAGTTGGAGATGTAGTAAACTATGAACATGAAATTTGGCATGTCCTATGAGATGCCATCAACACGTCAGGTGGCTTTCCTTACTAATTTTTTGTTAAAAAGTAAAGCTTTGGGCCAGCTGGGTGACAGTGAATAGAGCACTGGCCCTGGAGTCAGGAAGGCCTGAGTTCAAATCCAGTATCAGACACTTTAACACTTACTAGTTGTGAAACCTTAGGCAAGTCACTTAACCTCAATTACCCTGCCCTCCCCCTTCCAAAAAGCAAAGTAATAATAATAAATAATAATAATAATAAAGCAAAGTTTGCTGAGTACAAGTCAGGTGACGGGGAGGGGAAATATGTTAAATCATCATGATAAACGTCAAAGGCATTGATTTATCAGAATTATAAAGTTTTTCAAATATGTTTTTTTCCTCTGTTGTCATCGCATACATTTTCCTGCAAATTCTGTCCACTTTTCCCTGAATCAAAGTTCATAGAGCTCTTTTTCCTGTTTCCTCTGAAACCTTCCAGGTTAACCACCCTAACAACCTTTTGGAAGTCACTTCAGTATACAAAATGAGGGTATTTCACTAGATGAGCTATAAAGTTTCCTTCCAGTTCTACATTTGTGTTTCTTTGAGATAAAATCTTTTTGGCTTCATAATAGAAAACAATCGTTATCAAGCCAATTTGGATAAAATTGATTTGACGCTGAATGTCCAGAGACAAAGAAATTTGCTATATTTTTCCTCCCCAGTGAGTTCCACACTATTTACCAACTCAAGCCTAATAGCTACTTGAGCAAAGGGATTACGTCTTGTTCTATCTTTGTGACTCCAGCACCTTGCAAGATGCATTGTACATTATTGTTACTTAACAAAAAAATAGTTTTTGAATTTAACTAAACTCAAGGCCATGCAGCCAAATCCACATTTTTTAAATCAAACCTCCTCAGCATTATTTTCCCTCTAATATAATATATATTCTTTTCATTTCTTCTGTATTAGTAATCTATTCCTAGTCTCACACAAAGTCAAGCAATCTGAGATCAGTTTTAGTCTCAACCAAAAAAAGTATGTGTATGTATATATGTGTGTGTGTATAAATAAATGTACGTGTGTGTTCGTACACATGTGTGGGCATACATGTATACACATGCACATATATAGTCATATACATACATATACACACATACATACATATATAGTTACATACACATACACACATATATTCCCCAAACATTTCTACTCCTGTTTATCTTTCATAATCTCTTGGTTTCACAGGTGGTTCCTTTTACTCTGTGGTCACTTCTGTCAAATAATTTGAAAACTCATTCCCTTTCTCTTCTCTTTCAAAGGTGGAGACCTTCTCCTGGGGTCTGCAGGGAGCATTAATATTAAGGTGTCAGAGAAGGATGCTTGGTTCTCTTCTCTTTTACCTTTGTTATTTTTCTGTTTGGGCCGCACAGGGCCCTGGCACGTAGCAGAGATAGAGTAGCTGGCCTTTTTTTTTTCTTTGCCCATTGAATATTTATCATGTGATAGATTCTACCTCAACAATCAGCCTAGGGAATAAAAATAGTTCCACATCCAGCTCTCTGCTGGTAGATAGAAATCCAAACCGCCATATGAGGAGAGTTTTTCCTACTGGGTGAGGTGAAGACAAGCAGCTTGATTTCCCTCCACACACATCCATGCTCTGAGCTGATGCCTGTCAAACCAGCCCCCGGTTAACTGGCAAGAGCAATCCAACTTCCTTTCCCTAAAGGTAACTGTCCTCATTACAGAATCGAATGAACTCTGGATGCATAATAGAATCTTCCTTAAAATATTCATCACCTGACAGTTGATATTTCAGCCATATTTGGCTTAAACACTACATTGGGGGAAGGCTAGGCCCCAGCATTCAATTAACTTGTATTTTGCTTGCCTTCTGAAACCATTTTTCAAGTCCCAATCATTAAACATTCATGTCACTATGTATGTAATATGGCGGTCTCCTATTAGCTCTCTGAGCAAGGGAAGCAAGCAGGACACAACTCTCAGAAGGGATACACAAGGCCATGAACAGATATGATTTAACTCATTGGGGGTGGGTTTGAAATTTTCCTTTTCTCCACAGGCAAAGTACAAACTGTCTCCAAGTGAGTCACATCATCCAAGAGGGATCAATGCCTTTGATAATTCTCAGAACTGACACCATGTGCTTTATGCCACTCTTTTGCCAAGTAAGTAGAACAGGCCACAGGGCACAGACAGTAATACCAGTCTTGATTTTTCCGCAGCTTCCTGGTAGAAGTAAATCAAGAAAGCCAGTGGTATTCATGTGGATTACACAGAAATACATCAAGAACCTTGGAGAGGAGATCTTGGATAATAGTGGAGACTGTTGGTTTTGTTTGTTTGTTTTAACCAAAGAATTTTCATTTTAGCCATCGGCTGATCCAACAAAAATTCTCCAACTATGGGGCAAGGCAGTTAGAAATTTCTCCATAGTTTTAAACAAATCTCTAACAGGAAAAAGGAGCCTAAAAGAAATCATTTTCCTTTTGATTGATTTTGGCACCTCCTGGATAAGTAGATAGTCCATTTCAGGGAGAGGTGACTGAAAAAAAAACAAGCCCTTTGGTCATGAGCAAAGAGGAGTTCGGTAATTGCAGCCCAGTTGCTAATGGCCATTTGCCCATAGCCCCAAAACCACCCCATAATTGGAAACAGTTCGGTCTGCCTGTCATTTGTGACTCAGGCTTCCGAGATTCAGGTTAAACTCAGCACTGACATCTTCAGATACATTTTCCAACAGATCCAAACCTCTCTGGTCTAGGAATAAGCTTGGAAATCTCACCAGACTAGGTTTTATGCAACATTTCCAGTACTTGGACTTTCAAAACAGGTTGGAGGAAAGTAAACACAAGAATAGACCTTCTTGTGGTCTTCCAGAATTTTTTCTCCAAGTCCAGCATGTAAACATTGGCCTAACCCCCTCAGAAGTTTTCTTAAGAATAACTATAGAGTGGAAACAGGAGTCACAATAATACCCTAACATTTGTCTAGTCCCTTCACACTTTTCCATAGAACTTTCACACTTTAATCTCGTTTTTTCTTAGCAACAACCATGTGAGATAAACAAGGCACTTGTTATTAACCTGTACATTTCCTACATGGAAAGGCAATGTGATATTGTGTGTAGAGGGATGGCCTTGGATACAAACAGACCTGCATTCAAGCCTGCCCTTACTCTAAAAACATACTGGCTATGTGACCATGGCACTTTTTTTGTTGTTGTCTGTTTTTGTTTTACTTCTCAGAGATAGGTCTCTGATGAAACGCCAGTCTGTATCCACTGGAAGTAATTTCCACATTGGAAGTTCTCCACACTTAGGAAATCATGGGCCTAGACCTTCCAATTCTATCACTCTCCCTACCTACCCACTCCCCCAAAAAGAAAAAGAAATAGACTCACCCAGAATCACATGACTGGAAAGCAATGTCAGCACATGGTATAAAAAGAGGAAGGATTAAGACCTGGATTCATAACCAACCTTGCTCCAGGAACCTTTCTTTCCACTCAACCCTCCCTTCTGCTCTCCAAGTTCATGGGTCCAAGTTCATTTCTTCTACATATTTAACCATGGTTCTATACCCTGGGACCCATTTAGGTAAAGCAGGGAAATTCAACATACCTCAACCAGAAGCCCAACATCAATTGCTCAAACTTTTATTTGGGTCCATCTTCTATTAATTTTATTCTTTTGTTTTGTTTTGAGTTTTTTAACCAGGGTCCAGATTTTTGCTGTTAGTCTTTCTCTTACATCTTTCTCTCAGGTATAAGAGCTAATTTTTACTCTCTTTTTTATTTTTTAACCCTCTTTTTGCCCCCCTCTTTTTGTTATTGAATCTCTATCTTGTCTGCTTCCCAAATCTTTGACTTAGCTCATACCCAGTAATGCAGTTCTAGAGGAACTAGGTTCCTGCCTTCTTCTCAGGGACTGGTACTTCCCTATAATCACCTCCTACACTTAAAATATGTCCTAGAGCAGTGATAAAGAACACATTCTGTAAAATTCAGTCAAAATGTCACACTTAAGGACCTAGAAGGCCTCATGTGCCCTTGAGGTCACAGGTTCCCCACCCATTCTTCAGTTCTTCACCGTCATTCCTTCCTCTTGCTAAACCTTTTAAGAAAGCTATTCCAATTAGATACATACACTTCCTCTCTTCTTACTCACTTCTCTACCCTCTGAAATCTGGCTTCTGACCTATTTTTTTTTCAGCTAAGACTGCTATCACCAAATTTACTGGTAATCTTTTCATTTCTAAATCTAATAGACTTTTCTCAGTTCTCATCCTTCATGACCTCTGTGCAGCCTTAGCTGCTGTTGATGGCCTTTTTCTGGATTCTCTCACCTCACTAGGTTTTTGTGATCTTCCTTTCTTCAGGTTCTCCTTCTAACTTGTATTACCACTTCTTCTAAGTCTCCAGTGCCTGTGGGTGTTCTCTGTGGCTCTGTCCTTCTCTTATCTCTCTAGGTTGATATTATTCAGTAGTTTCAAATGTATTTGACTCTTCATGACCCCATTTGGAGTTTTCTTGGCAAAGATACTGGAGTGGTTCGACATTTCCCTCTCCAGCTCATTTTACAGATGAGGAAACTAAGGCAAATAGGATTAAGTGACTTGTCCTGTCCCATAGCTAGTAAGTGTCTGAGGCCAACCTCCACATCTGGTGTTCTATCCACCGCACAACCTAGCTGCCCTCTATACTATCCTGCTTAATAATCTCATCAACTTCCATGGGTTCAATTACTATCTCTGTTCAGATGTTCCAAGACCTGGATGTATAATCCTAATCTCCCTCCTAAAGTGGAGTCTCACCTCACCATCTGCCTTTTAAACAGATAAATTTCATGTTCCATAGGCATTTCAAACAACATTTCACAAAAAGATATTCATTTTCCTTCCAGCTTTCTAATTACTGCCAAAGATACCACCATCCTCCTAGTCACACAGGTTACCTCTGTGTCATCCTCAGCTCCTCACTCACAGCCACCCCAAATAGCCAATCTGTCATCAAGTCTTGTCACTTCTAACCTCACGGCATATCTCATCTACAGCCCCTTCTCTCTACTCATAGAGATGCCACCTTGGTGCATACCTTCATTGCCTCACACCTTGACTGGTGCTATAAGTTTCTTATTGGTCTCTCTGACTCATCCCTCCCACTCCAATCCTGCCCAAAAAATTCTCCTAATGTGCAGATCTACCCATGGCACCCATCTGCACAATAAGCACCAATGATTCCCTTTTGCCTCCCAGATAAGATAGAAATTTCTATTTGGAATCATCTCCTTCCTATCTTTCCAGTCCTCTTATATGTTCATCTCCTCTATGCATTCTAGTGACACTCACCTATCTGTTGTCTCTTGCACATGATATACCATCTCTCCCTTCGTCATCTTTTCCCTGACTTTTCCCTGTGCCTCCAACCTCCTGGCTTCCCTGGTTTCCTTCAAGACTCAACTCAGTTGCCACATTTTTCAAATGGTCTTTCTTGGCCTACACACACACACACACACACACACACTCACACATACACACACATACATACATACATACACACACACACACACCTTTACCTTCCATTTACTCTGCACATATATTTTAGATATGAATAGTTATTTTTATTTCTCCTCCATTAAAATTTGAGCTCCCTTAGATCAGGTCCCATATCCTCCACTACCTACTGTACACACACACACACACACACACACACACACACACACTTTTGTTCTAACATCACCACTTAACACAGTGTCTATAGCTGTTTAAATAATGCTTGTTGTTGATCTAACTTTCTAAAACTGGTATGACTTCCCTCCACAGTCTTCAAACAAAGGCTAGGTAACCCATTGCGTTATAAAGGAAATTCTTGTATTGTTCAGTCTTTTTCGGTTATGTCCAGCTCTTCTTGAGGGTTTTCTTGGCAGAGACACTGAAGTGGTTTGACATTTCCTTCTCCAGCTCATTTTTACAAATGAGGAAACAGAGAAAAACAGGGTTAAGTGCTTTACCCAGGTGCTAGTAAGTGTCTGAAGCCCAAATTTGAACTCAGGAAGATGAATCATCCTAGCTTTAAGCCTGGCATTGTAGCCACTGTGCCATGAAGCTACCGTTGCTGTATGATTTAAATTAAATAAAAGAATAGGTCACTTTCCATTCTGGATCTGTTGTACCTGCATTGTCCTTTGAGTTTCATTTGCAAATTTTCCTCGATGTCTTCATGTAAAATATGTGTGTGTGTGTGTGTGTGTGTGTGTATATATACACATATATATGTGTGTGTATAGATATATACACATATACTCATAAATACATATATATAGTATGTATATATATGTGTGTGTGTGTGTGTGTGTAGATATATACACATATACTTATATATATATAAGTGTGTGTGTGTGTGTGTGTGTTATACTGAAAAGGGCAAAATGCACCTTAAACACCATGTTGGGAATTTTGTTCCAGTTGACCCTTGAGCTATTAACCAATATAGGTCAAATCAGTGAACTCATTCTGAACCTACTAATTACATCCTTTTGTAATTTTCTCTCCATTCTGTGAGATTTTGTTAAATACCCTACTGAAATACAGACATCTATGTTTTCTAACATTTGCTAGCATCAAGGAGCTCAGTTGAAAAGGAAATGAGAATATCTCCCATGTCTTGTACTGAATAAATCTATAAAGGCTTACAGTAATCATCCTTTCCCTTTCTTAGTGCTCACAAACCATTCCTTTAAAATCACATCATAGAAGCCAACCTCATTGACCCGGAATTTGAAACATACACATTCTACTTTACTTGGAAACTGGAACATTTGCTTGTTTCCATTCCCCTTTCACAATGTTTTTGTCATTCAGTTCTGGTCAACTCTTTGTGACTCCATGGACAGTAGCACACCAGACTCTTCTATCTCCCATTGTCTCTTGAAGTCTTTCCAAATTCATGTTCATTATTTCCATGCCAGTATCTATCCATCTCATCCTCTGATGTCCCTTTTTCCTTTTGCCTTTTATCTTTCCCAACATTGGGGTCTTCTTATTATGTGGCTAAGAATACAAAGGGGAAATAAGGTTTTCTTAAATGAACAATGCAGAGAAATAATAGAAAACAATAGGATGGGAAAACAAGAAATCTCTGCAAGAAAATTAGAGATAACAAGGGAATCTTCCATCCAAAAATGGGCATGATAAAAAACAAAAAGGGCAGGGACTTAACAGAAGCAGAAGAGATTGAGAAGAGTAGCCAGAATACAAAAAAGAACTATACAAGAAAGATCTTAACATTACCAATAACATGATGGTGTGGATACAGATCTAGAGCTAGACATCCTATAAAATGAAAACATGTCCCTTAGGAAGCATTGTTAACAATAAGGCTTGTGGAACTGATGGAATCCCAGTTGAACTATTTAAAAACCATAAAAGATGAAATTATTAAAATGCTGCACTCAACATACCAGAAATCATACACAACAGTGACCACTGAATTGGAAAAGATCAGTTTACAGCCCAATCCTAAAAAAAGGCAATGCCAAAGAAAGTTCAAATTACCCAACATTTGTGCTCATTTCACACACCAGCAAGGTTAAGCTTAAGATTCTGCAAGGTAAGCTTCAGCTATATAGGAACCAAGAATTACCAGAAAAGCAGGCTGATTTACAAAGAGGCAAAGGAACTAGAGGCCAAATTGCCAACATTCACTGGATTATAGAGAGAACAAGGAAGCTTTGGAAAAAAAAAACATTTCCTTCTGCTTCATTAACTACACCAGGGGTGGGGAATCTGCACTCTCAAGGCCACATGTGACCTTCTGAGTCTTTGGGGTGTGGCCTTTTGACTGAGTTCAAGTTTTACATAACAAATCCTTTCATTAAGGGGATTTGTTCTGTAAAGTTTGGATTCAATCAAAGGGCCACACTTGACAACCTAGATTTGTGACCTTGAGGCTGCAGGTTCAAGCCTTTGACCATATGGATCACAACAGAATGGGGCAAGTCCTCAAAGAGATGAGAGTACCAGCTCTTCTTACTCGTCTCCAGAGGAACCTGTACGCAGGCCAAAGGAACAGCTAGAATCAAACAGGGAACAAGTGATTGGCTTAAGATTCGAAAAGAACAATGAAAGGGCTATATATTGTCACTTATTTAATTAACTTACATACAGAGCAAATCATGTAAAATGCTGGGCTGAATTAATCATAGAATTAAGGTTGCCAGGAAAAATATCCATAATCTCAGACAGGAGTACTCTGGTGGGAGAAATTGAAGAGGAATTAAGAAACCTCTTGATAAGGGCAAAATAGGAGAGGCTTGAAGATTAATGTAAAAAAAACCTAAGATCTCGGCAAACAGTCCTATCATTTCCTGGCAAATAGAAGAAGAAACGGAATCAGCGTTGGATTTTATGTTCTTAGGTTCAAAGATCGCTGTAGATGGTGACCACAGATTTGAAGTTAAAAGATACTTGCTCCTTGGAAGAAAAACTGTGGTAAATCTGGACAGCATACTGAAAAGCAGAGATATCACCTTGCTAGCAAAGGCCCATATAGTCCAAGCTATGGTTTTCCAGTAGCAAAGAATAGCTGTGAGAGTTGGACTATAAGGAAAACTGAGTGCCATAGAATCAACACTTTAAAATTGTGGGGAGCTGGAGAAGACTTTTGAGAGCCCCTAGGACAGTAAAGAGATCAAACCAGCCAATACTTAAAGAAATTCCCCATACTAGAATGTGAGGTTGAGAGCAAAGATTATCTTAATTTTCTCTTTGCATCCCAACCACTTTGTACAGTGTTCTGCACATAATAAGCCCTTAACGAATACCATTTCATTCATTTATCTCTCCCATTCACCAGTATGCCTGAAAAACTACTAACAGAAGTTTAGGGATCTCTTGCACAATATCATTCAGCAATCTTATTGGACTGCTTTCAAATACCCTTGGATATGGCAGCAACTAGGTGTAAGAGTTGTATGTTGGCCTAGAGTCAGGAATAGCCAAGTTCAGAATCAACCTCAGACATTTCCAAGGTGTTCAACTTTGGGCACATCCCTTGACTTCAGTTTGACTCAGTTTTCTCAACCATAAAATGGAAATAATAATAGCACTTCCTAGGATTGTTATAAGAATCAAATGAGAAAATATTTGGAAAGCACTTAGCACATTATCTGGCAGACAGTAAGTACAATATAAATGCTAGCTACTCTTACTATCATTAGTTTTTCCAGGCAAAGTGACTTAATTTCCTTGGGAATAGAAAGGAACTCTCCTTATCATTCATTTATTTTGTGTTTCAATTTCCTAATGACCTTTTTTGTTCTACTGTTTGTAATTTGAAGATCAATTCTTTAGCAATGAAGACAAGTTATTATTTTTCCCCTTTTGTCTCCTCCAAAATTTCTAGCACAGGAATAGGAACATATTGTGCTACCTCAATAAATAATGGTTGAAATCAATAAAACCAAAGTTTTATTTCTCATCAAAACGTTTCTCTACTCAAAAATCTGTAATGATACCCCATTGCCTGTAGGATGATTTCCAAACTTCTAAATCCAGCCCAATAATAGTTAACATTCTTACTGAGCCATAATTAGTGACCATTCTTATAGAGCTTTAAAGTCTGAAAAGCATTTGACATATGTTACCTCATTTGATCCTCTGACAATGCTGTGATGAAGATGCCTTTCTTTTCTCCATTATACAGATAAAGGAGAGCCTTAGAGGTTAAATGACTTTACCAGGATCACACAGCTAGAAAGTGTCCGAAAGTCCTTTGGATTCAGCACAGTCTAGCGTGAGCTTTCTTTTCCAGAGTTATCTCTTACTAGTACTACTTAGAAATACTGCATTTCAGTCAAACTTGTTTTCTCTAAGTTTCCAGAAGATGCCTTCTGCATTTCTACTGCACCTTTTTACAAGGCCCTGACCCCTCCTTTCTGCCTGGTGAAACAAGATCATGTGTAATGTTTAAAAAGGGCTCTACTTTCATTATCTCATTTGTCCCACACAACAACCCTGTGAAATAGGTGCTATATTATTATTCCCATTTTACTGATGAGTAAATTGAGAAGTTAACTAAGATAACAGCGCTAATATAAGAACTGATTTAACCCAGATTATTTTATCTCCATGTCAGCACATTATCTACTAAGCCATATTCCAGGATCATCTTACTAAATCCCATTTGTTCCATGAAACATCATTTGACTATGCTGATCAGTCCTCCAAACAAATAATAACAATAATAATAAAGCATGTTTTTAAGGGTAGTCAGGTGGCACAGAGTGGCTGGAGTGCCAGTCATCAAGGCAGCAAAACTCATATGCATGAGTTCAAATCTGGTCTCAGAGACTTACCGGTGGTATAACCCTGGGTAAGTCACTCAACCCTGCCTCAGTTTTCTCATCTGTAAAACAAGCTTGAAAAGGAAATGGCAAGCCACCCACTCCAGCATCTTTGTGAAGAAAACCCCCAAATTGGATCACAAAAAGCCAGAAACAACTAAACAACAAATACTCATAAAGCATTTCTTACAAACTTTTGATATAGTCAGTACTGAACTAGAGAATGTATTGTTGATATAGCTTACCTGGCAATATTGTATATTGTCACATGTGATTGGTATATGTGTGTATGGATATATATATATATAGATATACATACATATATATATAATCTGCACAAAGTCAAGTGTGGATAGAAGTGTAGATTATATGTACATATACACATATGCATGTCTACATGCCATATCTATGCGTGTATAGATATGATATGGATATTGTTCCATAGATGCCAAGGGAGAACATGTTGGGTCCAATCTGCTTTAACCACAGAGTGTAACCCAACTTTATGATGCTCTGGTGTGAGCTGTATGTGTGTCTGAATATCTGTGACTTCTTACCTTTCTCCTCTTTTGGCACATGCTTTATATTTCTAGACCACCAGCATTCCCAAAGACCAACATTAATTGCTAGTTTTATAGTCGTATATGTCTAAATGAGAGGGATGCTAGATTATTTCCAAACGAAAACACATCCAACTTTAATGAAGTTCAAAGGAAGAAATGTTTATTTATGGATTAAAGTATAAAGAGATCTGTTGTTCAGAGTTATTGAAATACTGACAGCTCCTCCTGGCAGGGGGAGGGAACGTGAGTAAAGAATAGCAATGGAGAAAGACTCTAGTTCTTCTCTGATGCTCTGACTGAATCAACCATCCAGGCAGACAAATAAAAGGCTCCTGGGTCTTTTGACACCAGTTGAGAACAGAGATGCTACACAACTGAAGTCTGAAGAAGGGAGAGGATGCCTCTGGTAAAAGGGAGGAGGTTTTATACTGTCAGCCCATCACACGTCTGCAGGGGGATGTCTCGACACGTCTTTAGAAACAGAGCATGTTTTCCCCTTTGGGGCACAGCTTTGCTCGTTGTTGAAGTTCAATGATATCATTAACATTTGCAGGATTGTTAGGGTGGAGGGTACATGGTCTCTAAACTATAAGGACACCAGTAAGAATTATTCCCATTTCCTTTATAGTATCCCAGCCTCTGATTCTGCTTAAAACTGCTTACAGATGACCATGTTTTCTGAAGAATCAAAACAAAACAAAACTGTATCACTTTTTGAATCCTTCAGAGTTCAAAACGTATTTGCAAATGTTTCATGTCCTTAATTCCTTCTTAACAAGATCTTTCATCCTTCAACATTCCCTACTATTGTTCTGGGCAGCTTTATACTTACCTTACACAGCTAGGGGCCTAAATTGGTCTATTGGATGTCCCCCAACTTAATATTCCATTTTCTACTGCTGTGTCTTTCCGTATATTGTTCCTTCACCCCGTGCATGCAATTCACTCCTTCCTTACCTCTCCCTCTCAGAATCCCTAGCTTCATCTAAGGTTAGTCTCATTTGCCATCCCCTAAAGTACCCAGTTCATTTACCAGTTCCTGAGGTCCTCCACTGCAGAAAACTTTTCTTGATTCTCCTTGTCACTGGTACTTCTCTCTCCTCCTCCTCAAACTATCATGAAACTACATATGTGTTTATGAGTAGTATCCCCAAGTGGAACATAAGTTTGTTGAGAGCAAGAGATATATTGATATATTTTGTCTATATCCACATTGGGTTATACAGTGCCTCGAACAGAGTTGGTGTTTAATACATGGTTGGTGAACTACCAAAAGGTGTCTCCTTCTACTTTTATCCTCAAATCATAGTATTTATAGCTAGAAGGGATTTGAGATGCCATCTAGTTCACCCTCCAAGTTTTACAGAAAAGAAAACCAAAGAGTTTAAGATATCTTCCAAAAGGAAGGACAATAGGAATCAGCTATTTCAATTGCCTCATTTTAAAGATAAAGAAATTGAAACCCAGAAAAGTTAAGTGACTTCCTCAAAGTCACACAGAAAGTCATAACAGGTTTAGAACCCAGTTCCCATGACTGACTCCAAATCCAGTGCCCTTGACAATGCACTATGTTCTTTCCATGGTACCTCGGAATGACCATGGAATTAAAACTGGTGCTGAATTCACAATTTCTCTTTTGAAGGTCTTTGCGTAGACCTAAGTCCCTTTCCTGGCCACTACTTTCCCATATTTGTTGTCCAGTAGGAACTGTCTTATTTTTGTCTTTTCTGTTGCCAACACTTAAAATAATGCCTATACATACATATATATGCATATATATATTTATATGCATATATACACACACACACACATACATACATACATACATACATACATACACTGGTGCTTAATAAATATGTAGAGGTTTGGGGGAGGGAATTTGACTTTTTACTGATTGTCTGAATATTCCACAATGCTTAACTTTTTTAAAAGTTTGTTACCTTTTACTTACAAATCATCTTTCATCAGATCTCAGCATAGTATAGGCCAAAAGGATATCACAATTTTTATTTAAGTATCAAAATAAATTCTATACTTTCTAAACACAATTCCTATGCTACTTCTCTTTAAAACAAGCAGCTGTTTTTGCCAAAACTAAAACCACTCAGATAGTAAAAGGCTGGCCTTCGAACAAAATAAAACCCATATAAGTGATTCCAACCCTTGTTGAAACAGGTCAATGCAGCATTTGCTCATTTGGAATGACAGGAGAATTGGCATTTCTCTTTGGTAATATCATTTTAATTTTTTAAGGCTGAAAATATCTCTCTTCACCTGTATTGGTAAGAATGGTCTGGTACTAATAGCCCTTTGGCAAAAAAAAAGGCATTTGTTTAAATACAGGTTCAGAAACCCATTCAACTGCATTGAATTTAGGAAAGATGATTAAAATCAAACCTTCAGTCATAGCTAAATAAAAAGGTTGAGATTTAACCCCTTTAGGTCATCACGATACATTGTCCTTGACAGCTTAACTGTACTTCACCCCACTGAGAACTTAACAATACTTGATTATGGGATGATTATTTTTATAAAACCAACTGAAGTCCAAACAAGTGGTGAATATAGAAATTAGCTAGCTGAGATCTGGCTGTTAAATCTTACGAAAACAAATAGGGGTTTGCTAATTAACTGGTCTTAAAGAGGTGTCACACACCTGAGGTGTTAATAATTACTGGTCCCTAATGGTGCTAATTTAGTGATTATAAGGTTACAAGTTTCTGTCTATTTCTCCAATGTTGAACACTAGCCAGTGTGGATGGCAGCTGTAATATTTATTATATGTGACACATAGTCCTGAAACTGTCCTTCCACCTGCTGCCTTAGGCAGGAGTGTTTATTAAGGTGGGGCACCATTAACCAGAAAAAAGACTTATTTTCCTTGTTGAACTCTTTGTTTCTAGGTCAACAACAGCACTGTTCATGTGGGAATTATAACCCACAGGAGATAGGACAGTACAAAGATGGAGTTTTGTTCTGCCATCTTGATGACTATGTTGCTATGAATTTGCACACTGAATGTGTTCATCTAGATGAAAGAATCAGAAAAGACTGGAATCCATTTTATCCACCTTAAATAAGGGGGGGAAACCATTCACAAAACAGAAATAGAGAATTGTTTATCATAAGAAAAGAAGATGGTGCCATGAACTAGTTGAACTTGGAAGCCAAGAGTCTACTGTCCATAATTATAAAAGACAAAACCCATAAATGAGCACATGAAGTTTTCCCACAGAAGTTCATATTGTATCTGTCTTTAGAATGAACATACAAAACAGATCCATGTCCTAATTCCCCAGGCCAGCACTTTCAGTTATGTTGAGATTATGAAGGAGCATGGTACAAAGGAAACACATTGGACAGGACGTCAGAAGACCTGACTCAGAGTTCCTGGTCTGCCATTTACTAATTGAGTGACTTGTTCAGTTTGTTCAACTATAAAATGGGACTATTAATACATATGGAGGTCAAACAAGATAAGGTACATGAAAGCAGTTTTTTAACCATAACGCAACCAGTAAGAACTAGTAAGTAGTATTATTGTGTTATGTAGACAAAAATGAAAATTATGAGAGAGGTGACAAGGATGGTGTCAGGGAAGTAAAGGAAATTCTCCTCGTAAAGTCATATCAATCTTCCCAAAAATCAGAGACACCATTCTCCATGACCATTCCTATCTGGAAAGAGTTACCTTTTCCTCTCTTCCCCTGCATTCTCTACACTCATTCCTTTCACTTTCTTATACATTTTGTTGAGAAGGAAAAGGAAAGGAAGAGGGGCTAACTGAGGGAACAGGTATATACACATACACACACAGAACTCTATGAAAATAAAGCTGAAACTGCTATAATCCCTTTTCATGCCAAATGAAATTGGAAAGTCAAATAAAAATTGAAATAAAAAAGTTAAATAAAATTAGGAAAAATGGAATTACTGCCTAAAGAAAAAGCTGTAAGAGCAAAAAGAAAGCAAGTGAAAGAAAATAGTGAGAGCTCTACTTCCAGATTTATCTTAACCAAATTCAAAATGTACTGCCTATAACATTGGCAGTTTACAATGGCAATTAACATCAATCCAAGGGTCTAATTAACCTCAATCAACAAGTCTAAGTAGGTTAATTAAATAGGATTTGGCTAAGCATGAAGCATAAAAATACAGCTGTCTCATTTAAATATGATTCACTAAAGGAAAGACACCATTTACCAAAATTTTGCAATTTCTTTCAAGGGTTACATAAGCATTTTGGAGTGTGGGAGCTGGAGGGGAACAGCTGCCATTGAGTCTGACCTTTTATTGTCCACCCCTCTTCCAGATTTCTTCTGGCTTCTACAGGCTCCAATCGTGACTAGCTCGAGTATCACTTCAACATCTCCCTGTTCATTTCAGTCAGTTTATTTCGGGCTAATTATCTTCCTGACACAATCCCGCATTCCCAACAAAACACATTTCTTCCTTACCCCAAGTCCAGCCTTTGAATCACATTCTTTCAGGATCAAAGGGCCCAAAACATCTGTGGTGCTCTAACATCCCAAGATGTAGTTTTCTTCCTTGTCCTTTATTTATTGAGGCTTTATTTTATCCCCAAAACTTTGCCACCATTTCAGATTCTCCAATTCAGAGACTGGGCTTTTGTTGACCAGTTTACCTTTGGCCAAACCTAAGCTTTAATTTCAAACTCTGAATACTTCATTATTTTAAATTATTTTTATCCAATTTTTAAACTAGTTGGCCAGGGAGTGAGGACATAACTAATGCCAAAATAGCGAAATGAAGAGCAAAACACGTAGTCAGCCACAACATTTCTACAGGTAACTGGATAGTACAGTGGACAGAGTGCTGGCTCTGGAGTAGGGAAGAACTCATTTGAAATCCAATCTTACACATTCACTAACTGTGTAACTCTTGACAAGTCAGCTAACCTGTGACTGACTCAGTTTTCTCAACTGTAAAATGGTGATCACAGCACCTACTTCCTGGGAGTAGGTTGTGGTAATAAAATTAGGTAATACTTCTAAATCACTTAACACAAAGGCTGGTACAGAATAGGCACTTTCTAAATGCTTCTTCTGTCCCTCCTCTCCCAATGGATGTTTCCAACTAAAGCCAAACTCTCTGAGCAAGTAACACCATAGCTCTGCACTTCAGCATTCACGTCAATGGAAAAAAAGGGTAAAACCAGATCATCTCCAGGATCCCTTTCAAACCTACCATATGACTGTATATTTGCAACAGGGTAGGCAAAAAACATGACTCTCTGCAGTTTTCTCTGTTTACTCAGTTTGGTGTTATAAAGACTCAAATTTTGGCCAATTCTAGCCTCAGAATAAGGTCAGACCAATTTTTCCCTTGTTTTCTTTATATATTAGTTTCAAAGGAAGTTAGAGCTAGGAGAAATCTTGAGGAGCCTCTAGTCAATGCCTTTTATTTTACAAATAAGAAAACTGAGGCTTGAGAAGGTGAAGAAATTTGTTCTAAATCACACAGTTAGTTGGAAGCTAAGTCAAGATTAAAACCCAACATTCCCAAGCCTTTGCTCTTTCAGTCTTCCATATTACCTCCTCCATCACCTTCAGAAATTACTTTATGTTCCTCAAGGTATTATCTTAAGAGCCTTAAAAATTAGCTTGATAGGGTTAAATATTAGTTTCCATTACATATAATGTGATGTTGAGCCATATAGCTGCAAAAGACCAACTAGGATAAGCAAAAGGTTCCATTGAAGGCTTTGTCCTAACTGATTAACTCACTCAGAAGTCAGTGATCTCCAACCAATGAGTACTCTCTTTCTACAGTGACTCCAAGATGTCTTCCATTCTCACAGTTTTAACTATCAACATTTTGATGACTGATGCCAAAGCCATAACTAAACCAGGGCCAACAAAGCTTTAGACCAGGACATCAATATCCAAGAGAGCAAACTTCCTTCCTGGTGGACCTTTTGACTCTTACTTAACCTCTCCCACTCCATATTCTGTTTTGCCCTATGATCTCATTAGCATGGTCATCTTCCTTCTTCTACCCTCAAGAAGGTCAATGAGGTCTAGAAGTTAGGCCACTCATTTTCCTGTGGTCATGTTCTCCTCTGCACCCTGAAACCCCACTTTTTTTAGTGTTTTCCCAGATCAAAATATGCCCAGTTGTAGTTTGGATGAGTGCTTCATCCACATCTCCTCTCTCTCAAAATCCAGTACCATTGCCCCCAACTGATTGCCTGTTTAGTTAACCTGCAATCAACTCAAGTGCAACATGCCTAAGATTGAAGTCATTAGCTTTCTCATGAAATCCCTGTTTGTTAATGGCATCAACATTCTTCCTGTCAACCAAGCTCAAAACAGACCTTAAAATCTCCTTCAGTTTCTTCCTTTCCTTCATATTGCTCCCCTTTACACACATCAAATTCAGTTACAAAGTTCTATCAATTTTACTTTTCTAATATCTTTTGGATCCCTTCGTTTTTATTCACATTTCTACCCATTCCCTCCCTATACTCTTTCCTCTGTACCACCACACACACACACACACACACACACACACACACACACACACACACCCAGCACTACCACACACCTCTTTCATATCTTTATTGTCCCTGGTAACTTGTACCTGGGTTTTTGTGATAATCCCTTAACTAACTTCTTCATCTTTAATTTCTTCTTCTTTTGATTATTCTTCCCTTGTGAAATGCTGATCTCCTCATTTACTGTCTATCTAACCTGCCCCAACTTCAAGATTTCATTTAAACCTTACTTCCTCCATAAAGTATATTGCATTTATTGGAATTAAATAACATGATTAGGAGCTAAATACTAAATGCAAGATGTTTTCTGGGCATGTCTCATAGTCATGCATCTTGGTACGTAACTAGTGCTAAATATGAGTTCAGTGCAGCCCCCAGAGAATGGATCAGTGTCATTATCTGCTACCACTGGGTGATCTCAGGCATCCAGGAACAGTAAATGACCTGTATCAAAGGGAATTCATACCCACCAGAGATTCTAGTCCTAACAGAAGATTTTACAGCCTACTTCACTGAGAAAATAGATACCATATATTGAGGTTTCTACATAGAAGTCTCCTCCAATATTTCACAGTTCAGAACACCTCAAAATCATGTTCCTTCTGTCCTCCTTTGCTTTAAATTCTTAAGAAAAGCTAACCTTCCACTTTGTCAAGGTCAGTCCCTTGTAGCCTAATCTCCTACTTTCCTTTCTCCTTTAAGGACTTTTCTGATTAATCATTCCCTCTGTATGTCTGTATATCCGTCTGTCCGTCTCCATCTCCCTCCCACTCCTCTCTGTCTTACACACACATACACACACACACATCCCTTCAAGATCTTTCTCCAGTGTTTCCCCCTGGTAGCTTTATTGCTTTGGTTCAGTCATTCAATTGTGCCCCGCTCTTTGTGATCCCATGGAACATAACACACCAGGCCCTTCTATCTTCCATCATCTCCCAAAGCATGCCTAAGCTCCTGTTCATTGTTTCCATGATGCTGATGCTATCTATCCATCTCATCTTCTACTGTCTCCTTTTCCTTTTGTGTTCAATCTCTCCCAACATCAGGGTATTTTCCAATAAGTCCTGTCTTCTTGTTATATGGCTAATTTCAGCTTCAGTATTTGACCTTTTGATGAACAGTCACTAACCTTGAAGGACCTGTGTTCTATCAGGGGAATGCACACGTATACATATAAGTGAATACAAAAAGGTATTGAAGTAGATGTTTCTCTATTATTGTCCAATATTTTTCAAATTCTACAAATCCTTCCTTCCTACATTTTGACAACATTTTCAGCCATATTGAAATTAGTAAGACCAATTAGTTAAACTAGGAAGCTAAGAAACAATGTTTCATTTCCTTAATAAGCTTCCTACCAGGTGAACTCATCCTAGGCCTGGATTCACCATAATCTTTTTTGGACCATGGCCATGACTGATTTGAGGCTACGCTGGATACTAAAACTACTCTGAGTTCAAGGCTCAGCTCTGATACTTTCTAGGAAGGAAATGGCAAACCACTCCAGTATTTCTGTAAGGAAATCCCAAATAGGGTCATGAAGACTCAGACAAGACTGAAATGACAGAATAGTAACAATGAAATACCGACAATATAATAGGATCTCATAATTTAATCTAGGAGGTACCTTAGGAACCTTCTGGTTCAACTTTGTCATTTACAGATGAGAAACTGAGCTCAAGTGATTAAATGACCTGACTGAGGTCACCCAAGTAGTAAATAATGAGTCAGAATCTGCACTCAGTCCTCTAACACCAAATCTAGGAATTGTACACTTCCCCATGTTTTCTTTTCTTCTATCTTGCTTTCCCTCTCCCTATCACCCCTTACCCTGGGCCTCCGAAATTGAGATACAAATTAGAATTATTCTTATTGTAACCACACATTTACATTTCTCTTTTCCTAAGATGCTTTCCTCCTCATAAAATGAAATAGGTAAATATTATTATTCCCATTCTACAGATGAGGAAAGTGAATCTCAGGGAGGTTAAGGATTGTCAACTAGAAAGAATCTCTCAGCATCAGTGTAAATAAGTCTCTCCAGGTTATTATGAAGTCCATCTGTTTCTCACTTCTTATAGCACAATAATTTTCCATTGCATTCATATACCACAACTTGTTTAAGCATTCCCTAATTGATGGGTATCCCCTTGATTTCCAATTCCTTACCACCACAAAAAGAGCTGCTATAAATATTTTTGTACATACAGTTCCTTCTTCCCCTTGTCTGATCTCTTTGGGATACAGCCCTAGAAGTGGTATTGCTAGGTCAAAGGGTATGCACAGTTTTATAGCCCTTTACGTACAGTTCCAAATTGTTCTCTAGAATGGTTGAATCAGTTCACAACTCCACCAACAATGCATTAGTGTTACAATTTTCCCACATCTTTTCCAGTATTTATCATTTTCCTGTTTTGTCATGTTAGCCAATCGGAGAGGTACGATGTGGTGCCTCAGAGTTGTTTTGATTTGCATTTCTCTAATCAATAGTTATTAGAGCATTTTTTTCATTTGCTTATAGATATCTTTAATTTCTTCCTCTGAAAACTCTCTGTTCATATCATTTGACCACTTACCAAATGGGGAACAATTTGTCTTCTTATGAATTTAAATCAGTTCTCTGTGTGTTTTAGAAATGAGGCCTTTATCAGAGACACTGGTTGTAAAAATTCTTTTCCAATTTTCCGCTTCCCTCCTAATCTTAGTTGCATTGCCTTTGTACAAAAACTTCTCAATTTAATGTAATCAAAATTATCCATTTTGCACTTTCTAATTCTCTCTATCTCTTGTTTGATCATATCTTCTTCCCTTCTCCATAAATCTGACAGGTAAACTTTTCTTTGTTCTCCCAGATTGCTTACAATATCAGCCTTAAAAATCTAAACCATGAACCCATTTAGACTTTATTTAGGTATACAGGGTAAGATATTGGCCTATGTCCAGTTTCTGGCATACTCTTTTCCAGTTTTCCCAACAATTTTTGTCAAATAACGACTTATCCTGTAATTGGAGTCTTTGGGCTTATCAAACAGTAGATTACTATAGTCATTGACTAATGTGTCTTGAGTACCTATTCTGTTCCACTGATCTACCACTCTATTCCTCAACTAGTACCAAGTCGTTTTGACGATGTAGAGTTTAAAATCTGTTATGTCTAGGCCACCTTTCTTAGTTATTTATTTTCATTGATTCCCTTGATATTCTGATATTTGTTGATATTCTTGATATTTGTTCTTCCAGATGAATTTTGTTACTATTTTTTCTAGCTCTATGAAATAATTTTTGGTAGTCTGATTAGTACAGCACTAAATAATTAAATAAATTTAGGTTAAATTGTTGTTTCTATTACATTAGCTCAGGCTAATCACAAGCAACTGATGTTCTTCCAATTATTTAGATCTGACTTTATTTGTGTATATGTCCTTTTTAAGTACATAATAATTATACAATTCTCAAGATTAGTAAGTATCATCCTCCCATATATGGATGTAAACAGTCTGGTCTTACTGAACAACAAGGGTGTTTTGTTTTGTTTTGTTGGGGGGGAAGAGTTTATTTTTTCCCTGTTTACCTTTTTATGTCTCTCTTGATTCTTGTATTTGAAGATCAAATTTTCCATTAAACTCTGACCTTTTCATCAGGAAGTTCTGGAAGTCCCTTATTTCACTGAATGACTGTCTCCTTGCCTGAAAGATTATGCTCAATTTAGCTGGGTAGTTGGTTCCTGGTTGTAGTCCAAGCTCCTTTGCCTTATGATATATCATATTCCAATCCCTCCAATCTTTTAATGTAGAAGCTGCAAGGTCCTGTGTGATCCTGACTGTAGTTCTGCAATATTTGAATTGTTTCTTTCTGGCTGCTTGCAGCATTTTTTCTTTGACTTGATAATTCTGGAATATGGCTATAATATTCCTTGGAGTTTTCAATTTGGGATGTCTTTTAGGAGATATTCAATGTATTCTTTCAATGGCAATTTTAGCCTCTGGTTCTAGGACCTCAGAGCAGTTTTCCTTGATTATTTCTTGAAAGATACTGTCCACGCTCTTTTTTCATCATTCCTTTTCTGTAGACCAATAATTCTTAAATTCTCTCTCCTGGATCTATTTTCTAGGTCAGTTGTTTTTCCAATGATATGGTTTACATTTTCTTCCATTTTTCATTTTTTAGATTTCGTTTGACTGATTCTTGATGCCTCATAGAGTCATTAGCTTCAACTTGTCTATTTCTAATTTTTAAAGAACTCTTTTCCTCAGTTTTTGAATCTCCTTTTCCACTTGGTCAGATTTTACTTTCAAGGATTTATTTTCTCCAGTTAAGCTATGAACCAGCTTCTCCATTTTGGTAACTGTATTTTTTAAGGAGTTATTCTTTTCAGTGATTTTTTTTCCATTTTTCCAATTGTATTTTTAAAATAATTGGTCAGTTTTTCTTCTACCACTCTAATTTGGCTTTTAAAATCCTTCTTGAGCTCTTCCAAGAATGCTTTTTGGGCTTGAAACCAATTCATATTCCCTTTTGAGGCTTCATATGTGGGCGTAGTATCAGTGTTAACCTCTTCTGAATGAGAACCTTGCTTTCCCTTTTGCCAGGATTCTAAAGTTTTGGGGGTTTTTTTCCAATCTGTTTTTTTCCTATTGTGATTATCTATTTCCTGGCTTTTAAAGTGGATCTCTGTTCTGGGGTACAGAGGGCTTTGACCCATGCTTCTTACACTGGGAGCTAAGAGCCTGGAAATTGGCTTTGTGTGCTGTGATATGATCTCTGAGTGCCTAGACTGAGGCAGGACTTACCCTGAGGTTATACTGAAACTCAAACTCACAGCATGAGGTGAGGAGGAAGGGTGGTCTCACCTCTACAAGTCTCCTCCTGGACCCTGGGCTAGATCTCAGGAAGTCTCAGTCACTGATGGCCTGGGTCTCACTGGTCTCTGCTGATTCCCCTGGTTGTGTGAAGGCATACCTGGGATTCTGGTGTTAGTGCTTCCTGGTTCCACCCTCCCCAGGATTCAGGATCTCCTGCTGATCAGCTGAGATGGGACTTGTTGAGATACCTTCTGTCCTGCACTTTAGCCTCATCACAGCCACAGCCATGTCCTTCTTCTAGGACTCTCAAATCTCCAGCTGGTTGCAGTATTTCAGAATTTCATACTAAGATAATCTCTGGGTTTTTCAGGGCTAGAGGGAGATTAATGAGGCTAGGATTTACTCTACCGTCTTGTCTCCTGGAAGTTTGGGTAGGTGATTTTTAAACAACCAGACTGTGGGCTGAAGGACCCAAGAGTACCTGCTACTTCTGCTCCTGTCACGGGCCCTTTCTTGTCTCTTATCCAGCTCTGACAGACCCCCATCCTGCAGTGAGAGGTCTAAGAATTGCCCCTGTGGTGGGTGAGTCAGTTTGTCTGCACTGCCTCCAGCTCCTCTAAGGTTGGATCTGTGCTCTGCATATAGAACCCTATGTTCCCCCCCCCCCCCGACCCTGGCACCTTACTGGAAATTTGCCACACTCCCTCTCCCAGTGGATTCTACCACTCTAAAATCTGTTCAGATTCACTTTTTAGGGGTAACTGAAGGAATTCACAGGCCAGCTTAGGTACAAGTCACTGCTTTCACTTTGCCATCTTGGTTCTACTCCCCCTTAATTTTTTTATTACTTCATTTAGTTTCTTCAGAAATTCATTTTCCTCTTTTGTGATATGCGACTTTGGAGGAAAATAATGAATATGATATTCTCTATATAGAATCAAGAGACCCGGTCATCACTATTTGGTCTGCCATGAACTCACTATGTGACCCTGACCAAGCCATCTATCCAGAGTCTCAACTTCCTCATCGGTAAAATGAGGTGATGATAATAACTTACACATGTAACAATATGAAGGAAAATGGTTTTTCCAGCTTATTGATGAATAACCTCGGGTTTAGAAAGAATAAGTGAACCTCCCCTTGTTCCCCATCTATTAAGAATCAAAGTAATGTCTCCAGTCCAACTCATCTGACTCCTTATCCTGCCGTCTTTCTGGCATTTCCAATTCTACAATCCCTTCCAACTCTTAAATGCTGAGGGTAAATTCCATGACTGCAGTGACTGAAGATGAGGGCCAAGTTCATCAAAAGAGTCAGTGCTCACCAAAAAAACTGAAGCCAGAATGTTAGAGGGTTTTGAAATAACAGTCCTAAAATTTAGGAGCTGGCAAATTGCTGGTCCCTATGACAGCCCTGCCCTTTGCTTGACATACACGCAATAAGGCTGAAAGTTTTAATGAGATAGTGCTGATGCATGGTCTGATTTTCAAGTGAAATATGCAAAATGAATACAAAATAATAAGATTTTGTCCTGGACTGAATTTTTAAAGGTATGTAATGAATATCATATCACAATCCAAAAATCTAAATCTTAAATTAGGCCTTTCCTGGAGGCAGCATGGCCCCAATAGAAAGAGAATTAGGTACTGCATTAGAGGACATGGGTTTGTGTCCTGATTCTGTCACTTGCTGCTTGTGTAAAAGCCTTTTATCTTCTCTGGCCTCTGTTTCTTCATTTGTTAAATGCCTGGGTTAGACTAGAACTAGAAGACCCTTACTCTCCCTTTCAGCTCTAAATCTACAATCCTACTTTTAATGCATTTTCATTCTACCTCTTCTAATTATAAGTAAATGAAAGTTGAAAGGCAATGAAACATCATGATAAATATGATGTAATGAAATGGTTCTTCACAGTTTAACGAGTATGAAATACAGTATTGTATCATTCTGACCCTCATTCACATAACTACTGTTAGGCTTTCTTATGTTGTTTTAAATGTGATAGTATAGATATTCTCTTTTGTTATGATAAATGTTACATCATCTTTCCTTCTATGGAAATACTAATGAATATAACATTTTAACACCTCTCATAGAAGAAACGTTTCCCATTATAAATAGGCAAGTGGTTTTAAACACTTTGACATAGTCATTTAAGAGACAAAAGTGGGGGGCGGAGCCAAGATGGCGGCATAGAAGCAGCAAAGCACCACAGCTCCCACACAAACACACTAAAAAACTCATAAAATGGGACGCTAAACAGATTTTCAAGCTCCCAAACTCTCCAAAAGACAGAAAGCACATCTGTTGCTACAGGAAGCGCAGCAGGCGGGCCTCTTCAGAGCAGTCTGGGACCCATGGCCGAAACCCCGGCCAGGCTAAGCCATGGGTCATCGGGCGGGGAACCGCAGCTAGAGGAGAGCAGATCCGCTGCACTGGAGGCACAATTACCACATCTATCAGGCCAGAAGAAAAAAAGACTAAGAGAAAGGTCAGTGGATTTGGCTAACTGGGGAGGAGAAGAGCGGGTCCGGCCAAACTGCTCCCAGGGCAAGGAAGCAGTGGGAGGTGGCTGTAGCAGCAGGAACGGCTGAGAGCCGCAGCAGCCCCACTGTGCTGCTTCAGAGTCCTCGGCCTGCAGACAGCAGGGGGGCTGACGCGATCCATCAGGGCCAAGGGCTCTTGCATAGAGTGGCCTGGATCTGGATCGTGGTCTTGAGTGGTGGTCCTGGGGTGCGCTTTCAGTGAGCCAAGGCTGGGAGGTGGGGCTACAGCACCCCACTAAGAGCTCCAGCAGCTGTGAGGGCCCCAGCGATTTGGGACAGAGATT
>CM053597.1:58928799-58953549 GCA_028646575.1 Pseudocheirus occidentalis
AAAAAAAAAAGAAAAGAAAAGAAAAGAAAAGAAAGCATCCCAGAAAAACCTACTCCCGATCATACCCAGAAAGAGATTAACACTTTCCGTTTAACCCCAAGGACAGAGGATTTATTGTGTTAAATCCATACATCATAGGATTGCAAGGAACTCAGAGTAACTTTGAAAAGTTAAAAACATGTTTCAATGTATCTATGATCTCAGTGATGTGAAAATGGTAATATTTTCATCTTGTGCTACTTATCCATGTCCAGTCATAAAATAGGCATGAGGAGTCCACATATCATTCTTACTGACTTTCTTTTACTTGACTTCTCTTCATAGTGTGTGGTTAAGAGGTACTATAGAATACCTTAAGAAAGGAATTCTCTTCTGGCTTTTGTATTTGTTTCCCCAGGACCAAAGCATACACAAAGCACTTAATTAATGCATGTTGCTGCATGTAGAATGTTTGTTATTCATTTGTTATCTTTCACCCTCACCACTACCCTGTTTGCTCATGTGTCTCTTTGATTACACATTTCCTGGTACTTTATGTGAACTATTTATCATTTGTAAAATGCTGGATTCCATTTACACTTCCAAAATTTTGAATCCTAAAAGACTGTGTGGTATTCCACATAAACCACAGAGTTTTGCTGAATGAACATCGGTGTTAGAAAGATGAGACAATAGCATCATCAAAGAAGAGCACATGTAAAACCTTACTCTGCCCAGGAAATCCTTCTTCTATTTGAAATCAGCTCTCTTCTATGGGAGTGGTCAACACTTCTGGATGGCATATGTCCCTCAGTTGCATGCCTACCTCACTTAATAGCAGAAGGTCATCAATTTATGTCTTGCCTCAGTCAAGAATCTTATATCATTTTGACATGGAAGACATTTTATTATGGGAAAATCTTTAAGGCTGAATCTTATTCTTTCAAATCAAATGTTTTTTAATAACTAGTAGTAATTTCTATACTACTGGGTGAGTAGAAAATATGATCTGCCTCAGAATGCTGTTTATGAAAACCTAACTATTACCATTTCAGATCCTCAGCATACGTGTGTAAATTCTTTTAACAAACATTTCATTCATATATTTATTCATTGCTTCATTTTGGTCTAGACCAGTGGTTCTCAACCTTCCTAATGCCATGACCCTTTAATACTTGTATGTGGGCGTATCTGTATGTGGGCAGACCTGCCTGGAGACAGATAGAGGAGTAGTGTCTCCACTCCTAAGACCATCAGAAATATGTGTTTTCTGATGGTTTTAGATGACCCCTGTGACCCCTGTGAAAGGGTCATTCAACCCCCAAAGGGGTCACGACCCACAGGTTGAGAACCACTGGTCTAGACCTTCTGATTGCATTAGTATAAGAAATTCTATGTGATGAAAATCACTATCAATACACATTACCAATTAAAAACATAAATATTAATATGGAGGTCATTTTAATAAAATTATTATAATTACTAATAGCAAGTAGTCCAAAACATGCAGGACCCTGAGGCCCTGACATGTTAAATGACTTGGCTGTCATTAATATATGACAAATACATGACAAGTATTTCTCAAAAGCAGGAACTAGTCCCAGGTCTTCCTAACAACAAAGTCAGCTATATATTGCTGTCTCTCAAATATTTTTAAAAGATTCAAAAAATAGCCAAGGTATTCAGCAGAAATTAATCCTCCCTTAATCATCTTTTTTATAGAAAAACAATATGTGTGATCTTTTTCCAAACAGTTAATTATTCCCCCTCTTTTTTATATCCCAAGAATCATTCCTTCAATATCCTCAACATGTACCTCCACTGTATACTTACTTTGGTTTGGTTTCTCTTTTATTCTTTATCTCCCGAAGTTTTTCTTGGTTTCCACAGTCCAGTACACTGGGGACTGAAGTTCCACTGTCTGTGATGGATAAAACATGTTTGTCATAGAAATCTTGAATAATTCTTTTCTACGTGCCACCCGTTGCCTTCTACCCAGGTTTATCTTTAAAGGGTGTTGGAGTGATATGGCTCAATGGAGTATCACTGCAAGTTTCTATAAACTTAAATTTTCTTCTCTTCCTCCTCAGTCATGTATTGAATTGGCACTACTGTTCCAGATATTCTGCCATCTTCCAAGTTTATACTCTAAACCAGTGTCATACTTGGCTTCCTTGTCTTTCCATTTGGCAAGGAGACTAAGTATTTACAGGCTGACTTAGTTCCTAGGGTCTTCAGACCTCTTTCTTATGACAATTGCTTTTCCATCCATTAAATGGCATAAAAGTGGTGATAATCCACATTAATGAAAAGGGATTTATCTATATGCTGTTTTCCTGTATCAGTGACTTATTTAAATAGGTCAGATTGAAGCCACTTTGTTTGTATACCATATCTTCTCTTTTTTCCTACTAATTTAGTAATGATTTTCATCTTTGCTGTTATTTTTGTATATTTTTATTTTTTTTTAATTTATGGAATAAAACAAGCATTTCCACAGCATAGTATAATAAAAAGATGATTATACATGAAACTGCAAATCTAGTATATACAACTTGCTATTCCTTTTAAATATATAATAAAGTTTTTGTGTAAACTTCTTTTTTCTTTCTTCCTCCCCTCTCCCTGCCTTAGAGACAATTACCATTAGAGACAAGTATGTGTGTGCACATGTGTGTGTGTATGTAAAAATCATTCTCTATATACTTCTATCTATCTGTTCTTCATCTGGATATAGTCTCGCCTACCACGGTCCAGGCACTGTGCCATGAGACTTACAAATAATAACTCATTTGATCCTCACTGCCTTAGAAGGAACGTCCTATTATTATCCTCATGTTACAGGTGAAGATACTGAAGTAAACAGAGGTTTACTGACTAAGTGACTTGCCCAAGGTTATGTAGCTAGTAAATGTCTGAGGCTAGATTTGAACTCATGAAAACTACAAATGCAAGAATGTCTTCCACAATGGCAATTAGTCATTTGTTCTTCATTACCACACACGTGCACATGTGTGAATTATATCATATATACATTTATATAACACATAAATAATTTCATTTTGTGGCATTATTTGGTGCTGACTACATCCATTCAATGCCTTTCTGATCTCTTCTTCAAAAAAGCACTAAAATACATAGTGTGTGTGTGTGTGTGTGTGTGTCATACACATAAAGTAATCATATATAGGTATAAGGCTTCTCTGTAGTCTATAAGCCTTTAGCCTCTTATTTTTTATTTTTTTCAAAAATGTTTGTTTATTTTTACTAGCCTCCTCTAAGTTCATTTTTACAGTGAGGGTACCAAGTATTAAAATGTGCATGATTTAATTTAATTATATCTTCAAATCAAAGATCTAGAAAAAATAATTGTCTTAGTGGAAGTTCAATGAATGGTAGTTACTCCTACTTCTCTACCATCTAGAGGCCCATAGCATTTCTTCCTTTTCACTTGCAAGTTGCCAGGAAATAGGAAGAGCTTTCCAGTTGAAGTTTTTGTTTTCGTACTCAGTCCTAGGTCAGCAAACAATTAAAAGTCTTTTTATTACCACCTAATAGGTGAAAGGAAGCAACCAGAGGACACTCATGCTTGTTCTGAAAAAGAGAGGGTAAGGAATCCTTCATTATACAGCTCCTCAGGCAGGTTCACGTGGATATTATATGTGCTCTAAGGACTAAATCTTCATTGTCAGGTGATCCTATTTCATACGGAAAAGAAATAGACCAACCCATATGGTAAAGGGCATTGATACACCTACTACATCCAAATAAGCATATCTTGATTAAAAAGAGAAAATTAGACCCAAAGATCAAGCAATCACTAGGTACTTTGGGTCCAGGGGTAGGGAACCTGCAGCCTTGAGGCCACATGTGACCCTCTAGGTCCTTGGGTGCAGCCTTTTAACTGAATTGAAGTTTGATAGAACAAATGTTTTTATTACACAGATTTGTTCTTTTAAGTTTGAATTCAGTCAAAGAGCTGCACCACTTAAGGACCTATAGGGTCACATATGGCCTCAACCAAAGCTTCCCCACCCAGTGCAGACACTGAAGAACAAACAGGGAGGAAAAAAAATGTTCACTTTAGGAAAGCTTGAGAATTCCAAATACTACTGGACCAAAACTTTTCAAAGAACACACCAATGGCATTTATCATCAATAGACATTGGACTGTGGACTCCTTTAGAGCAGTGATTGTCTTTTACCTTTTGTGCTTCCCCAACACTTAGTACAGTCTGGTATCTAGCAGGTTCTTAACAAATACTTGCTGATTGACTGACTGAATCCATCATCAGTGCTTTTGGGGATACTATGAATTGATCTCACCTGCTATCCTCCTTCCTATATAGGAAAGAGTGATAGGAACCAATGATGAAATACTGAATATGAGATAATAACTACTCCATTGATTGAAATAATTCAGCCTTTTGAAATATTTTGGTTAATCTCTTAGGGAAAGGAGTAGGGAAGTTACTGCTAAAAGATAATTTCAGGTATATTTGAGAAAAGTTACAAGTGTGATTAAAAAATAATAACCTCTTAACATCTTTTAAATAATAATTTAAATAATTTAATAATAATGTAAAATTAAGTTTAAAAATTAATATTATTTAAATAATTTTAAATCTTTTCAATAATCTTTTAAGCATCTTTTAAAGCCAAGATTTTTACGTGCAGAGGAGTTATATTGTTTATGCAGATGATCCTCAGATTATCAATTTGCCTAGTCCTAAACCTCTCCTGATCTTTATCATCTTAATCTTTATCTTCCTATTGGACATCTCTAACTGGATGTCCTATAGCCATCTTAAACTAAACACTTTCAAAACTGAACTCATCTTTTCCCCCAAAGCCTCCCCTCTTCCTAATTTTTTCCTTACCATCAACAGCACCACCATCCTCCCAGCCACCCAAGCTCACAATCTAGACATCATCCTGAACTCCTAACTCTTGCCTCCCTCTATATCTAATCAATTGCTGGGACTTGTCAATTTTGCTTTTATTACACCTCTTATAGATTCTTCCTCTTCTCTCACACTGTCATCACCTCATCAAGGACTTCATCACTTGGTGACTGTAGCATTTCAACAGCCTGCTGATTGGTCTGTCTTCCTCAAATCTCTTTCCACTCCAATCTATCCTCCACTCAACTGTCTAACTGATCTTCCAAAAGTGAAGATCTGACCATATCAACACTTTGTTTGATAAAATCTAATCTCCCTATTACCTTTAGGGCCAAATATAAAACACTCTGTTGCCTTTTAAAGCATTTCACCATTTGGTTCCTTCTCCCTTTCCAGTCTTCTAACACTTTACTTTTGTTCATTTACTCTGCAGTCCTATGACACTGGCCTCCCTGCCATTCCTCACACAAGAAAATCCATACTCCAGCTCTGGGAATTTTTACTGTGTCTCCCTTTCCTGGAACTCTCTCCCTCTTCATCTTGGCCTACTGGCTTCCTTCAAGTTGCAGCTGATCTCACCTACTAAGAAAAGGCCTTTTCTGATCACTCTTAATGCTGGTGCCTTCCCTCTAAGCTGCCTTACTCCTTATCCTGTTCGTACATTTTAGTTGGCATAAAATTGTCTCCCCTCCATTAGTCTGTGAGCTCCTTAAGAGCTGCCACTGTTTCTTGCCTTTCTTTGCATTCCCAGCTCTCAGCACAGTGCCTAGAACATAGTAAGTGGATATTAAATGTTTGTTGACTTCTCCATTTCAAAGTAGTCATCCTGAGGATGTATGCATGCAAAATAATAACTATCATTGTTAGGAATAAGTTTGGTATCCTGTTTGGGGAATTACTTTCAGAGGCTATGTCATAGTATAATCCCAAGCAAAGGCAACTTCCAAGGTTCGGATTACCAGCATAGAAAATCCCATTTATTCAGCAAAACATTCACAGAACAGAGAAAGTCAAAATACAGTGTAATTCATCCATTTAGCAAGTAAGTTCTCAATTCAGTTGCAAAGTACCAAGGTCCAAGTACCCCATCCCTGGATCAGTAGTCAAAGTAGCCCACTCCTGGGCAGTACATTCATTTAGTCTCGTCTCAAATGGAGAATAGTTTCCAGTCATAAACAAAGTACATCCATTTAGTCAATCACAGAGCACAAGAAAGCCAACGGTTTCCCACGCCTGGACACTACTGAATTACAAAATTATCCATTAACACCAAGCACTTTCTCAAAAGGGACAGGAGAGCACAAAAGGCCATCCACCCTTAAGCTACAACAAGGTTAAGATACCATCTCAGCACCGAAAACCCAAGGAAAGGTCTTTCTTTTATCCTGACTCAAGGCAAGCCCTCAGCAATCTCAGTTCCTGGGGAAACAAGGCTCAACAAAACCATAGCCAGTGTCCTCATCAAGTCACTCTCTGCCTGTAGAACAGTCCCAGAACCCCTGAAAACATCAGCAAGGCCCTCTTCCAGGATTTCTGTAAACATTCTACAAGAAAATCCTCCTTCAGGGCTTCAGAATCAACAGCAAGTTTCCAGGACCTCTACAACAGCAGCACTGTCCTTCACCAGCAGGTGAGTCTGGCAAAACAACATCAAAACAGACAGACAAAATACTGTCATCATAGCCATGCCTCCTCATTTCTCAGCAGCTCTGGGTGGCAGTTCTCAAAAGTCCTGGGCAGCTCCAACTGGCCCTCAGCAGTCTTTCTCTCAGCAACTCAGGCTCCACGATACTGGATACTGTTCTCCCAAAAGTCTTTCTGGCTTTCTCTTGGCTTGGGCCTCTCTCAAAATTCACAGCTCCTCCCAGTTCAGCTTTCTCTCTTCATATCAACAAGTCCATCCCACAAGTGAGATTCACAAGCTTTAGGTTTTAACACTCAACCCAAAAACCAAGCCAATACAGGGGCATCTCCAAATTCCATTACCATTACACATAGTAATTCAAAAACTCCTAGTGGTGGAAAAATATTAATCCTTTGAGGGTATATGTGATTTTTGGAATCTGTCAAAATTCATTTAGTGTCAAGTCTGATAAATAAAGTGCTTTGGGGGGTCATTTCAGGTAGATTTTGTGTTTTCTTTTCCTTTCTGTGACTTATAAGCTAAAGGTAATTCCAAGAGTCCAAATCATTTTGAGCCACTGCACCCTTGTTGGGCAAGAGTATGTTTTCTGAAATAAATTCTATTTATTAGTGTGTGTGTGTATGTATATGTATATATATATGTATATATACACATATATATGTATATATACTACATATAGTATATACAATATACTATACATAACATATATATATATAATGTATATTGAGGAGAGCATCCATTTGGATGTATAAATCCCAATTTGTTTGCTTAAAACAAAGGGACAATGTCACATTATAGACCCATTTGCAAGCTAATAAATGGGTAAAGATATATCATTGGAAAGGCAGCAGGTCATAGTGAATAATGTGCTATATTTGGAGTCAGGAAGAAGTAGGGTCAAATCCCACCTGAGATCTTTACTTACCAGGTGTGTGACCCTAGGGACGTCATTTTACCTCTCTGAGACCCAGTTTTCTGATCTAGTAAATGGGGATTACAGTAGCATCTATCTGACAGTTAAGAGGTCTAATGAGTTTCAAAATGCTTTTCAAATCTTATAGCACCACATAAATGTGAGCTAATTATTATCATATTAGGAAATTCTGTATTATAATCCCCCTCCCAAGAAATTGTTCTTGTTCATCCCACCCTCAGAGTTGCCTTCAGAAACAGAGGCATCTAAAGAATCCTTTTCACCAGGAGCACAGTGGGTCATTCTAGGGATTCTTCCATTATTTTGGGAGTGAACTATACGAAACAGCTAATATATGAAGTTAATGAATTTCTACAAAACCTCCCAATGGGCAGCCATGTTCAGGGACATGTTTGAGATCACATAAGAGACAGTATTCTTTTTCTGGGAGTCAAAATGCACTTCCCTTATGGGTCTGCAAGATACAAATAAAAAATCCAGTCTAGAGAAAGGTCACCTCTGGAGCTAAGACTGGGGTTACCAGGGACAGTATGCAAGAGGCAATTGCTCTGAAAAACTTCAGCAAATCTAGCTATGCACCATTGGTATAGGGGTGCTGAAAGCTGATAATATTTAACTTATCTGAGGGATGAAACAACCTTGAACCTTTCTGTTGCTTGACAGATTTTTCCAGGCACCAGCCTGAAGCAAGGGAAACCAGAGAATAGACAAACTTGCTCCTCAAAGGACAAGAAGAACAAGCTATGGGGCATTCAATAAGGTCAAAAGACCACCCATGCAGCATGCAGGAATCAATAATGTTGTGCTGAGTATAGTTGAATAACTGACCCTTGGACTTCTAGGAAATTTAGCAAACTTTATTAATAGTACATGTGGGGCCAGTATGAGGCTATATAGATAGTAATGAATGGCACATGCTTACAGAGCAAAAAAAAAAATGATGCTGAATTGCTTAGTAACAGAATAGCACAGTTTCTGATTGGCACCAGGTGAGCACAATGACAGAATTGCAAGTAGTATGGTCTGAAAATTTTCTTGCCTCCCAAATCTCTTCCCATCACCTGAAAATCCCACAATGCCAGAAATTTCCAAAATTGGTGATGCGTTTCTCCAAGCTATGTATTGCTTTCTCCATGCCATCCTCTTTTTAAGATGTGAAGATTCAGGGGTGGCTAGATGGCACAGTAAATAAAGCATCAGCCCTGGAGTTAGGAGGACCTGTGTTCAAATCCAGCCTCAGACACTTAACACTTACTAGCCATGTGACCTTAGGCAAGTCACTTAACCCCAATTGCCCTGCCTTCCCCCCTCCAAAAAGACAAAACAAAAACAAACAAACAAACAAAAAGATGTTAATATTCCTTGGAAGAATTCCTTGGAACTAATTCAGCTTTAGTGTGTTGGGCTATCTGCGCACATTGAGAACTATTCAAGTTTTATTTTACCTCTGTAATCTCCATCAATATAAATTATCTTCAAATTTGAAATGATAGGATAAAAGTGATTAAGAAAAAAACTGAAGTCACAGATTGGTCAGAAGAGATTGTAAGATAGCAGATAACCGATTTAAGTGAATTTGAGTTTAGGGGCGGCTAGGTGGCGCAATGAATAGAGCACTGGCCCTGGAGTCAGGAGTACCTGAGTTCAAATCCGGCCTCAGACACTTAGCACAAAAACTAGCCGTGTGACCTTGGGCAAGTCACTTAACCCCAACTGCCCTCCAAAAAAGCAAAAAAAAAAAAAAAAAGCAAAATAAGAATTTGAGTTTATTACCAGGAGAAATTATAACTCCCAGGATACCCCTCCAAAAAAAACCTTACATGCATGATTGTTGAATATTTGTCAGTAATATTTAAGTAACTGTGGAGATTACCAAAGGTCCAGAAGGCTGGGAAAAAGGACATACACACTACCTTAATTTTAGAAAGGGGACAAATTCTAGCATGAACTTGACATCAGCAGGAAAATTCCAGAAAGAATTATTAGAAGGGGAAGTATTTATCACTGGGATCTACTATGGGTTTAATATGAAAAAAATTACATCAATCTAATCTCATATTTTACATTGCAAGATTATTAGATGGATAGGTTTGGGAAAGGCTGAGATATATAATATATCTTGATTTTGGTAAGGCACTTGAAAAAGCCTTACTTGATATGTGTACAGAAAACAAGAGTAAACATAAATTGCATTATGATTAGTTTATAGCTTTGAAAATAACCATGAATAAAGAATATTTTGATTTATGGGAAAAGGTCAACATTTTTATCATTTTATCAAGAACTTGGATGAAGGCATAAAGCATGTGTATCAAGTCCATGTCTGATAGAAAGCTGAGAAGAACAGCCCACACATTAAATAACAGAAATGAGGTTTTAAAAGCCCTTAGCAAGTTAAAAAGATGGGCCAAATTTAACAAAAAATTTAAGGACTTTATATTTAAGTTTGCAAACAAACAAAAGATTAAATCAATGAATGAATGAGTGAATAATTTACTTAACTGATTAATAGCTGTTTAAGTACAAGAAGGAGGAGACCTGGCTTTAAAAAGAGAATCACTTGCTAATTTTAATTAACTACAAAATCAATAGAATGACTGGCACAAAAGGGTATAGTAACAGAAATAAAGAGTCTGGAACCAAGGAGCAGAGTTTCTCATCATTCTGCCTTATTCAGACTACATATGGAATTCTGGGTTAATTTTTCCCCCAGCTCCACTGCTTTGAGACTTATTTGACCAACAAATCCCCCCATTCCCTATCCTACCTACATTTCAACTTTCTTTTGTATTTTATCTTCCCCATTCAATTCCAAGTTCCTTGAGGCCAAGAATTATTTTTGCCTTTCTATTGCTAGAACTTAGCACAGTGCCTGGTGCATAGCTAGCACTTAAAGAAATGATTATTAATCAATTTGTACCTTAAGAGAATCAATTTTTCAGTTGCATAGAGGATAGTGAGGCAAGATACTGGAGGCAAGGAAATCAATTATGAGAAGAGAGGGTAAACAAGCTACAGAAGAGGAGGGCAGGGGAGACATGTGAGAAATGGGGTAAAACTCAAGTTAGTAAGACTTGGCAGCTGATTAGATGTGGGAATGCTGAAGGAGGCTGAATTGAGGAGGACTTCGGGGATGGTTCGTGCAAATGTAGGTGGCTGGAAGGATGGCAGTGCCTTCAATTGCCACAGGGATGTTATGAAGAGGAATGGCTCAAATTCCAGCTTTGCTGCTCACTAACTTTGTGAAGTTGAAAAATCAGTTAAATCTCTCTAGACCTTATTTTCATATGTAAAATGAAGTGGGAGAGGACAGGGACGAAGCTAGATCGACTATCAGTTCCCTTCTAGCTCTATGACCCCATGATGCTATGGTTTATAGAGAGGCACGAAGCTAGATAGACTCTCAGTTCCCTTCTAGCTCTATGACCCCATGATGCTATGGTTTATAGAGAAGAGAACTGAATACCATTCAGAGCATGCTGAATTTAAGTACCTCTAGAACACCCAGAAGGAGATGTTTAGCAGTGGATGGGCACTATGGGATTAAAATTCAGGAGAGTGATTAGGACTGGATATATAGAATTGGGAAACATCTAACTAGAGATGAAAATTGAACCTTTAAGAACTGACAGGATTGCTAGGAGAGAAAGTATAGCAAAAGAAGAGAAGAGGGACTGAGAAAGAATATTGGAAGATGGCCACAATGAACAAACTAGAGTATGTCCAAAGAAGAATAACCAGGACAGCAATCTAAACCAAGTCTTTCTAAAGCTACTTAAAGGACTTAAGGATGTTCAGTTTAGAGATGATTTAGAGAAGAAATGACCACTATCTCCAAGTATCTAAAGGACTTCCATGTGGAAAACTGACCTCTTTTGTTCCTACTCCAAAGGAATAGAAACAATGAGTGAACAGGAAGTCATATTTCTGTTCAACATGAGGACTAATTTCCTTACAGTTTGAGATATACAAAGATTCAATGGCCTTCATTACAGATTGTAGCGAACAGAGTTGTGTTGACAAAGGAAGGTCAAGGGGTATCAACCAATCATTAGAGTTCTTCTAAGTGAAACATGAAAACTTCTCCAGAAGGAAGCTATGGGTTGGATCTGTCTAACAAGAGAGATCAAAGGAGCAAGGAAGGGAAACAAAAGCAATAAATCAAAATATGTAGGGCAGAATGATGTTAGAAAACAGGATATGAACTCAGGTAATGGCAGTGATGCAATTGCAAGGTCTTTGAGCAAGTACTACTCCTGTGCACAGCCAGTTGATCCTCCTTAGTACCTGTAAGTAGTTGGGAGTGAGGATTTGGGGCAAGCCAATCAATCTGTTCTATGAGCAAGTTCTGTGTCCCAAAAGATGTTCATACAGAATCTAGATAACCATTTCCCAGAGATATCATAGAAGAATCTCTGCCTGGAGTGGATGACGTCATTAGATAACTACTAAGGTCTCTTTCAATTCTGATAGTCTAATACTATGAAATCACTTTCCTCCTTAATAGGAGAGACAAGGGTAAGATGAAGACATAGGGAATAGGAGGGGGTTAAAAGACGTTAGGAAGGAAGAATGGGGTCAATAAAGCATATTTTTTAAAATAGATGGTCTTTTACTACAAAAGGAAAATAACATTAAAAGGAGAAAAAAATACCTCTCATCAAAGACAATGGAGTAGATTGGCATTACCTTGATAAAATTAAAATACGCAGCCTTTCTTCTATTAACAAAGGGTAATTTAGAAAAGTGTACTGGCCCACCTACTTACTAGCTGTATACACTTCTTTATGTTGTTTTTGCTCAATTATTTTTGAAGTTCAAATTATGGTTTGTTTATATATTTGGTTTTGCTGATCAGTAAACTTAACAAAAATTTATCAACTAAAAAAAAGGAAAAGAGGGTCAGAGGCATCAGAAAAAAGATGTGATGGGTGAGCATAAAGATCAATATAGAATACTTCACAATTTTGCCTAAGAACCATCATGTTAATAATTTTAGAGTCACTGAGTCGTGAGTGTGGATTCACAAAGCTGACTTTAGATTTAGATTTAGAGTTGGAAGGGACCAGATCATCTATCTCAACTTTATCTTGACTTTGTAGGTGAAAAAGTCAAAAGGCAGAAAAATTACATCATTTGCTTGAGATTATACCAGTAACAAACGGCAGAGAGTAGTTTTGGACTCACATGCTCTGATTCTGAGTTCATTGTACTTTTTACCATATCAAACTAATACATGTAAAACGGTCATCTACATTTAGCCCATTCAGGTTGATTAGTGCTCACTTGGACCTATACCTTTATGCAAAACCAGCAAAATGCATTCAGTGATGACTTTCAATAAAAAAATCCAGAAGAAACTACAGAAATACAACAGCACAGAGTCAATATCCAGGTCAGCATTTATGACCATTCTACCATCTTGGCAAAACCTCAAGGCTTTCATAACTGATCACTGAATAAGTCATTCATTCAGGATTATACAGGAATTAATAACAAAATTAATTTCTATCTGGATCAATAACTTCTCCCCTTTTTCAAAAATTCCTCAGATTCTAGAAAATTGTCACAGACCGGAAAAGCTCTCTTAGGTCAGGCTTCTTTGCTTGTTTCTGAAAGGCAGAATGGGAGGAGAGAGAACTGATGGTTTTTTAAGTGTCAGGTTTTAGGTTTAAGTATCTGTTTCTGGGAAGGAGAATCAGGAAGCTGCCATAAGTTCAATTCACACTGCTGGTCTCTCTCTCCTTGACACTACAATGGTCCCCAAAGTTCTGCACCCCCATCCCAGAGCAAGGTTGGATAGGCTCAAAGATAAATAATGAAAAGGTTAAGTAAGTCTGGAGAAAGAGACAGAGACAGAGAGAGAGATGATCAGTTCTCCCTCTCCAGTCTTCAGGGACCACTGGCTGGGAGATTCTTTGGTTTAAGTTCTCTGACCTAGTAATATCACACTTAGAACCTGTAAGTGGCAGGAGATGCTATTTCTTAGGGGGGAAAGTGGGGAGGGTCAGCTGAAGAATGCTGTGAATTTGTGGGGTGGGAGCAATCCAATATGTAATAGGGATAATGTTTTCTCAGTGTTTCTTCTCAGAACTGGGGGTGGGGGTGTTGTTAAGCAACATAAATGATGCGGAAATAAGTGACCAATTACAGTACATATGTTTAGATGAAGCTGATGACATCAGGTGTTTTTCCTGAACCGTAAAAGTTGAAGAAAACCACAGCAACTCCAGAGTCATTTGAAAGCCCATCCTGAGTACTCCTGTGTCTCCTGCTCCTTCCTCTGTGTTCAGTGGCTGAGAAGGGCACACCAGAGAGAACTCCTTTCTATGAAGTTTGCACGCTGGTGGCCTCAGCATGCAGTTGGTTTGTCCCTAATTTCCCCTGATTTGTAGTCTCTCCAAATAATGTCTTGTTTCAGCGTGTCTGGATTTAAATTCTATTGGCTAATCCTGCTAGGCAGTTGCCATGGTGACCTTCCCATAAAACCTGGGTATTCAAGTTTGCTTTAAGGAAAAAAAAAAAGATACTGATTTGAACATCAGCAGTATGATATTAGGGCATGTCAGATTTGGCAGGAGAGGTTCAGGGGATATTCCGGGCTCAAAACCTCCATCCTCTCAGGCCTCCAGACCCAGGACCTTGGAGTCATTTTAAGGCTGCTTTCTCTGCTTCACTGCCTGATACACCTCATCCGTCACTAACAACTACCAAGTCTTGCCTATGCCTCCAAACCTAAATGTCTTCAAGGTGCGTTGAGTCCCAGATCACTCAGCTTCTTGCTGCAATTTCTTCCAAGGGGTCTTTCATTCAGACGAGCTCATCAGCTTACCATCACACAAAGCCATTTTTCATGATCCTATCCATGCCTTTGTCTCAGCTTCTTCCGCCTCATGCATCTTCCCTTTCTCTTATTGCCAGGTCATGTCTTCTCCTCAAAACTGAGCCCTTCCAGTGAGCCTTCCTTCCCTGATTGATCTCGGCTATTCAACTCCAATATGTTCTCTCTTCTCCCCCGAAGACATGTAGATTGAGTGCATACATTGCTAAATTGTATTTGAAATGTCTTATTCTCAAGTCATCTGGTTGAATGGTAGCACTGTGAGGTGGAGAGGAGCTTATGGTCAGAATACCTGCTCCTGGGTCTGCTATTGATCATGGGGAAGACCTTTACCTTCTCTGAGCTTCAAGGAGATGGGTCACAACTTCTCAGTGCCTCAATTTCCTTAGTGACCTCTATTTCACAAAATAAGGGGCCTCAGTGACCTTTCATGTCCTTTTGAGCTCTAAAACTATGATCTTATGTTCCTATCACCAGTGGAATTGGATAATATACCCACAACCTGACAAGGTTGTTGCTCGTGATATACTTTGCAAATTTTAACTTACATCAATGTCATTATTATTATTACCTAAAATAGGGGTGTTTAGGGGAGAAAGTTCTTTCTAAATTATAAAACACTGTATAAATATAAACCAGCATTATTTCCTTTTTAGGTGTTTTGGCTTTCCAAAGGGCAGGATACAGGAGTAAGGGTGTGTCTTATTCTTGAGTATATATGTGTGTGTGTGTGTTTACATGTATGTACAATACATACCTGCTTAAGGGTACATCTCTGATCCCAAAGGAATATAAAAACAACTAATTAGGAAGATGCATGCTATTATTCCCCACTAGTAATACAGATCATCACCATTGCTAGCTCTTCCAAAAAGCCTTTCCCTCTTCTCTCCCTTCAATCCCCTACCAGAAATCTTTTCCTCTTTGGATTTCACATAATATTATATTCATTTTCCCCTTATGTACTTATCACACTGCATTTGTATTATAGTTTTATGTAAAGGGTCCTTTACTTAGACTACAAGGTCCATGAAGACAAGGACAGCGTTTAATTAATCTTTGTAGGCCCTGGAGACTGCAGACATTAAATAAATGTCTATTAAATTTAATTGAAAAAATGGCTTAACATGTTACTCCTTGCAGGAACTTTGTTTAAGTCACAGAATCTCAAAATCAAATCCAACCTCTACATAAAAGCATTAATGTATTTTTCTTTGGGAAATGATTCCTTAATATAATCCAAGGGAATCTATTTCTAATGGTGTTCAAGTTCTAGAAGGGATTGGTTTTTTAGACCAAGAAATTTCCCTAATATTATTATAACTGCACCATGTCAATGGTCACTTGTTCTTCTTCAATATACATTATTTTCCAAGTGCTGGCACTCGTTTGCTGTGTCATGCATGAGTCATTATACTCCATGGGGTCTCAGTTTCACCATCCATAAAATGGGGATGGTAATACTGTATTACCTATCTCCTAGGACTGTTATGAAGAAAGTGCTTTAACTTTAAAAAGTTAGAGAAATGAGAGAATTAATGGTTATTATTTATTACTGTCATGGAGATCAAATCTATCAAAGAAAACTATACAGATTATACAATTCTTTAACCTTTCCATGAGTGCACACATGCACGTGCACACACGCGCGCGTACACACACACACACACACACACACACCATTTTAGAACAAAGTTCCCTTAGATTAGTGGCCTAGCTGGTCCCTGTGGCCTCTCTGCCATGTCCTTGTACCTGCAGAAACAAGTGAATAGTAACAGGCTTAGAGACTCTGTGACCGTCACAAAGAGAAAATCTCTGCCAACCTCTTCTGGAAGAATAAAAATGTACAGCAGCAGCTAGTGACCCCCGTGGTCTGACTCTTTTGCAGAAGTTAGCCATGCAGAGATAACATCAGGCCCAGCACGCCATGTACTTTTAGTGAGTCCTTGAGGTACATTTTGCTGCTGTTAGGAAAGGAGTTAAGTATGGCATTCCTCAGCAAGCGGATTTCAGGAGGTTTAACCCAAAAAACCCAAAGAAAACAAACCAAACCCAAAAGAGAGCTGAGCTCATAACTCTCCATTCCCAGAGGTGACAGTCACTCATTCCTCCATGTGCCAAAGGGCCACAAGATGTTTAAAGAATCCCCCCTGTCTCCAGTTGAAGACTCTGAGCTAACAAGTCAAATGAAACAAAATCATTCCTTGCTCTAAAATGATCAGGTTTTCCAGAGTTGAACAAAAACAAATCCCCACAATATAATCTTTTTTGCAGAGTCCCTTTAAAGGCTACAGCCACACTGAAAAGAAAGCCAATAAAAGCTAAAGGTTCTTCTCATTTTCCTAAATACACTGGCATGCAGGTTTTGACCTAGATAAGCTTCTCTCTCTCTCTGCCCATCCCTCCCTTTTTCTCTGTATCCACTAAAACACTAAAAATTAGACATTTAAAATCCCCATCATGAAAAGACAGACAAATCTATCATTTATAGTATGATTTTATGAGAAATTTTCACCTTGAGAATGTGCCAATCCCATCAGAGTACCGTATAACTCTCACTTGAAATATGTATGTATGTATGTATATATATATATATATATATATTTCATTACTAATAAATAGAAACTTTTTTCTTATTATTTATATAAGTCTGCTTTGATTTTCAGCATGTGACACATTGGAATGGGGGAAAATGCATTAATTAAAAACAAAGATGAGAAGTCCTACTTTGTTTCTTCTTCTGAAAATCCAAGTCAGATTCGGGGAGGTAGATATTAATGTGTATTATATACTGCCAGCCATGGCTCAGTTTTATAAGTTTCTGTCATTCTCACCTCCTTAGCTGAAGTCTGTGGTTAGAACAATCAGCTGGAGTGTCATAGAACTGTAAGAGCCAAGAGGCTGAGGCAGACATGGGCAGCATTTCATTGGCCCTCTCAGAATTTAACCAGACAGGAAGTCCAAAACTACTTTCTCCTTCCCAACCTCTTCAACTCAGATGTATGATGCAATTTCAAGGGAAAAGAAGAAATGAAATGAGTCGATGTTAGGCTTTCCCACAAGGTATTTCTGTAGGGACGAGAAGACATGAAACTAGTAACATCTATTTTCCCTTTCTTTAGGGGCTCATTGAACAATAAACCGTTACTGAGAACCTATTGCATACAAAGCATTGATACATATGATACATAACAAAGAATCATATGGCATAAGCATTGCCTTCCAAGAATTTGTAATATGATCTGGAAAGATAAAATAGACATACTTGAAAAGTAATGATATGAAGTTCTATATGAGAAGTACTCTCCCTAAAATGCTATAAAATTTAAAAGAGAAAGAAGCTACCATGGGGTACCCTGGGTGGAAGGATATGAACTTCAAAATAAGTCTTGAGGGAGGAATTATTAAGTTTCAGTTAGAAGTTAGGGAAAATTAATTAGAATGTTTAATATATGGAAAAGAGAGAGTAAAGCATTCTTTCTCCTACCCATAATTTCAACATGAATACTTAGTTACCATTATAAACCATTATGTATGTTAGAGACAGTGAATAGGTCACATATACTAAATTGGGTCTACACGGAAGAGGGGGTACATAAAACTAATATTGTTCACTCAGTCCTATTCCTGAGGAAGGAACCTATAGGAACAGATGTCCCCTTTAAAACTGGGTTGTGAATAATCATTGGTGACCTTCAATATCAAAAAATCTCATAACACATTATTTTGGAGTGGTTTATGAGCATTTAGCAAAGAAAATAATGCAAACTATGAGTCAGGGTGGGTTCGTCAAAAACAAACCTTGCCAAAAGTAAGCTTATTCTCTTTTATGACATAGTTACTTGGACAAACAGATTAAGGGGATACTATAGATAGAATATACCGAAAGATTATCAAGACATTTAACAGAATCTCTCATCATATCCCTGTGGACAAGGAAAGACATGATAATACAATTAATGAGACTGTTTTACATAATATGTAGATTCCAAACTGGTCTATTGAAGTTATGTAAGGACAGGAATTGGTGTAGTAGACAGAATGCTGGGCCTGAAGTCAAGAAAACTCATCTTCATGAGTTCAAATCTGGATTCAGACACTAGTTGGTGACCCTGGGCAAGTCACTTAACCCTAATTGCCTCTGTTTCCTCATCTATAAAAATGAACTGGAGAAGGAAATGACAAACCACTCCTGTATCTTTGCCAAGAAAACCACAAATGGGGTCACAAGATTAAAAGGAAGTCTAGAGTGGAGTGCTCCAATGATCTGTCCTTGATGTCATTCTGATTAACATAGAATCATAGATTGAGGTCCTTCCAAATACTTCATGTTACAGATAAGGTAACTGAGGCACAGGAAAATTAAGTAACCTGCTCAGGATCATGCGATTAGTAAGTGTCTAAGGCAGAATGTGAATCCAAGTCTTCCTGACTCCTAAGTCCAGGAGTAAATATAAAGTCTTACAACAGGGTTCAAAATCTAGCTTTTGCAAGAACAAAATAGGTGTATGATTAGAGAACAGTTTATATCAGGAATCAACAAACCACACCCTGTGGGTCAAATCTGGCTGTTTTTGCATGGTCAGAGAGCAAACATTCTGATTTTGTGGGTCATATAAAAAGAGACAGCCAGATGAATTAGGCCTGCAAGCTGGAGTTTGTTCACTCCCCTGGTGTAGATGAAAAAGATCTGCCAGTTAGAGAACTATGTATTCAATAGGAAATAAGCTGAATATAAATCTACCACTACCCCCCCACCCAAGAAAAAAATAGTAACTCAATTTTAGATTTTGTTAAAAGAACTCTGCTATCCAAGACAAACAAGCTGATGGTCTTTCTGTACTCTGCCCTAGTCAAATATCAATAACACCATTTTTATTTTATATCAAACATTATAGGAAGGACTTTAATAGACCAAGAAGTGCCCAGAGAAGAGCAACCACAATGATGGAGACTCTGCTGTGTGAGAATCAGATGAAGGAACCACAGCTCTTTTGGTCTAAAGGAGAAAAGATGAGGGTGGGAAGGATTTGATGGCTCTATCCAAGTATTTAAAGGGTTGTCATGTGGGAAAGGTTCAGGCTTATTCTGCTTGGCTCCAAGACATTATGAAAAAACAATCATGACAGGAAAGAAAGAATCAGTCCTCACATGGCCACCTGTACATTGAATGGAGAATACTAATTATGTTATTGTGATGTATTTATCAAACTTTGTGATCCTTATTTCTGATCAAGTAGAGAAGTATTTTCTCTAATCGCTCCTCAATGGAAGTAGAGATGGCAACTTTTTACTAACCATTTTTATCCAGCTACAAGACTGACTAGGAATTTGTTTCCTATACAATTTTTATTCCCCAAAAAAGTATAGTGTAGGTGTTCATAGCCATTTTTTGTGTGTGGTAGACTATCTGGGGGAGACTATGGATCCCTTCTCAGAATAATTAAAGTAAGTAGATTTTTTTAAAAATTTAGATAAGTAGAAGAAATGCTAAATTTCAGTTATAGCTTAGTGAAAATTAAGATGTAATTTTTTCCCCTTCCAAGTTCACAGATTCCCTGAAGTCTATCCATTGACCCCATTTGGGGACAACAGATCCCAAGTTAAGAAGTCCTAGTCTATTAAAGGTTCAATGTCTTGTGGCTCCAAAGACCTAACAGCCTTAAAAAATTCAGGAACTGAGATTTTGAATCCTGCTTTAACTATTCACACTAGCTGCGTAATCATGAGGAAGTCACTTCATATGCCATAATTGCTTGAATTTCTCCATCTGAAGGACAGCTGCAGAGAGATTAGATAATCACTCCTATTTCAGGCTATCTTATTCATTTCAGCTATTCCCCCTTTTCACTCCTGTCCCCAGGTGGTTTGACTGACTTTAATTAATGTTATTTTATTTGCACTTGTGCCCTGAGGCTAGTGTTCCAAAAGATACAATTTTGTAAGTCAGGGAAAAAATTAATTCACCTAAAAATCTGTATACCCTGAAACTCTGGTGCAGTAGGGTTCGTGGATAGCTCCACAGTTGCTGTGGAATTTACTGAAGAAACATTAGAAAAGCAAGTGATCAAGAGAGAACCCAGGACCTACCAAAAAGTCAAAATAGCCAAGAATGGCCTCATGGCCACAGCTTCGATGCCAGCCTGGGAAATAAAGATGAAAAGCCACCAGTAGTGCTCACCAGAGAGGAAATGACACATATTCTCTTTGTTGGCATGAGAGGACATTTTAGCTCATAATAGTTACTTCTGCTCTAGTCAGTTTGGCTTTATGCATAGGTGCAGAAGGTAGTTGCCTATACGGCATATTTTGAGAGGTACTGGAAAAGCTGTCTGCACAGCCCAAATTATCTACTCCAAACAGCTAGTTTGCCACTGGCTCCTGAAAGTCACTGAATAATAAACTCAGAAATGGAAGGGAGCAGGGTACAATCGTTTAGGTGTCCTAAATTCAAATTCTAGCTGTTTATTTTTTCATCTCTGTCACTTTGGGCCATTTATTTAACCAATTAGTCATGGATTAAATGACTAATTAGAGGCCTCAGTTTCCTGATCTACAAAGCTCTAATTATTAGGATGGTCTTCCATAATCTGCCTTCCTATACATTCCACACATTGGTCTTAATCCTTCTCTTTGGAGCTACCCATAACAAATCTAATCCATCTTCCACATGAGATGCTTTCAAATATTTGAAGGCAACTATCATGTCCCTTCTAAATCTCCAAGATAAACATTTCTAGTTTTTCCAACAAGCCTTCATATGATGTGGTTTCTGACCTCACCACTCAACTTTCAGCCCATAGAATGTGCTTATTTGTTCCTTTTGAAATGTGCTGTCTAAAACTGAATGCATTAGCCTTGTGACCTTGGGCAAGTCACTTAACCCCAAGTGCCCTGCCTACCCCCCTCCAAAAAAAAGCAAAAAAGTAAAATAAAATAAATTAAAATAAAACTGAATGCACTTCTTCAGATATACAAAATAAACTAATAAGCTATTGGTAGTCTCAGTAATACAGCAGCCTACAAAATAAACCCATAAAGTGGTTAGCATTTCTATAGAACAATAATAACAACAAAGAGGAAATTGCAGGGATATCCCACTCAAAATTACAAAGTTTATGAAATATCTCATGATCAACCTATCAAAACACACTCCAGACATCTATAAATGTAATTGAAAATGCTCTTTGCAGAAATAAAGGAAGATTTAAACAGTGGAGGGATATTCATTACTGATAAATGTATCATCCCTGTGTAATAAAAACAATTACTATACAACTTAGATGAATTTATGGATTTAATGCTATATCAATGAAACTACCAAGGAGCTGGAGTTCATACCAAAAAATAAAATAATAACAAATTTTATCCAATGGAATAAAGGGTTTAGAAACTCTAGGGAATTAATGTTTTGTATTAAGAAAGAGGGGAACACAGTGCTACAAAACTCTAATTATGCTATACGATGGTAACCAAAACTATTTGATACATGTTAAAAGTAGAAAAGTAGGTCACTGGAATAGACTAGAAAAACAGGAAAAGGAAACAAACAAGCTCAGCTGCCCAGTATTTGATAATACTCAGCCCACATCAGGACTCCACAGAATCCTTCTCATCCTTTTCTCTTACCTCATTATCAACCTATTAAACCTCTCCTCAACTCTCCTCATTGGTAAGTCTTTCCTCAGGGGTACCATTTCAGAAGGTCCCCAACCATGATTTACCTCCACTCATGCTTGGACTCTCAGGAATCCTCATCCTCACCTACCACATAACCCTTCCTAATCTCATCTTTCCAATTCCCCTTTATGTTTTCTCCCATTAGATGGTAAACTCCTTAAGCATAAAGAAATCTTGCTGATCTGGACTATCAATCCTCAACATTTCGCATATGTAGCTATAAAGGGCTTGTGTGATTTCATTAGTAACCTTTCTCTTTTTGCATTGAATTCAAGGATTCATGTGATTTTATTAGTAACCTCATTTTTTTTAATTTATGCATTTATTTTGCCTTTTTTATGGAGGGGAGAGGGCAGGGCAATTGGGGTTAAGTGACTTGCCCAAGGTCACACGGCTAGTAAGTATTAAGTGTCTGATGTTGGATTTGAACTCAGGTTCTCCTGACTCCAGGGCTGGAGCTCTATTCACTGCACCACCAAGCTGCCCTTACTAACCACATTTTTATTTTTACATTCGCAACCAACATTCGCAACTATACGAAGTGGAGGAAAACAACGAGAAGTAATCACTTCACTGGTCCTGTTCACCCTACACTTGTAAAGAGCAACCCATGTATTCGTCATACATTTTTATTGTTTGCCTTTAAAAATCAAGCTTTGCATTATAATTTTGTCCCAAAGCATAGTGAAAGTCATTTGGGCTCTAAGGTGATGTCAAAATCTCAGCAATCTCAGGATCTTCTAACAGCAGTGACTAAAGTCCCATCAACCTCTCCCGTGGTTTTCAGAGGGTAGTCAAGGTTGAAAGATTTACAGCAATAGAGTATATAGTACAATGCCCTCATACCACCATCTGAAGGTCAGATGCAGGTTAAAAAATGTTTCCGTTTTAAGAATTTTATTTACTTTACATTTATGGTACCGTAGATTTTATGTGTTATGGAAAGTAAATACAGTCTGAAATCAATGTTTTTGCTGAGATGTTAGCATAAAACATCACAGGATTCTAGGGAATTACCCATGAGAAAAAATTACAAATTGTATTTTGTGTATTGACTTGTGTGGGTTATTCCATGGTTAGATTATTGTGTTTGGAAAAGTGTATATAATCAGAATTAATAATTTTTTATAAAGAATTGTATGCAGAAAAGTATATTTTCAGCAATCTCTTGTAAAAGATTACAGTTTTTGGTGGCCGCAGGAGCCTAACCCCTTGTTTCCCATAGGTTCAATGTAATAACATTTGTGATTTTTACTTTTGTGCTATTTTCTAGGAACATTACCCCTGCAAAAGTTGAGGACTGACTGAAGTTGTATCCCCAGTTTTTAGTATAGTGCCCATTTAGTCAATAACAAAATGCCTGGGGAAGGATTGCTTACTCAACAAAAACTACCAGGAAAACTAGACAGTACTTTGGCAGAAATTGGGTTTAGACCAGTAATTTGTAACACTTGTCATAATAGATTCCTTACATCTTTTTTTTTAAGGAAAAAGGAAATACAACTTTCACAACTATGGCTAGGCTGAAACTTAATGAAAGTGAAGTAAAAGAATGGATAAAAGATACTCTTTACTACATAAAATTTAAAAGCATTTGCACCAACAAAATGAATGCAGCTGGGATAAGAAGGGAACTAGTCATTTGGGGGAAAGTGTGTCAAATATACTTAATAAAACTGATATCCAAAGTCAAGAGAAAATTAAGACAACAATTAGGAACAAAAATTATTCTCTGATGGTCAACAAATATACATAATTTTCTAAAGAATATCAACTAACACTAAAACAATTAACAACTAAAAGAATTTCAATTAACACTCATAGTAAAGATGCCTCCAAATCACCATAAACAAGAGAAATGAAAACTAGCATAGTTCTGAAATTTTACCTCATTTCCAATGTGTTAGAAATGATGAAAAAAGACAGAAACTATCAATGCTGGAGGCACACTAATAAAATGCTGTTGAATTCTGTGAATTGGTCCCAAGCATCCTGAAAAATAGAAATTGGAATTATTCAAGAAAATCCATGGGGGTGGAGCCAAGATGGCAGTGTAGAAGCAACAAGGTTCCACAGATCCCATAGCCACCTCAAATACCCATAAAATATTACTCTAAAGAAATTTTAGGGCTCCAAAACTCACAAAAATACACAAAAACACATCTCCTGCTGGAGGCAGCTGGGCAGGAAGGGCTCCTTCAGAATGAGAGTGGAGCAAATGGAAGCAAACGACTTTTCAAGAAATCAAGATACTATTAAACAGATACAAACAAACAAAAAAAATAGAAGGCAATGTGAAATATCTTCTTGAAAAAAACACTGACCTGGAAAATGGAAGCAGGAGAGACAATTTAAAAATTACTAGACTACCCAAAAGCCATGATCAAAAAAAGAATCTAGAAAGCATCCTTCAAGAAATTCTCAAGGTAAACTGCCCTGATATTTTAGAACCAGAGAGCAAAATAGAACTTGAAATAATTCACCAATTACCTCTTGAAAAAGATCCCCAAAAGAAAACTCCTAGGAATGCTATCGCCAGGTTCCAGAGTCCCCAGATCAAGGAGAAAATATTACAAGCTGCCAAGAAGAAACAATTTGAATACTGTGGAAACACAATTAGGATAACCCAGGATCTAGCAGCTTCTACATTAAGTGATTGAAGGGACTGGAATATGATATTCCAGAGATCAAGGAAGCTAGGATTAAAATCAAGAATCACCTACCCAGCAAAATTGAGTATAATGTTCCAGGGGAAAATATGGTCATT
>CM053597.1:58954049-59014637 GCA_028646575.1 Pseudocheirus occidentalis
GCAACACACAGTTAAAAGACAACTCTACAAGTCTCAGAATGGAAGGAGATGTCTACATTCAGGGAAAGATCTAGAAAGACCAGAGTTTAAATGGAGACTGAAGCAATACATGCTATCATTCTTTTCTATGTTTGGTTTTGTTTCTCTTTTCCCATTGTTCACTCCACTGGATACAATGCTTATACAACCAGACTATTGTACAATGTGAAAGAGTTTGCAGATCCTATACATGATTGTATGCCACCATGGCAGGGATGGGGGGTGGGGAGGAAGGGGAGAAAAATCTGAAACTCAAGTGATTCTGGAACTGAATCTTGTAAATTAAAAGTAAGCAAACAAGTCAATTAAAAAATGAAAATAAAAAAAAATTTTAAAATGGGGCTAACAAAAACCTGCAAGTACCTGTATGCTGGCACTCTTGGGAAGGTTGACTTTGTAAACTCTCAAGTTTAATGTGAAGGTGAGTTATTCTTCTCTGCCTTCGAGGTTCAGTTTAGATACCATCTACTCTCCATGAAATCTTCTCTGTCTACTCCACTGAAAATAGATCTCTCTCTCTCCAGTTTCAAATTCCTTATAACATTTTATCTGGATATTTCCCCTGCTCTTGCCAGAGTCTCCCATGGTAAGCTAGATTTGGACTTAGGAAGACCTGAGTCAGAATCTTGCCTCAGATTCTTATTAGCACTATAAGCCTGAGCAAATCATTTAACATCTTTTAGTTTTCTACTTTTGTAGATAAGCAAAAATAAATATAATAATCGCACCTACTTCACAGATTTGTTGTGAAGGTAAAATGAGATAACGTGTAAAATTGTGTATGAGTTCTAGCTACGTCACTGTCATTGGTCTGTTCTTTTTTATCACCAATGATTGTATTTTTATTTTTTGCAAAGTGTTCTTTATACCTTATCTCATTTGTAATAACCAGCTTACAGTTAATTAGTACAGGTCTTATTTTCCTCATTTAAAGATGAGGAAACTGAGAATTAAGAGATTTTGTGATGCCAAGTTGCATAGCTACCAAGTATTAGAGGCAAGACTCAAATTCAGATGTTCCTGATTTCAAGAGCACTCCTTTTGTAGCTGTGTCTCAGTTCCCTCTCCCACTCCCCCATTAGACTGTTAACTCCTTGAAGGCAGGAGCTATATTATATTTCAGTCTTTGTATTTCTGCTACTTAGCAAAGTGCCTTGCACATAGTAGGTAGTTAAAAATGTTTGTTCAATTATATAATGTTAGGTAAACATGTGGTGTTGTACCTTAGTGACTTCCTTTATTAAGTGGGATGAATTCTTTCTTGACATACTTCATGTGAAAGTTCACTATGATGTTTCTACAGTATACAAAAGGAAAACACAAGTGGTATAATACACCCATTAACATATTTTGGTGTATACATACCCTCTTTTTTCCTTCTCTTTCTCCTATTAAATGTGTCAAATACCCCAAATAAGTATTATTAATTACTTCCCAACTTTGTTCAGTGATAGCACCCAATCCAGAAAGACAGAAATAATGTATTTGTCAAATTGTACAAATTAGAGACCCCATGGAATGAAAGAATTCTTAGAGAATTCTCTCTGCCCTTTCATTGGCTGGTTGCAGATGCTGAGAGCTTATTTGGAGAGTCCCACAGCTTCTCTCACTGTGTGCCCCGTGGAGTGTACAATATCCCCTGCTACTGGTTTGAAATGGCTTCCAGGAGGTAGCTGACCAGGAGGCCTTTCCCGGGGACATGGGAGCAGTCAAGCAACTTTTGTTTGCATGGTCCAGGGGAGCCTCTTCAATGTGCTGTCACTAGCAACAATTTTCCTGCTCTCCATTGCCCATCCCTGTCCTCCACTTCTCGCTGGCTAAAGCCTGAGGCTAGCTCTCTAGAATAAATGAAAAATGTGGGCCTCTTCCTGTCTCCCATTCCACTCTCCCTCCTTGTCTCCGACCTTCTGTTCTTTTGTATCTTCTCTTTAGCTCTAAATTTTGGGAAGTGAAGAACAAAGATTAGATGGAATTTGTGGCCTGGCTTCCCTGACTTTGCCTGAAAATGTGACCTTCACAATCCTCAAAGACCAAATGTTACCCAAACTGTGTTTGAGTAGCTCTCTCTTGCCAGAAAAACAAACATACCGTTTTCCTTTTTGAAAGACTTTGAGAAGGTCTGAGTAGGGGAGGCTAAGTGGTGCAGTGAATAGAACACCGGCTCTGGCGTCAGGAGGACTGAGTTCAAATCCGGCCTCAGACACTTAACACAAAAACTAGCTGTGTGATCTTGGGTAAATCACTTAACCCCAATTGCCCTCCAAAAAAACAAAACAAAAAACCGAGTGTGAGAGGGTCTGAGTAGCAAAATGAAATATTGAACCTGAGAAAGAAATGTTTAAAAATCTTTTTTCATTGCTATGAGGAGAAAAGGTGCTTCCTGGACCACATTCAATGTATCTGGGTTGTAAGATTGGTTACATTTCTCTAACTAGCTGGGGTAACTTGAGCACCCGCGAGGATTGATAATCCACACTCTGGATAACCTTCCCCTGAATTTAGTGTGCCATCTCTGTATAATTATTGGGTCCTATCTTGACAGGTGAATAAAACTCCATTCTCAATATAAACCAGGGATCTGGGACACACACACACTCGTACACACACACAATGTAATATATGTATATACATTTGTATACATAGGTATGTATGTGTGTGCATATGTCTACACATTTCACAAAGAATCACAAAGTATACACGAGTATATATTATATATATGCAGCATACAACACATTGTAATATATGTATATACACATAAATGTATATGCATACATGTATGTGAACATATTGTACACATGTAACAAAAACCATGAAGTATACACAAATACATGCATGTGTGTACATATACCCACATGTACATATACTATACAATCTATGTATATACATATACATGGACAATGAATGTGTGTACATATATACACATTTCACAATGAATCGGAGTATACAATCCACCTGTGTATATATGGACATGTATTATACACACATGCAATCACACGGACGTATACCAAATATACTATATAATATGTGCACACACATGTACAATACATGTATATATGTATAGGCACATATTTCACAAATAATCACAAAGCATGTATATAGCGATCTTTTTTTTTTAAACGGACAATTCTTCGGGGACTGAGGTACTAGTAAGAGAATCCCTGCTTCAGAGCAACAAATGAGATCTCCTTGATCTCCTTCTTGCTACCTTCTGACTCTGTAAGGAGGTGAAAGGAAAGGAGGTAGAGCTCTACTACATGTTACCAGGTTAGCAGTTATTAGAAATATTTGTTTGGGGAAGAATTTGCCTCTGTTTTTTAGTGTGAGACAATGGGATTACCAGCGTATTCCATTCATCCATTTATCAGATACCAAGGGACTCTTGATTCCTGAAAAAAAAAAAAGCAGTTTGCAAAATGGTACCTTTGTGGTCTGGGAAAACAAAACAAAACAAAACAAAACAACCTCCCCAGAATTGGCTACTGTATTACGGGTGTAGTTTACTTCTGTGAGAAGATTTTAGCTATGAATGGACTTACGTCTGTGATAAAGGTAACCTTTTAAATTATACGTCTTTTTCTTCCCCTCATTTACTAAATGAGGAAACTGTTTCCCTGATTGTCTGTCTGTAGAGCATGTCCATGTAGCTGATCAAACATGTGTTCATAGTAATGATCCCAATCAGAAAGTTAGCATGCTGTACAATTTAATAGTAGGAGCAAATTATGTTTGATTTCCCCTGATAGATAAGTGGACCTGTATACAACAAAAGATTGGTTGTTCTTGTTTCCTGTCTCTACTCCCATTATGGCTGGATGTGCGCATGTCAGCAGATGGGAAGAGTTTCATCTTTCCACTTAGCCTGTAGTCCTTTAGTCTATTGTTTGCAATTCTCTCTCTGTTTTTGCTCATGATATTCCTTATTCAGGAATTTCTCCCTTCACCTTGTCGTTTTCCCCACCTGCTCTACCCATCCAACCCCTAGTCATTTTTTAGGTCTTCCTTAAATGTCACCTCTTTCACAAAGCTTTCTCCGATTCCCCCTAAGCCAAAAGTAATCTCTTCTTCCTCTGAGGATTTTATACCTTTGCTACGTGTCTCAGTCTCTCCTCCCTTCATGTTTGTTTTTCTAACTGCAAGCCCTTTAACTTGATTTCATAAACACCAATGGTTTCTTGTTGTCATCAGTCTTCATCATCATGGATTTTCACTCAGTGCCTTAATAAAAAGAAAATCAAGCAGCTCAATTTCAACTTCTTCATTATAACAATTTTGCATAGTTTTTTGTTGTTGTTAAAGAAATTTTTATACATAATTACTACACAAAAGCATATATAGGCTTACAATTACAAAGGAAATAGCTAAAAATTCACAGAAGTCTTGGAAGTCAACTCTGGTCATCTTTGGTATCATGTAGGAAACTAAGCTAGAATCCACGTCAGTCTTCCCTTTATAGCCTGACTCTATATCTGGTCTCCTGATTGAATTTTCATTTGTCTCCAGGCCCCACATCTCATCCTGTTAGTTAGTTGGCCTGTATTGGATGCTTGATTGAGTTGTGTTGTTGTTGTTCAGTCTTGTCCAGCTTTTCATGACCCCATTTGGGATTTTCTTGGCAAATATACTGGAGGGGTTTGCCATTTTCTTCTCCTGCTCACTTTACAAATGAGGAAATTGAGGCAAACAGGGTTAAGTGACTTGCCCAGGGTCACACAGCTAGCAAGTTTCTGAGGCCAGATTTGAAATCAGGTCCTCCTGCCTCCAGGTGTAGTTCTCTATCCACTGCACCACCTAGCTACCCCAGAAAAAATACCTTAGAAGTCATCTGTTCTTTACAAATGAAGTTGTAAAGGAGGCTGTACAAACCCAGAGACCTTGTGCTGTGCCCATGGTCACATGTGTATTAAAGAACAACATTTTAATTCAATCGTAGGTCCCAGGACTCCAAGTTCAATGCCAATGTTCTCTCTGCTAAATTATGTATTCCTTCCTGTTTCCCCCAGGACCTTGCTTCAGACTAACTGAAATCCTCTCTACCTTCTAAACCAACATCTTTTCCTGAAGTCTCTATTTCTCTGCTCACAGAATTCCCCGTTCCTGTAATGTTCTGTCTTCTCTTCTTTACTTCCCACCCACCTCACATGCCACCTGCTTCCAGAAAGCCACCTTTGATCTCCTACCAGTAACAAACTTCCCTCTGGAGAAATCATGTGGTACCTTATTTAATTACTCTACAGTGGACTTATCATAGTGTGGTATAACTAAATGCATTGATGCCTTATCTTCTTAAGCTGCAAGCTTCATGAGGGCAGGTTCTATGTCTTGGTTAAACTTTATATCTTCTCCATAACTTAGCACTGCACTCTACACACAGAAGGTACTTAATGTTTGTAGTTAGTCCGCTCAAATAGCCAGTTCCTATGGGATGTAAGGAGTGGCTAGATAGCTCAGTGGGTAGAGTATCAGGCCTGGGGTCAGGAAGATCTCCGTTCAAATCTAAACTGAGACACATACTAACTGCGTGAACCTGAACAAGTCACTTAACCCTGTTTGCCTAAGTTTCCCTATCTATGAAATAAGCTAGACATGGAAAGTCACTGCAGCATCCTTGTCAAGAAAACCCTGATGGGGTCATGAAGAGTTGGTCATGACTGAAGCAACTGAACAATAGCAAAAATGGGACATAGATCATTGCACGTGAATTCGAGTTCTCTATGCTGCAAAGGTTCATAGCTGGCTGTATTTTTTTTTCCTGTTCAAAGTCTGGAGAATTTGAACTTCCCAACAATCTAGTTTCCAGATTCATTTCTCAACTCATTGGTGAAGTAGAGGTAACAGACAGGTCACCTCTTTCCTAGATGGATAAATATAACTTGGGTGATCAGGTCCACCTATTTCCCTGTCTATGCTATATATCTATCCTAAACATAGCAATTTATAGGGGAATGGCTTTCTAGAACTCTCTTCAATGCAGGTTTATAGTAGGAAAAATCTTTAGAATACGCTAACACCAAGCACCAGCAGATTCCCCAAAAATGCTACTGTGAACAGCTTTTAAGGTTCAGATTGCACAGTATAGTGAACACTCTGCTTATTCCGTTACAAATCAAGGCAAACATTCACAATATATCACAATCTAATATTCACAACATTAAATCTTATCACAGAAAGTCACAATATAGTGTTCATAACAGCTTAACATTAGAATGGTCACTCAGTTTTTACTACAGTGACCACAATATTTAGAATAAGGAATGAAATAATAATCTGGTTTCTCTAAGTGAAACCCTTTTCACTTAATCATTCAATCAATTCACAATATTTCAATCTTCCACTCATGGGGCAACCCTGAACTCAGTCAGTCACTAATCTAGATTCACAATGACTAAATATCATTAATCACTAGTGCAGTCATTAGAAAAAAACACACAAACCCCTCACCCCTTGGTGTCCAGCAAACCTCAGTTTCATCCAAGGAGGGGCCTTTTCTTCATTTTGACTCTGAGTGGTGTCTCTGATTCCCTGGATCCCCTTCCATGGTACCAACTTCCTCCTGAATCTACCAAACAGTCACCTGGATTCAGAAGTAGATAGCTGCCAGGTTCTTTTCTAGTCCTCAGGGCAGACCCTGGCACACACTGAAGTTCACAGGGTCCAGCACATCTCAAACCCTTCACCACTTCTCTTGCCTGGAACTCAAGGATCAGCCAGGCCATGAACAGACAAAGTCTTATCTTGGTCATGCTTCTTCAGTCCTCCGGCTCAGCTCCCAGATGCTGGGACAATCCTGCTTCCTCCAACAGGAGCCAACAGAAGGAAGATTCCCATTCTGTCCCTCTGTCTCTGGAATTCTTTATATACACACACTGGCCTCCTGTCTCAGCCAATCCTCTTCTTCCACGTCAAAAGGGGAGTTCATGCCTTCTCAACAGTGGGACAGAGTTCACACTTTCCACACTTAGCCCCAAGTTGCTAAGAGCTAGGTATCTGCTAAACTGATTACTGTTACATATACCCATCAATAAGGTACACTTCCCTTTATGCTTCCTTCTTTTTCTGCCCCTGAGTAGAGACAGATTCATGGCATCCCAAGGTCTCTTAATGAATTTTCACACTTGATTTTCTAGTTATTCTGTGTACCTGTCTAATAGCTTCTACTGGATTGCAGTAGGTCATGGACAGTGTCTTCTTTATCTTAACATCCCTCACAAGGCCCAGCCCACGGCCTTGTACAAAGCAGCTACTCAAAAATATTTGTTGAATGAATGAAATTCTTGATGAAGGTCACAGGAATGAAAAGAATAGGGAGTAGGGTCAGAGTACCAAGGTTGAAACTATATAAAAATGAGCCTAAATTCTACTGGAGGAAGATGAAGGCAGGGAGCTGGAAATTGGCTGGCGACAGCAATGTCACAAGCCCTATGCCTCTGTCTATTTCAGAATTTGTCTTCCTTACTTAAGGAATCTAGATACCCCGACTCCCCCTCCCCCTTCACAGTACATTGTGGTACTGGTAGGTACATGATTCTGGACAAGTTACACACTCTAGTCTTCAGTTTCCTTTTATATGAAATGGAAATAATCATGCCTTCTTTACCTTCCTCCATTGTTATTGTGAGCCTCCACAGGGGTGAAATGTATAAAGTTTTTTTGTCAACTTTAAATCACTATGTTCTTGTATATTAGGCCGTTACAGATTTTTTTCCCCTCAAAAGACAGAGCTGCAAAGTCAGGGCATCCAGGTACACATAGAGATACCCTAAATCAAAGCTCTCAAGTTACTAGATCTGGAAGCTTTTTGTTGCCTATGTGAACACAGAAATATAGTCCAAAATTTATTTAAAGCTGGTTTTTGCACTCTCAGCACCAAGCTCCATGCTGTAGCATAGAACTCTGTAATATTTAGGGGAAACTATTTACCACCAGTGACTCAACTTGGTCTCTACTCCATCATGCCTGCCCTAGAATAAGGGGATCTCCTGAAATCTCATTACCTGAAGTCTTATCACCATGTAGAATGACTTTATTTTTGATACTCAATCACTTCTCACATCCTTCAGTTTCTTCTCCTTTGCTTGGAGTGGTGGACATTGGAGCAAGATACTCCTCCTAAAGCCTTTCTCCATAGAGGCCTCCAACCTTTCAGGTAACTCCATTTTCCATAAAAAACTTGGCTTAATTTCAGCTCTATGGATCATTATGCCCCTATGTAGGGTACCCTTTGGTGCCTCCTTTCCTTTTCAGTTCCCTTTCATGTATTGCATTTTCCATTAGATTGTAAGCTCTATGAAGGCAGGGGCTGGCTTCTTATTTGTTTTCCCGGAACTTAGCACAGTGCCTGGCAGATAGTAGACACTTTGAATTGAATTGAAACAGCAGTTTCTCATCTCTGAAAAAGGCTATTCTAAGAAATGTTTAATCCTATGTGGGTATAGAATCTAGGTAGGTATAGGATCATGGCTTTAGAGCTGGAGGAATCCATAGAGACCATTTAAATCCAACATTTTACAAAAGAGGAAACAGACTTAGCCTCAAGTGCCTTGTCCAAGGTAATAAAGCTAGAAAGGGTCAGAGATGCAGTTTTAACCCAGTTCTTCCTGACATGAAGTCCTGCACTCCATGCATGCTGCCACTTCAAAGCAGGCCAGCGTTCACTGTCTCTAATCTCCTTCCCCTCTTGATATTAATGATCTCTCTAAAGAGAATCCACTTTTGATTTTTCTGCTCCCTGCAACAATAATAACAACAGCTAGTGTTTATATAGAGCTTTAAAGATTGTGAAACATTTTCCAATTATTATCTTATTAGATCCTTACACCAATCCTGGGAGAGAGGTGCTATTTTTAATCCCCATTTTACAGATGAGGAAACAGAAGTAGACAGAGGTTAAGTGACTTGCCCAGGGTCATTCAGCTAGTATGCATCTGAGGCAGGTTTCACACTTAGGTTGGTCTGACTCTGAACCTAGCCCTTCTAAGCACTGTACAACCTCATTGCATCTTGCTATCTGTCTGATCACATACTTTAAATAATGGTAAATTAATTTCCTGATGTGGCATTCTTCTTCCTGATATGTGTGTAGTGCTTCTGAATTCAAAGTACTCTATATACTGTCTCTATATTATATACTCTCTCTCTCTCTCTATATATATATACACATACATACATACATACATATATATATACTCTCTCTATATATACACACTCTCTATATATTATTTCATTTGAGCCTCCCAATAAATCACCTTGAGAATCAGGTACCTCTGCATCCCTGTTTTGCTGATGAAGAAGCTGAAGGTGTCTCTGAGAAGGTTAGCTACTTACTAATGATGGCATGGGTAGTAAGTACATGAGGCAGAATTTTCACTCAGATCTTACTGACTCTTGAGTCCAGACCTTTAGCTACAGTTGCTTTCTGATTCTGCTCTCCTGTGCTACCTTTAGCTTCAAGAGAGATTTTGGAGTCAGCCAAGATGGGATGAGGGGCTAAGCCGCTTTATTTGTTTCCTGATGAATGTAATAGCCACGGTTCTTCATGCTGGGAAAAGGCCATCTTGGTGCACTTAGTGACAGACCGGAGCAAATGTTTGGCTCATGTTTTACGTGCTAGAGCCGAAGCAACGCAAAGAATGTACGCTTCTAAATAACTAATTATTCACTGTCGCTCAAAATACAAATGACAAAGCTAAGCAGTCCTGGCACATTGTTTCAAGTCTTCAGACAAATATCTCCCGTGCTGTGGCTACGCATTTATTTAATTCCCGGTGCAAACACTCCACATTCTCTTGTCTCATACTTTGGTTCTATAAATATGATCGTCCAATTGTATTCAGAGACACTTGTTCTCCGCTTTTATTTCTGGCCGCTCTGAAAAACAGCAGCAACAGAGAGGAAGAAGAGGAATCTTTTTGAGGAAACAAGGTTGACATTTGAACCTGACAAATTTAAAAATGCCTTAAGCAATTGAGGGTGGGCTGAGGTCAAGAAAGGCTTTGTAGGTTCATTTGATATAGTTGTCAGCATAATAAGGTTTCAAAAGTCCCTCCCTTCCTCCCCTTCCCCAAAGTCTGGTGACCCAAGAATCAGTTTTCCAAAAAGGAAGAATTCTGTACTCGGACACAGTGGGCATGTACATTTCTGTGGTCTTGGATTTGTCTTGCCTTTGAGGAAGCTATTTACAGTTTTCGCTCAGTGGGATAGTTTTATAAGCCAACCCTCTCATTTTTATGAGGGTCCCCAGGGAGAAAGCAGTTATACAATTTTACTCCAGTACACCAACTTCAGGGAAGTCCAAACAATGTAAAGTAGGCCATGCAGTCTAATAAAGCAGGCAACACGGTAAAGTCGTGATTTAAGTTCACTTTGGCAGTGACCTGGCTTATTACGATAAGATAGTAGATTGAATAGATCCTGCTTAGAGAAGAGGGAAGGGGGGGGGGTTGTGGAATGAACCAGGGAGTGAGGGGGGAATAAATAATTCATGGTGCTCCTTCCAGAAACTGTAAGTTAAAGGGTTGGAAATCTCGTTATCAGAAAAAAGGACCAAAATTCCATTTCTAGCCTGCCCTCTCAAATTATTTTGCAGATTTGTCTGTTGAGGGAAATGACACCCTTGCCCACCAAATATTTGGTCAGCAATCCATCATCAATACAACAAGCCTTTCAGATCTTAATGCCCTTCTCTATCATGTGTCAGAAGGAGCCAACTTTTCCCTAGTGAACCTGTCAAGCCTGAGGTCTCTGGGTGTGCATGTATTTACAAATGGGCTTGCTTGGCTTTGACTTCATAAGAAGACAGGGTTAATTATGAACTAGACTATGGATCTGAAATTTATCAGCAGGCTAAGTAGCTGGTGACTGCCACAATCAGAGTTGGCAGCGAGGAAATGAAATGGGACTTATTTACATTTAGAGTGATGCCCGGCTTCTTAATCACCTCAAAGCATTTAAAAATTAACTTTACTATCAACAGCTCGAGAGGCATAATGAACCCTGGGAGGGAGTTTGCTTTACTTTCATTTTTTTTTCTGGAGCTGCCTATTCACTTCTATTAGTGTGTGCTCTCCGTCTTTCTGCTAAACCCTAGAAAGTTTCTTTCTAATTCCATTTCTCTAAATAACACATGGTCAATTTGGCAAGCTTTAGGAGAATGCCACTCCCTATAACCAAACCCCAAAGACTACTGGGGATGTAAGTTCAGTGAAAGACAAGAAGGACCCTGGCAAACCTAGTACTGTTTTTAATTTCTTATATGTATGGTTCCATTTATAAGGATGATCATTTTTTTTTGGTGGAAATGACTTGTTACTCATTGATGACACATGTTATACAAGAAAGCAGATTCAATTATCTCTTCATACACTTGATTTAACCCTTTTAATGAGAGGAATGAGTCTATTTTAGGTAAGTAACTGGCTTATATAACCTGATGATTCAGTCTGGAAAACCCAATTGGCTATGAAGTAGACATAGTCTGTATAAATTCTCATGCAGAGTAGGGATAGACAAGCAGCATTAGTTTGAGTGTACTATAGCAAAATCTTCAATTTCACATGCAATTCTTGGAATCTAGCTGATGCTTCACTTTTGAAGGTATTTTCACATGATTGAATTAGTGTAACTGAAAAAACCACAATGGTGGGAGTGGGGTAGCTGTTGGTGAAGAAGGAAAAAGAAACTAAGTTTTGAAATGTTCTGTCCAATATAAGGAGACTTGTATTTGTGTTCCATTTTATTTAAGAATTTATTAGCATGGATTTCTATTTTCCAGATTTCTTTCAAAGCATGAGTGCTTGGCACGTTTCCTTGTCCTCATTTTTCTACTGAATTCTAGTTGAAACCACAAGATTTTCAAAAATGGTCTGTTTGGTACATGGAAAGAAAGAAAAGTCTCTCCTTATCTCTAGGGTTTGCTTTCTCCTCTCTCTCCCTCCTCTCCCACAAGTAATGAACTGCCTTCCAATTTAGCTGGAAAACATAATGTATAGAGTCCAGGCTGAGAATGAGATTGCATTGGTTTTCTGGGCTGCTGAATCTCACGCCTGACTCCTGTTGAGCTTTCTGTACAACAGAACCCCTTAGTAGTTTTGCAAAATGTGAACCATACTTTGCCTATATTACTCCATTCCTCCCTCCAATCTTTTATTGTGTCCTTCATCTAGATCTTTATACTTTATGTGAAAGTAGACCAAAAATGAGAATTTACCAAGACTGATACAAAAACTAATTCTTTTTGTTTCATTTACATATGGCTACACAAAATATTTCATTTAAAGGGATTGTACATTATCTATTCAATAAATTTACTATTGTGTGATAGCCACTGTGGGTAATGATCATGCCCTCCCCTATATGGGGTCTGTTTGTTTGCTGGAGGAAAATGAGTTTGTGAGGCTGGTTTCCAGAGCTGCAGCTCCTAACCACTGAAAGCAGCTAACAGCTGCCCTGAATGGAAGGCATTGGCTGGGCTCTAAGAACCTGCCTGGGGAAATGAGCTGCAACAGTAGAGTCTGTGCTCTGTATCTCTATTGGAGACAGGCTGTCCTGTGTATTGCTCTTCATTGTACTGTCTGCTGGAGTAAGATTGGCTGCTATACCTCTTGGGCCCTCGCATAATGAGATGCTCATCTCTTGAGGCTATCTTGGTGAGCCAAGTTGTATATAAAAAATCCATACTAATTAAATATGCCACTCTCTGGGGGGAAGTGCCTTCATTATAGGGATTTATTTCAGTGAAATATAGATATGTGCATATCTATATTTTAGTATTAGGCAGTGGTGTGTATGTTTGCCTGCGAGAGAATGTGTCCTCCTCCCCCTTCTCCTCTTCTCATCTCACATCTTGCCATCCAGAAAATCTTACAGTACAAATCCCGTGAGGTTGAACACGCCTTCAAAATATATAAAGTTAAATCCTTCTCAGATTCATAGATTTTTCCATCATACATAGAACAAGTTATTTCTATAAGCTAAAGTTCTGTTGGTGTGGTGTGAAATTAAAATGCCATACTCAATTAGACCTTTCATAGCTACTCTGGATGTTGATAATGATTCCAGCTGTCTGATAAGTCCTCTTGTACTTTAAGATGGTATGGAGGTGACCCTGTGGTCTTGGAGGATTTGATGAAAGAATATCAATGCTGATGTGTTCTACAAAGCCAGAAAATCTTCGAATACATGTCTAGAAGCAGCCATTGAGTTCTTCATCTGAGGGCCAACCAGCTAAGCTCAGAGATTCATCACCAGAAGGTTGGCCACTGAACTTCTCTGAATATGGGAAGTCGTGAAGACCATCTACTAAGGTGTAGAGCAATCTACAATGTATCCAGGAAGGGAATATCCACGCTGATTAAATCATAAATGATGGTTATCATACCACCCAGAATCCGTATTCCTCTATGAATAGTTCATGGAAGAAAAGTAAACTCTACTCCAAATGTTTCCTTCATTCCCTCTAGAATATGAATATGTACATAATATTCATGATGAATATTATATAACCATACATCAAGTTTTTACCAAACATCAAACTGATAAATTTAGTCATGCTCTACTTCAGAACACATATAAAAAGAATATTCCTGATAAGAAATTCTAGTTTTAGAACAATTTTGCATTGCTTGACTTCAAATACAACCTCCTCAGAATAAACCTAGGTAGAGGAAAGTCCCAAATAGACAGAATATGAGTACTATTTTCAGATTTTTTTTTAGTGGGGAGGATCCACATCTATGATTTCAAAATCATAAGGAACATCTAGTGTGAAAACTTCCTGTGCAGAAGTAGACTGACAATTTATCTGTATTTTATAGTCTTATAGAAAGAGTTCCCTTGGGGTACTGCTTTCCATGATTCTGAAGGTAGCATTTTACCCACCATGCTATGCTTTCTCTCCAGAAAATATGCATAGTTCCATTTTCTTTGCCTTCATCCTTGCATTGGTGCTAAGTAAAAATTGGTTCTTAATTTGAATTCCCTTGTGAAAATGATGAGTCATAGTACAGACACCACAGACATTAAAGAAAGCAGCCTTAGAGACTAAGAAGTCAACATTTCCAGGGATAGTATTTCTACATTCTCTACTTGGCTTTCTACTGAAATATAGAAATAGCTAGACCTGAGCTTCATATGGGATATTTGTGTTGGGCATGAAAACAACTCTTAGCTTTCATATTGACAGCTTCTAGTCTGCAACTGTGTGAAGTTTTTCTTTAAAAAATGAAATAAGAAATTCTACACTATTTTGGTGGTTTTTTTTTTACCAATGCAATTTAATGAAAAATTGATGATACACATGACACTTAAGTGAATAAAGTCTTGGACTAATCAGATGAAATAATTAGGATCTAAAGAATCTTGATAGGCTTTTATGGTAGAGTGATTCAGTCTGGCATATTTGGTCCAAAAAAGGCAAGGATATATTAGAACCTGGTAGATGGGGAAAGATGTTGGGAGAAAAGAGCTCATGTCAAAAAGTCTAAAGTGTTCTAGTGGACTGAAAACTGAAAATGAATCTGCTGTGGGATACAGCACCCAAAAGCATCATCGGGATTGTAGGATATAGTCCATGTACTCTCCTTTTCAGTTGAACCGGAATATTGGCACCTCCTGATCTCATCCTGCTTTTTCTTGCTCCTATGCATTCACCCAACCTTGTCCTTTATGTCTGGAGTGTATTCTACCCATAATTACACCTGTCAAAAATCTTAGTCTTTTAAGACCCAGCTGTAGGATTGTCTCTCTATGATGTACATCTTCTCCTTCCAGCTGAAAGTGATTTCTCCCTCTTAAAATCACATATAGCACTTTGTCCAGAACTCTTCTCCTTTATCACATTACACCTCATATCATATTTACTTACCTATTTGTTTTACTTATTAAATTGGAAGTTCACTAAAAGTAGGAATTGTATAACTCTTCATCTTTGTATTCTCAGCCCCTGACACAGTGACTTGAATATAATAGGTGGTTAATAAATACTTACTATTGTTTATAGTGTCAGGAATGAGGGAGACCATAATCTTCTTCAACTCTGCCTTGGTTGGATCCTATCTGGAATCTTGTGTCAGTTACTGGGTGGTCCTTTTAAGAAAAGACATTGACAAAGTAAAGCCAGTCCAGACAAGGGTGGTCAGAATGATGAGGGGCCTGGAAATTGATATATAGTTTAGATGATGGGATTGGCTTGCTTGGTCTGGAGAAGCTAAAACTTTGTGGTGATGTCATGGTATTTTCCAAATATATGAAGGGTTGTTATGTGGATGATGGATGATGGATTAGGCTTATTTTACTTGACCCTACAAGTCAGAGCTAGGACAAATGGGTCAAAGTTACAGGAAGGTAGATTTTAGCTTAAGAGGAAAGGAACAGATGAGCAGAGTTGCTCAGAAATAGGATGAGTTACCTCTGAGTGTAGAGAATTCTGCAGCACCGAAGCTTTTAATGCAGAAGTGGGATGAGTGCTTATCAGGAGTATGGTAAATGGGATTCATGATCTCAGTACTAGTTGTCTGATCACATGATCTCTGCTAATGCTTCTAGGCAGACTAAGATTCAGGATCTGTAGCTACTTAAGATCAACCTAAACCTGTTAGACTTTTCATTTTCTGAAGTTGCATCCCTGGATAAGAACTAAAGGGGGGAATGGTCTTTTTGGTTGAGTGGCGTGGGAATAATTATTACCTTTTTAGCTACTCTCTCTAGAAAGGTACATCGCAATTGTAATTTTGTGCATGCTTTGTTGTTGTTGTTGTTGCTGGATACTCAATACTGCTTTTCTTGAACAATTTCCTGAATTGAAGGAAACAAAGACAATGTGCGCTTCAAAAAATTGGTGAAAACATTGTGATACTCCCAAAGTACAAAGGAAATTTGGTTATGTAATCATGGGAGAATCATCTGACATGAATCTACAGGTACTACTGGTGTTCCATTAGAGATGTGTCCTGAATTAGGGGAATGTAGTTTTGTAAAATCCAAACCTATGAAACAAATGAAGTGGTTGATGGGCCATATTCTAAAGGATTCTTTATTTTATGAGGTTCTCTACATAGTCGCTGCCCCTTAGCATACACAGGCATGTGTTTATAGATCATAAGCCTACTGGTAGTGAGTTACATGCTGAACACACATATGCAGGGCCCTTGGGCTTTGTTTGCATAATCTTCAAGAACACAGTCTCATCTTCAGGGCACAGAAGTGCTGGAAACCTCAAAACAACTTTTCCTCAGTGAAAATACCTGGCTATACCCTGCTCCTCTTCCCCATAAAGGGACTTCAGTTTTGTCTCATAGCATCTACTACTTCCTCTACCACAAATGCTATAGATATAGCTTTAAATTCTGGACCTATGATTTTTCTGGGATAGAAAACTTCCAGAAATGAAACTTCTTCCAATGTAGATCAGTGCCTGCTCTTTAACATATAGTCTTGGAATGGCCTGGGGCATTGAGAATTGATTTGAATTCCCAGGGTCACACATGGAGTTTGTTACAATGGCTGAACTTGGACCCAGCTCTTTCTGACTCAGAGGTCAATTCTCTATACACATCTTACTGCCTCTCTGCCTAGCACAAAGCAGGTCTTTAAGAAATACTTATTGCATTTTTAAACTTTAAAAAATATTTTATTTTAAAATTATATTTATTCTAAATTTTTATATTATTTAAATAATTTAAATTGTATACTTTAAGATTTTTAATTTAAATAATGAGCAACTTACCTAAAAATGATTGAAATACAGGTGAAACTAGTCCCTGGAGAAGCTGCCACAAACACAGTGCTAGTAAACAGAAAATAATTCCCTTTGGGATATTTTGTTGCTGTTGTTGATATGCCTAGGAGCTTAACATTAGAAAGATCTTAAGGAAAATTGATGATGCTGGTAATAATAACAATAATAATGATAATTAATTAATAGTTTTCCTTCAAAAACAGTTTCCCAGAACTGCTTTTGATATTGGAGTACAAAATTATAATTATCTCATGTTGCAAAATGTCATGTTTTTGGTAATGCCGACCTCCCAAAGTATGCTCACAGTCTTTTAAAGACAAGGAATTAGGAATGAGATCTTTGAAGCAATGAATTTTCATATTTATTTCTTCAATACTGCGAATATTATATACAAAGCATTAGAAGCCATAAGCCAAGAACATTTCTTTACCATTAGACGCCCCACTTTAATTGCTATGGGAAAAAATGTATTTTCTTTTTAAATTCTCTGCTATTCTCAGCAAAGAATTGTGGCATATACACATACACATACACATACAAGTACATACACACATACACAAACACATACACACATACATGTACATATGCACACACATATACACATACACATAAATATATGCATACATACACACATGAATACACACATCCACACATCCACATACATCCACGCATATATACACATTCACATACAAATACACACACACATACACATACACACATGCACATATGCATGCACATACATATATGTGTATGTGTATGCATACACAGATATGTGTCTATAAGTGTATATGTAGTAGTATATCTGTATACACATTTATGTATATATGTGTCTGTGTGCATACATACATGCACATGCTTTACCTGTTCCATTGTGGGGAGCATATTTTAGGAAGGGCTGAGAAGTAGGAAAGGAACAGATCTGACAGCAGTGGTAGAAGAAGGTGCTGTATCCGGTGTCTGAAAAAGGAAAGCCACGGTGGTGGCAAAGTTCTCACTGTCAGGGCTGACTAGTCTCTGAGCCCACTTACCCTGCCTCCGGAATATCTGCCAGTGACAACAACAGCCTGCACTAATATGATGTTTAAAGGTTTACGTGGTGTTTTACAAATATTATCTCACTGGATCCTCGCAGCTACCCTGCAAAAAGGTGTTATTTTTAATTCTCATTTCATAGATGAGGAAACTGAGGCAAATGGAGACTAAGTGACTTGCCCAGGGTCACACAACTAACAAATATCTGAAACCAGATTTAAACTCAAGTTTTCCTGACTCTAGATCCAGCACTCAAGCCATTGTCTGACTAGTTGAATGGAGAAGATTGTGCATCTTGGCTAAGTAGGGAAGTTGCTTCTCCTGTGTCTGCATAGATGGTTCTGTTCCCGTGGTGTGACTCGTCCGAGGACTGGTCCTGTTAGAAATAGAGGTTGGATACTTGATAGGCATCCTCTGGGGAACTAAACAAATTCAAGCTGCATCTCCAAGAACTCCTAGTTGGAATCAATCCTCGAGCTAGGAATGTCAAGGGTAGTCAAGGATGGCCTGCAACTACTTGGTAGATGTTTTATTGTGAAATGTTTTCTTTGTTGTTTCATACAATTTGTCGACTCATTTGACATGATTGAATTGCTATGATGTATCAATTGTGATGAGTAAAATCATCGTTTGAGATGTTGGGATGTTAGGCATCTGGGTAGTATAGAACTCTGACTTTGAAGCCAGGAAGGCTTGCATTCAATCAACTTCTGCCTCAGTCACTTATTAGTTGTGTGATCCTAGGAAAGTAACCACCACTTACCTCAGATTCTGTTTCATCATCTGTATAAAATGAATATAATGAATGAGATAATATATGTAGAAATCTTTGAAAACATTAAAAAGGACTATGTTGATGTTGGAAATTATTATTATTGTTGTTTATAGCCTGCTTCTTTGGAGAGCCAGCTTCATTATGCCAAGAACAGGTGATATGGGCTAATTGAAATATAGCACTTTCAGGAGGAGGTACAGTTTGCCATTGGGTAGGGACTCAGTTTCTGATTGGACAAATTCAGAAATCTTCACATTTTCTTGATAACAAGTTGGTATTCTGCTGAACCCTACAGCCCATCCCCAGCATTCAGAGGTGGAGTAGAAGGCTAGAAGATCTTAGACTTTTTTTTTCTCTTTTTTGGTTTATTTTTTTTCTATTTTGGTTTCCACAAGAAATTGAGTTACAAATTTTCTCCCTGTCTTTCCCCTACCCACCACCCGAAAATAGTGATCCCACTGTATACCCCCTCTGCCAGTCTGCTCTTTCCTATATCCTCCACCATCACCCCTATGACTTTCTGGTAGGGTAAGATGAGATTAGTGACTTTCTAAAAACCAATGATTTTAAGGTTTTCTTAGCACTATTACCTATCTGGGTCATAAACAAAATTGCTGGGGTGAGGATGTAGTGAGAGACTATTGCTGCTAGTTTGTAGTTTAAAAAAAAATGATTTCAGGAGAAGGGGTTGGGGCAATGGAAAGGATGCTCCTCCAGCTCTGGAGATGAGACTTGAAGAAATCTAGGGATTCTAAGAGGCCAGGTAAGGAGGAAATGAATTTCAGGCATAGGTAACAGTCTCTCCAAAGCCGCAGAAAACAAGAGATAAACTATTTCCACAAGTAGGCCAGTTTGCCTGGAATGTAAAACACACAGAGAGTAGTGTATAATAAGCCTGAAAAGCAGCCTGAGCCAGATTGAAAAGGGCTTTAAATTAAGATGCAAGGAAGGATGGGACAAGTGCAAAGAAGTCGACGCAAAGTGCTATGTGAAATTTTATTTATCACGTTAGTGAAGGGCAGATCAAGGTTGGGAAAGAATGGGAGAAAGACAGTTTTGATATGGAAAGAGAAAGTTCTGGAGTATTGGATCTGACTACTGGCTGTGCTAGAAGCCTGAGTTGAGTATTGTGTGAGAATTCCCACTTCAATAGATTGGGGATGCGTAGACCTGAAGGGCTTGGCAGGGATCCCCAAAAGGGAGGGGTGGATGGTGCTAAAGATAACCTTTGCATATTCAGAGCCCTGTGGCAACTCAGATCCTCAAGTTAATGACTAGGAGAAAAAAGACCTTGGGGCATTAGAGGAACTAGAAGCTTTGGGCCTCCCCCTACTGCTGACTCATAATGTGTCTTTCATGCTTGCTTCTTCATAAGTAAAAATGGATTTGACAACTTCCATCCATGGGGCTTCAAGGCACTGAGTCAGTACTAATTCATACAAGTCAGTGGTATGTTTAAAAATAGGTCTTCTCAAGGTTTGTTTTAAAGATGTACCAGAGTGTTATTCTGGTGAGCCCTTGCCTGATAGAAGGCCTGCCTTGCCCCTCTCCTGGCCATGTAGTAGTTCTATGTCCAGTTTACTCTTCTTATTTTCCAAGTGGGCTTTAAAAGTATCTATGCAGGAGATATATCTAACATAGAGGATCCAACCACATTGCTGGGTACATGGCATGGGGGCTGAGATACTTGCATATATACTTGCTAAGATATATTCTGTATAGCCATGTGGTTTGGACTACATTGTCTTCATCAAAGAACTTGCCTCTAATTAGGGAAATTTTGTTTTCTTTTTCTTACTTCAGCTCATTAAATCTCCCACCCCTGTGACCAGAGAAGAATTTTATTTATGTCTCAGGTCTAGAAACTCCCCCAAAGTGGGGCTAGCAAATGTTTTCAATGCACAATAGGTAGGAATCAGGTGCAGACCTGGTAATTTGTTCCAACACACACAGTCACATGCACACGCACACGAAATGTTAAAAAAAACATGGGTGTATTAATGACATAAAATTCAGTAATTTAACATGGTGTAACCTTCTGGATGGATGATAAACTTCATCAGAAGACAAATCAGTTTGAAAAACTGCTAACTAGGCATTTTACATTTCACTTAGCTGAGTACTATCTAAACAACTCCTTCTATATATCTGTTGGTAAAATAGGTCAAACTTGGGTTGTTGTACCCAAACCCAAATCTCAGGCCACTCTCACACCACCTAATTAGTGACCCACCATTAAGCTCCTTTTATATTTCTATCCTACATTTTGTTGTAGCTTGAAAACTGCTTAAGGCATGTCTGGGCGTATTGCTCAAGGCCAAGTTCCCTGATCCCTCTTTCCCTAATCAGCATTTTATATATTCTTCTTGAATCATTATAGTGTATAATGTTCATTATGGTGTAGGGATCTTATCTAGGGACCATTCTGTCCTGTCCTGCTGACCAAGCAGCACCCTTTCCACCCCCTCTTTGCCCAGAACATGACTCTAGCCTGTTCTGGGGAATTCCAGTCCCCTTTACCCCATGACCTTCCACCCTGCTCTGTAAAATGCTGACTATGGCCCTCCACCCTGTACCCTCCCACTTGGGACCCCCATGTCACAGGAAGGTCACACCCTTGTACCCTTGTGCCATATTCCCAAATTAGCCCTGAGCTATGGATCTAACCAGTGGTTGTTCTTTGCTTCTATACATCATGGCTTCTGCGAGCTCCCCTCCCTGATTGTGGTTTTTGTGGTTTTAGCCCTTATAATCAAGTCTGTATCCCCAAAAGATTACTACCTAATTTGAGTTTACCTCTGGGTAGTTGCACACTTGATCAATAAATCCACACCTAAATTTATCTTGAACCCAGTTCTCGGCTTGCTCTTATTCTCTGCACGCTCTTATTTTCTGCACAACAGGGCCAACCCTCTTGTTGAATATCCTCTCTGATGCAGACAGAGTTACCACTGCCAATAGTCAGATCCAAGCCAGGACCTCCAGAACCTTTGAACTCATAGGAATCTTTTCAGTTCTAGACATTTTCACTTTGGGATACTTGTGAGGTCATGAAAGAACAAACACAAAAGAAGCAAAGACAAGTAGGGGCCCAGGCCAAGTTTGCCTAGTAAGGACATGATCCATGTGGAGAGTAGAAAGGCAGTTGTCACAATACGAGGGCCTGGAACCATCCATCACTGGAGTAACATGATGCCACTTGGAGGTTGGTAGGCAAAAGGCCCCAGCCAGAAGCTATTTCCTCTTTTAAAAAAATCCAGTCACCATTCAGCTCAGCAGCCAATAAGATAATCTTTCATTGTCTTTAAATCTTATCCCTTTATTCTTGAGTGACACATGACTAGAAGCTAGCCCCAAAGCTCATCCACCATCAGTTAGAACCAAAAAAGGATAGTTCATTAGCCCTTGTTAAATATGGATGAGAGGCAATATGGTGCAGTAAACAGAGGACCAGCCTTGGAAATAGGAAGGCTTGGGAGCAAGTCTGCCATTGATACACTTGCTGTATGGCCCTGAGAAAGTATATTTCTTATGTAGACAAGCTCTCTATGGCAGAATCTCTTAACCTGGAATCCATGTACCCATATATTTCAGAGGGTCTATGAACTTAGATGGAAAAAAATTATATCTTTATTTCAAAATAGTTCCCCTTGTAAATCTACATGGTTTATTTTATTCATTTAAATGTTATTCTAAGAAGGGATCCAAAGGCTTCATTCGATTGCCAATTCCACATCCAGTGCCTTAAGAATAGAGGGACCTTGCAGAGGAAGGCATTAGCTTACTTTGATGTGTGATGTCAAAACCAAATATTGTTTGTTTTTGACATGAATAAAAATAAATAATAAATATACATAAATAAAATAATATACATAAATAAAATAAAATATACATAAATAAATAATGTATAAATAAAAATAATATACATATTCTCCAAAAGTAAGTTTCCTAGTGAGATTTCTTATACGATGGAGTTCAGTTCTTCCTCATTTGATGACTGTGTAGACTCAATCTGCCATCTCTTGCCTTTATTCATTTGCATGGGCCATGTTCTATATTTAGAATGGACTCCTTTATCTATATTTTTCAAAATTCTTCTCTTGAGGCTCATCCCATTTTCCCTCCTTCATGAAGCCTTCCTTGAGCTTCCCTATTGTAAGTATTCTTTTCCTCCTCAATTTTTCTTAGAATATTCTGTCTAGGTCTCTCCTTTTCCTCATTCATACTGTCTTATACAGAATATACCTGTAATAATAACTCTTCAAGAATCCTTGAGGGAAGGGGCTATGTAATTTTCCAATCTCTATGTGCCCAGCACCTTAAATATAGTTTGTACTTTAAAAATATTTTGTAGGATCTTAATAATCAATCCATGTGTACTTTGGAAATTGTCACCTCTAGCAGAAATGTCTTCTGCCTGTATTTGCTTTGGTTAAGGTGTTCTTTTGGTCTTCATCTTTTTGTCATTTTCCTCAAATAACATAATGGATACTGAAAACCAAGGATAGTAGTTCTATTGGTAACATCAGTGAGGTTGGATAAGTATAGACATGACAGCAGATCTGTCCCATTTCATGTCTATTTGTTGTCATTCCATTTCATTGACAGATGTTGTCATGAGGATCTTTTAGTTTGGTTTTCTGTCAACTACTTGTCTTTTTTTCCATAATATATTTTCTATTTTGTCATCTTGTTTTGTAATTGTTTGCCAACGAGTTTGTAACATAAAAACGTACAACACATATTATTCTTAACTATTATGCCTCTTCCTTTGACGATGAGATCAGTGGTGGTTGAGGGAATTTCTGGGCTCTTTTTTTTCTCATTTCATTCTCATTCTCAAGGAAATGTTGATTGTGAAGGTCTAAGTCTTTACTTTCATCTATCTACCATGAAAAAAATTGACAGCCTTTTACAACAGGTCTGCCCATCTGGAATTGATTTAATTGATTTTTGTCTTGGCTCTAATCAGTTAATAATCTGATTGCACCCATACAGAACTAACTGTCAAATGACTGCTTTGTTGGTAATTAGGCATTTCTAATTAAGATTTGATAACTTTCTTCTTTCCCCCTAATACTTAGTTCTAGCCGTGTCAAGTGCCTTTTGACTCTCTTCTTGAAAGTCTTCATGATGTACATGGAAGAAGAACCTTTTAAAGTAGTCTATAACCCTTGAACCAATTTATTTCATTTTTTGGTCTGAATTGAATTTTCTAAATCTTTTTTTTTTCTTCTCTCTTTCCTTGTGCCTACATTAGCATTGAAACTATTCAGTAGCAACACTGACTCAGTTTGGAAAATAATGTCGACTTCTTCATGTAATTTCTCTCCTTCATCCTCTGCAACAGATTTTGGCTTATAAACTGCAATTATTTTCTTGCCAGTCCATTTGCTTAGTCTCATGTTGAGCATTACAATTTAAGGGAACAAGTGTAGATGAAATGAAGGAATCATAGAACCTTAGATCTCTAAGAAATTTTAGAAAGCATTTTGTTCAAGCTCATATTAACAATAAGAGAAATGGGAGCTCCTAGAAATGAAATGACTTGCACAAGAAGACATAATGAATGCCAGAGGCTGATTAGAACCCAGGATCTCTATTTTTCACCTTAACCTAGAAAGTATGATGAAACCAACTCCTTCATTTGCTTCCTTAGGGAGAAGTTATATTTAACTCTATTTATTGATATCTTTATATTTAACTATAATTTCTTTGTGCCTTCTGATTTGTTTTATAGCAAAAATATCTCTGTGTGTATAATTTTCCTTCAGCAGTGTACCAGCTTTTTGGTCACTGGACTAAAATTGGACCAAGAGCCCATTGTAATAATACCTATAATAAATTCAAGTTTTCAAATAGTCTATGGATTCTGTGATTCTTTCCAATCTCTGAATCCTTTTTCTTCTATTCTGTAGAACCAGAGACCTGAGGGCTATTTTTTTTACTTTTACCTATTTCATTGGTTATTATTGTTAAAGTATGTTTATTACATTGTGGCCAACCTTTTGGTCATGAGTCTCAAGATGAAACTTAGGAGATCAGTCCTTGGGCAACAGAGAAAATCTTTCACTGGAACCAAATCAACCAGTAGATCATGAAGCATCTATGAAATGACCAGTACATATGTGAGGCACTGTGCTAGGTACTAAGGATAGAAATATAACAGTATGACAATCGCTCTTGCCCTTAAGGAACTTACATTATACTTGGGGCATAAGGCACCTAACTTGGAGTCACTGGTGGCCAGGGAAAGGAGTCATAGTCTAGGCCAGGGGTGGGGAACCTGCAGCCTTGAGGCTATATGTGACCCTCTGTGTCCTCAAGTGCAGCTCTTGGGTTTGTATTAAGTCAAAGGGATGCACTTAAGGACCTAGAGAGGCTGCAGGTTCCCCACCCCTGCTAGAAAGTCCCAACTATTCTTAGTGGAGGCCTGTGGCAAAAAATTGGCATGATCTTTCCAATAGCAATAGTAATGATTGCTGTTCCTTGAATAGAAATAAAAAGCAGGAGATGGGAGGGTGAAAGTTGGGCACAGTTCAACAGTAAGATGCCTATTTAGGCTGAGCAGAGGCATCATGGTAGATGACTGCTAGACTAGACGAAGCATGTTCTGGTGGTCTGGGGCTAGAGTGAAATAGGAAAAAACCCAAGAAACTTTCCAGCTAATAACAACAACAGTAACACCAACAACAATTAGCATTTACGTGGCACTTTAAGATTTACAAAACTCATTAAAAATAGTATCTCATGACAACCTTGAGACTAGTGCTGTTACTACCCCAGTTTTGCAGGTTAGAGAGCTTACAGATATTATGGACCCTTACAGAGCTTGTGAACCCTGGGCATCACCTGTATACCACCATGGGGCACTGGGCTAGGGCTTTTGTGTCAGGTAACCCTGTTCCAGAAAGAAAATCCCAGAAAGCTCTTTCCAACATCAACTCCCTCAGAAAAGCAGCTGCCTGTGGGAGGTGTCTGAAGAATGTAACAAAGAAAATTGGCCTGGTTTTACCAGTGGTCTAACCTCAACATGGATTGTACCTTTTCTCCTGCTGTTTGTTTCTTTTCTTGCTTGCTCTGTTTAAATGATAAATCAACTTGGCAGGGACATTCTGTTTTTATTCATTTGCTGTAACACCAGCACAATGTGCATGCTCGATACATGTTAAATGATAATAGTATGACAATGAGACAAAGCCTGTGAATCAGGAGGTGGCATTTAGAAAACCAGTGGGAAGTGGGATTCAGAAAATAAATCCAAGCTTGGGCAAATCACTCACCTTTGCCATCTAAGTGGCTTCCAAAATATACTGTATCCAAGGATGGATTTGAATGGGGGCATTATTCATGAGTGGTAAAGTATGTGCAAATTGTGGAGAAATCAAGCTGAGAGGAGAGGAAACAGCATTCAAAGAAACAAGGCAGCTGGGGCAGCCAATGAGCAAATGAACAATGTGACAGATCCCAGAGGCATCTTGGAAGCTGCCAGCATCATTATCCATGGACCCTGTCACCTTAGCCACTTTGGCACCTGGGCCCAAGTCGCTGGGAGTGGAGGATGACAGAGGAGTGATTATGACTGGATTAATGTGTTTTCATCACTGTTCATTTCCATGTGTTTGTTTCTTACTCCAAAAAAGAGACTGTGTGAGCCTTGTTAATGGGAACAGACAATAAGAATCACAGAATGTACTAGTTCAATTTAAAAAAATATTATGATGAACTATAAAAAGTACATTTACTTCTATTAAACTATATAACAGCAATTTGAAAATGTATCATCACTTCTAACAGTCATCAGGCTTCGTTTCTTGGGCTACTTGCCCTCAGAGAGTTTGTAAGAACAGTAAGAACTGTCTTCTCTAGAGCCAGAGAATCCAGTATGAAAAGTCCCTGGAGGGAGAGAGTGATGCTCTTCAATAGGCTGGGATATTTTCTCTCTGCTGGGCTCCACAGCAGGGCACTTGACAGGAAGTGATCTCTGGTACCTTATAAAATTTCAGTGCTGCTTTCCTAAATATAGAAGGAAAAAAGAGGGAAAGGAAAGGAAACTGGTGTGAAGGAAGACAGTGGAATTGGGAGAGAACTCTGAGGACGCTTGCTAGGGGCCTCCAAGCAGTATTTTTGCAGAAGACTCTTGGTCTGCTGCCGATCTGGCATTCTGAAGGGCCTCTAGGTTTGAAGAGTGACTAAGAAGCAAGCTGACGTGTCTTCTGCTGCTCTCTGTGTAAGCTAAATCACTTCAGCACCAATAGGTGAATGCCCATTTTTGGCTCGAGGTTTGCAACTTACTGTTAAAACTTGCCCTCACTGTGGCATGAGATGTTCAGTGACTGTCTCTATAAAGAGCTAGCTCATTTCAAATTCTTTCAGGTCAGTTTTCCTCACTTTTTACTGTTCTCCCTTTTCACATGGCTTGAGAGAGGAAGATAGTGGAGCCTGGAGATGCTGGCCATTACTAATTATTGCTGTTCCTTTTAGCTACCTTTGCTTTTCATTATCTCACTTCTAGATTATACCCTACCAGATGGATTGGCAATGTAACTAATGTCACTCAACAAGCCTGTGGTCACTACCTGAGCATCTATATATGCTATCTAATTATCTATCTATCCATCTATCTATCTATCTATCTATCTATCTATCTATCTATCTATCTATCTATCTATCTATCTATCTATCTATCTACCTATCTATCTACCTATCTATCTACCTATCTATCTATCTAGACAAGATATGTCTAGTTGAGATCTGCTGCTCCTGAATTCTGCGCCATAGCCTATTTTTTAGAATCTTGGAATAGTTTTTTAAGAGTCAGAAAAGAACTTAGTAGTCACATAATCCAGTCCCTTCTGTGTACAAGAATAGAGAATTGAGGAACACAGAGGTGCTCATTTGCCTATTTACATAGTTAGCAAGTAGCGAAATCAGGACTGGAATCCAGGTTTTCCAAGTCTGGGTTCATTCAAGTCAACACATATTTATTAAGTTTCTATTACTTATAAAACACCAAAGCAAATATTTTTCCACCATACCAATCTTCGGTCATTGATAAGAACTTTGCACAATTAGAATCTCAAAAAGAGATTTTCGTCCAAGTAAAAATCAAATGCTTCTGGGAAAGGTGATATTTCACCTTATTTGGCATCAGACCTAGTAATGAGTTGCTATTAATGCCTTTTAACTTCTCTGGAAAGCACTTTTTTTGTATGGGAGAAAGGTGACGAAAGGTAAATATATAGGCTTCTTAGATTAGGAAGGAGGTGTCATTGGGAATGGAGAAAAGGTGTGTAAAGGAGAGACTGAAGGATTCATCTACTTGAACCATTTACTAACTAGTTACTTAACTTTAGAGAAATCACTGTATTTCTCTGAGTCTCTTTTCTCATTCGTGAATTGGAAACAATAGAAGTGGTATTATATACTTCATAGACTTTTTGCAAAGCTTTCAAATGGAATAATATACGTAAAGCAATCTCTAACTCATAAGCCTTTATACAGGATGCTTCAAAAGTCTTAGTACAATTTTAAGCTATTAAAGCCTTAAGCTTAAACTAAAAATTTTAAACTTGAAAAAAACATGTTATAATTCTTATTATTGCTAATAATACTAAAACAGATTCAATATGATTTTAGTTAGAAATAGAACATTTTCACTCATATTCCCACTGTCTCCCATTTGAGTGAGGAAGTGAAAGTTCAAAAGCCTTGCAATCTAATCTTGGCACTGATACTGATTGTGACAGAGATGTTGCTGGTTAATTTTTATACTGCAGTTTTTCTTTCTGAAACCAGGAGATAATAATACTTCCTTACCTCCCAGGGAAGTTGGAAGGGTTAATTAGGTAATGTTTGTAAAAGGGCTTTGAAGATGAAAAGAATTAAAAGACTGCTACTAAATATTATCATTTCTTCCAGAACTCAGGAATACTTGTGCTTGAGGGAGCACCTGAGCATGTCTTCACTTGTACTGCCAGGTTAGGATAAGACTTGTCAGGTAGTGCTGAACTAATGATATTTTGGGGGAATGAAGTAGATCAAACAGTAAAAATAAATAATCAACAGTGAGACCTTGTTAGATCATATGAACATGGCTAGCAAGGAGCCTGGTATTAAAGGAAGGAGCCCACCCATTCGGCTGTTAGATGTAGTCCATTGTTTCCTACAACATACCCTTGGTACAGCAGGAAATAGGGTCCATCGTAACAAGTCAACTCCTCAGACCAGAAGGTGCTGAAATTTGGGAAGGATTCGGTTCAACAAGCGTTTGTTAAAGATCATAGGATTTAGAGCTTATTAAGGATCATAGGATTTAGAACTTGAAGGAAATTAGATATAATTTACCTCAACCACATTTTACAGATAAGACAACTGAGGTCTAGAGATTGGAAAATATTTGGCCCAAATCTCTTTATACTTATCCCTTTCGACTTGGTACATTGGAAAAATCCCTACTCTAGAGTCAGAGGAACTAGATTCAAATAGTGAGACATGCTATTTACTTTGGACAAGGCATTTAACCTTCCTTCACCTCAATTTCCTCAAATTTAAATTAAGATTAAGCTAGGGGACCTCAGAGATCCATAGATCTTTGGTTCCAATCTCATATCATATTTATTCCTATATACACCATATTTCCTACAAATCTTTCCCTCCCTCAGCCTCCTTGAGGGCTCGGACTATACTTCTATCTTTTTTATATCGTTATTTTCTTACATGATGTCTTGAATATAGTAGGTGATAAATAAATGCCCAATTATAATGCTTCTCCTTTCCACATCTTTGCTTTTTTCCTCTTCCCATTATGACTTACAGAGCAATTTCCTTCTTCTGCTGCCTCCTATATCTTAATCTCTCCCTCTCCTCCACATCTGTGCCGCTTAATAACTTCCTCTCTTAAAATTTCATTGTGAAAACTTTCTCTTCCTCTTCGGTTTATGATGATTGACGGCCTAGGTAAAACATCTTGAGTTGCTGTCTATTAAGGATGCCATATGAAAGGAGAATACATTGTATTAATGAGACCTACTGCTGATTCACCTGCAGTAGTCAAAGATAGTTCGTGGAGGGAAGAAAAGATGTGTTAGTGAGATACATTTGACAGCTTGGTCAGTAGTAATCTCATCTGATAAATATTGCCCTTTTCCAAGTAGACTCTATGAGTAAAGATGCGCAGATTCATAGAATCTTAGGCATGGTACCCAAGAGATAATCTAGTGTAATACTCAGCCTGATACAAGAAATCCCTTCTGAAACATCCTTGTCAAGATCTTATCTAGCCTGTGCTTGGATGCTTCTATGATGGGGAGCTCCCTATCTTATAGGAGAGAATTGATAGAACATTTTTTCTATTAAAATAACAAGTCATTCCTCCCTACCCTCTATCTACATGGATCCCCAGGGCAGCTAAGTGGAACAATGGATAGAACACCTAGTCTGAAGTCAGAAAGACTCATCTTCCTGAGTTTAAATCTGGCCTCTGACAGTTATTAGCTATGTGACCCTGGGCAAGTCACTTAACCATGTTTGCCTCAATTTCCTCATCTGTAAAATGAACTGAGGAGGTTGCCAAGTGTTTGGCAAACTACTCTAGTATCATTGCCAAGAAAACCCCAAATGTGGTCAAGATGAGTTGACACAACTAAAAACAACAGCAATTTGTAGCCCGGCATAAGCTCCATCTATTGCTCTTATTTCTGGTCGTTGAAAGGCTATAGTACAGATTATCTTCTCAGTGCATTTCTGCCCCCATCAAGTTGCTATTGAAAGTACTAGGGCACGTACAAACACGCAACTCTTTTCATCTGATTTCACTTTCTTTTTTGTGCATTCTCACAGTCTATCTGCCTTTTTAGAATGGTTGCAATATCCTTCCTTCCTTCCTTCCTTCCTTCCTTCCTTCCTTCCTTCCTTCCTTCCTTCCTTCCTTCCTTCCTTCCTTCCTTCCTTCCTTCCTTCTTTCCTTCCTTCCTTCCTTCCTTCCTTTCTTCCTTTTTCTCTATCATTCTTTTTCTCTGTTTGTCTGTCTTTTTGTGTTTCCATAACTTTGTCTTTCCCATCTCTTTCCCATTCTCTTTTCTTCCTCTTTGTCACTCTCTGTCTCTATCCCTCTCCCCTCCTTTTACTTTCTTGTCTCTGGCTATAGAGAACCTTGCTTAAGGCTGTTAAAAATTGTATATATAGGAATGAAGGAATATTTGTTTCTGATATCAGTGTCTTGGTGTAATTGTGATTGTGTAAGCATATAAGGCCCCTCTATTTGAGATCAGACTTAGAATATTAAAAAAAATCTCTGAAATGGAAAGTCACATTTATATTGGAAAATTCATCAGACAAAGGAGCATTGCTTACTCTACGGATTCCATTTTGAATTTAGTGAAGGACTCAGTTTCTAATATTTGGTTTTGGGACCTAAAAAAAGTATTACTTAGAGTAAAATGCCAATAATCAGGGCATCTCTAAATATTTCTCATGATTCCTTTATGGTGTGATAAGGCAGCTAGATGACAGCGGAGAGTATGCTGGGTCTGGAGTTAGGAAGATCTGAGTTCAAATATGATGTTAGGCACTTGCTAGTTATGTGATTCTGAGCAAATCATTTTTCCTCTTTCTCCCTTAGCTTCTTCATCTGTAAAATGGAGATAATCATAGCACCTTCTCCAAGGGTTATTGTAAGGATCAAATGACATAATATTTGTGATGTGCTTAAGAAAGTGTTTGACCCATCCTAGGTACTTAAGAAAGGCTTTTCCTCTTTCTCTTTCACTCTTTATGAACCTAAGTCACTTCCTGAATGAAGGGAATATTTACCAAGTATTGGCCGTCAGAACTATTTCCATATCTACTGACGTTTTGTTAAAGAGGATTTGTAGAATCAGAGACTGAATGGCAAGGGAACTCAGCAATCATCTTATCGCATCCATACATGAATAAGAATTTCTATGGCAGCATAATAACAGCTAAGTAGCCACATAGTGAATAGAGTGCCAGACCTGGAGTCAGGACACATCTTCCTGAGTTCAAATCTGGCCTCAGATGTTTGCTAGCTATAGGACCCTGGGTAAGCCACCTAACCCTATTTGCCTCAGTTTCCTTATCTGTAAAATGAGAATGGCAAAGCACTTCAATATCTTTTGTCAAAAAAAAAAACCCAGAATGGGGTTACAAAGTGTCAGATGCAACTGAAATGACCAAACTAGAACCATAACATACGATGCAAACATGGTCAAACCATTTAGCTCTCTGAGGGTGGTGCCTAAAATCTCTTCTGAAAAATTCCCTTCGTAATGTTTTTCAGTTTTTTGTTTTTTTTTTTTGCAAGAGAATAGTTCAATTAACCATCTCTCAGGAAAGAAGTTCTCTTAGTCCTTTCTTCATGCCTTCCCAGCATCTCTGGCCATGATAGTTAAAACAGACTCCAGAATGACAGTTAAGGTGTCAGTCTCTAAAGTTTTCATTCTCTCTTAAAGATATAATAATATTATCCACAGTCTGGGGAAGAGATGCTTTTGAAGCTGGTGTTACACTTATAATACTGAAGTGAACACCGAGAAGAGACTTGGTCAATAATTCCTATGAATACCCAATCTCCCCTCAGTTAGACTATGTCTTTTATCCTTTAAACTATACTCATGTGGCCCTAAACCAACTGTTCCAAACTTCCACCCATCTTGCCTATGAGGAAGTTAAGAGTGTAAAGAGTAAGATGCCCCAGGTGGACCTCAAAGTCTGGAGACTTTTTACTGGTCACACATAATTAATAAAAGCAGACATTTCAAGAAAGGATGGAGGTAGTAGGTACTCTCTTGGCAGTATTCTGCCAAAGGATTTTTTGGTTCTTGCTTCCCTCCTTTCTTTTCATTTGTGTGGGATGTTTAAGAATCCCATGAGTTTCTGTCCTTAAATGAGCTATTTCAGAAAAAGTACTGGAGTTCAGTCCTAGATATAGGGAATTCAAAAAGATAGCTTAAATGCCCTCGTTAGTGGGTTGACTTTTCTATGTTCCAAAATATCTTGACATCTGGAAGTATATCATCTCTAAAAAATGCATATACACAGTTAAACTTATGGAGAGAGAAGCATTTGGGAGATCTCTTGAACCTGATACTAACTGTATGTATGGCTTATCCCCCTCACTAAAGGAATTAGAGCTTAAGTCTCTGAGCTCTAAGCTAACACAAAGATGGGAAAGCCTGTTCTTCCCCAGAAACTGTTAGCAGAGAGAGAAACTTGGGAGCAGAAAAACCTGTGGAGGTATTCATCCAAAAGACAAGAGGAAGCAGCACTAGGCAGAGACCACTACGTACCTGGCAGAGACCATGTACCAGTGGAGACCAGCAGAGTACTGGCCCAATGGGAACAGCATTAGGACATGAATTACTCATTCTATTAGATGTCCATAGATACAATATTCATGTTTTTTGGCTGTGTAAGTTTCACATGTGTGTATTCCTTCAAAAGTGTTCCCTAGGTTTGTCCACCTTTCCCGTTGGTAGTCTTTGTATTTGGGAGAGAATGTGTTCCATGTATACAGAGGACATGTTCTGTTATATTTCTTACTTATTTCATTAAAAGACTTTATCTTGGTTCAATTGTGCCTCATGGCTAAGTAACAAAAGTAAACACATTGATGGGGACTCATTAGATATTGTTTGGAGAGAATGCATATTCACAGAGTACTTTTAATATTGAGTAGCATTTCTGGGATTTCTAATGTGCAAGAGGAAGTGTCTGAGTTGCAATATGTGTAGGGGCCTTGAAATGAAAGGTTGATATATACAATAACTTTCTTAAGTTGTACTTTATAACCTCCATGTCCTAAAAGCCAGATAGTCCTTCAAAGAGTATAAAAAAACCTTGGAAAGGAGAGAAAAGCATCTAATGCAAATACCATTCTATCAACAGTTTCTAGTGCTTTCCTTCATCAATGTATTTATATGGCACTTCCTTGGACTAGAATAGTTTTTTTAAAGAGATTCTTGAATCACCTATTTTTCAGAAAGCAGCAATCCTACTATAAAATGTAATCCTGAAGACTAATCATCTTGGTATAATCTAATTTAAATTATCCTTTAAACATCGTATTTTCCCTTTTTATGACTTGTATGTAACCATTAGAATTTCGTGATTTGTTCTTAAAACATTAGATTAATTTAGATTAAATAAAGCAATTATAGTCAGCAAAGGGATTAACAATTTACAAGACCCCTCCCTGTCCACTTCCTCCCCCCACATGCAAACACACACACCAAAGGATAATTACATGCCAGATAATTTAGCTGACTGTGATGATTCAACTCAAGAGTCCTACTTCTTAAGTCTGCATGGGCCCAGATCTTTTCCCTGGTGCTTAAACTGCAAGCTGGCATGCAAATACTTGCTTCTCAATGACTGAGGTCTATGCTGCTTTGGGCCAAAATTGATTGCTGAAGTTACATGACTGAAATGCCTCAGGTAAAAAATTCAGTCAAAAGAAAAACATTAAGTAGACAGCTATGTAAAGTATGCTGCCTGACAGCTATTAATGCTCCCAGGATGGAAGAGCTTCAGCAAAAAAAAAAAAAGGTCAGTGGAATTAACACTCAATTACTCCCTGAATAAGAAAGGGGGACCAATGTGGATTTCCCTGAAACTTAGGCCAGCACAGGGATAAACTCCCAACTCTGCATGCATCCAAACTTTATTGTTCTCTCTTAAAGAGAAGTGACCAGAAACTCAAGGTGCAATAATCCACCATCTGCAATATTCCTTCCCTCCATTTTTTTTCTTCTGCATGAATTGTGTGCCATTATCCCAGTAGCAAAACACTTAACAAGCTAAGAAATATCTCAGGATCCTTTAGTACTATATAAAAACAAAGAAGCACAAAAGCAAGCTGCTTTATGACTTACCAAAATTAAATAAAAGCAAAACAAAAACAAAGCCCTACAAGTTGGTGTCACTTTGTTTTCTTTCTTGTTAGATGACTCCTTTTCTTTCCTGCTAGAGGTTTCACAGTCAAGCCAAATAAGGTTAGAGCTTCCTTTCTTTTCTCCATTGTTCAACATTTATGAACAACAACTATTGACCTTATAGGATCATAGATTTAGAGCTGGAAGAAACTCTGTAGATCAATCTCATTTTAAAGATAAGGAAATTAAGCCCTTTGGTCAGTGTAACACAGTTAGTAAGTGTCGGAATCAGAATCTGAATTCAGGTCTTCCTAACTCCTCCTCCAACTTTCTCCCCAATGCCAAGTCTAGGAACTGTGCTTTTCTAATGACCACTTTTTGAAGGGGGAAAGGCAGGGCAATTGGAGTTAAGTAACTTGCCCAATGTCTCACAGGTAGTAAGTGTTAAGTGTCTGAGGCAGGATTTGACCTCATGTCCTCCTGACTCTAGGGTTGGTGCACAACCTAGCTGCCCCTCTAATTCTCTTTGTATTCATGACATCTGCAACATAGAAGATGCTCAGTAAATTCTTGCTAGATGGAATTGCTTGTTGAACTAGGTTTTTGGGGTTTTTTTTGGTTTTGTTTTTACTTAATATGGCCAACAAAATCTTCACTGTCTTTGCCTGTTGAAATCCTTCCCATCCTTTGAGGCCTAGGTAACTGATGCTTGCCCCAAGAATCTTCCCTTATGTCTCAAATCAATTTTTTTCTCTCTCTTTTCTCTTCTCTTCTCCCTCAGGTTTTGTTTTTGCTTTTAAATTTATGCCTCTTTTCTGAATTTACCATATAAAGTGCTAGTGGGTCTGTATGTTTGCCCATTTTTGCTTACATTTCAATTTGTATAATAACTTTTTTTTACACATGTTTCTAATAATAATAGCTGGCATTTACATAGTCCTTTTAAGGATTGTAAAGTGCTTTATATATGGTAACTCATTTAATCCACACAACAACCTTTTGAAGCAGGTGCTAATATCATTCCCATTTTACTAATGAAATAACTGAAACTCAGAGAATCTAAGTGCTTTGCATAGGGTTGCACAGTGACCAAATATCTGAGATCGGATTTGAATTCAGGTTCTCTTGACTCCCAAGTCTAACTGCTTCTCCCCTAGTAGATTAAGGGCTATTTGATGGTGGGGACAGTGACATTCATTTTATATCATTCTCACAAACTAGGGCAATATCTTGGACATAATAGATGCTTAGTTAAAGGTTTTTCCACTTGAAGTTCTGTAAAAATGAATGACAAACATATAAAGTCAAAATCTCATTAGCTGAACTAAAGTCAATGTTATTCCTTTGTTGATTCAATTATTGTTTGAAATTGGTGGCCTTTTGCATGGGGAGGTTGGAAGGTTTTGCAGGTGGAGGTTTGTCAAGTAGTTTTTTTTAATGCTGTAATATGATTTGACTTGTATATGTTTCAACAGTTAATTATATTTGACTAGAAAATGCAAATAAAGACTAATTAACCAAGGATGATGGAATAAGAGAGAGGCTACCCAGAGACTGGACCAAGTGGAACAGCTCCATCTGATATGACCTTGTGAGGAAGCTGGTGTTGAGTAGCATTTGATTTCAGGAAGTATATCCTGGGGAAGCCTAAGGAAATGAAGTGGGTGCCCTCATGTATGGAGTAGTAAGAAGGCTTATTTAGTTTCTATTTGGCTGTTTAATCTGGGGTACAGGATGCCACCTAGAAGGGAGCCTTATAGGCAATGATTAGAAGTTTAAATTTGTCATGAGACACCATCAGACCTGGCCTGTGATCAATCTTCCTTTCCCAGGATAAGAGTAGGAGAGATCCCAGTAGTAGTTTAGTTCACTGGTTCCAACTTGTACCAGTACAGGGATCACGTTTATAATACCCCTTATAAGTGGCCACCTAGCCTCCACTCAAAGGCCTCTAGTAATGAGACCCTCACGAACTCCTGAGAAAGACTGTTTCACTTTTGAAAAACTCTGATTTCATTGAGTCTAAATCTGTGTCTACAACTTCAACGCATGATTCTAGGGGGTTCTGTCCTACAGGGCCAAGCAAAACAAATCGTATCCCTCTTCCATAAGAATATTGGAAACCAGCTATCATAGCCCACTAAATCTTTTCCAAATCAAATGTCTGAGTTTCTTTCAGCAGCTCCTTCTCTGGGGTGGTTTCAAGTTCTCTTACTCCTCTGTTTTGGATGTGCTCTAGCCCAGGGGTGGGGAACCTGTGGCCTTGGGGTCAATGTGCTCTAGTGCATCAGGGTCCACCAGTCTAGAACAAAATTTCTTAGTGTTTCTCATTCTGTAAGCACCCATAACTCTGAGAGGAATATTCCCTCAATTAAGAGGGAAAATAATGTAGATTCTTCTGTTTTGTTTTTCTTTTTAAAGGCTTGGCTTTCTAAACTTCTTGGTCTTGTGTCTAAACTTTTCAAATCAGATGGTGAGTGAGAAGGATGAGCCCCAGGGGTGGGAGTTGAGAGTATTGGAGTATGTGAGAAGGGAGGCTCTGAAATCTCTTTTAACTCATTTTCCCTCCTGTTCTTTGCACCTTGGAGTCACTTTCATAAGGTAGGAGAGTTTCATTCGACATCTTGGAATAGATTTCTGAGTTAAGTAGCCAAGAATAAAATGAAGAGGAGGAAGAGGAAAAACAAGAGGAAGAAGAATAAAAAGAAGAGGAGAAGGAAGAAAAAGAAGGAAGAGGAGGAGGAACCAAGAGAGACAATCAGGCAGACAAGTCTTTCCAGGCTTTTGGAAAACCCCGATTTTCCTAGTCACAAGGCTCTAAGCGTGCTGGAAGCCTTGCCAACTCTCTTAGTCTTTATACCGCATTGCTCAGAGCTTATCTCTTTATTTAATGTCCAGGAGGCATTTGGTAAGTTGTGTGTATGTATATTTTTCAGAAGTATTGTTGTTGCTGACATCACTTCCCTTGACCTAGCTAGGGAGTCTGTCTGTGCTCATCAGGGCCTTGGATTTTGATTTTTTTTTTCTTTAAGATCAAAAACTATTTTTTTTCTTCTGTTGAATTTCTAGCCCAACTTTTTTTTTCTTTTACCACACTCATTTCCAATAACTAGAGGAAATATTTGCAAAGGTGAGAGAAAATCAACAGAAGTTATCTTTTTTGTTTTTCTTAAAGCCTCCTGTTTGTCAAACTGGTTATAGTTGTTCCTTTATTTTGCATTTCTGTTAGTGTTAAGAAAAGCACATCTAGGGGATGCTAGGTGGTACAGTGAATAGAGTACTGGCCCTGGAGTCAAGAGAACCTGAGTTCAAATCTGACCTCAGACACTTAACACTTAATTAGCCATGTGACCCTGGGCAAGTCACTTAACCCCATTGCCCTGCCTTCCTCCCCCAAAAATCAAAAAAGAAAAAAAAAAAGAAAAAGAAAAGCACATCTGAATCCTCTACAGTGCCCAATCACAGGGACAACCAGAAGAGAAACTTCACAATATCCTTCCTCCCCTATTAAAAAAGGAGCAATGATGGGAATGGGATGGGCAAAAAGCGAAAATCTGTAATTTAGTCAAATGGGCTTGAAAATTGCAAAGTGGGGTTTTTGGTTTTACAATGAGTCTTTTTAATATGAGGGGAAGAATACCTTTTGCTGTTTGAGGAATGCCCAACATTCACACCCACAGAATAGAACTGATATTTGTGCATTTATTCCAAAGAAAACCTGAGAAGATGTTGGCTCCTTGAGAACAGAAATGGTTTCATCTTTTTCCTCTTTGTATCCCCCATGTTGTACCTGGCATACAGTAAGTACTTAATAAATGCTTGATAATTGATCAAGAAATATAGGGTAGTTGCATCCAAAGTCTTGAAGCATTATTTTAATATTAATTTTATTGATAATTGATATTTCCCCATATATATTTGTGTATATGTATATATGTATACTCTGTCTCTCACTATTTATACACAGACACATACAAATTAAGTGAACCTGAAACAACATATGATGAACTCTATGATGAACAAAGATATACATGTACACATATGTATATGTATATATTTTTCAGACAATAGGAATCAGAAAGACACATACACACAAATAATACACACAGACACATACAGACATATATATGCACCCCCATGAGCCATTTCTTTTAACAAAGATTAAAAGGGGGGGAGGGTGGGAGAGGAGTTCAGTAAAAGTAACCAACACATTAACCAAGCCTTATAGTGTATGCATTATTCCACACCCTTAGGCCCCCATCTCTGTGGAAACAGAGAATGTATTTCATCAGGTCTTCCCAAATCCAGGCTTGATCATTATGAGTACACAGTCTTCAGCTTCTATATTTCTTTTTCTTGTAAATCAGAGCCTTCTCCTTCCTTTCACTGGCTATAAAAGTCTCACCAACTGGTAAGTATTGTGAAAGTTCCTTTGAGGCAGACTTAATTTTTTTTCTTTTCAACTTTGTAAGCCCATCATAGGTAAGCCTATCCTGCTACCTGGAAATGTTCAGTACTTTGATTAATTAGAAAACAGTAATGAAGTTCTAAGAACTCTAGCACCAAGTTGGCAGATTCTTTCAAAATATGTTTATGTTGTCCTAAGATGCCCAACCATCCTAGATCATAGCCTCATTGTGTTGCCTCTGTTCCTAGAAGTGGCTCTGGGTTCTTGAAGGTTGCATTGATAGAGGTAATTAGATGGTGGAATGGAAAGTTCATCGTACTTAGTATCAGGAAGATCTGAGTTCAAATCCCACCTCAGACACTTACTAACTGTGTGTCCCTGGACGAGTCACAACGACTTTCAGCCTCAGTTTCCTCATCTTCAAAGTTGGTGATAACAATGTTGTTCTGAGACTTAAATGAGGAAATAAATGTAAACCTTAAAGTCTTATATAAAAGCCATCATCATCATCTCTAGCAAGTCTTACCAAGCTGGACAAATTTTGAGCATGGCCCCAGTAATAGACTGTCCAAGGACCAGCCTAGCTAAGTTTGGATGTTCTTATTTCTAATATATTTCTAATATCGTTGCCCACCAGGTTCCCATTTCCCCTCCCCAGACATTTTTTGGCAGAGAAAACTAAGTTGTTATTGGTCGACAGGTGCAGCCCATATGGAATATTTTCTTTCTTTCTTTTTTTTTTTTTAAGAGGGTAGCTTGTTAAAATCAATGAATCTTTAATTGGTGGAAAGTGAGTGGCAGAGCTCTTTTTGCAGACAGTTGTTCTGACTTTCCTCCATTCTTCCTTTGTACGTATCAGAGTTTGAATCAGGCTGTACCACTGAATGGATGTGTGACCTTGGGCATATACAATGGCAGCAGGAAATAGCGAAAAGATGAGACTGGAAAGAAAACCTCGGTTCTAGGCTGAATTATTATTATTTTTTTCACCTCATTGTAGAATCTTAGACAAGTGATTTGCCAAGCTTTCTTCATCTTGAAAATGGAAGGGTTGCATTGGATGATTTTAAGGTCCCTTCCAATTCTAAAGTCCATAAAGTTTAGTGAACCTGAAACAACATATGATGAACTCTATGATGAACAAAGATATACATGTACACGTATGTATATGTGTATAATTTTCAGACAATAGGAATCAGAGAAAGGATAGTCCTTTTTGTGTGTTCTTTCTTTTATTTTTACTCATTGTCTGACCTTATATCTCCCATGTCTCATCCATCACTCACCACCAGCCCAAATGCGCTTTACTTTTGTCTAATAGACAAAGCAAAGACGCAAGGGTGTTTGTTCTCCCTCTGCAACTGACCTTATGTCCTTTCTGGATTTGCCTCAATGATGTCTTCCTTAAGTTAAGGATAATAGGGCAAGGGATTCTCAAGCTTCTTTTCACTGTGGATCACTTAAGAGCCTGAAGACTCCTAAGGATCATACCTTTGAAGGAATTAGGATGGGGAAAATGGCATTGCTTTGGGTGACGGAATACTGTATTTTTTATTTGATTAAAATCTTGTCAATGTCATGCTATACACAGTTAATTACCTCCTTACAGGAAAATCAGTAAGCCCTGGATCATAAGCTTGGAGGTAGTGCCCTAGAAAGTAAGACCATTTATATTTATTTGCTCTGTATTGGGCCTGTGGAGACAGTATGGATAATTGGTTGAGTGATGGGCTTGGTGTCAAGAATACCTGGGTTAAATTATATCTCTCCTTTTTATGAGTTCTGTGATTCTGGCCAAGTCCTTTAACCTCTGTCTACCTTGAACAGCTCCCTAATGTCTATCTTCAATTGTATATCATAGATATAGATTTGGAAGGAGCCTACCTCATAGGCTAAAAGGTTGAACGTTTTCATTTTATAGGGGGAATTGAGGCCCAGAGAGGGTGAGATAGCTTGTCCAGGGTCACTCAGGAAATAAGAGGTAAAGTGACAATGTTTACCCAGGTCTTCTGGTTGAACCAAAGGTATAGTGCTTGGGGTGCAAGAACTGGGGAAGTTGGGAAGGAAATTCCCACTGCAGGACCCCCTCATACAAATAAACTGATAGAGCCTTCAGATCAGGCCCTCAGTACTTCTTGCTGCTGAATTTCTTTCCTCAAATTTATCAATAATGTTCTTCCTGTGAGTACTGATATTCAAGAGAGAGGCTCCAGGGAATATTGGAGTAGAATGATTCTTGTGTAGTGAAAAGTGGTGTGATTATAGAGGACTGGGGAAATGTCTTTAGTTAAGGTCACATCGAGTAACATATGTCTTTTTTCTTCCTTCTGGAGGGAGCTTATTGCTTTTTGGTACCGAATCATTTCTGTTGAGTTCTTGCTTTAGCAAATGTGACGAAAGAATGAAAAAAGGAGCCTCTTTCCCCTTTTTTCATTTTTTTGCTGGACTTTTTAGTCTCCCTGAAGAAGGAAGCCTCCCTTGGGAAGCCAGTAGTTGATAAAAGTCCCTTTTATGCAAAACAACTCTCTTTCTAGTGCAGCTGGATTTTAACTAGTGTCCAATATTTGATCTTATGTCTCAGACCCCTACTTGTCTAGGAAGAGATAGATCATTAGGTATGGCATGGAAAAAAGGAAGACTGCCTTTAGATATATATCACATTGGCAGGCTAGAAAGGTAGTGGCAAATTTTCCTTCAGTGCCTCCAGGCTGGCGCTCTGCAAAGTATTTCTCAAACATGGAGCAAACCCCAGACGTGTTCTATTTTGTTAGTTTTGAAAAGGAAAAAAAAACCCAGCAGGCTATTGCCTTTTCTTTGGGTTACAAGATATTTGCATTCCTTTATCAAAGTCAAATTATTCTTCTAAAGACAACCCATTATCTACCTATTTGGCTGAGCCTGAATCAGCAAAGGGAAATATAAAGTTGTAGTATAATCTAGGCAATTCAAGCAAAATTGGAGGAAAACATTTCTTTCTCAATATCCCTTATGCTTACCAGTTTTTAAAATTGACTCTTTTATCACATGGCATTTCTCAGGTGATCAATATTTCATTTCCCTTTCTTATTTTGGCAGTCCCTACATGATCCGATTAGGCAGGCTGTGGTAGTGTTAGTTCGGTTATTCTAGCTGGCTTGATACCTAGTCCAAGGATTACTGATCCTAATGAAAACTAATATAATGTAAAATGAAATAAAACAAAACACAATAACCAGAAAACCAATCCCCTGAGTAGCTAATCTGACATACTTTTACATGACCACAGCTATTAGAGAAAAGAGGGGAAAGCTTGTAGGATGGCTGGAATAGAAGGAAGCCCCTTTATCTGGATTATCTATAGAACCTCAGCATTATAGAATGTTAGAGTTGAAATGTATTTAAGGAGATCACCTGATCCAGGGATGGGGAACATGCAGCCTTGAGACCACATGTGGCCATCAAGGTCCTCAAGTGCAGTCCTTTGTTTGAATCCAAACTTCAAAGAACAAATCCCCTCAATAAAAGGATTTGTTCTGTAAAACTCTGACTCAGCAAAAAAGCTGCATCCAAGTATCTAGAAGGTCACTTGTGGCCTTGAGGTCACAGGTTCCCCACCCTTGATTCCTGATCCAAAGACACCCTTGCCTTCTCCTTTGCCTGCTCCCACCAACCCTAATTTACAAGTGATCAGTTTGAGACCCAGACACGTAAGAAGGCTACTTAGAGATCAAATAGGTCAGTTTCTGGGAAATCATCGATCCCTTACTTTCCAAATAATTAAAATAATAAGTAAGTAATATAACGTTAGAAGCAAGGAAGACCAGAGTTCACATCCTGACACTTACAGCAATGTGGCCTTGGGCAATTCACTTAACTTTTCCACCTTCAGTTTTCTCATCTGTAAAGTAAGGGTAATAATAGCATTTATCTCATAGGTTTTTTTTTTTAAGGATCAAATGAATGAACATATTGAAATTGTGGCCAACCTTAAAGCACTTTGTAAGTGCTAGATATATTTATTTTTTAAAGGAGATTTGTACTTTGTATTAGATTGAAATTTTCCCCTCCCCCCAAAACATAAAATGTTCATTTTAGTCTTAGGTGATCTAAAAATAGTCTTTAGTTTTCAAGGAGATATGTATGATTTATTGGTGTTTAGTCTATGAAAAAAATATAAATTGTATACACTTTAAGTTTTGAAAATTGTTTTTCACATTTGAACTTATTTGATTTTCACTACAATTCTGTGAGACAGGTGTTTTTTCAACTCCATCTTACAGGTAAGTAAACTGAGGCAGAGAGAAGTTAGATGACTTGTCCAGAGTTACACAGCTACATAAGTGCCTGAGGCAGGAATTAGAATCTATCTGATGCCAAGTCTAAAGTCCTGCCCACTGTGCAGCTTATGGAAAAAGTGACTTGTTGCCAGTTGTTAATTTTTCTTGAGGTTTCTCAAGGCCTGGCTCCCAAGTGAGAGTTGGGGGAACTCCTAGTCCTAGAACGAGATACCGTGGCCAAAATCACACAGCTAGTGAGGGGCGGAACAGGGATGAGAGCCCAGGCTCCTAACTCTGTCTGCCGCTTTAGGAAATATTTCCTGTACTTTTCTTCCACATTTTTCTGGACCTCTCATAGGATCGGATTTTTGAGGGTCCTGTTAAGGACAAACCTTAGTAGAAAGCTGACTATTGAGCTGCTGAGGGTGATGGGGATTAGGGCAGGACTTCTGAATACAACCTCTTTCCCCTCCCAAAAGAACTTTTTCCTACAGTTCAGTCCCAATGAGAACTCCACTGTCAGTTTTCCCAGCCATGTTCTGGGGTAGCAGACAGTGTGGTAAAGAGACCAGCCCATCTCTACCAGCTGTGAGTCACAGGGCAGACAAGGCAGCCTCTCTGGAGCAACAGGGCTTCCTGAGGGAGAGACGGAGGCAGAAGGGGTCTGGCAGGTCAAACCACCGTTACCACCATGCTGACCACCATCACCCCCCTCATATGCTGATGGAGAAATGCTGGAACACTGAACAGGAGAGTCTTTGGAATAACAGTGCTTCCAGCCCTTTGTTCATTCACAGCCATCAGCTTAGGAAGCAAGATGGAAGGGAATGCAGCCTGCTGAGTGCTCCCTCAGCTGCCTGAGCCACACCTATTGGAAACTCAGAAAAGAAAGTTCTTGTCACCATCAAACTGCTCAACAGCAGAAACTGATAGGATTTTATCAATGGAAAGGACAATAAAGAAGATGCTTTGCCATCTACCCTGCACTGCACTCTAAGCACCACGGGACTTTTTCATCTCGTAACTTCTCTATGTGTTGTCTTCACTGCTAGAATATGAGCACCCTGAGAACAGAGACAGGGTTACCTCTGTTTGTATCCCCAGTACTTTGTATACTGTGAGCACTTAATGAATGTTTTATTCACTTGTTGATTAAGCCTTTTGGTCATTAAAAAGTTAACAATCCCAGTGGCAACAGAAGACCTTAAATCCATTTCAGATAAAGAGGGAAGGGATAAATTTAAAAGTAGCTGAAAGATAGAAAGTAAATAGGGAAATGTATGTGGGGAGTGATGGTGGTAAGGAGGAGAGAAATCCAGAACCCAGAAGGACAGAGGGGAGACTATAAAGATAATTATAGTGTCCCTTCCTTTCTTGTCTCTATAGCACTGAGCATGGATTCAGGAAGATCTGAACTCCAATTCTGTCCTAGACACTTACATACTGTGTGATCCTGGTCAAGTCACTTACCCTCTGGTTGCCTCAGTTTCCCCATCTGTAAACTGGAGATAATAATATCACCTACTTCTCAGAGTTGTTGTGAGCATCAAAGGAGATAATGATTGTAAAGCACTTGGCACAGTGTCTGGCACCTAGTAAGTGCCATATAAATGTTAGACATGATGATGATGATGATGGTGATGGTGGTGGTGATGGTGGTGGTGATGGTGATGGTGATGGTGATGATAATTCCAAAGGTCTGTGTCCTGGGCAGAATTCTGTGGTTCAGCTTTTGTAGAAAAAGCAAATTGCAAATCAGGAAGTCACTTTGCTGTTCTCATTCCCTTCCCCTCCTTCTTCCCCTTCCCCTCCTCCTCTTTCCTTTCTTCCTTTTCCTCCTGCTTTCTCTCTTCTTCCTTCTTCTTTTCCTTCCTTCCTTCTTCCTTCCTTCCTTCCTTCCTTCCTTCCTTCCTTCCTTCCTTCCTTCCTTCCTTCCTTCCTTCCTTCCTTCCTCCCTCCTACTTTTCTTCTCTCCGTTTCTTTCTCCTCTCTCCCTCCATCTCTTTTTCTTCCCTCTCCCTTCATTGCCTCTCATTTTCTTTCATAATTTTGACAACCTGTAATGATTCAGGTCTCTAACAGCATCATTCACAAAAGGACTTTGCCTTTCATTTAGAGGGGAGTGGAACCTGGTCTGTGAGGAAGCAGGCGATCTGCTTTCCCCCTAGCTCTGCAACTCCCTGTGGCATCTTGAAGCAAGTAAGTCACTTTGTTTCTCTTGGTTTCAGTGTCTTTACTGTAAAATGAAGGACTTGAGTTCTCTGATCTCTGGTTTCCTTTCCAGTTTCAGGATTCTATCCGATTTATGCTTTGAGGTGGGTCTTTTTCTTTACCCTCCTTTAATCTCTTTGATAATGCTATTATAAGGAAGATGTCACTTGCCCCTGCTTTGAATAATGCTTGTGGGTTGCTCAAGTTGGTGTAATTTTCTCTTAAGACTCCTCTGTATTTAATGGGATTGGTATCACAATCCCAAGTTCTGTGGTTCATCCTCTTAAGCTGCTTAAACTGCGCAACTTGATCTTTCTGAGTCCTGTGTGACAATATTTGAGAGAAGGACATGCTTAGTTCCCACTAAGAGCTTACAGCATAGAAGTTTTGTGATAAAAAAAAAAGAAAAACATAATCTTAATGTGTCCTGATTTTATAGAAGACTGACAGGAGGAAATAAAAGAACTTTTCACCAACTTGAGCTAATGCTGACCACAGGCTAAGTTAGATCTACTCCCTAAGACAAGAAAAAGAATGTTTGAGTATATTACAGTATGTTAACAGGATATGAAACAAACTTAGCCCTAAAGCACATGGAGACTTAGAAGTTAAAAGGGAAATTAGGGCTTTAAGAAGTTTAATTATAGCTGGCACTTATATGATGATTGAAGGTTTATGAAGTACTTTACAAATATCATCATCTTCATTTGTTACACAACAAACCTGGGAGGTAAAGGTCATCATTTGCCCCATTTTACAGATGAGGAAACTGAGGTGGGCAGAAGTAAAGTGACTTGAACAGATTCACACAGCTGGTAAGTGTCTGAGGTAGAGTTTGAATTCATACCTTCGTGACTCCAAGTCCAGGGCTCTATTAACTACACTCTGTAATTGGGAGTATTTTGGATAGATGAGTCTGAAATATACCAAAGTAAATTTTGCCTCTTTTCTCCCTCTCTGCCTGGACCACCTAATCTGACTTAAAAAAAAGAAAGAATGCACAAACTAACCCTGGGTCTTCCTTCAAAGGCAAACAAAATAAAACACCCACAAAACCCCCACTTTCCCCCTGGATGAAATATGCAGCAAATAGACCCAGAAAAGAATGTTGAGACATTGTGATGATTTTATTTTTGGTAGGGTTCATTTACAAAATGACCCTTGCTTCTGGATAGCTGATGAATTAAAGAAGGAAAGTCAGATTTTTTTTTCTTCTCATTTTTTGTTTTTGCCACTTGTACAGATTAATTATAAGGCAGTCATGGCAGAATGGATTTAAGTTCTGGTCTTGGATTTAGGAAAGACCTAAGTACAAATTTACTAACTAGGTGCCACTGGATTAGTTACTTACCTGGTATGTGTTTCAGGCAATATCCTAGGACTTGTCACATGGCTGGAGTTCCAATCAATTTATAGACTAATTCACTACATTTTGGATAAGAGGGACACTGTATATTAGCTTTAGAACTGAAAGGAATCTTAGATGTGTTTGGTCCAACCCTATTATCTTACAGTTGTGGAAATTGTGGCATGGAGAGGTTAAGTTACCCAAGATCACACAGATTTTTAGGTAGCAGGGGCAGGCTCTTGTCTTTTTTTCCTCCTACACTCTCTCATGGTAGTTAATCTTATCATTCCCAATAATAGTTTGCATTACCATGGAAGTTTACATTAACATAGAATGCCAATAGTGTCCACAGAGTTTTCTTGGCAAAGATCCTGGAATGGTTTGCCATTTACTTTTTCAGTAGATTGAGGCAAACAGAGGTTAAGAGACTTGCCCAGAATCACACAACTAGTAAGTGTCTGAGGCTGAATTCACATTCAGGGCATCCTGACTGTAGGCCCAACCCTCTGTCCACTAAACCATGTAGCTGCCTTCAATGAAAGTCACACCAGCCTCATTTTATAGATGAAAATGAAGCTCAAAATATTTCATGATGTGCTCATGGTCGCTTACTAATAAGGATCAGATTTGGTTGAACTCAGGTCTTCTGACTGCCGGCTTAGTATTCTATTTAATACTGCTATCACCTGTGAGTTTAAAGATGTATCAATGAAAATACATGGGGGCTGACAATTAAGTTCATGGTTGAAGCCAAACCTACCCTTTTTTTTCTCCCACATTTTCTCTTTCTTAAGTATTGAAACAAAAATTTACTTTTTGAAAAAAAAGTTACTTTTTGAATGATAAACATTTCCTCAGCACAATGAAATCATACCTTTATGGCACAGTGGATAGAATGTTGAGTCTGGAGTCATGAAGACTTGAGTTCAGTTATGACTTCAGACCCTGACTAGCTCTGGGACCCTAAGCAAGTCACTTAACCTCTCTGGAGGAGAAAGTGAGACTGGTGACCTTGCACAGCCCTTCCTCACTCTGATTAAAGTCGACTGCAAGTCATGTCATCATCTCCCTCATGTCAAGGTCCTCTTCTAGAACAAAGGACAAATACAACCTGAATGTTTCAGTCTCCTGATCTGTAATATGAGGATAATAATAACATCTATCTCCCAGGGTAGTTGTGAGGATGAGATAATATTAATTTAACACCTTGAAAATCTTTAAGTTCTCTGTAAATGTGTTATTATTATTAATTTTATTATAATATTTGATTCCTCACATCTCATAATTGTTTCAGTGAAGCATTCGAAAGATTTTTTATTTGCATTCCCAGTACTTACTGTAAAATAGGTACTGAATAAATGTTTTACTGATTGATTGTTATTTAATAGATTATTATTATTATTTTTGATATTTAGATGGTGGTAATAATATTAATAATAATGCATGGTGGGGCCATATAGTGTAGTGGACAGAAAACCAGCCTGCTATCCAGGGAGATATAGATTTAAGTTCTGCCCCTATCACCTACTAGTCTGTGGGACCTTCCACAGGCTCCTTAAACTCTCTTAGTGCTCTAGGCAATTCCCTAATTGTAGAGAAAGTGACAATTGCATTGAGAGAGGGAGTTTTCTTGTCTGGGATTTCCTTATGCCAGTGAAAGTAGCCTATCCCTAATAATGCCTTACGTTTAAGTAACTAGCACTTTCAACTTTTTAAAAGTACTCTGTACAGTTTGGGCTCTTGATATGTGCTTGTTGGTAACATTTTCTGATTTGAGGTTTACAATGGTTGTTTAGATAAGCGTAGCATCACTACTATAGCATTATAGATTAAGAAATTGAGGAATATAGGAATTAGTTGATTGTCTAATCTTTATATCTGTTTTATGGCAAAGGCTGAAATTGAACCCAGGTCTGTTGGCTCCTAATCTACTATTCTCCTTCATTTGGGTACTTATTTCAAGGACTGAAACATAAATGATCATAAATCTACAAAATGGGACTTAAAATATTTAAACTATAGCTCCTCCTTCCAATAATCAGAGGGCAGGTAAATATGAATACCTAAAACAAATACTGTTAATCGACCAAGGCATCATCCATGTGGCAGTCAAGGGCAAAGGGAGGCAGTTCAACAAGACTGAAAGACCCTCTCCCTCTCCCTCACTGTCTCCCTTTCTTTCCCCTTCTCTTTCTCTTTCTCCTTCTCTCCTCCTCTACCCCCTCCCTCTGTCTATCTCTATCTCTCCCCCTTCTTCTGTTAATCTCCTTGAAGTCTGTAAATATTAGAGGACCAGAAAACTATGACTAAATGGAGCTAGAAAATATATGGCAAGCCCAGCCATGCATAGCTCTAGAAATCAGAATATATTTCTTTTCAAAGGGATAGTTGTATTCAGAAGTGACACTTTTCTAGACATCAAAGGAAACAAGAGAAAAAAAAAACCCAAACCTCCAAACAAACTAATTGAATTATTTAATGCTTCTTGGTGAACCTATTTTGGCAACACAATCTGCTGAGGACTGTTGCATAAATCTGTTATAGACAATAACTCAGTGCAACTATATAAGGAGTGTAGGAAAATATTGAGACTGATCTCATAAGCTATATTCTATAATTGGGTTCTTTGCTTTATAATCAGTATCTTTCAAACTTTACCTTTGCTTAATACTTCTAACTTTGAGTTCAGTAGCTATTCAGTGTTGAGAGAAGAGGTGAATGTCCAAAATTTAAACCAAAGATTTCTGAAGCACCTTCAATGTATAGTTTACTATGCTAGGCATACAAGTTTAGATAAAACACAGTCCTTGTCCCCATGAAACTCTAAGACCTTGTAGGGCCAACACAGTATTCAAAGTGCCAACAGCAACAGTGAATATGATGGCATAGTTCTCAATTGCAAAATATAACAGACTCTCCACATATAAGACAGAAGCAAAACATTTATTTATGCACCAGAGAGCCAAATCCCAACACCAGGAAACTGAGTTCATCATAGCAACATAGAAGTTCATACACCATAGCACAACAGAGAGCCACACCATCCTTTAGCCTTTCCACAAACACTCACAAGCCTAGCTAGCACAGCAAGGGGCGAACAAACACAACCCTAGCTATCTCCTTGAGTGCATCCTCTCCTCCCTCTAGCTCTAACTGCTCTGACTCCCAGCTTCCTGTGGGCTCCACTACACCCTTGAGCAAACTCCTCTTACCACAGGCTCCAGGTGATTGCATTTAGGGGGCAGGGAAGATCTTCAAATTCCTATTAACATTACAGATCTAAAAATATTATATACACAGATGGCAATAGTATGGGATAATAAATGCTAAGTTCACCAAAGCAATCCAAAGTGCTAATGAGTGCTAATGGAGGACTGAAGTGAGGTGATCATTATTAAGCAGAGGCACCAGAGAAGGATTCCTGGGATTGGTGCAATTTGTGCTGCAATTTAAAGGATGGAAAAGTGAACGGGGGAAGGGAAGAGAAAGGAATTCCAGGCAGAGATAACAGCATGAAAAAAACGTCACTGAAGCATGTAAGTATTAGGATATTTTAGGAGCACAGAGTGTTGGACAATTTAGTTTGATTGAAGCATTTATAAAGGAAGTAAAAATCTTGAGATAAGACTGATGATGGTAGGCATTAAATCCTAGGTAAATGTGTTTGAACTTTATTTCCTAGGCAATAAAAAGCCCTGAAATTATTTTTATTTTATTTTATTCATTGATTGATTGATTGATTCATCCATCCATCTGTCCATCTATCCATCTATCCATCTCTCTCTCTATCTAGCAGAGGACTGGCTGCACCTGAGTTCTGCATAAGTAAGATTACTTTTGCTGGTGTTATGAAGGATGGATGGAAGAGTTTAGAAGAGAGGTGGGATACCTATTAGATTATCACAATAGTCTGACTGGGTTGTAACAATAGCTTGTACTGGGACATCAGCAATGGAAATAGAAAAAATAGAACAGGTGGGAGGAATATTGGGAAAGTGGAATTGACAGGCTATGGCAACTGATTAGTTTTGGAAAATAAATCAAGAAGGAAGAGATAAAGGTAACACCAAAGTTTTGAACTTGGAGGAAGTTGCCATAGAAAAGGTGACTGTAAAGAAGGTTTGGGAATGAAGGTAGGAAACACTTTTTGAGACATTTTGAACTTAAAATTTTGATGTTAAGTATTGATGGAGATATTACATAAACAGTTGGATATGAAAGTCTGAAGCCAAAAAATACTGGTCAGGACTAAAACCAAATGAGAAAAGATTATATAGTAGGAGGTGGTCAATAATGTAAAATGCTGTAGATGATAAGGATGGAAAAAGAGACCCATTTGCTAATTAGGGAGTCTAGTGACCCTTGAGAGAACAGTTTCAGTTGAACAGTGAGCATGGAAACCAAATTATAAGGTGTGGGAGGAAAGTGGAGAAACTGGGTTTGGGGAAATTTTTCTATTTTCTATTTTATTTTGACAATAAAAGATAAAAAATGTGGATGATAGCAGAATAGGGATTCCATAAACATCTGTTGGAAGGGTGCACTAACCAGTAAGTGAAAATGAGTTTGAATTCTACTTCAGATCCTTACTGTGTGACCCCTGGGCAAGTCACTTAACCTCTACTACTCTCAATTTTCTTATTTATAGAACAGGGATAATGATAGTATTTATCCTACAAGTTTGTTATGCAAAGAAAATGAGAACATTATATTTAATACTTTGCGATCCATAAAGCACCATGTAAATGTTGGATGATGACTATTGTTATCTGCAAAGTGAAGACAATGGTACCCATAATATCCACCTCCTAGGGTTGTTCTGAGGTTCAAATGAGATAATATATGTAAAGGACCTTTGCAAACCCTTAGGAGTGCATGAAAGCATTATTGATTGTTCTTATTATTGATCAGAAAATATCTATCAAAATATCCATTATGTGCCCAGCATGGCATACGATGGCCAAGAAGTCCTCAACTTCATTTTTTCCTCATGAATATTTTATAGTTTATTTAGTGAGACAAAAATAACAATAAAAAAGAGCCTCAAACAATAGAATAAAATTAAATTATAAAATTAAATAAAGTAATTTGGTAATGTCATAAGAAATTTAGCTATTCAGGGAGAACTCACTGAGATCTGGCATAAGGCTTATGGAAAATTTTGGAGTTGATCTAGGCTAGGAAGAATGAATACTATTTGGAAAGTTGGAGTAGAGGAAGGAGAACATGGGGGGAATGGGAGAGAAGGAAATAGTAGGACTCTGTGAACATGTAAGATTCACTAGAATGAACTATCTATAGTCAGGAGTAATTTAAAATAAGAATGGAAAAGAAGAGAGGAGGAGGAGGAAGGACTGGGAGACTGATGATTAATATTTTTTGAATTCCATAATTGCATTTCTTTTTGGCATATTAATAGCTTGCTTTACTTATTCAAGACTTTTTTTTTGAGAACCTACTGTGTGCAAGGCAAGAGGCACCCTGAAAACATGGCAGATCTTTACAGAAGCTGCAAGCTAGTTTTAAAAAGCAAAATAAACAGTCCTAATCAAAGTGTGGCAATAAATATTATTTAACAGAATTTTTTCTCCCTTCAGCTTCTTCCCCCTTCAGAACTTTTCTTCAAATGAGCTTGCTATCAGTGATAGGAATGGAATTTACTTCCTAAGGAAATCTTCCTCTACTCCAACCAGTGCATGTTGGTTGCTTGATAACTAATCAACCATACATGAAGTGTATACTTGGGGATGGGTAGGAGGAAGATAGAGGTTATAGAAATACTAGAGTTTTCCTGTAGTCCTAATTTTAAACATTTCAGATGATATCAAAACCCAATCTAACCCTGTTCTCCCACCAAATACATATATTTACTTCTTTTGTGAATTGTCCAGAGTAAAACAACCAGGAAAAACAAAACAAAAGTAAAACAAAATAAAACAAAAAAGTTCCATGTCTGGAGTCTTGTGCTTTCTGGCCAACATTTCTCTTCCTGTAGACAATTAGGTTTATACACTTTGAGGAAGAAGCAAAAGGGGGGAGATTTTGGGACCAATGGTCCCACATGTATAGACTTATTTGCCTGAGACTTATTTGCCCCAGGTGAATGAACAAATGATTAATTTAAAATCTGATTTATCTTTTGCCTAAGATTTACATTTTGGGGGTTTCCCAAACTATGAGTTATGCTTCATGTATTTCCCCCTAGTAGCACTTCCTTTTTTGACTTTATTTTTGTCTTTACTATTTCCACCAAGGCTGACCTCTGGTGCTTTTCTTCTTTTCCCTTCCTCTCTTCTTCTCTCTCCTGCTCTTTCTCCTCTTCTTCCCTTTCCTGTCTTTATTCTTCTCCTTCTCCTCCTCCCCCTCCCCTTCCTCTTCCCTCTCTCTTTAATTGATGATGTCAATTGATTTGGTTCATTTGAAACAAGTATTTATAAACATTATTATTTAGACATTATAAAGCTTCATACTTTTGGGGAAAATATTTGGCAATATTTGAGCTTCTTTATGAAGTAATATAAAAATTTTAGCAAAGAAGTGGAATCAATTAATATTTATATTTCTAGGGAAAAGGGAAAAAACTTTATTCAATTAAAATACACATTTCACCAAATTACATCCGTTATTAACCTGCTGTCTATAAACAAAGGTAACACTCCTTATTTAACTTATTGCAATTTGCACCTTCCTGCAATTTCTCTACCCCTTTCAATTATTAGATTGAATTACTAGATTTTTCACCAATTATTAGATTTTTCACATTACTAGAATATTGGAATCTGTTTAGTATTTTCCACAGTTGACATGTATTCATGAAAATTATTTGGTAAATAGCCATTATGAACCTAGGCCGAGATAGACCCTCTATAAGAGCTAATGAATACTTAACACATTTTTTAGAGAGCAAGGATCCCTGTATAAGGTGTTAATAGGTACATAACAACTTTAGAGATGCTTCCTGGCCCAAACTAATGTGGAGGAGGGAACTATAATGACTTTTTGAAATGGCTTTGTTTTGTGTAGAAAGTGAGGAAAGTCTACATACCTTAATTGAAATGTACCTAATTATTATTACTATGCATATACATTTTGATCACCTTATGATCTTTAGGTATTTGGTAGGTACTAATTTTTTGCAACATGCAGCATATTTACCATTTTCTTGAAAAATTAGCACAAAGTCAGATGTGGTACTATAAGTTTGTAATCCCTTCTATTAAGGGGGCTAAGATCGTTTGAGAGCTCTGAACTACGGTTGGCTATGCTCATCAAATGTCCCAACTAAGTTCAATGTTAACATGATAGGTTCCATGTATGGGGTCACTAGGTTGCCTAGAGAAGGGCAAACTCACCAAATTGTAAACAGAACAAGTCAGAGCTCCTGTGGAAATAAAAGTGGAAATGGGAATGGGAAAATGGGAAATGGGAAAATACTTTTGACCTAGGTAAGGAGGGAGACCCAGTCTTTAAAAAGAAAACCAATATCAGTCGGTAAATCTAGATTCCTTAAAGATGAACTTTCTGTAATTTCTGGAAGCAATGACTTTACTTTGTATTGATGTCAATAATTCCATAATTCTATAAACAAATCTGAATGATTGCCATTGGTTCAATACTTCTCTATCAACATATTGTTGATTGAATTCACATGAATGATTCCTTTGAAGGCATTTTTTGGTGCCATTCTTGGATTATAGCCAACTCTATTTGTGGGTAAAATAATGTTTACATGTAATGAGCCCAGTAGAATATACTTGTTTTCAGCCTTAGCTATAGTGGGTTGAAATAATGTCTCTTTTGGAAATATATCTTAACCCATTTACCTGAGAAATGATTAATTTATTATAATTGACTGAGGGAATTAGGATACAGATTCATCTTTTATAGCTTCACTGAAAGTATTTTCACAATTCTACACAGGGAAGTAGTGGTGATTTGTACTTCTTTTTAATTCGGCTACGTCTCTGTATTTGAAAAGTTTTTCCTTCCATGTAGTTTGGAGTTTGAGTGTTTGATAAGGTACCACTTATTAAAAATAATGTTTATAAATTTTTGTTGAATCAACATTACAGCCAGGGTATTATGGGGTACAGTTAGGCCTGTGAGAATGCCATAGTTCTAGTAGAGTTTATTTGTCAAATTCTTAAGGGCATATAGAGGTTTGTATTTATAGTACAGTTCAAATTTAGCCTCACACACTTACTGTCTATGTGACCTTGGGTCACATTTTTTCCAACTCTGAAATGGGGATCATTGTAGTACCTACCTTGCAGGATTATTGGAAGATTCAAATAAGGTAATATTTATAAAGTACTAATGAATGTTTCCACTCCCCTCATTTAATATATTAAAAAAAATAATTCTTTATTGAGAACATGCTGGTTGAGTTCAGGTAGTGTAGTCTAAGGACTTTGGAGGAGAAGTAGGATTTTCATGGTGGAAATAAGAGCAGGGTGGCATAAAGGAGATGGAATTCTAGGCAAAAGAACAGGTATGAGCAAAGGCAGAATAGCCACACAATAAGAATGGGAGGATATGGTGTTTGGGGAATTGCCACAAATAACTCTAATCATTATAGGTAACATTTACAGAATACTTTAAGGTTTGGGAAGATCTTTACAAATATCATTTTGTTTGATCCTCATCATAACCCTGGAAGGTAGGTGTTATTATGATCTTCATTTTATAAATCAGGAAACAGATTGAGAAATATTAAGTGATTGATTTGCCCAAGATTACAGAGCCAGGAGGTAGCTAGGTGGCTTAGTGTATAGAGTGCTGGGTCTGGAGCCAGAAATACCTGATTTCAAATCTGGCTTCTCAAGGTTACTAGCTATCTGACCTTAGGCAAGTCACTTAACCTCTGTTTGCCTTAATCCACTGGAAAAGGAAATAGCAAACTACTCCAGTATCTTTGCCAAGGAAGTCCCATGGACAGTATTGGCACGCTATGGTCCATGGGGTCAGGAAGAGTCAGACCCAACGGAACTATAATGTAGCTGGTAAGTGAGACAGAACTGAATCCAGCTTGTTCTGATTTTAAGTCCTGTTCTCTATCCAGTCTACAACCTAGCTACTTCTAACCTGGTTTGGCCACTAATGAATAGCATAAATATAAGGGAATGTTAGTTGCAGGGGTGTGCTGGATCCAGCTCTTTCTTAGTCTCTCTGGAGAGCTGATTATGTTTTCAATGTGAATTTTTTCACCTCAGAAATCAGCAAATACTACAACTCAGGGCTTAATTTATTGTTTTGTTGATTTCCTACCTTTAAAAAATATTCTTAATCAAGATTAAATTTCAAAGTGTATTGTTGGTTTTTCTCTCCCTCCCACCCCCCCCCAGCTGGTTGTTAAACATTTACCACTATACTGCTCATTAGGAAATAACATTGGAATACTCTAAGAATTATGTGCATGCTGCAAATTGCACATTAAATAACATTTTGTTTCCAATAGACCAGAGGGTGACCTTTTAGGGATCACCTTTTAGCTCCTGTGTATTAATGACTTTCTAATGGGTCAGTTGTACCTGTAGCTCCTCATGATCGGTCCCAGGGCCAAATTCTAAGGATATTGGAGTATTAGCTTGAAATTCTCCTACCCCATTCCTATTTAAGGGTAGGATTTGAGGCAGGGATTATTATTTCCCATTTTACAGATAAGGAAACTAAGGTTCAGAGCAGCAAAAGTAGCTTGCCTAGGTCACATAGCTAGTAAGAGTCATAGCAGGCCCTTAAACCCTTATTTTTTTATGTCCTTTTTCCTCTATACCAGGTGTCAAGAGAGTGGGTAGAATCATGGAAACAGAGAATATAGAAATTTAAAGGGAAGAAGGCCTATGCTGGAATCTCAAAAGATGCCTAAAAATGTGTAATGGAGACTAAAATAATAATAACAATGATGATAAAATAGTTATAACAATAAATAAGTAAAATAGTTACAATGATAAAATAACTACAATAACATTAACTACAATAACATTTCAGGTACGTAAATCACCTCATATCTGTTATCTAATTTGGCCCAAAGGCATGCAGTTGTTTTACCTTTGACTAAAATTAAGTGTGTATAGAAGTTTCTTTTTTTAGAGGGAATCCCTGAAATGAAGGTGGCTGCTTGAACCATATTTAAGCCTATAGGCAGGGTAAGTAGCTATGTAATGAGGATTCCAAGAGAGCAGGAAGGATTCACCTCTCCCCTGGTCTCTGATACCTGAAATCACCCAAGTCAGAGAAGGGCTCTTTTATTCTATAATCAAATAAGACTTAAAATGCTAATACTCCTGAGATGAAATAACATGTCAAGTGCACTGAGAGTGTATTTTACAAGAAGAGGTACAAAGTGCAATAAGGAAAGGAGGGAAGCAAAGGAAGAAAGAGCAGATGTTTCCAAATTCAGGAGACTGCAGGTGGTAGAGAAAGGCCATGAAATGGAGCTTTCCCATCCTCCTTTTCTCTCATTCCACTGACCCAGTTGATGAGTGGATCTCATGATTTATGTTACCATAATACCCCTCAGATATGACACTTTTTGTCTTCTCTTACAGCTATCATGTTAGCTCGGTTCTCCATCCTATCTTTCCTACATTCTTACAATAGCCCCCTACTTGTTATTTCTGTCTCTTTCCATTCTTTTCTCACTGCAATTCAACCTCCATGCAAGCTGAAGTGATTTTTCCTAAGTGAACGTCTGGCCAAGTCTTCTGACTCAGTAAACCCTGTTTACTTTAGGATATAACATCAATCCAACTTGGTTTCTAAAACCTTTCAGAACTTGGCCCTAGTCTTTCTTTCTGGCCTCATAAAATACTACTCCCCCCTTTGAATCATTTTAGTACAACTGAACTGTTCTTCTCTCTGTTATTCACACATATCACTGTATATCACATTTCTGTGCCTTTCTACCAGCCATTCTCCCATCCTTCAATGTTCTCTCTCTTTACTTCTCTTTCTTTGGATCATTGACTTCTTTCAAAATTCAACTGAGGGACAGTTTCTATTTGATGCCTGTCCTGATTCCCTATGGCTAGCATACCTCATACTTAATGATCTTGTATTTATTTTGCATTATTTTGTATAAACCACTTCAAAAATGCACAATACCAGTAATAATGATCACTAGCATTTATACAATACTTTATATATATTGCCTCATTAGATCCTGCCCCTTCCACCTTTGTTTTATCCTTATCTCTCATGCAAACTATTCCCTCTTTTGTGTGTGAGGAAAAAGTGACCCCAGAAAGCATGGGGACAAACACAAAACCACATTTTTCATTTTACTTTCATTTTTTCCCCCTTTAAGTTCTATCTGCTGCTTTTCTCGGTCTCTCAGTGTGGAATAGTTCACGTTCTTTGCAGATGACAGAAGGTTTCCCAGGTTCAAGCTATACTCAGAATCTTAAATGAATTTTCTCAAGATGGATATTGTGGTGGTTTTCAATTTTTGGCATGATATTGGCACAGCTTAGTAGAGAGGAAGGTGAGCTGGCAAACAACCTGCCCCAAAGCTAATAAGAACGGTGCCGTCTAGAAATCCGACTTTAAGAACAGAAAAGCACAGCCCAGTTCATGCTATTTATCCTGGAAAATTATTCCTATTATGAGTTGTGGATGTTCAGGGCTTTGCCCCATCACAGTATGTAGCTAGCTCAGCATGTTCAGGGTCCCTGCAATCAGCACAGTTGGCATACAGGGGATTTCCATCTTAAAGTTGATATTAAATATTATCCTTTGACTAGAGTTGCACCTTCTCTTTCAACAAAAGTGATTCAAGTGATACAAGTCAAATGGTCTGCAGTATCCGCCGAGTAGAATAGTATAATGAGGTTTTACACAAATAGAAGAAGATTGAATTAATGTGAAGATTTAAAAAAAATATTGTTCCCATGAGGTGGAAGGGTTGGGATCTGGTAAGTGCAGGGAACACTGATAACATCATGGGTTTATCAAAATATCAAGCTCAGTTCTCAACTAGTAGATAGATAAACCCAGCTCTCAATCCGAGAGGTGTTATGGCAGTGAAGTGGCACAGTGGATAGAGTACTGGAATTGGAATTAGGAAGACTCATCTTCATGAGTTCAAATCCAGCCTCAGACATTTACAAGGTGTGTGACCCTGGGCAATTCACTTAACCCTGTTTACCTCAGTTTCCTCATCTACGAAATGAGCTGGAGAAAGAAATGCCCCTCAAAAAAGGAAAAAACCCTCAAACCTCAGTGGGTTCTAAAGAGTTGGACATGACTGAATAATAACCAACTCAGTCAAAAGCTAGTTATCAGTTAAATATTTATTTTTTTCACCCAGCTACCTAGGAAGTAAGATATTGTTTTATGCTTTGTACCTATAACCCAAGCACCTAGCATCTTTCCTGACACATATTGGACCCTTAATAAATGATACCTCCATAATACCTCTTTGAGTGATTGTTATCATCATTCAGGAGTGTTTCCTTTGAATCTCAAAACATTTTTAGCCTTCAATGTTAAAATACATAAAGCTACAAGGGACATTACTTAGGTCTTTTTTTTAAAGCTAGTAACAATGGAAATGAGCTAACAGTTGAGAACAAGGCCTTCATGCAAGGAATCTGGGAGCTAAAGGAGAGCAGGCAGGAAAGAGAAGAGGAAATAAATAGGAAGATGTCAAAGAAAAGTGTGCTTGCTCCACAATTTGGCAAGGAGGTGGTGGTCCTAGGTATGGGGATAATCTAACTCTTTGTCAGTGAAGTTGACTTAGATGACTATGGTATAAAATGGAGATTTTGGAGCATTCATTTTTGATTTCCACTTTGGATCGAAGAGCACATTGGTACGGGTGCATCTTTCGATGCTGCTGACTGCAGTACAACCACATACTCTTTATCTGCCAACTGCCATTTTTCATATGAGGAAATGAACTTATTATACTGTTAGAAAGCAACAAAATTATTCATTGACTCCAAATTCAATATACTTTTCATAACAACATATAGCTGCAGTTGTTTGAAAACCTCTAAATTAAGTCAAAATATACTTTGGTTCTTTTTTTTCTTTAATTCTAGGGTGGTTATATGAAAGGTCAGAATAAAACATATCTCTTTACCTCTTTCTATAACCTAGTGTTGGGCAGATAGGTGGTTCAGTGTATAGAATGCTGGGCTTAGAACCAGCAAGACCCCTCTTTTTGAGTTCAAATCTGGCCTCAGATGCTTAATGACTGTGTGACCTTGGGCAATTCACTTGAGCATGTTTGCCTCAGTTTCTCATCTGTAAAATGAACTGGAGAAGGAAATGACAAACTAGTCTAGTGTCTTTGTCAAGAAAACCCCAAATGGGGTCACAGAATCAGACACAACTGAAATGACTCAATGACAACAACAAAACCATATACATTTACAAAAACTATTCATAGACGTGATATAAAAATGAAAATAAAATGTGTCTAATGACTAGTGAATGAGTATATAAATTGTATTTAAATATGATATTACTATAGTGTGAGAAGTAATGAATATGAAAAAGTCAGAGAAACATAGGAAGACTTGTGTCAAACGATGCAAAGCTAAAAGAACAGCACGGACTAAAAAATAACATGACTGCAACAATGTATACTGTGCATATGTTGAGCCAGTTGATTGGGATTCTGTATGTGATTGATACTGATTATAAACTTGTATGAAATGAACATCAAGAAGAAGCTAAATTCTGGGCAAATACAATAGTCAATGTAAAAATTAACTGCACTCCGAACCATTCTGGACATTGGCTACTAGCTACTCGACACTACCTTGCAGCGAAAACGTGCATTTACAGACCCTCGTATTATTTAGTATAATTTTGGAACCAAGTAACGTATTATAATGATATTGGACTTATATGAATTGGGTGACATCAAGGAATGTATATTTGCAAAAAA
>CM053597.1:59015137-59048793 GCA_028646575.1 Pseudocheirus occidentalis
GCGATACATTATGTATGAGTTTATCACACACATTTCCAACCCCCCAAAAAATAACTTCCTCCACCATTTGAGCGATTTACGGAGGAAACAATACGTTGAAGCGTATTGATCCACACGAACCACACCACCCATATTTGCCGTATATTCTGACACCATTTCAGGCTTACTGACTGTTACGATATGTCCACCGCATAATGTTCTCTGGGTAGATTGTAGGTTTGTGTTATAACAATTGGTGAGCATGGTAATAATTCTTTTATCTTTCCACGCAAGAAGCATAGTATTATTCTTTCTGTATGCAACTGTTTTAGCGCTGAGAGGGGACATCCGAGTGATATGCTAGAATTCCGATGTCCCCTGAGAGGGGATAGCGGAGTGCAAAGGTTTAAAGGATGAACCACAGTTGAAGGACTCATCCCTCCTTTCTGCTAATGAATCAATAGTCAAACTGTTTTCTTGGTACTTTTAAAAATGTTTTAATATTTGTTGAGAAATATCTCTTGGCAAAATGAAAGACATCAACTTCTAAAAATTACAAGGTTGGAACACTAATAAAATCTACATAAAATTCTGTTTAAATATGTTTTAAAGCTAAAGCAAGTATAACAAGGTTGTATGGATTTAGAGGTTTCAGGGAGCATACTTAAGGAGCTACTCTGAAACTTCTGGAGACTCCAAAGCATTGGTGACTCATTACTTACACTTTGGGGATATAATGTATTTCCTGGCTTCTTCAGCTTTGTGGTGACTCCAATGAAGAGTAGGGAAGGATGAGTCCTCTATACTGAGATGAATCATGGTAACATCATCTGTATGGCAATTTTTGCAGAGGGAACTTGCAGCGGGGGCCCTGGTTGCCTTAGCCACTTGGAAAGGGGAACCAGAAAGTTACTTAGAAGACATATAACAGAGAAACTTCATATGTGGAAAAAAAGAAGGAGAGGAAACAATTGAGCATGATGTTTTTGAAGTCCAGGGACTTCAGTGAAATTTTTCTCTTTATGCCTTGCCTTGAGTAAAAAGAGGTGGTGTTTGTGAAGCCAATTGGGATTGCTAAGGGAGCAACTTAACATTTTTTTTTCTGTTAGAGATAAGATCAAAGATTAAATAAAGCTGTCTCTGTTGATGAAGACTGGTTAGTGGTCTAGATGAGCTCCTGGAAAGCCAAGAGTGGTTCAGGATGCACTCTACTCAACTCTAGGGAAAAGTAAGGTTACATTAAGGAGTGACTGATAACATTTAAAGAGCAGTAAAAGCAAACAAAGAAACAAAATCCCCCACAAACTACTTAATTTTTACCAAGGTGCATATATTTCTTGAAATTTATTTTTAAATTGTATATCACCCTTGAACATAGTATTCTTCATTGTTTATTCTGAGTTATTTAATAGTAATATTCTTTGTTAGAAAAGGCAGACTTTAGTCTAAAAGTGTAACATGTTCACTTTGCTGTGAATCATGCCTATAAGAAGCCTAACTATTTGAATCATGTGCCCATATGCCAGGCACCACTATTTAGTTGCTCTAATTAGAGGACCATTATCTAGGTGGAAATAAGTGCTGTTATCACAGAAATGCTGCATATGTGCCCTATGAGCCCTTGTAGTCTCCAAATTAGTGGAATGGGAGCAGAAGAACAAAGGTTTTCCTGAAACCAGGCAACATTTTATCATAAAGGGCAGTGTATAGTAATGAAAAGATGCCATAGGCCATTCATTTTGGTGATAACCTGTGATTAATGGAAAGCAGGCTGGGTTTGGTTTCAGCACACTTATTGTTTTTGGAGGCTATCAGGCTTAAGTGACTTTCCCGGGGTCACACAGCCAGTAAGTGTCAGAGGCTAGATTTTAACTCAGGTCCTTCTGACTTGAGGGCCTGTGCCCTATCCACTGCACCACTTGGTTTCAGTAGACTTGAGTTTAAATTTTAATTCCTTCAGCTGTTATTTATGACTGTGTATCAGTCATATAACTCTTTGAACCTGTTTTCCCATGAATGATAAAGGTGATAACACCCAGCTCAGTGAGGTGTTACAGGTGAAATTTTTTTTTAAGTAAACCATATAGTGCTATACGTGTGCAGATTAGTATTACCCTACATTAAAACAGGAAGGAGTTAGATGTGACTCCCCCACCCTGGGGCATCAGTTTGGAAGGCAGAGGCAAATGCTGAGTAATCAGATACAGAAACTTTATCTTGCAATGCAGTGGAAAGGGTTTGTACATATGTAGGATGATGATTATAAAAAACTTACATTTCCATAACACTTCAGGGATTGCAATTGCCATTCCTATCAATAATGTCCTTTCAAGGGAGGTAGTGAAAGTATTGCTATAGCCATGAGTGAAAATGTCTTTTCTAGAGTCGTTTCGGAGCAAGTAGCAGAGCTGAGACCAAAGGCCATGTCTCTGAGATCCAAGCCAATACCATCTGAACTATAGTTTAATAAGTATGGGAAGTATCAGCAGATGTGTAAGTTTACTGGGTGGCAACATACACACTCAAGTCTTTGTAGTTTGTTGTTTAGCTGATACGGTCACCTAGTTACACAAATACATGCTTAGGGAATGCCGTCTATAGCCATGGAACAGAGGAAGACTCTACTTGCTAAAACTGAAAAGATATTTTGGCCTTATTAGAATTGTGATGTAATGCATTGACCTAATAGCTACATGTATTTAAGACATAAATGGCTACTTTTGTGGCAGAAGTATAGGAGAAATGTATAGAAGCTGGTGTCTGAGAAGAAAGTAAAACATTTTAGCGATGTTCACACCACCAGTAGCTTTACTCTGTTTATTTTTTTCATTTTAAATTTCTTGCTTTTATTTTGTTCTCTCCTCTTTGGTGACTCTATCATGCTTCCTTGTCTTTTAAGGCAGGTGCAATTGGTGCTGCATTTGACCCCAGGAAAAGAGGTGAAGGGTGGTTGAAGAAGATTTGATGTAAATATTAAATAATTACCTTGTTCAGTGGTCCACTAATTAAAAATGTCAGTGGCTGTTTAACTCAATCAATTCACTGTTGTTCACCCTTCAGAATGATGAGAGGTCTTAGATAGGTGACTGAAAATTCATCACCACAAATGAAAAACCACCTTGATGTGTCTTTCATGTAGTGGAATCAGCCCAATGCAAATGACTGCACATTTTTTTTTATTAAAAGGTGAAAATTGTATAGATTCCTTTGGTAGCTGGTAAACTTACAGATAGGAAAGGAAAGGAAAGACAAATTCAGTTCAAGCAATAAGCATTTAAGTTTTTTGCTCTACACTGTCCTAGGTATTATAGGGGAAGAGGGGTAGGAATCTGAGAAGGAAAGGACTAGTTCTGGCCTTGTTATTACAAGATCTGGATCTGAGTTGTAGCTGTGGTCCTAATAACTCTGAGTCTATAGAGAAGTCATTTAACTTTAGTCTCAGCTTTCGCATCTGTAAAATGGGACAGTAACTTTCTCAAAGGGTTGTCATGAGGGAAGCACTTTGTTAACCTTAAAGTGACCTAGCAATGTAAGACATAATTCCCAAAGCATGGCAGGCATAGTCTCTGCCAATTAATGGCTGGGTTGACTTTCTAAGTGACTCTGGTATAATCCTAAGAGGACAAGAGAAATATGCTTTTTTAGAATCAACTTTCACTTTTGAGTCTTTCTCTTAGATATTTTGTTTTAAACTTGAAGCTTAATACTGGCAAACATTTGGTGATATGGCTGAATGGTAGAAAGGCATACAGAGTCCTTTGTTTCTGAAATGGCTGTTGTTTTGCAGTACTATTATGGTGAATGTGGACAGCCGGATGAGTGAAGATAAAGACCATTTGTGCATTAGGTAAGGTTGTTGGAGACTAGCAATCTGTATGCCGGTCATCTTTTGTTCTTCTGCAAGTAGATTTTAAGCCATCCTAAACTCTCATGATGGCTTGTGTCTATCAGCGTTGCTGCAACCTCCTCCAGGTTTTAGCTTCTGATATAAATTTTCATTCTTGGATTTTTAAAGTATTCATTAAATTGGCCATGTTTTAATGCAAACGCTCACTGCAAAAAAGAAAAAAAAAGTGCAGCTGTGCTGGTCTGTTCATTGTAAGTGACCGTCCCAGCTGTTGGGCTATTCTGGTTATCCTCTTAGCAGCCCAGAGAAGGTTTAGAGGAAGTCCTATTCCATAGTGTGGAGATATAATCAAGATGACTAAATCTGAGTAGCCACCAACAAGCAGTGTGTGTGTATGTGTGTGTGTGTGGGGATAGACAACATTTTCTTTCCTGGCCTCCTTGTCTCAGGATGTTTCTTTTCCCCCCATTCCTCATTTGGTTCCTGTTGCTTTGGCTTTGCATCACTCTATCCACAGAGTAGCTTGTTTGTTGGACAGGACATAGTGAAACAAGCTATACTGTAATGCTAGATGGCCCAGATGTATTGCTTTATAAAATTTACAACACTGGGATATTTACACCTGTCACAGCTGTCATTTATCACAGATGGATCAGACAGAATTGTTCCTTATGAATTGCAGTCGGGGGATCTGTCACTAGTTGGCTCTGCAGGAAACCCCGATTTTCTTCTTTGCAGTTTGGAACACAGTTACGAGGGCTCTCTCCTATTGAGAACCAGAGACCCACTCTTCTTGTAAAGACAGATTCAACCCCCAACCCCCAGCCCTCCAATCTCACCTCTAGCCACCTGAGCTCCCCCCCCACCCTGGCCATTTGTGTCTTTCTTTTTCCTTTCATTCCTTTGTATCCCCTGGAATCCATGCTCCATGCTCTATTGACAAACACAAATTGACTTTTATCCATATCACTTCATGCCCACCCCATCTTCTTTTCAATAAAAAATTTAGGCCTTTCATCATGAACTCCTTCTCTTCTTCTCATTTCACCTACCTCTGACTTCTCTCTTTCCTCTTTCCTCCATCCTTTGGTGAATAGGTGGTCCTTATCTTTGACTTTTTCAAGGACAACACCTTTTTTGTACCTTTGATCCATTCCATCCAATCTTATTTATCAGATTGTCCCCACAGTCAAACTCCTTCTTTCTCAAATATTTAATCCCCTATCTATTGGTTTCTTCCCTTGGGTATGAAACTCACTTGTCTCTTCTATTGTTAAAAATGCTTCATTAGATCTTACCCTCCATGATAACTATTACCTTTCCACCTCTTCTTAGGTAAACTCCTTGTATAAGATGTGTGCATTCACTGCCTCCACTTTTACTCCTCTTACTCTCTTCAAAACCTTTTTGCACTCTGGTTTCCAACTTCATTATTCAACTGAAACTACTCTTTCCTGAGTTAGCAAAGATCTTTTAAAGGACAGATATAAAGGTCTTTTCTCAATTCACAGCCTTTTGAATCCTGCAGTTGACCATCACTGTTGACCATCTGCTCTACCTAGGTATTCTTTGTTCTATGGTTTTTCATGAAAACACCCTTTCCTGGTTCTTATCGTCCCTTTTGTGATATTCATCAGCATCCTTTAATTAATCTTTATCCATGTTACTCCCACTAACTCTGGGTATATATATCCCAAGGCTCTGTCCTAGGTAAAATTTGTTCTCTCTGCTCTTATTCAGTGATCTCATCAGCTCCCATGAGTTCAGTTATCATCTCCATATGGATGATTCTCAGATCTCATCACTTTTATGTAGATGACTCATAGATTTCTATAGCCATCCCTAGTTTCTCTCTTGATCTCCAATCTGATATCACCAACTGCCAATTGGAAATTTTAAAATTAGATGTCACAAAGACATCTCGAACAACATATGCAAAAATCAACTTGTTATATTTTCCCCCAAACTCATCCATCTTCCAAAAATCTTTATTCTGTCAAGTGAACTGCTGTTTGTTCAGTCACCCAGTTTTACAACTTTGGATCCATCTTTAATTTTTCTCTCTTTCTCAACCCCCATATCCAATTAGATATTAAATATATGATATCATGGATGGATCTCCTTCAATTGCAAAATTATGATACAATATAGCCACAACAAAAACTAATGAGGAAATATTAATTAGCACCTGATTACTTAGGCGCTAATTAGGTGTTAATTAATTAGCACCTAATCAGAGAAATAATTGGCTTATTGATCTCATTCCTATTTTTGAATTCTCAGTATTCCTTTTTGGAATTTGTCTCATTTCTCTAATCTCATTCAATATTCTTCAAGGGCAGAGAATACCTCTTATAGTTCTCAATAATCCATTTTCCTAATGTCTAGCATTGTTTTTGTCACACAGAAATGACTGAATAAATGCTTGTTGTTTGATTGATTGAATACATGAAATTATTATAAGACCAAGTGAGATCATATTCTGAATTTTTCATTTTAATCATATCTGGGAAATGAGAAATGGAAAAAAATACTAATTTTATTGATCAACATTAGCTAGTTTGACTGAATTAAAACAAACAGCACAACACGGATGCCCAAAGTGGCCAGAGACCAACTCAGGCATTACATACATGATGGTATCAATTCTCAGGCTGCACCAGTTTTGAATAGAAACTCATTTATAAAGCACTAGAAAGATTATAGAAGAACTTGAGCTGTATTAGCTCAAAAAACAGTGGGCATCATCTGACATGTGGCTTAGTATTTTCAAGAACAAATTTCAAAGGGTTCAGAAAAACAGTAGATAAAAGCCTGGCTAATAGAATTCTATAGGGGACCAAGTTGGGACCAAGAAATTTTCAAGAAGGATGTTCTGAATACATGAAGCAAAAATAATTTCACTGAAGAGGAAAAAGGGGGAACTGTTTAAGGAGACAGATGTGGATGCATAGGAAACTCATGGACTAATGTTGATTTTGAAATGAAATTTACAAAAGATGGAATTAAGGGTGAATAATAGATCATGAATATGTTACTCCTGTAAAAATAGTATGTGGAGTGCTCAATCTCCACTGTGCCTGGCAGGAAAAGCTAAGAACAATTCAAAGATTTGATTTTGTTTTTGTTTGTTTTCAGCTATGTTGGGCAAAAGAGTAGGATCAAAGAAGAAATAGGACCCTATTCAGGATCAATAGGATGATATGGAATCAAAGCTGTTCAACTGTTATTTTGCTTCATTTTTTTCTTTTTCCCCTGAGAAAGAGAAATAACCTTTGGACTGAAAAAATATAAAACAAAAGTGTCTAATGGGATGGTGAAGCCTAAGATAAGTCAGGAACTATCAAAAGAACATCATCTGTCTCAAATAAACTACATTCTCAGATACTGGAAAAAAAAATCACACATGGCATTACTGAGCCAAAGTTAGGGATGCTTGAGAGATCAGAGAGGACAGGTGAAGTCCTGCAGGATTGGAGGACAATATAATCCTGATTTTCATTTCAAAAGGAGTGAGACTGGAGACCATAAATTCTCAGCCAGTGAGCCTAACTGACTTTTGGGAAAAATCATAGGAGGTATTATTGAAGGAAAGGTTAGTGAAAGTCTAGAAAAGGAAGGAGTGATGGAAAAGAACTGGCATGGCTTTGGCAAGAATAGACTTATTTGAACTCCAATCTGACACCATCAACTGCTAACTGGGCATTTTAAAACTGGATCTCAAACTCAACATATCCAAAATGTAACTTGTTATATGTTAACTTCATTTCCTTTGTTGCAGGGTTATTAGACTAATAAGAGAGCAGGCCAATGCAAAGATGCCATTTACCTAGATTGTAATGAATTATCAGACAAAGCTCATATGCCAATCTAGTAGAGGAGATGAAGAAATGAGGACAGAACTCTTAAGTAGCATAAAGAGAATATGGCTTTGTCATTGGGCACTATAATGGGTGTATATGGCTTGGAGTGGGGTGAGACTTTTAGCAGAAGACCCACCAGTAGACTATTGAAATAATCTAAGTGTGAGATGGTGAGGGCCTGAGTCAGTGAAGTAGAAGTGTCAGAGGAGAGAAGACGGCATAAATGAGAGATTTTAACAAAGGCGGAAACTGTTAGAGGGCTTTGCAGTAGATTGGATATGGGGGATGAGAGAGAGTGAAGAGTTGATAGTGACCACTAGGTTGTGAGCCTGGGTGACTGGGATGATAATGTTGCCTTCCATGATAATAGAAAAAATGAGAAAGAAGCGAGGACTTATTGGGAAAGGGTTGGAAGGAAAGACAATAAGTTCAATTTTGTACAGATTGAGTCTAATACGTTTATAGGACATCCAGATCAACATGCCTATTAGGTATTATAGATGTAATTCTGGAGTTAGTACTCAGTAAGTGTGTGTGTGTGTGTGTGTGTGTGTGTGTGTGTGTGTGAGACTTTTAGTTTTATTGATATATTTTGTTTTTATATTTCATACATGTACAATGCATTCTCGCTTCCCAAATGGTTCCCTTCCACAAAGTAATACAGTCCCATAAAACTAATGTGGTTACCTTATCTGAAAGTACAACATTTCACATGTGTTGCACCAACATGCCTCTTTTAAAAAATGACCAGAAACCTATTTTTTACCCTTCCATTCCTCACCCCATTAAAAAGATAAAAAACCCAAATTCTTGTAACAAATATATATATAGTCACCCAAAGACTCCAGCTTCTGGTATAAGAACTCATTGTTTAACAAAAACTGTTGGGAAAGCTACAAAATAGTATGGTAGAAACTAGGCATAGCCCAACATCCCACATATTATACAAAGATTAGGTTGAAATGGGTATGAGATTTGGACAAAAGAGTAATACCATAAGCAAATTAGGAGACCAAGGAATAGTTTACCTGTCAAATCTGTGAGGAAGGGAAGAATTTATGACCAAGCAACAGATAGAGAACATTATGAAATGCAAAATGAATAATTCTGATTACATTAAATTAAAAAAAGGTTTTGCACAAATAAAACCAATGCAACCAAAATAAGTGGTCAAAGAATATGAGCAGGCACTTTTCAGATTAAGAAATTAAAGCTATCTAGAATTATATGAAAAAAGTATAAGTCGCTAATGATTAGAGAAATGCAAATTAAAACAACTCTGAGGTATCCCCTCATACCTATCACATTGGCTAATATGACAGAAAAGGAAAATGATAAATGTTGGAGATCTGGGAAAATTGAAACAAAAATGAATTGTTGGAAGAGCTATGAACTGATCCAACCATTCTGATCAAAGGGCTATAAAATGTTACATACCTTTTGATGCAGCAATATTACTACTAGGTCTGTATCCCAAAGAGATCATAAAAAAGGGAGAAGGACTCATGTATACAAAAGTATTCATAATAGTTCTTTTCATGGTAGCCAAGAATGAGAAACTGTGGTGATTCCCATCAATTGGGGAATGACTGAACAAGTTGTGTTATATACATGTAATGGAATACTATTGTGTTATAAGGCGTGAGGAGCAGGTAGATTCCTGAAAAAATAGCAACAACAATGTGGCAAGACTTACATGAACTGATGCTGAGTGAAGTGAGTAGAACCTGGAGAACACTGTGCACAGTAACAGCAACATTGTGTAAGGATCAACTTAGACTTAGCTCAGTGGTTCTCAGCCTGTGGGTTATGTTCAATTTGTAACAATGAAAATACATCCTGCATATCTGATATTTACATTATGATTCATAACAGTAGCAAAATTACAGTCATGAAGTAGCAACAAAAATAATTTTATGGTTGGGGGTCACCACAACATGAGGAACTGTATTAAAGGGTTGTGGTTTTGGGAAGGTTGAGAACCACTAACTGAGCTCTTCTCAGCAATACAGTGACTTATAACAATTTACAACATGACTAATGGGGAAATATGTTTATGTGATTGTACATGTATAACCTATACCAGATTGTTTTTGGGGGGATGAAGGAGGAATGGAGGGAGAGAGAAAAAACTGGAACTCAAAATTTTTACAAAAATGAATATTGAAAACTATCTTTACATTTAATTGGAAAAACATAAAATACTATTAAGTACAAAAAAACCAAAAACAAAACAAGACAAAACAAGAATCAAATATGTGTAGTCAAGCAAGACAAATCCCCCCCATGGCTACACACACACACACACACACACATACACACACCCCTCTCTTTTTTTTTTTTTTGCACCTTAGCTTACCTCTCTGTAATGGATAGCATGATTCATCATTGGTCCTCTGCAATCATATTTGCATTGATCATAGTTTTATAGCTTTCATAGTCATTTATTTCAACAGTGTTATTACTGTATAAATTGTTTTGGTTTTGGTCATTTTAGTCTTCATCAGTTTATAAAAGTTCTTAAGATTATTCACTTTAAAAATCCTGATGTTTTAGCATAAATTTAGCTTCTATAGTTCTGTTCACTTAGCATCAGTTCATATACCACTTCACATGTCTTTTTGAAAATACCAAATTGTTTTTGTTTCTTCTAGCAAAATGGTACTCTATCACATTCATATGCCATGACTTATTGAATCCTCTCTCAAATGTTAGATATTTTCTTAGTTTCATTTTTTTTGCCACCACGAAAACAGCTGCTAAAATATTTTTGAACATTAAGGATTTTTTTTCTCTTTCTTTCATCTCTTTTCTTCTGTATATAGACCTAGCACTGGTATAGCTGGGTAAAAGATTTCAAATTGTTTTCCAGAATGGCTTTGTCCTTTTACAGGTCAGCCAATAGTGCATCAGTTTGTCTGTTTTCTCATAACTCTACCAATATTTATAATTTTCTTTTAAAAAAAATTCGCTGCCACTCTGATGTGTGTGAGTTGTATTGATAAATAGATTTGAGAATCATCATAGAGATAATTGAATGTATAGGCGCTGATGAGTTCTCCAAATGAAATAGTAGAACAAGAAGAAAAAGGAACAGGGGATCAAGACAGAGCTTTGAGGAATATCCCCAGTTATTGGCTATGACCTGGATGAAGTTCCAGTAAATGAAACTGGGGAATAACTGTCAGAAAGATAGAAAGAGAGTCAGGAGAGAGTAGCGTGAAGAAAAGCTAAAGAAGAAAATGTTCAACCGTGTCAGTGATTACAGAGAGGTCTAGAAGGATGAGGCCTGAGAGAAGGTTCATAGTTTAGGTGATGACGAGATCATTGGTAACTTTGGAAAGAGCAACCCATTTCATAATGTTAACCTTTCCCACCTCTTGTAAGGGTAAGGGTCAGACAACTTCCTCTCCTAGCATAATTGTACCGGTGAACAGACTGTCTTTTGTGTGGTCCACCACCCTACCCCACCCCATTTACTATTGTTGGCCCAGGTGAAAACTAGCTCTTAGTTTATGATTCTGAATATAGGCTGGTTGCATGATGATGTCATTAAGTTGATTTGGACTTGCCCCCAACGTATAGTCATTAATGGTTTTCTGTCAGCTTAGATAATTTCCCCAGTAATTTATGCTTACTCATTAGCTGTTTAACATTTCATCAATGACTTGTGTAAAGACATAGATGGAATGGTTATCAAATTTCAGATGACACATCGTGGCTTAGAAGAAAAAAGTCATTTGCTTATCCCATAGTCAAGTCAGGAAGCATTTATCATTTCCTGTGTGCCAAGTCCTGTGCTAAACACTTAGAGATACAAAGAAAGGCAAAAAATCCTCTAAAAACCAAACCCCCAAAACACAGAAAAGCGTCTTTGTTCTCAGGGAGTTCACACTCTAAAGGGGAAGACAAAATGCAAACAGTGATATATGCATGGGAAGCGTTAGAAATATAGGGAACATTTAACTCCGATGAAGAATTCTTGAACAAACTTGAAGATTTAGAGATTTTCAAAAACATTCCCCCAGACATTCAGATCTTTGTTCATCTGTTCCCTGTAGGAGTTCTGAGGTAGAATCTGACTGTTGTGGAGAGTCAATTCTTATGATTCCATTCTGATTTAAATTATTTATCAATTTTTTATTAATAAGTAAAATTTGTATGGTACTTTGGAGTTTGCAAGTAAGTTTATGTAGATGATCTTATTTGAGCCTCACAACACACTTTTGAGGAAGGTAATAAAGGTATTTTTATATCCATTTTTCATATGTAGAAAATGAGGGTCAGAGAGGTTAATGACTGGCCTATATGAATGTTAGAAGCAAGGTCGAATCCAAGTTCAAGTCAGGTACTCCCTCCAAATGCCATGTGCATGTTTGAGAATTAGGGCTAGGAGGGTGGACCTCAAAAAAACAACAATGAAGTAGAAGGATCCTTTCTTTTGATGTGTCTCCCCAGTGACATGGAGTAATAATGGCTCAATGATTAAAATAACTTTAGCCTCCCAGGTAGGTAATGCAAAGGAGAGGCTGTTTAACTTGGAGTCAGAAAGAGCTGAATTCAAATCTTACCCCAGAAATTCTCCATCTTTGTGACCCTGGGCAAGTCCCTCATTTTTGGCTTCAGTTTCCTCATCTATAAAATGTAGATAGTAAAAAGCACCTACCTCCCAGAGTTGAATCAAGTGGGACCATTAATGTAAAAGTGCTTTGCAAACTTGAAAGTGCCATGTAAGTGATATTATTACTAATAAATATATTAACAATAATTATATAACAAGATAACAATATATATAACAACAATTATATAACAATAATTATAACTCCAACAGGTCTTCAGAGAAGACCTGTGAAAACTAAATTTTAAGCTCTTGAGTCATTCAGGGTTGGAAACGTGCAGCACAGGGAAGAACCACCATCATTTGTCTCCTTCTGGCTTGGGGCTTACTTGCTGTTTGACGGAGCCTCAGGCCTGACTGATGATACTGGCAGAGACAATGTTCCAACAGGATGGAAGTGACATCAGTCAGGGAAGCACCTGGAGCCTGGGAGAGAGACTGTCCTATGGCTGCTGTAGGCGCCATCTTTTACTGGTGTTCTGGGCAGCTGTTGCGCTCCGCTGGCTTCACATCCTGAGATTTATGGGAGTACATAGAGCCCCCATCACCACCAGAGCCTCTGATATCCTTTCATCCCTTCTGAAGAGAGAAAGATACTCAAAGAAACAACTTGGCTTTCTATGGTATCTTCCTGTGCTTTTCGTTCTGGGGGAATAGACCAAATAGCATGATTAATGTCTTTGATAGGTTTGTTTTTCTTTCCAATCTCTGAGGTCACATCTAGCTCTACCATTTGGTGTTTTTATGATGCATTATTAGTATTAGCCTCTTTTGAGGAGGCTAGCACCATTTATGTCTAGCTAACAGAATCCTGATGTTTTTTGAGTTCTTTATGCCTCTATTTTGCTAGGTTATTTACCTTCTCCCCTCTTTTAGCTCTAGCTTTTTTGTTTGTTTGAATTTGTACAGTGGAAAGAGAGCTGGCTCTGGATTCAAATCCCATGTACAGTGCTTTTTTTTCATACTGACTAGTGCCTTAATAACAATATTGTCTACAGCCCCTGTGTAGAAGATGGGTTAAGTAATAGCACACGTGGGTGACTGTTAACTGATGAATGCATCTCATTAAAGAAGCTGTGTGTGTGTGCCCGTGTGTGTGTGTGTGTGTGTGTGCTTGTGTGTGTGTCTATGTCTGTGTAACTCTTCATGTTTTACTCTCAACTCATTTGACAAATCTCTTGGAAGATAACGGTTGAAACACATCTCTTTACCACTTGCCTCTCCCATCCCATGTATGCCCTGACTTGTCGGTGTATGGCTGCTTGAAAGACCTGAGCTGGCATTTTCTTTTTTAATGTTTTTTTTTTTTACCAGAAAAGAACCCCTGGACTCATAGAATTGTTTTCTTTTCTTAGATAACAGAAGATGCCTGTGTAGATATGTATGTACAACTCTAAAATCATACTTTACAAACAAGGAAAATGGCTTTATCATTATTCACAAAGGACCAAGTCATTCTGGGATGTTGGGGGCAGTCTGTGTTGCCTGATTATATGCCAAGATGATGGCAGGGGTGCCAAAATGTGTTTCAGCGCCTGATGTGCTGGGAGATCCAGAGGAAGGAGGCCAAGGGGATGAAATGGCCCTTCAAAAGTTGGTCACGCTCCCCTGCAAGCTTACCACAGAGCTATCTACCTCCTGAGAATTCCTAGCTAGCTGTCTGACACCGGTTCTGTCTCTGTTCTGTGAATGTATATATAGCTTGTTGTTTGTTACTGGCTTCTCTCCTTACTCCTCAATTATTGGCACTGAGCTTTGGTATTCCTGGCATCCTTCCTGCTTCTTTTCCCTCTTCCAGCTGGCTGACCCTCCTGGCTCACTGCAAACAATGGCGATTGGATGCCGACAGTGGTCATTCTCTGCATCTCCCAGGAAGGTAGGAATTTCCCCAAGTTTACTGTTATCCCATAGCTTAAAGCTGCACAACAAGGTGTAAAAAAGCATGGCAGTTTGTGTTAGAAAATCTACATTGAGGGTCACTGATATGACTTTGGTCAAGTCACCTAGATTCTTTTTGTTTCAGTGTCTTTATCCCTAAAATGAGGGCACTGAACTAGGTGATCCCTGAGACATTTTTCAGCTCTAAATCTTATCCTGTTTAGCAGGTAGGACAGTTTGCAGTGTGATGGAAAGATCGTGGGACTTAAGGATCACATGCAAGTTTAAAAAATGTTTCTGTAACTTATAGACTGTGTGACTTTGGGCAAATCTCTTCATCTTTCTAAGCCTAAATTTCTCTGTCTTTAAGATTTCAGATTTGATCCAATCTTCTTTAAGTCCTGACCAGCTCCTAAATCCTGTAATTTTGTAGAACACAGCACTTTGCTCAGTTGATAGTTCGTTCTATTTGAATGAAATCCCTCTGCTTTTCTCTACATTCAGCATACCCATGGAGTTCTAGGCTTCCTTTGGGAAGTTTAGAATAGAATTTTATCTGCCTCATTAATTCATCATTATCAGGGATAAGATATTCCACATGAGTGAACTTTTCTAGATATTATAGTAAAAACTAACCCCTCTAAGCACTAAAATCTTTAGTTGTTTTGAGTCTTTATGATAGCAATGTTTCCAAAATGACTTATAAAGTTTTCTGACTTCATAAAGAGATGATATTGAACATAACTGTGCTGTCATATAATGGAGCCTTAAAATCTTTTAAGGAGGCTATGATTATTCTTGTGTATACTGAACAGAATGCTGATGTTTTTTGAGTTCTTATGCCTGTATTTTGCTAGGTTATTTACCTTCTCCCCTCTTCCAGCTCTAGTTGTTTTTTTTTTTTTTTTTGTATTTGGACACTATATTTATTGTATAGTGGAAAGAGACCTGGCTCTGGATTCAAATCCTATGTATGATTTTTTTTATACTGACTAGTGCTCTGAATTCAGTCAAGATTTTCTGTTGGCTGAATTTCATGGCTACTGTAAATTAAAGCCTCTAGTTTTCAATCATAGCCAGGAAACCAAGGTCTCAGGCTCATTTGCATAAGACTCTACTCATTTGTGGAGACTGATGCCTCCGCACCTATATGAGGAGAGGAGTTGGAGAGAGTTTATCTTCTGTTTTTAGCTTTGAAAGAAGGGACGTATATGTGATTCCAGGCCTTCTTTAGGGAGAAGTCCCTTAGACAGAGAATGATATTTGGAAGAAGCTGACATGTAAGAAGGGTCAGCACTTTGATTTTGTGTCCCTATTCCCACTATTACACTAGAGACTCCAGGGAATTCCCCCTGAGTGAGATATGATTTATGTACATTCTCTTCTCCTCCTCCTCCTCCTCCTTCTTCTTCCTTCTTCCTTCTTCTTTCTTCCTTCTCTCCCCTTCTCCTTTTCCCCCTCTCTGATTTTTCCTCTGAGTGGGAGAGCTCATTTGCTTTGGGTATTATCTGGTATATAGGGTGTCCCAAAAGAAGTTTTAGTCTCTTCTCATCATTATAATGTCATATATATATATATATATATATATATATATATATATATATATATATATATATATATATATATATTCCCCACCCCATCAGTGTAAAGTGGTCAGCCTCAGGGTCTGAAATCTCTTGTTTTCCTCCTAGCAAGAATCAAAGATTCCTTTGAAGAGGGGTGGTTGGAGGAGGTATCTCTTCGAGCCACACCTACACAGACTCATGTCGTTAAAATAACCTACAAGGATGACAAATACACATATATGCATGTATTATCCTGCTCTCATATACTTATTAACTTTTTAAAAAATTTGGATGTTCATAAAAGTCTAATGACTCAATATATACTTTTCTAATAACAGAAGAGCCACTAATTTTCTTAAAGCAACTGTTGTGACTAGGGACTACGTAGTAGAATTCGGAACTGGCCTTCTGGAACCCCCAAACCTGGGTTGGGTTTAAATCCTGTCTCTGACTTCTGCCATCTCTGAGATCCTGAGCAAATTATGTAACCTCTTTGTGCCTCAAATATCTCCCCAGGACTTTATCACTAGGATATGGACTGTTGTGGGTCTTGGTAGTGGGGGCTACCCATGCTGATAAAGTGCTGGCTTTTTTGAATATTTTCTTATTTCTCTCATGGTTTCGGTTCTCATTTGGCACAGTGGATAGAGCACCAGCCCTGAAGTTAGGAAGGCCCAAGTTCAAATCCAATCTCAGATACTTACAAGCTGTGTGCCCTTGGCAAGTCACTTAACCCTGTTTGCCTCAGTTTCCTGATATGTAAAATGAGCTGGAGAAAGAAACGACAAATCACTGCTGTCTCTTTGCCAAGAAAACCCCAAATGGGGGCACAAGGTGTTGGATAGGACTAGAAAAGAACTAAACACTGTGGGTGAATTAGGAATGCACACTTTGGTTTTGGCCCTTTTTTGTGAAAATATCTTTGTGTCTTCTCCATAAGGGATAGGAAATTGTTGTACCCATAAGATCATTGATTTAGAACCTGAAAAGACATTATAGTTCATCTCGTGCAACCTCTTCGTTTTATAGGTTTGGAAACTGTGGTCTACAGCTGTTTAGGGATTTGCCCAGGGTCACATAAGTGTCAGAGCCAAGATTTGAACCCAGCTCTTTTGACTCGAAATTCACCACTTGATTATCTGTGTATCACCAAAATCAGATGCTTGGTGGTAGAGATCCCCTGTGATTCTGAAAAAAAAAACCCAAATAAACCAAAAAAAAAAAAAACCCCACCTGTCTTTGTTTTTTCTCCTTTGTTGAGACAACTTGTTTCATTTCCTTTGCCCCTAAGGAAATGTTCCTCCTCGGGTAATATATACAGTGAATGAAAAAAGGAAGTGCTTAATATTGTTTTGTAAGATTAATGGAGGAAGATTATGGATTTCCTTGCCAGAGGTTACCTTCTGGAGGAGAGAGAGAGGTCATGGAAAGATCCCAGCATCCACAAGTGCGACTAACACTGATTAGTATGAACCAGATGGGGGGGGGTGGGGTGGGGGAGTGGGGGGGGCTAATCTGTGACCTCGAGGCCACATGGGACCTAGGTCCTTGGGTGTGTCCTTTTGCCTGGATCCAAGTTTTGTAGAACAAATCTTTTCATTAAGGGGATTTATTCTGTGAAGTTTGAACTCAGTCATCCAGTCAAAGACTGCCCTTGAGATCCTAGAGGTCCACACATGACCTTGAGGCCCCAGATCCCCACCTCTGAACCAGACCATCATATTTACTTAGCAAGGGGAGGGATATTATTACTCATGTAATATATTGTTGGTAGGGATCATAGTCTTCAATAATCTGAATATTTTCTCCCCCTTAACCATCAAAATGAATTGATACATGATCCATTTGTTTGTGGTAGTTTGCTCTGGACAGGACAACGGGATGAGAAGATCATCTAAGAACATTCATGTGCTATGGAAAAAAATGTAGGGGAGGGGAGAAAAGAGAGAGAGAAAGTGAGATGGAGGGAGGGAGGCAGAGAGAGAGAGAGACTACAGACAGAGACAGAGACAGAGAGATACACAGTAACAGAGAGACAGACACAAAAAGATAAGATCATCTTACACAATGGAATGTTTAGTGACCTCAGCCCAGAAGAAGGTCATTCAAATAGTTCAAGTTCTGAAGTCCAAGAAAAATATTCCAAGAACATTGTATTATGTCCCCAGATGAAAGTAACATGGCTACCTCTCTACAATCCTGTGATTTAAAGGCAGCAAGCCAACAGATGTGGAAATAAAACTGTTTTCTCAGTCTGTTGCTTGTCTTTTTTAAAATAAATTTTTATTGCTGTCTCTTGTTCTTGCGTCTCATAAATCTCTTTCTGAATCTCTACCCCTCCTTCTCCTAGAGAGTTATCCCATATATCAAATTGTGTTTTAAAGGGGAAAAAGGAAGAACAGAAAAAAATCAGTAAAACCAATAATACATAGAAAAAGTAAAAATAGAGGTGATATTACATGTGTGGATCTCATACTTCTGCACAGGAGATGGGGTAGAGATCTTCTGATATTTTTTCTTTGGCTCCATGCCTGTATTTTGTATTTGTGCAATGATTACATTCAAGTGTGTTATAATTATTCTTTCTACTTACTTTGTTGTAGCCATTGTATATATTAATTTCTTGTTTACTTCTTTTGCATCAGTTCATGCATATCTTTCCATGCTTCTCTGTATTCGTGATAGTTTGTATTTCTTAGAGAACAATAATATTCCATTCCATTCATTTACCATAATTTGTTTCGCCATTTCTCCATTGAGGTGTATCTACTTTGTAGCTTCTTCATTTTTTTCTCAGTTTTAAAATCATAGATTTAGACTTTTAAGGGAACTTACAAGTCATCTAACCCAACACTTTCATTTTACAAATGAGGAAACTGAGTTTTAGAGAGGTTAAATAACTTAGAGAAAGTCATGGAGGTACTAAGTAGCAGAAATGACATTTCATCTCAGTTCTTTTTACTTCAAAGATATTTCCATGGCACCACTGAATCCCAAATTCCTTCTTTCTATATTTTGGTTACCTCTGTGGGGAAAAAAAAGAGGAATCACTATGAGAAGGAAGGAGAATTAGGTTAAAAACTGTCACCAGAATAATTTATCCATTTGGGGTTTATGCTTTTGCTTTTTTTTTTTTCTCTTCCATAGGGAGTATGGAAACTCCTAGGACCTAACCTAAGCCAGGTTAGGCTTGATCTGCTTCTTATTTTTTCAAAGTGTATTACTCTTACTCTTCATCAACCAAAGGCCAGGCATGGATGCCGTGATTATATGTTTCTGCCTTGGAAATGAAGCTGTTATGACACCTTGCAAATGGCTGTTTTCTTCTTGTTTCAACCCAAAGCTCAAAGTGTTTAACATCTCCTCAAGGTATGTATGCCTGTGTGTTTGTGTATATAATTGAGATCTCTCCTGTAAAAAAAAAATCAGTGTTTTCAACTTCAAAGGTTTGGAGAAGCATCAGAAGCTGAGGGATGTTTGTCTGAACCAAAACAAAGGTTAGAGCCCACGTAATTTTGAATGAAAATGCTATTGTGTCTTACAGTCTCATTTTTCCACTGAAAATCACCATGTTTTGGCCTTGTTTAGGTAATCTGTGATCATGTTCCTTATATTTTATTGTTTTCTGAGGATACATTGGAATCAGAGCTTTGAGTAGTCAGAAAATAAAGGCAGTAGAACGCCTCTATCTTTTTATTTTTATTTTTTGCTTTTTTTGGAGGAGGGAGGGCAGGGCAGTTGGGGTTAAATGACTTGCCCAAGGTCACACAGCTAGGAAGTGTTAAGTCTCTAAGGTTGGATTTGAACTGAGGTCCTCCTGACTCCAGGGTTGGTGCTCTATTCATTGTGGCACCTAGCAGCCCCCATCTTCCTCTTTTCACCAGCTCAAATGTTAATGGTACTACCTTTTATACCACACTAGACTATAAACTCCTTAGGGCAGGGCCTACTTCACTTTGGTTTCTGTACCTCCCTTTTCCTCTTCTTGCTGTTCCTTGCATGGAATAGTTGCACTACCATATATATGGTGGAGCAATTGACTTCTAGATGCTGAATACACACACACATACATATGTATACACACACATATATATGTACACATATACATATATATATATTTAAAATCAGAATTAAGATAACTGTCAAGTCATTACCAAAAAATAGGATGAGGCACATATCTATTCACTTAAAGCTTATGTTAATGAAGAAGTGATTTTTCTATAAAACAACATTTAGTTATTCTCAGAAGATAAGCCATTGGGCTGGATGGATCATAGATTCAATTCAGCCTTGAAATTTTTATGTGCATAGCAGAAGGGGAAAAAATGAATTTAGAGCAGGGGTTCTTAACCTGGAGTCTGAGAACTTGATTTTTAAATTTTTTGATCACTGTATTTCAGTATAATTGGTTTCCTTTGAAATGCTATGCACTGCATTTTATGCATTTAAAAACATTCTGAGATGGGGTCTAGGCTTTACCAGACTGTCAAAGGGGATCCAAGGTTAAGAAGCCCTGATTTAGAGTCAGGAAACCTGGATTTGAGACTTGAATCAGCTGGTTATTAATTGTGTGACCACTTAAGCTCCCTGGGAAGGCAGAGGTGCCCTTCTTGGCACCTCTCTAAAATGGGGGTGGTAATGACACTTCCTAGGGCTGTTGAGTAGATCAAATGGGATAATGTGTTATGACGGCACTTCTCAAATGGCTGTATTGAGGCAGGCTGCCACTGGGGTGTTTTGGAAATCTTTTGGCTTGACATCAGTTGGGAGCAAACACACAGAGATCATAGGATCCTAAATTTAGACCTGAAAGGCACCTTTAGGGGTCATTGAGTCCAGTACCATCATTTTACTAATGAGGAAAATGAGACGGAATGAGGTTAAAGCTCAGGGTGTCTGAAATAGGATTTGAACTCACATCTTTCTGCCTCCAAGTCCAGTTTTCTATCCCCTGCACAATGAAGTATAGCAAAAAGGCAAGCCATTAGGAGACAAGTTTAAGCCCCAATTCTGCTATCTGGTCTTGGGCAAATCGTTTAAACACTCTGGACTTGAGTTTCTTTATTGGTAAAATGAATTAGTTAGACTAGGCTATCTCTAAAGCAAAGTTTCTTAATCTGGGTCCATGAATTAAACACACGCACACACACACACACCTGTAGTTATTATTAAAACATTATTTGTTTTCTTTGTAATCCTACGTAATTATTTTGCATATTTTAAAATATTGTTCTGAGAATGGTCCATAGGCCTCCCCAGAATGGCAAATGGTAAAAGACACAATAAGCATGAAGAACTTTTGCTCAAGTCCATGAAGTTTCTGACACACTGTGACCCAGTTTAAAGTTATCTACTGTATTCAACTACATACTTGAATACATTGGTCAGATGTCACTAATAATTGCCAAGTCTTCCAAGGTAACCTGGGTACAGAAGTGGAAGTATGGCCTTCCTTGGAGAAGAGTCATAGCTCTTCTCCTCCCTGCTCCCAACAGAGGGGCTGTTACAGTGATGGCATATTGTACTTGGGGGAAAGAAGGGACTGTATTTTTCCAGTATATTTCAATCTAGCCCCTAGTGCACATTCATATACAAAAACATGTGTGCGTGCAGGCGTGCACGCACACAAACATACACTCACACACGCTCTCACAAAATTGCATAGACTAAAGTGAGCCCTTGAATACCATCTCTTGACTGTTTGATTCAATGATTGTTATTAAGCAGTAAAGCCACACCACCCGTGCAGGCATTTGCGCTTCTAAAAAAAAAATGTAAATGTCACTTTTGGGTCTTTAAAAATTATTAAGCAGAGAGAAAGCTGGCAATTTTCAGTGTTTGCTTGGATGGTAAGATGCTGGAGAATTAGCATTACTCTTGAGAGGTGCCATTGGTTAGCTGGAGGGAAAAGGGATATCAATTATACATAATCTGAGAAGCTCTGCATAATAATCAGGCCCAGTAGGGGCTTTGGGGCAGCTTCGTTATTCTCTTGTAAACACAAGAGCCCAGATAGACATGTCAGTCAGGAGTAGCTGAGCAATTCTTCCTTTCTAACACCTTCACATTCTATTGCTTCAATATGCAAACAAGGCTGTTTAGCAGAGGGGAGAGCCCGTGCTAATGAGCTCCCTGCACTAACCCTGAAGTAAAAAAGGTTCTGTTTCACAGCTGCTCATAGACAGCTCCTCTGGGCATGCTCAGGTATTGGAAAATAATTCCTTTTAAACAGAGAAATGCCAATCAGGATTTCTTGCATACTTTCCCTTTTCTTTCTGTGTTAATGCAATTACCTCATAACTGGTGAACTTTCCCTGCATTTGCCTGGCTTTTTTTTTTCCTTGCCTTTAAATTATAGATTTAATGGTGGAAAAAATGCTTTAAAAAATACAGCTGTGATAGAATGTGCACTTTCCTTAATTCCTAGAAGATTCCGAATGGAAACTAATTTTCACATTTTGGCCTTAAAGGTGGATGGTTCTTTTATCCTTCCTTTCTCCTGTTATTGTGATTCCCTTTCTCTTGGGGCCATTCTGATGACTGGAAGGCAATGGACAGAACAGGGTATGTATTTGCCTTTTGTGGGCCCAGGACTATTGATAGGCCCTAAAGTTAGGACTTGGAGAATCACTAAAGCTAGATAATTAAATAATTGGCTAGGTAAAACCCGTAGGATCCAAGGAAAGAGAGTGTGGGGGGAGGGAAGGAAGTGAAACTTTACTTATCAGTTGGCAATTTCAAATCTAGATAGATACATGATAGTTTTTCAATACCCAATTATTCTCATGAATAAAGAAATCTTTCATACAGAATAGTCCCAAATCCCCACTGGGTTAATTTATCGTCTTAGAGAAACCACTTGGCTTTGCTAGTTAAATAGTGCAGTATGTGATTTCTCATGCAATTATAGGACATTCTCCTTCCTACCATTAATTCAATCCCAGGGCCATGCCTGCTAGCAGCATGACACAGGAGACAGGACCTGTCCATTGTGTCCAATAAATGGGTGTTAAGTACAAGTACAAGTAGCCTCAACTCTTAACCTGTATCTTAAGAGACAGAACCTCCAAGATTTTGTTTTTTAACTCTTTCACAGTGTAAAGGGCTTATGTGTTTTTGTTCTCTGAAAGAACCAATCACAGGTCGACTTTCCTAACTGCTGTCTCTACTTATGACAGCATAGTCAGGTACTACACAGTCAGCAAGAAAGTCTCTGTGCTGGAATATTTCAGCATTTAAATGATTTATTAAGTTAGCTTTGTGGCGAATCAGAACCTATTTGAGACAGGTACAGTGAACTCCCTTCTGCCTCAAGGAAGCTCATTAAATGGCCATCATGACTGGACAGACTTAATTGCTTCACATCCAGATAGTTCTCTGTCATGATTTCCAATCCCTAGCAAAGCAGCTGACCCCATTTCACGCTGTGATTTGACTCGCCCCTCACTAGGAAAATGAGGACAGGGTAGCTGTTTGCTGGCACATTTTAGTATCTAGTTATACAAGCACAAGCTTGGGAACTGAAATAAGAGATCTGTCATTTGTGATTGGAGGCGAAAATAGTTCTTTGAGACTTTCATGGCACCCACCCTCCCCCCCCCATGGTTTATTTTTATGTTACTTTCACAACCTAGTTAAAAATTTTTAAAATGACATATCATTTATTAAATTGTGAGTTCTGTCATAGTCTAAAAGTCATTTGAATTGTGGTAACCTGAGGAAATTACTTACCCTTTCTGATAAATAATGTTTAAGAAATATCCCTAGACTCTAAATCTATGGGTTGTTATCATTTACCAAGTTGGTTGATATTTTCGATCCATGCCATAAGTTGTAAGCAATGTGTTAGGCATAGGAATTCACTTAGATGATTTTTGAGACTACACAATTTCATATTATGCTGCACTACATCTAGACTTCTTGTTTGTTTGTTTTGCTTATTGTTTTGGTTTCCTATAGTGAGCAACTGATAATATGGATGATGGTTTAGCCATTTTCTGTTTGAATGTGGTTGTTAAGATGGGGGAGAGGTACCTAGACCAAAGTATAGACCTGGATCAAATACATGGTGATTTATTTTTTGCTTTGTGATTGACTATTAGAAAAGCTTAGAAGACTCCAGTAAAGCCCCAAATTTGAATTCATTATATCTTTTAGACCTGATGCATGTTGACTAGCAAAATAGCAATTATATGATCCCACCCAAAGGTACAGTTTTAGAGATATTGTAATGAGAATGAGTTGTGCCTTAGCCTCTTCTATGGGCACATTCAGATTAGGTGAATAGGTAGAGCCCATGAGTCTTCAGAAAACTTGGCAACAATTCCTTCTTCTAATTGCTTCCATTCACCAGGATGCTGTATTTTGTGCTGTAATTTAGGAGAATGGTGTGCCCAGGGTGTATCTCAAGGGTTCCACACTCCTCTCAATAAAGGGAAGTGTCTGACATCCTTATAATTAACGGGATGATAAAGTTAAAGGTGTACTGAGATTAACATACTTTATTCCAACTATCAAAGGAAGGGGTGGGGGTGGGGGAGTGAGAACCATCCTGTTCTGCATTTTGATCAGCTCAGGGAGTCCCCCTTTGATTGGGGGATGGTTTTTGTGGGAGGATTGAAGAGCTCAAGATGCAAACTGGTGTTTTTGAAAGACTCGTCTTCAAAAATAAAAGGCTATTGGATACACTTAGTCACTTTGGGGATCCTTTGTGGCATCTGGAAACACATCACACATGAGATTCCACAGGTTAATCCCTTTGATTTTCTTTTTCTTTAATTGGATTTGACAACAGGTTTGGTGGGTAATTATTTAGTTGGCATTTTCTGGGATAGTTGTACTTTATTACCAGGCACTGTCAACATTTATTGAGCGCTGTACTTTGAGGTATGTTCACCTTTGTTTTGCCAGTTGATAATGGATTTTAGACCCTGTGATCTGAGTCTTGGAGACCACTAATATTTCATCCTCCTGGGCATGGAGACAAAGCTCTCCCTTTTACCCCCACTCTTCTAGAGTTTCTGGAGATGACTCCTCTGGCTCTTGAAAAATTTCTAGCTATTGTATTTCCTCATGCTCTTACCTATACTCTAGCATGGAAAGATACAAGACTTATTGTGTGAAAATAGAGATTATCAGGACCCAAGTCAGGTTTATTGAATTAAATTGCAGTATGCTTTTTGGCTCCTCCAAACAAATTCATCAGATCTTTGTCTCCTCAGTGGACCTCTTATCAATCCGTTACCCCTCCAGCCTTCTCTCCAGTCAAGTATATATATTTATCTAAGCAAATCTATGGGCTTAGCCCTTCCTGTGCATTAGAACCAATTCTAACCCCATAGTACATGATTAAGAAGCTCCTGGTTGAGATAAAGCTTATCTTAGAATCAGATTCGTTTCTGATTGCTGATGCCTTGGTCCACCAAGGCATCTTGGTGGTCTGTCTTCTTGGGTTGTATGTCTTCTAGAAGAACCTTATAGATTATATTTTCCCTTTTCATTCTTTTGCATATGGAGAAGCCAAAGCCCAAGGAAGTGAAATGGGTCCCACAAGGTCAAAGAGATATGGTTAAAAATTGCAATGCCTGACTACATCTGTAGCTTTTGCTTCTGCATCATGCTTCCTATCTTAATCTCTGGAACATGCTTACCTATTAATGAACATGGATTCCCTACTCTGACCTCTGGTAAACTGTTCTTTGAATCTTGCTTTGAGTTCTCACGTCTTTGTCTTGCTTCCTTTTCTTGCCCTTGTTAACTATAGGTTCAAATACTATTGAACACCTTCTTCTGATCCTGTGATCATGGCAGTGATTCCAGCTGTACCACTGCTGATGAGTCCAATGTAACATCAGATGTTACACACTCAAGGCCCTCAAACAACAGAAAGGGCAGAATAAATAGATTAAGACTCTTTAGTGACTGCATATCTCTTGGCATTCCAGTTCTGGATGGGTGAGAGAGAGAACCTGTTAATTGGGTTTAGACTTTAGAAGAGTCATAATGGAATGCAATGCCAAGGAAAACCTAGCAGAGTTCCAAACCTTTACCTATACTATTCATAGAATCATAGACTTTTGGAATTGGAATAGATTATAGTCAACATCCAGTCCAATCAATACCCAAGAGTAATCTTAATGATTAATCATCTAAGACTCCATTTGAAGACCTCTAATAAGGGAGAGCATATCACCTCCCAAGGGAGCCCATTCCACCTTTTCAATAGCTCAATCATTAAGTTTTCCCTGATACCATGCCCCTTGAAAATCTGAATACTTTTTGTTTTCCATCAGTCCTAAAGTCCTCTCTCATTTTCCATTCATTTCATAAGTCATCACAGAAGCTTAGAAATCATATCTGCTGGTTCTTTCTGGCAGATCTTACTGAAGGATGTAGTTTATCTGGGCTGGGTGACTTGATTTCTTCAAGGACAACTAGGTGATCTCTTACTATTTGTTTACTTTTCTCTGGCACCAACTCTCCAGTGGCCATTTTTATTGTTCCATTTCCATTTCAGAGATTATTTTCCTTGGCAGAGAAAACAGGAGCACTCATGTGTGGAACACAGAAGAATGTTTTCTGTAACCTCTATTACAAGAGATGGAATCATGCTTCTTGATGAATAATACTCTGTTGACCCGATTTCCAGTTCTTTCACATTATGGTGTATGTGCTACTGTGGTAACTGGGAGGAATGACCCTAGTTACTAGCTTATTACTGTGTCTTATGGAGTTTAGGGAGGAGTGTGTGTGGGTGGGAGGATTCCCTTTGTCTTCACTAGTCATGGAAATCCTAGGAAATCACTGTGGTTGGGTTCCTGCTACATGGGGCCAATTTATAGTAATTCTGAAGTCTGACTATCTATATGACTCAAAAAAGTTGATTTAGACAACCAAATTATAACTGCAATTTTTTGATTCAATTCAGTAACAAATCAAACATTTGTATATTTTATAGACCAAAGACTGAAGTATTTTTTTTTTTGCATTTGGTAGAGGATGTTAAGTAAGATATGAATGTCCTTTACAAAGACTGTTTGTAGAAGCAATAGACGTTCTATACACATAAGTTAAAATATATTCGAGAGAAAGAGTTAAACTTTTTTTAAACATCCAGATCATGTTAATGGCACAATCATATAGTTCACTGAAGTTCACTTCTAGCTGCTAGGCTGAGGAATAAAGAAGTAGGGTCAAATAACATAAAGACTACTAGGCTTGCATCCAGAAGATCTGGGACTCTGCTTTGTGATCTTGGATGGGCAAGTTAAGCTCTCTAAGTCTCTGTTTCCCTCTCTGTAAGAATGAGGATAATGATACTTCCTCTGCCCTTTTCATTTAGTTGAGATTTGAAAAATACTTCACAAAATTAACTGAACTATTAAAATATGAATCAAGTATCACTTTTTTTTCAGGAATCTTTTTTATGGTAGACAGAGTGTGTGTATATTGTTTCTGATATTAAAAAGACCTTATAGAAATGAACAGTGGAGTTTGAAAAATGTGACTGGAGCCCAAATCCCAGCTCTTTTCTTTCCTACTGATAACCTTGGGCAAATCAGGTCACTTCTCTGCACTTCAGTTTCTTCTTCCTCTGTAAAATGATCAGGTTTGAACCAGATGTTCTTTAAGGCTGCTTCCTGTAAGTTCCATCTAAAACCTATGATCCTAGGTACTAAGAATTTTCAAATTATATATAAAAAAACTGTGAAAGCTTAAGAATTAAATTACTGCCTCCATGATATCATTCCAGGTATTCAGTTTCATTCTTTTAGAAATGTGCTAAGACATGTGAAAGGACTTTGTACTTTGTCTTCATCTGCAAAAAGTGCCTGGAGTGAACTTTTTTTCTCTACTTATGCTAAATTGTTAATTAGTCCAAGGGAGATGTATCTTGTGATACTGAAAATTTCTGCTAGCATAAGTGCATGAAAAGAGAGGCACTCTTGATTAGACATATTGTAAAAGACAATGATGATTTTTGGTTTCTAATGGTATCAATAGAAATGTTGATCCATTTGGCACATGACTAATACAGCATAAATACCTCATAAGGAGGAGACATTGTATCAACAGTTTTAAGGGCCAGTGTTCTTTGGGTCCTATATTTCTGAACCCAATCTTTAAAATAGACAGCCAACTCTGAGTAATTTGAGAGGCTTCCCTGCTCTACAAATATCTTACCCATTGCTTGTGCCAAGGCAGACTTGTACTTACTTGTTTGTTTGGCTTAAAAACAATGAAGATGATTTCTGGCAGCGACTTCAAGTACTCATTTGGTCTTCAGAGTCCCAGCCTCGAACTTCTCAGGCCCATGACTTCCTATAGCTACCACTAGTCATCCTCCCCCTCCACTCTTGGACCAGTAACACTCTTTTGGAAGTGGGGCTGCATTCTAAGTGTATGGCATCCATATGTAGGACAGGCTGGGGCTTGGTGAGACTAAGGAGGACAGCTTCTGAGTAGGCTATGGTGGCACTGATGGGCTTCTCAGAGGCAGTAAATCTTCATGTAGATTCTGACTTACATGAGAGACTAATGTGAGGTCTTAGATAAAAAACATAGGAAGGATACTGAGGCTTAGGTTAGCAGCAAGATACGGAGTTCAAACAAGGAGTAGAATATAGAATATAGAATAACTCCAGATTAGCAAGAGGAAAGTCACCAAACTAAGTAGTGCCCTTCAGAGGTCGGGGATTGAATTGCAGAAGCAGCTCAGCATGAAAGCCATCCTTGGAGGCACACTGGCAGAACTGGAGGTGCATTGTGAGGTCCAGTTGACACCACTCCAGGTTTTGATCAGCAACATGTAGTCCCAGTAAAACAAGATCTGAGTTGACTTGGTGTGCTAGAACCAGGCCTACCAGTTCTTCATAGATACCAGTATCAGCTACAGAAGGACTTGCTACCTACTACAGCCTGTTGGAAGGCCAGGATATCCCCTATGGCAACATGCTCACCACCCCCAAACCCTTTGAGTAACAAGTACTTCCTAAGAAGGATATACCTTGTTATAGGACTATCTGAGGGGGTTATTGAGAAAGCAGAAGAGTGAGGACACCTGCATTAGAAGGTGTCTGGAAGGGAGAAGATAGTACTAATTACATTCCCTTGTCCTGCCTAACAAACTTCTAAATGTAGAGGGTGGAAAAAAGGACATGAAGGTTAAAATGTTACTTGATTAGCCTGTTGCCCAACCCCTAACTTGCGTTGGTACCCCCAGAATCCCCATAGATTTTAGGGGGTTTGTAACCTTGCATGGAAAAAATCATCTTTATTTTCTAAAATGGAGCATCTTCCTCAATTATTAATACAATTATGCAATACATTGTTATTCTGAAGGCATCCAGAGGTTTCACTAGGTGGCCAAAGGGATTCATGATCCTAAAAAGGATTAAGGCTCTGTTATAGGTTGACTATAGGCCATCATATTAATTCTTTTAAAAAATTTCTTTATATCATATTAGTTTTTTAGTCGCTTATCAGGACATCTAAAGGCAAAAGCTAAAATTGTTTAACAGATGGAAGGGAAAGGACTGCAGAATACCTAGGGTGTTGTCCAGAACGTTGGCGTAGGTAGAATTTCTATTGGAGGCCTTGGTAGCCAGCATGAATCAAAAGGGCTGCAGGAGCCAAGGGAATAGGTACATGAGAGGGAAAAGGAAACAGGGTATAGAGATTAGGATGAAGGATCATTGATTGCAACTTCCAATTGTCCATTATTGCCTTTGAAAGGATTTGTCTCTATTAGTCATTGAGAAATGAGGGTTATTGAAGTATTTGTGAAATGCCTGATCCTGAAAAAAAAAGTACATCATCAAATTCATTTTATAATAGAAGGAAAGAAAATTAAGTGGGTCTAGTGGATAAAGGCCTAGAGGAGGGGGCACATCAATCAATAATTAAGTAATTTAATAATTTAGTAAGCACTTACTATGTGCTAAGCTTGGTGCTGAGTGCTGGGGATACAGTTAAAGGCAAGAGACAGTTCCTGTAGTAAAAGAGCTCACAGTCAAGTAGGAGGGACAATGTGCAAATAACTATGTGCAGGCAAGCTATATACAGGATAAGCCGGAGAGAGTCCACATAGCGGAGGGAAGGCACGAGGATTAAGAAGGGATCAGGAGAGCTTCCTACAGAGGGTAGGATTTTAGCTGGGACTTGAAGGAAGCCAGGAGGCTGATAAGAAAGAAGAGACAATTCTAGGCATGGGGTCAGCCAGTGAAAATGCTGTCTTGGGAGAAGTATGTGGGAGTGAGATTACTGCAAGGGGACTGGAAAGTTGGAAAATGGGGGTGAGGCAGGATATGAACATTTTTCAATGCTAAACAGAGCATTTTATATTTGATGCTGGAGCTGATAAGGATCTTATGGAATCTATTGAGAAGGAGGGTGACAATTTTAAGAAGACTGCTTTGGCAGCTGAGTAGAAGATGAATTGGAGTGGGAAAAGGTTACTATCCCAGAGACCAGTCAATATGTTACTGCAATCCCCCAGGCATGAGGAGATGAGGGCCTGAGCCAACATGGCAGCATCAGAGGAGAGAAGGGAACCTTTACAGAGGTGTTAAGGTAAAATTGACAGGCCTTACAACCAGATTGACTAGGGAGTGGTGGTGAGAGCAACTGAGAAGCTGGAGCCTGGGTGAGGAAAAGATGGTGGTACCTTAGAGAGTAATAGGGAAATTAGGAAGATGGATGGGGTTGGGGGGAAAGACAAAGAGATATTGTGGAGATTAAATACACAACACTTGGCCAATGATTGGATAAAGGAGGATGAGGGAAATGTTAAAGTCATTAAACATGTATCACTCCATGATTGTTATTAAAAAAGGTGGTGATAGGGTAATAAGATCGTCAAAAAAGGTAAATTTAGGAGGAAGCTTGGGTTTAGACATTCTGAATCATTTTTGTGTGTTTCATGGGCTCTTTCTGCAATCTGGTGAAGCTAATGGACCCCTTCTTAGTAATGTTTTAAAATAAATAAATATAAATAAAACACAGAATTATAAAAGAAACCAATCATGTGAAATACATTTAAAAATTAAAAGTTCACAAATCCCAGGTTCAGAAAACCCTTTTCAAGGATACAATTCCATTATTTGTGCCATTCCATCATTCAAAAAAGAAAGTTTCAGTAAGCTCAAAAGAAACTTGGCTTAATGCTTTCTATGACTAACAAGTATGGGCAAGCCATATAATTACATTGAGGTATATCATTAATCTTCTACAAAGTTCTACTTCTGTGCTTCATCATGGCCTAGAGGTGACCATGGCTGCTTGAAGGCTATGCTGGAGGAACATAAGGTCTGGTATGTTCAACTATTCTGAGAAGCTTTAAGAATAGAATTATGGAAGATGACATTTAGCGTTGGTAGGGACCTTAGAGCTTATCTACCCTCACTCTTCATTTTACAGATCAGAAATATAAGTCCCTAATAGGTCAAGTTGTTTGCCCAACATCCAAGCCAATCCAGCAAACATTTATTAAGTACCTACTGTATGTAAGGTAATATGCTAGGCACTGGGCACAGAAAGCTAAGGGAAAAAATAATTCCTTTTCAGTAGGAGCTAACATTCCACTGGGTATATATGACATGTAAACAGATAAATATAATCATGATAATTTGAGGAGGAGGAATAAAAGCTGAAAAATCAGGAAAGATTTCCCATTGGATCTAGCTGGCATGTGAGATGAAACTCAAAAGAAGCAAGGGTTTCTAAGAGGTGGAGGTGAGGGATAAATACTGTCTAGACATGAAGGATAGTCTACGCAAAGGCATGAAGTTAAGAAATTGAGGTGAATTGAATGCCATCTTTAGAGACTAGAATATAGGGCATTTTGCCTGGACTGTATTGTTTGTGGAAGAGAGAAACATATAGTAAGCTTGGGAAGGTTAGATAGAGTTGGGTTGTGAGGGCTTTAAATGCTAAATTAGGTAGTACATGTATTATCCTGGAGGGAGCAGAAAGCCATGGCAGCTTCTTGACCAGGGGAATGATATTGTTAGACAAATTATCTTGGTAGCTGTATGGATGACATTTTGGAAAGGACAGAGATTAGTTAGGAGACTGTCATAATACTCTGAGGCACAGGAGAATGAGACCTAAAAGTACTGTAGGGGCAAGGTGAATGGAAATAAAGCAAAGATGTTAGAATTGCCTTGAAATACTTGGCAGCTGATTGTGTATGGGAGGGTTAAGAAAAAGGTTAAAAACCAAGGTTTGCTATAAGACTTTGACTAATAAAGGTGGTAGCCCACTCCAAAGATAGTGGGGATTTGTACAGAGTGGGTGGAGGCACTTCATGAGTTCTGTGTACTTGTTTGAAGGGGAAGTGTCAAGATTCCAAGTGAGAACCTCTGACTCCCAATCCAGTGCACTTTCCTTTATATCAGAAAGCCCAGCCACCAGACTGAGCCTGTTTTCTGTGGAAAAACCAGATACAGGGAACTGAATTCTTTGGCAAGGGCAACCCATGAAGCTGCAGCTACCTTCCACTCCTAAAGTATTATTAGTGGAGTGGCAATGCATGTGCAGTGAGTGCTAAAAGTATTGATAGTGGAGTGGTAATATGTATACAGAGAATGCTAAAAATCTCAGTTTTTAGATAGTAAACTATAGTTATTAGCTAATCTGTTAGCACTCTAAGATCTTTCTCCAATGATCATGGAATTGGCGTAGTATTAGAAGAAATGAATCTTTTCCAGATTAATCTCTCACAGTAAGTAAAACCAATACCCAAAAGACATTCACAGTTAAATAGAATGATGACATGCCCATTCTCCATGGAGAGGCAAATAAAAGTGTTGCTGAACTTGGTTTCAAGAATTCTTTTTGTGGGACACCTGGCCATCTTATTTTGCAATGCCAAAGATAAATATACGCAACATGATTATAACTTTAGCTTATGTATCAACAAAATCTATTGGAGAGATGAAGAGATAGAGGAATGTGCTAAAGAATTTGAACGGCATCTTCCAAATCCAGGTGACATATATACTACTTTGATACTTGGTGATTTCAATGAGCAGTTTGGTCTAGGGGAGAATAGTTTAAAAAAATGAAAAAATATGGCTCAAATTTAAGACATTAATGAAATTAATCATGTGAAGACTTCCCCCAATGGAATTGGCAGATGCGAACAATTTGTTCCAACAGCCATGAAGATGGCTGACAAAAGCTTTCAGGAATGCTTAGAGCTAGGTCCAGTATTAAAGATGCCAAGGTGATATACTGCATCCCAGGCCGTCACCAGTTGTCTTGATTTTTGTCCTGCCATTGAACTTCAATGAGTCGGAAAGAGAGAGTGAGGCTGACAATTTTGTGCAACTCTGTCTCATTTAAATCTTATTCATCTTACAAGTCAAGACCCATCATGTCACTGGTCCTCTTCAGAAATGAAAGACAAACAACATGCATAGAGGTGTTAAACTCAAGATCTTTCATACCAGGTTAGTTAGGAGCTGTTTGACAAAATAAATAAAAATACAATACAACAAAAGTAATGTTAATTTGTGATTTCCTAAGTCAATATGATGCCAGCAGGGACTAATTTCTATTTGAATTTGACACCTCTGGCCTATAGTATCTTTTTTCATAATGTAGTTTCCAGGTTCAACAAGCAGATTCCCAAAAAGAATGCTACTGTGAACAGCTTTTAAGGTTCAGATTACACAGTATAGTGAACACTCCATTTATTCCATTACAAATCAAGGCAAAAATTCACCACAAATTACAATACAACATTACATCTTACCACAGAAAATCACAATATAGTGTTCATAACAGCTTAACATTAGAATGGCCACACAGTTTTCACTACAGTGGCCATAGTATTTAGAACAAGGAATAAAAGGATAATCATCCAGTTTCCCTAAGGGGAAAATCCTCCTTACTTAATCATT